>CM043873.1:18509838-19237963 GCA_023846275.1 Vanilla planifolia
TGTTCTTCTTCTTCTTCTACTTCTTCTTCTTCTTCTTCATTATCTTCTTCATCCTTATCTTCTTCTTCATGTTCTTCTTGTTCTTGTTCTTATTCTTCTTCTTTTTTGCTTCTTCTTCTTGTTCTTATTCTTCATGATCATCATCATCTTCTTCTTCTTTTTCTTCTTCTTCTTCTTCTTGTACTACTTCTTCTTCCTCTTTTTGTTTTCTTCCTCTTTTTGTTTTCTTCTTCTTCTTCTTCTTCTAATTCCTCTTCTTCTTCTTCTTCTTCTTCATATTCTTCTTCCTTTTCTTCTTCTTCTTCTTCTTCTTCTTCTTTTTTGCTTTCTTCTTCTTCAACATCTTTTAGTTCATGTTCATGTTCTTGTTCTTGTTGTTCTTCTTCTTCTACTACTTTTTCTTCTTCTTCTTCTTCTTCTTCTTCTTCTACTTCTTCTTCTACTTCTTCTTCTTCTTCTGTTCTTTCTTCTTCTTCTTTTTTGTTTTCCTCTTCTTCTTCCTCTACTTCTTCTTCTTCTTCTTCTTCTTCTCCTTTTTCTACTTCTACTTCTTATTCCTCCTCGTCCTTATCATCTTCTTCCTCTTCTTCTTTTTCTTCTTCTTCCACTTCTTCCTCTTCTTCTTCTTCCTCTTCTTCTTTTTCCTCTTCTTCTTCTTCTTCTTTTGCTACTTATTATTATTATTAGTGGTATTAATATTATTATTCTTCTTGTTCTTCTTCTACTTCATCAACATCATCTTCTTCTTCTTCTTCTTCTTCTTTTTCTTCTTTATTCTTATTCTTTTTCTTCTTGTTCTACTTCTTTTTCTAATTATGTTCTTCTTCTTCTTCCTCTTCTTCTTCTTCTTCTTTTACATCTTTTTCTTCTTCTTCCTCTTCTTCTGCTCCTTCTTCTTCATTTTCTTCTACTTCTTCTTTTTATTCTTCTTATTTCTCTTACTCTTGTTCTTCTTGTTCTTCTTTGCCTTCATGTTCTTCTTCTTCTTCTTCTTCTACTTCTTTGTCATCATCATCATCATCTACTTCTTCCTCTTCTTCTTCTTCTTGTTCTTCTTCATCTTCATCTTCTTCTTCTTCTTCTTGTTCTTCTTCTCCTCCGTCTTTTTCTTCTCCTCCTCCTCCTCCTCCTTTTTCTTCTTCTTCTTCTTCTTTTACTACTTCTTTTTCTTATTATTTTTCTTCGTCTTCTTTTACTTCTTATTTTTCTTCCTCATCTTTTTCTTCTTCTTCTTTATCTTCTTCTTCTTATTATTCTTCATCATCATCATCATCTTCTTCTTGCTCTTCTTCTTCTTCTTCTTCTTCTTCTTTTACTTCCACTTCTTTTGCTTTTTCTTCTTGTTCTTTTTCTTCTTCTTCTTCATCATCATCATCATCGTCGTCATCATCATCTTCTCATCTTCTTCTACTTCTTCTTCTTCTTCTTATTCTTCTTCTCCTTCTTCTACTTCTTCTACTTCTTCTTCTTCTTCTTTTTCATGTTCTTCTTCTTCTTCTTCTTATTCTTCTTATTCTTCTTCTTGTTCTTCCTCTTCTTCTTCATTTTCTTCTTCTAATTCTTCTTTCAATTCCTCTACTTCTTCTTCTTCTACTATTACTACTTCTTCTTCTTCTACTTTTTCTTCTTCTTCCTATTCTTCTTCTTTGTCTTCTTGTTCTTCAGCCACTAAATTTTACTCTTCATCATTATTATCATCATCATCAACTTCTTCTTCTTCTTTTTCCTTCTTCTTCTTCTTCTTCTTCTTCTTTTCCTTCTTCTTCTTTTCCTTCTGTTTCATCATCATCATCATCATAATCATCATCATCATCTTCTTCTTCTTATATTTCTTTTTCTTTTTCCTCTTCTTCTTCTTCTTCTTCTTCTTCTGCTTCTTCTTTTTCTTTTTTTTTCTTCTTCTTGTTCTACTTTTTAATCTACTTCTTCTTCTTCTTCTTATTCTTCTTTTTCTTCAACTTCTTCCTTTTCTTCTCCTTGTTCTTGTTTTTCTATTTCTTCTTCTTCTTCTTCATCTTCTTCTTCCTTTTCCTTCTCCTACTCTTCTTCCTCTTCTTCTTCTTCTTCCTATTCGTCTTCTTCTTCTTCTTTTTCTTCTTCTTTTTCTTCTTCTTCTTCTTCTTCTTCAACATCATCTTCTTCTTCCTCTTCTTCTTCTTCTTCTTCTTTTTCTTCCTTTTCTACTTCTTTTTCTTCTTTTTCTACTTCTTATTCCTCCTCCTCTTCTTCTTCTTCTTCATCTAATGTTTCTTCTTTTTCTTCTACTTCTTCTTGTTCTTCTAATTGTTCTTCTTCTTCCTCTTCTTCTCCTTCTTCTTCTTCTTCTTCTTCTTCATCATCATCTTCTTCTCCTTTCTTTTCTTCTTTTTCATCCTCTTCTTCTTCTTCTTTTTCTTCTTTCCCTTCTTCTTCTTCTTCTTCTTCTTTGTCTTCTTCTTCTTCTTCTACTTCTTCTTCTTCTTCTTCTTCTTCTTCTTCTTCTTTTTCTTCTACTTCTTCTTTTTTTTCTTCTTCCTCTTCTTCTACATCATCATCTTCTTCTTCTCCTTCCTTTTCTACTTTTTCTCCTCCTCTTCTTCTTCTTCTTCTTCTTTTTGCCCTACTTCCTCTTCTTCTTGTTCTTCATCATCTTCTTCATCTTCTTCTTCTACTACTTGTTCTTCTTCTTGATCAACATCAACATCATCATGTTCTTTCTTTTCTTCTTCTTCTTCTTCTTTTTCTTCTTCTTCTTTTTATTCTTCTTCTTCTTTTTATTCTTCTTCTTCTCCTTCTTGTTCTTCTTATTTTTCTTCTTCTTTTTCTTTTTCTTTCGCTTCTTCTTCTTGTTCTTCTTCTTCTTCTTCTTTTTCTTTTTTTTCTTCTTCTTTTTCTTAATCTTTTCTTCTTCTTCTTTTTCTACTTTTTCTTCTAATTCTTGTTCTTCTTCTTCTTCTTCTTATTTTTCTTCCACATCTTCTTCTTCTTCTTCATCTTCTTCTTCTTCTTCTTCTTCTTCTTTTTCATTTTCTTCTTCTTCTTCTGCTTCTTCTTCTTTCTCTTCCTCTACTTCTTGCTATTCTTCTTCTTCTTCATGTTCTTCTTCTTCTTTTTCTTCTTCTTCTTCTTCTACTTCTTCTTCTTCTTCTTCTTCGTCATCATCATCATCATCATTTATTTCTTCCTCTTCTTGTTCTTCTTTGTCATATTCTTTTTCTTTTTGTTCTTCTACTTCTCCATCTTTTTCTGCTCCTCCTCCATCATCGCCTCCTTTTTCTTTTTCTTATTTTTCATCCTCTTGTACTTCTTTTTTATCTTCTTCTTCTTCTTCTTCTTCTTATTCTTATTCTTATTCTTCATCATCATCATCATCTTCTTCTTGCTCTGCTTCTTCTACTTCTTCTTCTTCTTCTTCCACTTCTTCTTTTTCTTTTTCTTCTTTTTCTTCTTCTTCTTCTTTTTCATCATCATCATCATCATCATCGTCTTCTTCCTCTGCTTCTTCTTCTTGTTCTTCTTCTTATTCGTCTTTTTCTCCTTCTTCTTCTACTTCTTCTTCTTCTTTTTCTTCTGCTACTTCTTCTTCTTCTTCTTCTTCTTCTTCTTTTTCATGTTCTTCTTCTTCTTCTTCTTCTAATTCTTCTTCCAATTCTTCTTCTTCTTCTTCTTCTTCTTTTACTACTTCTTCTTCTTCTTCGTCGTCTTCTTCTTCGTCGTCTTCTTCTTTTATTTTTATTCTTCATCATCATCATCATCATCTTCTTCTTCTTCCTTCTTTTTATTTTTCATTTTCTTCTTCTTCTTCTCCTTCTTCTTCTTCTACTTCTTTTTCATCATCATCATCATCATAATCATCATCATCAGCATCATCTTCTTCTTCTTCTTATATGTTTTCTTCTTTTTCTTCTTCTTCCTCTTCTTCTTTTTCATCTTTTTCTTCTTCTTCTTCTTCTTCTTCTTCTTTTTCTTCTTCTTCTTCTTCTTCTTCTTCTTCTTCTTCTTCTTGTTTTTCTTCTTATTCTTTTTCATCTTCAGGTTCTTCTTCTTCTTCCTTTTCTTCCTTTTCTTCTTCTTCTTCTTCTTCTTCTTCCTTTTCTTCCTTTTCTGCTTCTTCTTCTTCTTCTTCGTCTTCTAATTCTTCTTTTTCTTCATCATCATCTTCTTCTGCCTCTTCCTCTTCTTCTTCTTCTTCTTCTTCTTCTCCTTCTTCTCTTGTTCTTGTTTTTCTTCTTCTTCTTCTTCTTCTTCTTCTTTTTCTTCTTCTTCTTCTTCTTCAACATCTTCTTCCTTCTATTCCTCTTCTTCTTCTTTTTCTTCTTCTCCTTCTTCTTCTTCCTCCTCTTCTTCTTATTCCTCCTATTCATCTTCTTCTTCTTCTTCTTCATCATCTTCTTCTTCTTCTTCCTCTTCTTCAACAGCATCATCTTCTTTCTCTTCTTGTTCTTGTTCTTCTTCTTTTTCTACTTTTTCTTCTTCTTCTTGTTCTTCCTCTCCTTCTTGTAATTGTTCTTCTTCTTCTTCTTGTTCTCATTCTTCTTCTTTAATTGTTCTTCTTCTTCTTCTTCTTATTCTTCTTCTCCTTTTTCTTCTTCTTCTTCATCTTCTTCTCTTTCCTTTTCTTCTTTCTCTACCTCATCTTCTTCTTCTTTTTCTTCTTCCTCTTCTTGTTCTTCTTCTTCTTATTCTTCTTCTTCTTCTTCTTTGTCTTCTTCTTCTACTTCTTCTTCTTCTTCTTCTTCTCCTTCATCTTGTTCTCTTCTTCTTCTTCTTCTTCTTCTTCTTCTTTTTCATCATCTTCTTGTTCTTCATCTTCTTCTTCTTATTCTTCTTATTATTATTATTCTTCTTCTTCTACTTCTTCTTCTCCTTCTTTTTCTTCTTTTTCTTCCTCTTCTTCTTCTTCTTCTTCTTCCCATTCTTCTTCTTCCCATTCTTCTTGTTCCCCTTCTTCTTCTTCTTCATCTTCATCATCATAATCATCTTCTTCTTCTGTATCAAAAACATCATCATGTTCTTTATATTCTTCTTCCTCTTCTTCTTCTTCTTCTTTTTCTTCTTCTTTTTATTCTTGTTCTTCTTCTCCTTCTTCTTCTTATTTTTCTTCTTCTTTCTTTCTTCTTCTTCTTCTTCTTGTTCTTTTTCTTTTTCTTCTTCCATTTCCACTTCTTGTTGTTCTTCTTCTTTTCCTTCACCATCTTCTTCGTCTTCTTAATTTTCTTCATTATTTTCTTCTTCTTCGTATTCTTCTTCTTCTTCTTCTTCTTTTTCTTCTATTTCTTTTCCTTCTTCTTTTTCTTCTTCTTCTTCTTTTTCTTGTTCTTGTTCTTGTTCTTCTTGTTGTTCTTCTTCTTCTTCACATTCTTCTTGGTCTTGTTCTTCTTTTTCCTCTTCTCTTTCTTCTTGTTCTTCTTCTTCTTCTTCCTCTTCCTCTTCTTCTTCTTCCCATTCTAGTTCTTCTTGTTCTTCTTCTTCTTCATCTTCTTGTTCCTCTTCTTCTTTTTCTTGTTCTTCTTGTTCTTCTTCTTCTTCTTCTTCATCATCGTCATCGCCATCTTCTTCTTTTTATTCTTCCTCTTCTTCTTCTTCTTCTTCTTCTTCCTGTTCCTCTTCTACTTCTTCCTCTTGTTTTTTTTGTTTTTCGTCTTCTTCTTCTTCTTCTTCTTCTTCTTCTAATTCTTCTTCTTCTTCTTCTTCTAGTACTTCTTCTTCTTCATCTTCTAGTATTTCTTCTTCTTCTTGTTCTTCTTCTTCCTCTTCTTCTTCTTCTTCTTCTTCTTCTTCTTCGTCTTCTTCTTCTTGCTATTGTTCTTCTTCTTCTTCTACTACTTCTTCTTCTGTTTTATCATCATCGTCATCATAATCATCATGTTCTTCTTTTTCTTCTTCTTCTTTATCTTACATATCTTTTCCTTCTTTTTCTTCTTGTTCTTCTTCTTGTTCTTCGTCTTCTTCTTCTTCTTCTTCTTCTTCTTCTTCTTCTTCTCCTTCTTCTTTTTCTTCTTTTTCTTCTTCTTTTTATTCTATTTCTTCTTTTTCTTCTTCTTCTTCTTCTTTTTCTTCTTATTCTTCCTCTTCTTCATGTTCTATAATTCCCCAAATGCTCCAAGAAATAAGAGACTGTTACCTTTACAAAAACCAACATTAGTTTGTAATACGACCATTTTTTGTTCTTTGATTTTAAAACCTACTTAAGGGAAACCCCTCCCTTTATTCCTTTTTATATTCATTATCATCACTACATTAATTCCCAGGAGCATTTCTCCCATTCCATAGCCATAGATGGTGCCGTATTAATGGATAGACTAGAAGTGTCCACAACATCCAGCTACTTTCCCAAAATCTACATCTTTATTTGTGTATGGTCTCAAGGCCTGGAACCACCTCCACATTGCTTGCGAGACACTTTTATTTATTTTTAATTAGTTTATCTTCTCCTTGCTTTTTGTTTTTCAGTGCCCACTTGGATGAGCCAACACTATACCCATCATCATTAGATCTAGATCTATCATTATGCATGGCTTGTGCCTCATCTTCCAGGTTGTAATGCTTACTAAACTCCATCCTACTCATATCTTTCCCATTTACTTTACTCATTTATTGTGTTGATATAAACATTCTCCTCTTCCTAGGTTACACAACAATCCAAAGTTCCAAACCTTATCATTTATCATCATTAACTTCTATCTCCCCCAACATTTCAATTGTCCTCTTATTCTCTTTTTGATATGATCTTTTTTTAATAAGATAGGAACTCTTGGCTACATTAGTGTTTTGGTTTGACTCATTAGATGAACATGGCCTAGATGCATGTCCCACTATGTTAGAAATGAAGCAAATAGGAGGAAGTTGCTCATATTGAAACCACTAAAAAGATTGGACCAATGGTCAATTTAGCCACATATCCACTATAACAGGCTTAGAGAGGTCAATTATAACACATACTCTCGCAATTGTAAAACTTTGCATGCCAGTCATCCAATCATCAATCTAAATAAGCTCATTGATGGCCCTGATAATGTGCAAAATTTTCTCTGTGTCTTAATAAATAAGAGGGAGTGCTAGCAAATGAATCCATATTAGGGAACATATAATTGTTATAGTACTTTGCATAAATCAAAGTGTCCATATATCCAATCCAAATCCAAGGCCAAATACCTATAAGGGACCACCATAACACACTTAGTTTCTATTAGTAACTGACTTAATGTGTAGATAAAAATAGCTAGTAGAGAAGTCCAAAACCCAGAATCCAATAAAATGTCCCCATCAACATTGGAGAACTCTAGCAATCTATTAAAAAGATAGATGACTACCATACACCTTACCAACAAGACTAAATTAGTGGTATAAATCTCAGTTATTACAGGCCTCATTTGGAAGGTGAATTTCAACATTTATAATGAAGGAGGTATCTTTCAGTACAAACATTTTCACATCAATATTTGCCAAGTCTCTTTATGTAATGACATTTCCATAATATTTCTTACATTCTCTTAAGTATCCCACCATAGTATGCTAGAGCACTAACTACAAGAACAATGCTAGGATCCCATGATTATCACCTACCAGGATTAGAGCATCTACACCCCCTCATACTAGGGAAGATTGCATCGCATCCCTCTTTTTTTGTGCCCTTTCTTAACTTCAAACTCACCATTAATCATAGCACCACACTTAATCAAAGAATAATTAATATTATGTCCATTTCAAATTTTATTGATATTAGAGAATGTGGTCAACAAACAAGTCTTCTAATGATTCTATCCACCGACAATTTTTAGAGGAGTATGGTCACAAGGCTAAAACATAAAGGAATTGATAGATGGGCCACACTTTAAGTGGAGCTTATGGCTTAATTTGACTCAACATGGGAAGCTTAGTAGTTCAAACATAATAAGGATTGATAAAAAAGAGCTCTTTCTTAAATCTATGAGGTGCATGGCCATTATTACATGAGAGAGCCATTTGACTAATTAATTTTGTTAATGAATTAGACCTGAACTTCTTAATTAGCTGGTAGGGTACAAGTTCTATAGCTAATTTCTTAGAGAGATTATTATTGCTTAGGGCTTGGAAGTTTGAGGGAATAATAAGTTATGATTCCTTTAGATATTTTGGGCCATAGGTTTTTTTTTTTTTTTTTTTTTTTTTTTTTTTTTTTGGGCCATAGGTTTGCAGCATTAATGTATTCAATGAGTTCATTGCCTTGGTGAAAGGGCTTAGAAAAAATTATGAAAATTTCATCATAATTGGGATACATCATTACAATCGTTGGTTGCCAACAACAAATTCCTAATAAGCATAAATCATCAGCTCACGTTGACTGAATCCCTACCCTTTGTGCACACTACCCATCACTTTCTTAATTGAATGATTTGGCCATGTGTTCAGATCACTACAATGTACATGGTTTGTCACATGCAAATTCTCAAGAAGTTCATTGAACCTTATGATTTGTAAGAATTAAAAGTTGAAACAAGGTTTCCATAGATGAACATGTAGAATAATCATTGATGAGAGTTATGGATGATCAAGAAATCTGTGCAACTTGCGAGGATGGATTTTTGATGTCTCATTGTTCCATTACACGTGCTCTTTCTTCAATATGGAGCTCGATGCTGTGGGGAATAAATAATAGACTGAGGATGCAGTCTCAAGGAAAAGAAAATGTTATGCTAGCTACGAGTATGTTGTGCATTACCAGATCTAGTAGAGCTTGGTAATCAATCATTTAATGACTTTTAACAAAGGATATCTTGGCTCATGCATCGATGAAGAAGGAATCAAAAAATGGTACATGTTATGAATTGTAGGGTTCCATGAAGCATCCTTTTCTTGAATGCAAGTTGTGCCCAAAGATGCAAGCTAAGGGCATGCTTGTAAGGTTGTAATGAGACATATCAGTCCATTTGGAAACTAAGAACCATTAATTTGGGCACCAACCCTTATATGGACACGATCGATGGTCCCCCGTGCTACAACATCACATATTGATGCATTCGATGATGGTCGATTATCAATGCATTAAGAGGTGGATGCCATCAAGTGTTATGGTGTTAGCTAGTGGGAATCAATGTTGCAATGTGACAAGTAGAACTTAATCGCAAATCCAACTCCATGCTCCATGGTGCGAAATCATGACTCTAGTTAGATGACGCCACCCACTGAGTTTAAGCATATAAATAAGTGGAGGAGAAGGAACTTGTGCAGATTCCCTTTGCAATAATGAGCAAGACAAGATTAGCCTGGTGTGGAAATCGAGTAGTCTAAAACCCGAATTATTGTCTAGAGATGCATCCTTAAAAATAGATTGGGATTAACTCCCTTAGAAGAGGGCAATTTGGAGGGTGAGATGTCTGTTCAACTCATACTCTAATATTACATTAGGCATTATCAATGAGTCAAATTATTTGGGAAAGTAGCAAAAATTGAGTGTAAATTACATTCAATGCTAAGCAATTATGAGAGATCAATAATAAACAAGTATAAAAGAAAGTTGATAAAGAATAACAAAATAGAGTCAAATTGTGCTTCAAATTGTCAGTAGAGAAGCAAATAAGGGCCAAAGATGCACCTCAGTTGGATGTAGAATTTCATCATATGGTTTGTTGCATGGCTTGAGGAGCAACTCGTCTCTACTAATCTTGATGGCATGAGCTAGGACAAACATTTTCCAAGGAGAAATGGCCATCGTTCTTGGTCATAATGCACACACCATTGAGATATGCCATGGTGGCCCTTTACCCATTAACGATGGCCAATGGACTAACCATTTGACAAGTTTTGAAACAAAGACCAAAGAATTAACATGCTTACAAGTTGATCGGTAAGCAAGCTCAAATGGTGAAAAGGAGCTTACTGATGAGAGCCACATTCTAGGGGTGAGCCACAAATCAACCTAGATCTTATATGAAGGGTTTGATTGAAACCATACCTATTGGGACCCAAATCATGGTGAACTATGCCTAAATAAGACAATGCTGGAGAAAACTCTGGTGGAGGCTTTTAGTGATACTAACATACAAATTGTTCATCTGAATTGAGTATAGAGGAAAAAGACCAATCAAACCACTTAGTAGTTAGTTCCCTTTTAAATTTCCCTCAAGAAAGCTAATGCCACTATCAAAGTTCTATCAGATAAACCAAATGATTAGAGGAATTAGTGTAATGTAAAGCCTTAACAAGCAAACAGGTGCGATGGTCACCACAAGACACAAGACACAAGACACAAGCCCATAATTAGCATTCAATAAAGTAGATCTTGGTGGTATTTGCAAATATTCAAATAAGAACTTTGAAGGCTGAAAAAGGGGAAGCTTCCATTTGAATGATAACTGTAGATGGGTTAGTCAATGCTAAGAGATCAGAGAAACCCTTTGAAGTGTGTTATTGGACATGAGCTTCAAAAAAGAGTCAAGTTAAAATTCTCGAGTTGAGATCTAGCAGTTGATGGCAATGTCAAGTTATCCAGAGATAATGGTGAAAGCTTCAAGAAGAGTTATCCTTTCGTCTTAATAGCATGCGGGCCAAATGGTTGGAAGAGCAATACTTGTTAAGTGATCTTTTATGCAACCCAGTGACCCTTGAAAATCTAGATGGCCTAGTGTGAACTATAATTTTAACCGTATCAGGTCTCTAAGGTGAATAGCATCTGAATAATGGATCAATGTAGGAAAGGGAAGTTAACAAAATGGATCCATAACTTTATGAAAAGGACTGGCTCTAAGGGTCAGGCATGGGTGTTCTACTCGCAAGCCCATCAAATATTGGCAGATTGCTCACGTTGCTCGAGTGACAAGAGCAAAAAATGCTTGTCGACTAAAGGACAAATTGGGAGTGGCCCCTTAGAGGGCCTTGCAATCAACTCAAAACTAGTATGGACATAGGGAATCTAACTTTGTAATTAAAATAAGGAATCGCAATGGCCCTTGTGGATGCTCATGTAATGTGATTCTACCTAGTGCTTTGAATGTAAATGTGAAGAAATTCAACCAAGTGTGTGTAAATGGATGGAATTACTATGACTCTCTTATGGTAGCTAAATGCCTCATCATTTATTTAATGAAGCACTTATATGGATTAACAAGATTCCTATTATCTCTACCAACTATCAAGTGAAAGCATAATCAATGGAATGGTCCTAGTTGAATTTAATGGGAAAAGAGACTTATTGAGCTTGCATCTAGTTAGACTATGTGAAATGACCTAAGAGGTGTAGTATAAGTGGGTGTTGATATGCCGATAGAATTGAAATGACACAAATTTAGAAGTTATTTTACTTATTCTATGAGATGGGGCCTAGCCCATCTTTTGGCTAAAGTTTTGCATTGATTGCCAATCTAAGTAGACATATTTGTGTAGGGTGTTTTGTTGGGGTGACATATTTGTTAATGGACAATATAGGTGTCTTAAGATGAACTCAATAAGAACAAAAATATCTTATGAAACAAATTGGTAAAAGCTCATTTTATTTGGATTTTTGATATGAATATGAACCCTGAAGGCATGACCTATCAATCTTTTAGTATTTTAGAATTTAATGCCATAGCTATAAAAACTATTACTATAGGGATAACTAGTTTGTTGCAACCAAGCATTCATAGTGATGTTTCTTTTTAATACTTTGATGTCAGTTGCTCCTATCATTAGGATGCAAAATTCACCAAGTATTCGATTATTTACACACTAAATGGGAAAATGAGGTTGGTTTGGACCATCATGAGACATTTTAGTTTTAACTTAGTGATGAATGCATCGTGATAATAATTTAACCTAGTATAAGAGAAACCATTGATTCACATAATTAATCATCATGCTTGGTTGAAACACCAGTGACATGAAGCTATCTTATGTAGGTTTATTATTGAACACCTTTAAGTCAAAATCCACACCAAGTTTTCACATCTAGGTCTATGGTTCACTTGTTTGTCAATAGTAGGGGCTTAACACCCCAGGGGTAAATGACCATAGGCTTGCCTAGACTTGAGAAACTTGGATGGCGTAGGCACCATAAGAAGTTATAGCTAAGTATGAATGGTGGGTAGAATACTTTATAGAAGGCTTAAATTTGTAATGAGGTATTATTAGTGGCAGACTGACCTACTATCATGATCTAATAAGATCAAACCTTATGTCCTCCATATTCAGACCTTTGAAGACATGAACATCATAAAAGTTACAAAACATCCCTTGCTTGTACACTTGATGGCTTAGCTTACTCTACTTGCTAATTAGCTATACTTTCTCTACTTATTGCAATGCTAGATGTGATGCTTTGTGCGGTACTTTTAATGGTACTATGTAATTTGAATTATTCCCTTTGTAGTGTTTCCTAGGTACATGGTTGAAATGCCTTACATTAGCTATTATAGAAGTTGGATCATACAATGTGGGAGTTGAAACACTTTATCTTCTCTAAAACTATCATTATATAATGAGATCAAATCCTATGTCACAGTAGATTCATCCTTACATTTCCAAAGATTTCACGTAGGTCTAAAAAAGTTTTCTCTCCTTTTGGCTTCCTTTGTTAAAGCGATGCCACCAGTGGTTCTGTGTGAGTGGCAAAACATATCACCTTTTTTTACCTTATTCATCACTTTTTATTGCTTAGGAATGGATGTGAAATAGCTCCATTAAGAGGTTTGTCTTCTTCTTTGATAGAATTATCATAATTTGCAATCTATAAGGAGCTATGTATATTGAAGTCTAGCTTGTAGTGAAGCAAACTTTGGATGGTGCATTATGTGCTAAAGTTTTTGATTGTTGAGTTCTAGCTATACCTTCATGCTACTATAATTACATGCATGGAACCTAGTCTATGCACACCCTATGACATTCTTTGAAATTGACTTGTGGGTACTATGAAGTGTAACCTTTCCTAGAATTGTTAGCACTATGGGCTGGTGATGCTTTGATAAGGTGATTCTTTATTAAGAGACTTTCATTCCTTGTTGACATTGTTGTCATAATATGCCATTTGCATGAGGTAATGTGCAACATGATGTGGCCCATAACAAAATGGAAGTTTATTGTACTAGGTTTTTGTATGTTGGCATATGGCCTTATGCTCATGCTGCTACAATTATACATATGATAGGGCACATACATGCACTATAGCCAATTCATGCATGTCTTGAGGCAACATATATGCATGGTTGGTGGGGCCAACTAAAGTTCTTTGTGTTTAAAATAAACCAAGAAGATGGGATAGGGGGTGAATTATGGTAAATAAAATTTTGAAATTTTCTTTCAATTTTTAGTTCAAATTAAAACTTAAAATTTTTAAGCAAGAACAAGAAAGAGTAGTAAAATAGTACACAGAAGATTTTTAAGGTGGTTTGACTCAAAATCGAGCATGCATCCAGCCCCAATCGGTGTCGGGAAAAGCCACTAAAAATTATCAAATTACAAGCGAGGTTTTTCATACGGCTCACCTTAAACCTACTTGGGATTTTACTTATAGCTAATCCTAAACCTACTTGAATTTTTTTGGGCTCAACTCAAACCCCAAGCTTTTGCACAATTGTTAAGATGCCCTTATCCGAAGGAAACAAATACAAAAATTGGCAACAAAGTATAAAATTAAAACAATTTAAAAAAAGTATGAGGCACACTCAATACACTAAAAATTCTAAAGAAAAATCGAAAAGATGGAGGAATAGAAATTGAAAATATTTGAAGAAAAACCTCTAATTTTGGATTCCTCCTTGAAACTTCCACTTTGTGAGTTTGGAAGCATCGTATGCACTTGAAATAGCTCAAAATTATGATTTGAAAGTTTTGAGAACTTAGCAATGGTAACCTCTTGGAGTTCTTCATCCTTCCTTATTTACAAAGCTCAAATTTAAGCTCTAAATCCACTCCCAATGACTCTAAAATGAACTAGCCATTTGGGTAACGAACACATAGCAGACATTGTTAGATTTGGGTCTTGAAATGGATGTTTCTGATTGCATCTTGACTTTACCATTTGAGATCAATCCTTGCCATTGTATTTAGGAGGCTTTGATCTGGGCCTTTGGATTGTGCATAGGTTGTCCTACATGTATTAGTATAATGTGTCCAAATATTATTTGAATTAAAATATTTCTATAGTGGTTCTGCATCATCTTGCAAATCTAATTTACCTTTGGTTCAAAGCTCTTGCTTGTCATTTTACTGTTACTTGCAACATTTTCCCTTAATTAACCTAAGTCATCAGATTGTGCCTGCCCTTCTGCCTTCATTGATAATGGGATGGGAATTTAGTCCCATGCTGCCCAAATTGCATTGCCATTGCTCTTTATAAAAATTCTAGTTCGTCTGTCTCTCGAACTTGTTTGGGGTTGGTTCCCCCTTCCTAAACCAAAATTTGATCACTCTGTCTTGGTTGGTTTGATTTCCCACTATTTCGTTCAGCTTTTCTTTTGGGCTGATTTAGCCCTGTTTCGTTTAGCTTTCCCTGCGGCATTCATCCTTCACCTTCGGGCTTCACTCACTGCTTCGAGTCTATCAAACCATTTTTATTATTTTAAGTCCCTAAAACCTAGACAGGCCAATGGTCGGGTCGGGTCAACCTTCCTAATGTTACATTGAAAAATCCAGATACTAAAGTGGTATTATTGTGTCTTTTGAGAATGTTTTAGCCAAAGTTTTGAATATAAGTGTAAGAAAATAATTTTATATTATGGTAGTGTTACAAGTGTCTTAAGTGACTATGAAAAGAAATTCATGAAAAATAATTCTTAAATAATTTTAAAAAAAATCAAATTCTAATGTCTATAGTTTTCATCAATAATTCTTGGCCCAAAAATCAAAATTTAACAATTATTAAACTTATAACATTTTCAAATATTAATACTAATAGTGTGTCATATCATCTCAAAATTTAGACATATCAACTTCAAGAAAATAAAGAGAAATTCAAGTATAAAAAGTTTAGTGCATGTCTTCAATTTCTATGAAGCTTGTCATGACTCCAAGAGTTTTGAAGACCACTATTTTAGACATTTAAAGTTTATGGCTTGACTTAATTGAATATAAACACACTTAAAGCAAGCCCATATGAGATATTGATAAAAATTTATGCTTGACTTATCAAACACAAGGGTGTAACACCTACAGAGTGTAATGCTTTAAAGATTTTTAGCATTGCAGCTTGTGGGTGCAAGGATAAGATGCATTATTGGGAGACTTTCATTCTCACTTGATGGAACTGTCATATTATGCAATTTTCAAAGGCAATGTGAGGCATGGTGCATGCCATGGTGAAGCAGATGTTGGATGGTGCAATATGGACTATATTTTGTTCATGCTAGGTTGCAACCATGGCTATGCACTATTATCAATGCACACAAGATAGAGAACTGCACATTGTAGTAATGTCTTCGATTGACTATCAATCCATAGGCATCCAGTGGCAACTGATGTGCATGACTAGTTGGACCAAAAAAGTGTAACTTTTTGGTGATTTTTAGCACTTTGACTACTCACACATGTATAAGATGATGCCCTTTTAGGAGACTTGTCTTCTTGCTTTATAGAGCAAGCACAATATGTAATCCTTAAGGGGAAATGTGTAATGTAGTGCAACTCATGGTGAAGTAGATGGTTGATGAAGGAATATGCATTAAGGTTTGTACATGATTAGTTAAGGCCTTAGCCATGTGTTGTTGCTTCTACAAGTGTAGTAGAGCATTGGGTGTTTTGTAGTAGTGTGTGCATGCATGCTAGCCAATCCATGTGCATTTTGTGGCATGCTATGCCTTTGGCTAGTGGGGGCTAACAATATGTAATTTTTTGCTATTTTTACCAACTCAAGCTTCTCCCACATGGATAAGGTGTTGCTCTATTAGGAGACTTACCTTGCTTCTTGTCAGAATGGTCACACAATGTAATCCATAAGGGAAATTGTGTGACTCGATTTGGGCCACAGCGAAGCGAAAGTTAGATGGTACAACATTTACTAGGGTTTTGCATTATGGGCTACACACCTAGCCACACATTATTGTGTCAACATGCATGGAAAAGACCTATGCAAGTTATAGTGCTTTACACTTGAATGATAACCAATTTGTGCATACATAAAACCATCATATGTGCAAGGTATGTTAGGCCTACAAAGCATAACATTTTTTTTATTTTTAACACTATGGATTGCTAGTTCATGTATAAGGTGATGCCCGATTGGGGGACTTCCTTCTTCATTGATGGAATCATCATAATATGCAATCCACAATGGGTAATGTGAGTTGTAGTGTGGCTCAAAGTGAAGTAAGAGTTTAATGATGGAATATGAGCTAGGGTTTATGCATGCTTGCATACCACCTTAGCTACACGCTGCTATCGCTACACATGTCACATAGCACCTATCATGCTACAGCATGGTGTGCGGGTGAGATAATGCACTTTTTTAAGCACAATTAAAAACAATTTGTGTGTGGTCACTTATCGTGCATCTAACTACATCAATTACATGTGATTAGTGGGGTTCACTCAATGTAGCATTTTTGGTATTTTTTAGAGCTTCAGATAGCTAATGCATAGATAAGGGGATGCACAATTTGGAAACTTGCCTTCCTTAGCAAAATTATTACAATATGGAATATGAAAGGGGCAATGTGTAACACTATGTAGCTTATGATGAAGAAAAATTTGGATGGTGCAGTATGCATAAGGGTTTGTGCATGTTAAGCTATGCTCCTAACCAAGCACTATAGAGAATAATGCTTGCTACTACATTATGCATGAACCTTATGAGGCCCACAAAGTATATCTATTTTAGGCTTTTTAGCATTATAAGATACTTTCCCTTGTATAAGGTAAAGCTCTATTGGGATACTTTCTTTCTTTGTTGACAAAATTATCATAATATGTAATTCACAAGAGGCAATATCCAATGAGCATGGCCCATGATGAAGCAACCTTTGGGTGGTACAATATGCATAATGGTTGGTGCATGTTTAAGTGTTCCCCTAACTTTATGCTACTATAGCTACACATACAATAGAGCTCTTGGTGTAACATAGCCCTAGTAGTGCATTATTCATTCATGCAATAGCTAGGACACGTGCTCCTTATTATAAGCAATGGATGTGACCATTGGGGCTTGCAAAGTGTACCCCCTTTTGATTTTTAACATGGCGGGTTGCTAGCATATGGATAAGTAGAAGTATTATTGAGAGACTTGCCTTCATCCTTGATGAAACTATCACATTAAATAAGCAAGTGGCATTGTGTGGCATGTGTAGCCTATTGTGAAGCAAAAGTTGGATGATGCAATGTGCACTAAGGTTTATACATGCTGAGCTTCATCCCCAACTATCATTGTAATACACTATTCATATGTGTGACACCTAGTTAGTGTGTGGCCTTTAGCATCTTGTGTGCATGACAGGTTGGCACCATAAAGTGTAAATTTTTGTTTTAATTTTTGTGTTGTAGTTTACTGGTGCATGGATAGAGTTATGCTCTATGGGGAGACTTTTCATTATACCTGCTTGAAGTGCTGTTTTTTTCCCTCTTTGTGAGGCATTATGAGGTGTATTTTAGCTAATGCTGTAGTGAAAGTTTGGTATTGCCATGTGTGCTTGGTAATGTTTTTGGTATCCATGCTTCTACATTTCGTGGTGTGATGTCTGTTGGTGTTTCCTTGTCCTTTGTGCTGGCTTTCTTAGTGTGTGAAATTATTTGGCAATAACACAACTCTTGTTGACCATTTTCATCTCTTAGAACTACTAATGCAAGAATAAGGAGCCTCTCTAAAGGGGCCTTGGCATGGTACAATGTGAAATTATCACACCATGCTTACCAATCTGGGCTTTACCTAATATGGTGTTTGCCCATGTCATAGTGAAACTTAAGTGGTACAACTTGCACTTGGGTATGTGTTGGTTAAGGTTTTTATTGTCTCTACATGTTACGACATGCAGTATCAATGCTGTGTCTTCTTATGCGTGCGACGTGGCAGGCTTAACAAATGTGAGCAGTTAGTTGTGGAATCATACCTTTTTTATGCAATTAGCATGGTCATTCTTAGTGGGTGGCCAAGATTTTAGCATGTGGTTTACTTGCCATCTTGTCATTGATCTTTGACAAAACATTTTGTAGATACATGTTCCATGCTCAACATCTTTGATTTGGAAAGTGTAACAATTTTCAGCCATTTAAATGTCTATTTTATCAGTGAACGCCATTATGGATCAATTGCATGCCTATGCCCTTTTTGTAAGGCTTGCTTCTTTTTGTGTCATGTGGGTGATCGATAAGACCTTCATCCTTAATTAGACCTTTTTGTTTTTTTTTGTATATCTTTGAAGCTTTATAGCCTAATGGGATTAGATTGTGTTCAGATTACTTTAGAGTAAGAGAAGGTTTTTATGTTTTGGCTTCTTATAGCTTGGCAACCACATGGTGTGGTTAGTCACTATGTGTAAGGAATTGTCAAATAATCGAACATTCTTAAAGAAGTTCATATGTTGCTTCATTTTCAATCTTATTCCTAAGTTCCATTAAATTATTTTAATTGATGCCACAATTCTACTTTGCTAGAACTGTTAGTGTTCAACAATTCCATTGAACATGTGATCATCCCTACTGTTTAGTTAGCAAAGTTTTTGAAACCACTAATTTTGATCTTCATTCCCTGCGATGGACAATCGCCATTGAAGAAAGCCATTATTGAGAGGCAATGTTTTGGAACTTGATTGATTGCATCCCAACTTAGGAGCTTTTACCTTTACGTTGTGGAGCATTGCTAGAAAAGACAAATGTGTATTGCTGCATCATTGATCCTTCTATGAATGGCTCATTAAATTAGTTATAGTTTCTTTGATGTTACATGCATCTTGAATAACTATAATAATTTTAGAGGTAATACATGCACCTAACACTAACTTCAGAAGGTATTCCTTCATTAGGAAAATGGTTGATATAGGCTTTTGTTTAGCTCATTGATGACTCATGTTAACTTACCAAATTAGATGGTCTTTGTGATGGTGATGTATTATTTTAATTTTTTCATCTACTTTTGATGGTAGGAATAGAGCATACCATGGTGGTGACTAATGATGGAGAATTAGTGTTTGATTTTGGAGGGGGAGCCTAAGAGGATTCTACCACATCAAAAAAGGCAATAGGTGCACCAATTATACAATCCTAACATGGTGAGGTGATTACAATAAATAAAAATAATAATAAACTCTATGAGTCTAGTAATTAGAATGAGCACAATCTCTTTCTCTTAATGAGGATCCATTGAAGGGCAAGTTTTGTACTAGTACCACTATTTTTAGGGGAACTGCATGCCGAGATCCTTTTGTCAATGATGCAATTTGGCCTTAGCTAGCTGGGTCATGCCCTTAACATCATTACTATTAAGAAATTGTAGTGCTGAAAGCAAACCCACCCTCTGGATAAATTAGCATGAAATAACATCATAGGATTTTGATCTCATTTCATTGTCCATTGAGATTAGAATAAAGATTAAGATGGACAATCATGGGTATTAATATTTCATAGTTAGAGGTAGAATTCTTTGACTTATATAAGATCATCCACTACAAAAACATTTTCCAAGTATGTTTGTACAAATCAGAATAAAGGTTAGTTGCTCGAAGATGATCACATACCATCCTAGTCTCAACCATAAACAATGTTGACCGACCAATGATGGATATTTCACTTTGGACTTTATCAGTACCTTATAAGAAATAATTTTCTTTGGATTCCTTGATAAAGAAAAAGGTTGAAGCCCACATGATACTCCCCTTAAAGATGTTGACACATAAAATAAGTAAAATGAAAAAGTTGAAACAATTTAGGAAGGGGTATTCACTAATCCCAAACAAACTCGTACAAGGGTGTGTGATGTGCCATCTAGTTTATAGCACAATTTCCTTGGTGAAATATATAGGATAGTTTTAAGGACTACATATCTTAAAGTTATGTAATGACATTACGATTGTTATCTCTATTAGTCATTGATAAAAGCAACTGGTTCACTACAATAATTGTTATAGTAGAGTCTAACTAGTTCAGCACTCCCTTGACATTTGGAAGTAACATTTTGAGGTGTTCCATGCTACAAGAATGGCAATAGTTTCCAAGGCCAAAACTAAACCTAAAACCCAAGTTTCACCTACAATAGTGATAAGATTACCCATGCCAGCTCAAATAATAATGCCAATTCTAGTATTGTGATGATCTAACATCGCTATCTCTTAGTTGAGTTTAATTGGATTCATTAGAATAAGAGGTAACAAGTAGGACATCAAGGCAACTACAGCACCCAATTGATGGGATAAGAGAGTTGAAAAAAATCTGTAGCAAAAAATCAAATATTTCTTTGGCATGTACCTAAATTTAGAGCCTTTTCTACATTTGCTTGTAGATTTCTATTTATCAATAGATTAAATAATATGAAAGTGGCAAAATTGACTACATGAGATGTAGTAACCATTTGCATAATCATAGACATCCAATTAAGAAGCTTAGTTAATGAAGTAAGGTCGTTGCAGTTCACACCACCATACATGAAATTCTCATTGGTGAAGTTGTAGAGCCATAATTTTTTTACACTATGATGCTGTCACAAGCAATGTTGCATATGTTTAGTCACATTAGAGCCCCCATAAAAAAAGCTATGGCATCTCAATCTCTCATGAATGAAGACAAGAATGAGAAAGAAGTAGATTTAGTAGTAATCTCCACAATAAGATGTAAACCCTTATGCTACACCACTTTCCATACATACACAAGCTGTTTTCTAGTACACTTTTGGCAACTATACATACTTCTATAGATAATCTTTGAGTCTAGCATCATATCCTCATCTAGTTTGAAGCAAAAAAATCACTTTCATTCAATTTAATTTAACTTAAGGGAAATGTAGAAACTAAGCTACCAAATTAGGTGAAAAATAAGTTTTGTATCTTAATGTGATCCCACACACGATGCTCCATAACTAGATCTACTACATGTATTGAATGGTCTAACTCCAAGTTAAGATTGGATGGCCATTAGATAATTGGAAGGATGCTAACCTAATTGTCTAAAGAGAATAAAATAGAATTACCAACAGCAATCCTCCAAACCATATTATTTATTGTCAAAGTGCTTGTAATATTAAGTAATTTACATGTATCAAAAGAACCATATGGCATATAGATAGTATTATTTGTCATAGAGTACTTAGTGCTAAAGGACTAAACCCATAACAAATCTTTCCCAGACATTACTTTAAACAGTGCTTTTCAATCAATGGTAATTCTCTAGTCGACAAACTATTAACTCTGGGTCCCTCATATTCCTTAGGAAGAGTTACCATTTCCTGGCAAGCCTAAGTATTATGTTGTTAACATTTAAACTACTCTACAGTTAATGTCATAACATTTTCTCCAACTCCATAAAAGTACCACTTGAGATTAAAGAATAAGCTAAATAGTACATAGGAATAGTAGCTAACATAGAGTTGTCCTCGACAATACAACTTGCCACCCACATGGACTTGATCATCCATCATGGCACATAGTTTTCAACTTGATTAATAATAAAATTGAATTTTGTGCTATAGTTTAGTTAATGCAATTAGTATGCCTAGATATTTCAATAGAATAATTTGATGTAATTATAATTTTTCAACAATCATCTTTCTTCACTTTCATTTCATTCCATTATTAGATAATATGTTAGATTTGTTAAGATTTACTACCAAACTAGAGCAATGCCCACACTACACACTAATATCCCAGATGAGCATTGAGTGGCAAAGGCTGCAGGTGCATATATCATAATATCACCAACATACAAAAGGTGTGTAATCATAGAGGAAGAAGGGCCAATCTTAACTCCAATTAAGGTAGAATGATCAAACAATTATTCAATAAGTCATGAGAGCAAATAGCAGCACTTAAGATCCTTGGTTAATTTGATCATTTGTAAATGGATACCATTAAATAAGATCCAAAGTCTTGATGCTTTGATACATTTTTCAATCAAATTACACCCTAAAGTAAGGTACCATAAAAGTTTTATCATATCTAACACAAATTTTCAATTTTCCTTATCATAAACCTGGTTCACATCTAGCTTTAAAGCCTTAAAAACTTCTTTTGAAGTAGAAAGGTGCAAATAAGTAGAAAATTCTTATGTCAAAAAGATATTATCATATATAGCATGTCCTGGCATAAAAGCAACTTGTTCCTTTGTAATAATATATAGATGAACCAGCCTTAGACTAGTAACCAAAATGTTGGTCACTACTTTCTAAATGATGTGATAGAGGGTAATGGGCCTAAATTGCTTAGGTTTGGATGCTCCTTGAAGTTTAGGAAGGATAATGACCAGCATTTCGTCTTAATATTTGCACATAAAGCTCTCTTTAAAGAAGTTTTACACTACTATATTATTGTACACCTTTGTGATTTTCCAATAACCATGCACAAACTAGTGGGCATGCCATCTATGCCAAGTGATTTTTTTTTCTTTTGGTGGATATTACCACAATTTTATCTCATTGTCACTAATTTGAGCCAAAAGTGTGGCTTCTTGTTCATTATTAATACTTTTAAAAGGCAAGAAAGATAAAAGAAGCTCATATTGCCCATGAATACATCACTAGTTTATAAACTACATAAGTTTGTCTTTAGTCTTAGTTGGGGGAGCAATCAATTCCTCATTATCATTTATAAGTTGTTGGATATAATTAATTTTGAACATAGAAGTAGCCACTACCTAAAAAAACATTTTGGATTCTGATGCCTATGGGTGGCCCACTGAATCCTAACACATTTTCACCACCATGCCTCTTCTAAAGCCACAACATTATGATAAGGAGCAATATGTTATGCCAAAAGATCATTTAAGACATTTGTAGATTTCTTATGTTGAACATAGATTTCTTGTTCCATCTAGCAAGGATTACTAAATATATTACAAAGTTTAGCAGTACTCTATTTCTTTAAAGCTGACAAAGCTCTACTAAATTTAATGGAAAGTGCATCCATATAGTCTCCTCTAGCTATTCTTTTCTAAGCTACATATACCACATTAGTTTATTGTGGAAAGGATAACTAGATTCTTAAAACTAGGTTCTTTTATCAATTTTGACCAATGATAATATTTTAAACTTTATAAACAATGGCTAGTGTGGTTCATGACGATGTGTGGAAGATGTGTGACAGTAAAATTTGGTAAGTCTTGCATACAATCAATATTCATGAAAGCTTTGTCTAATCTTTCATATATAAGGGAGTTCCCCTCCCTATTATTATACCAAGTAAACTAATTCCTAAAAAATACCAAGTCAATCAGATCTAAATCATGAATAAACCTATAGAATTCATACTTAGCTTACCCACTAATAACATTTTCCTCTTTTATCTATTCCTTTATAAGCAAGGCATTGAAATCCCCTACAACAAGTTACAATCCACTAAGCTTTATAGAATCTCTAATTTTGTCTTAGGTTGCTCGTTAGTTTATTTAGACTTTTCATGTATACACAACACAACGTTACCAAATCATATTATTGCAAGATCTCATCTGAATAGTAACTACCTCTGAGGTGTAATCCACAACCTTAAGCTCAACCAAATCCCTTAATAATAATACAATGTCCAAGGATAGCCCAATTGAATGTTGCACAAAGTAGTATAAGTTTTTGTCAAAAGCCTGATCTATCTCTCAATGTCCAAGGTCTCGACATGAGTTTCCCGCAATGTAACTACAAATACCCTATTCTCCCTTATATAGCAAGAGATTTTGCTACTTTAATCAAACATATGTTCTAAACCACTAAAGGACTTGTGATTTAATAATAAAAATATATTGGCTCAAGGGATAATGGAGCCCTTTCTACACATTTGATCCATTACAAATTTGCATTTTATAGGTGCAACAATTCGATAGCAACTCATATAACTTAGACAATTCACAAGAATACTCACACAATTTGGAAATAATAAGCCATCCTAGGCAATGTTCTAGAAGTTCATAGTCACAAAAACATTAAAACCAATTAAAAATGTGCACTACATCTATAAAACAAATAGCTTATTACCTATTCCACCAACAAAATAATGAAGTAATGCTTTGAAACCCATTCGTTGCAACAGCCACACACACCCATAGTCCGAAAATGCAGCATACAAACCTACTTTACATTTATGTTACCCATATAAAGCTTGTTAGAGTGACCAATCTTCCATTTCTTTTTAATAAACTTATAAGTTTTGAACTAATTACGTGTGGGCATAATTATTATATATTCATAGCTATCTTTATTTTTGTAACTTATTACGAAGCATTCCAAATGCAATCCTAAAATAAAAGTTAAATTCCCAAACCCTATCAAGTTGCAGCAATTAAAGGAACAATTTTCTTCCCACCTTGCATAATTAGAGTATAAATATAACAATTCAACATTGTCAAACTAGCAACAATCATGATATATAGCCACCAGGTTACCCATTGTAAACTTATTCTATGTATAAGAAATAAGTTGTGCTCACCTCTCCCCTAGTTGTTACTACTGCTTAACATGTAGCCCTTTATACCTATGAAAAATTTGTTTGTTGTTCTCCCATATTGTTTTTTTGGCTGATTGATCCACACAATGCTAAACTAAATCTCACAACACCTAAAGTTTAGTAGATATAAGCATAAATGGCTTGATCTACACACCCTACAATAGCTACACTTGTAAAGTGACATCTTCGTAGTGCTAACTTCAACTTGCTTTGACCAATGCCTCTGCCACCAATATGCATCCATATTCCTTATAAACATTTTTGTAAAATTCATACAAGTTCTCCATATTAGGTTACTTCTCCATGCATATAGATTGTAGCTTCCTATTTAATCAAGTTGTTGTTGACTAATGCATAAACATACATGGCTTGAAATAAGTGGGAGTTCCACCTGTTTCTCCAAACTCTATAGCTGGGTATGTTCAAAAGTTGCATGGCCTTTCTTTACTTCCTTATTACTTGATGTACAATACTTTTTTATTAGAAATAGGATAGAACTCTCTTTGACTTTTTTCTTTGTTACCCATTTTGCCATGATAGCTCGTTCATAGTCCCCTTCTTTCCTAGTGCAAGACACTGATTAAACATAATCTCAAGTCTTAATGTAGCGATACATGCAAAAATCACACCAAGCACTTAGGAATTACAAATGCTTTAGCGTTTCCAACATGAAATTCTTGTTAACCTTATCACAAGCTTAGTCTATATTTAACTTTAGCACCATCAAACCATATTTGGAAGTAGATAAGTATATACGGGTAGCCATTTTCTATGCCAAGCATATATTATCAAATATAGCATAACCTAGTACAAAAGCAATTTATTCCCCTATAATTATATTAGAAAACATGATCTTCAATATAGCCACTAATATTTTTGTCACTATTTTATAAATCACTTTGCATATGCTAATGGACTTAAAATGTTCGGGTTTACACCCTAAACATTAGGAATGAGAATGACCAGCATGTCTTGTCATTATTTGGGCAAGAATCTATCCTAAAAGAATTCTTCACAGATGTGATAATATCCACCAATGTAACATTTCAATAACTATGCATAAACTCAACTGAGATACCATGCACACCAGGTTATTTATTTCTTTTTATGAACACCACCATATTTCTAATCTTGCTAACAATGATTTTAGCCACAAGCATGACTACTTGATCTCTATTCGTAGTTATCAAAGGCCAGAAAGATAGAGGATGCTCATATTGCCCTTAGCTATGCCACTTTTGACTAAAAAACTATGAGTATGTCTTTTGTCTCAGCTAGGGAGGTCACCAGTTCCTTACTTTCTTTTCTATGTTGGTGGTTATAATTGCTTCTAAATGTAGAAGTAGTCATTACCTAAACAAAACACCCATGTTTTAGTCTTCAAAGGTGGCCCATTAAAAATTAGCACATTATCAACACCAAGCTTCTTTTAAGGCAACCACTTTAGTTAAGATATTGTAGATTCCTTGAGTTTAAGCTCTGAGATTTCTTACTCTAACTGACAAGGCTTACTAAGGACATTACAAAGTTTAGCTGCACCCCTTTTCTTTAAAGTTGACAAGGCACTACTAAAATCAGTGGATAGGTTATCCATTGAATTTCCCCTAACCATTATTTTCCAAGCGACATATACACTATTAGTTAATATTGGAAAGCATAACTAGATGTTTTCAAATTGTGTTCTTTATTAGTATTTTCCAATGGCCATTTTTTAAACTTTATAAGGAATGGGTAGTGCACCGAGCCGATGCGAGAAAGATGAGTGACAATGATACTTAGGAGGGCTTGCAAACCATCAATACCCTTGAAAGGTCTATCCAATCTTTTGTATACATGAGCATTCCCCTTCTTATTATTACACCAAGTAAAACAATTCCTAACAAATCCAAGTCATTCAGATCTAAGTCATGAATTAGATATTAGAATTCATACTGAAATTTATCTTTGTTAAGTTTTTCCCACTTTTTTGCTCTTACTATGCAAGGCATTGATGTCCTATAGAACAAGTAATAGTCCATGAAGTCTTGCAAAATCTCTAATTTTGTCCCAGGCTACTTTTCATTTAATATAGTCTTTTTATGCATGCACTACATAGCATCACCAAATCTCATTATTATCTCATCTTGCCTAAATAGTAACTACATGTTAATAGTAATCCATAATGTCAAGCTTATCCCAATCCCACCATAATACTACAATTCCTAAGATAACGTAGTTGAAGGTTGCACAAAGTATTTCCAGTCTGAGCCCAAACCTAATAAGCTTGACATCGATTAAAGGTCTCTGCATGAGTTCTAGAAAAGAAACTACAAATACTCTTTTCTTCCTCATTAAACATTGCAAGTACTCATGGTATTTTATTTCTTTAATCTCTCTTTTATTTTATTATACAATAGATCACAATATTTATTAACAAAAATACATTGCTTCTGGCATAATGTATCATTTCCTACACATCATATCCATGCCAAATTTGCATTTTTATAAGTACAACAACTCAGCTAATTAATGAAATTGCTCATGCAATTTAGAAACAACTTACCTTCCCAAACTATATTCTAGACGTTCACATTTACTAAAACATTAACCCAATTGATGATGTGCACTTATGTAAAACAAAAATAGCCTATAGCCTATCCTACTAGTATAATGTTCAATTAGTGCATTAAGACCCATTTGTTGCAGCAACCACACACAGCCATAACCCAAAGCACCACTTTCAAACCTACTTTACATTTAATTAATCTTAACAATGCATGCTGGAGTGACCAATTTTCCCTTTTTCTTTAATGAAACTATAGCTTTTGAATTGGTTATGTGCAACCACAATTCTTATATATCATAGCTGGCTCGATTCTTGTATCTTATTACCAAGAATTCAAAATCCAACCTAGAAACATAAGTTGAATTCCATTGACCCACAATTTTGTAGTAGCTAAAAGAAACATTTTCTTCCCACATTGAATAGTAGTGAGTCCAAATTTAAGTAGTTGTCTAGATATATAGCCACTATGTTACCCTATGAAAATTTTTTCTACATATAAAAAATAAATTGTGCTAACCTCTCCTCTAGTTCTTACTATAACTTCGCATGCTACCCCCACACCTATGTGAAGTTTAATGTCTGGCCTTGAATGTTGTAGTCCCGAGCCATTGATCAATCAAACATTGAATTGAAGCTCCCAATAGTAAAACTTGAGAAAATAAAAGAATAAATAACTTGATCTATGCACATTGCAGCATATACACTCAAAAAGCGAATCTTCTTAGTAGACACTTCAGCATTTTCTAACCAATATGCCCACAACAAGTCTCCATCAATACCCTTTATATCAGTTTGGAAAAATTCATATAGGTCTTGCATATAAAGATACTTCTCCAAGAGTGTAAATTATTGTTTCCAATTTGCTCCAATTGTAATTGATTAATACATATAGCCTCATTTCATGATTAATCTTGTCTCCAATAACAACTAATCTAAGACTACTTGGGCATGTTAGAATTTTTTCATAAAATTCACCACAACATATAAGTTCTTACCTAGCCTCAGAAAAATACAGCCTCAAAAATTGCACTTGCTTCCTCATGTTAATCAGAATTGAGCCTTTACTAATAACTAAGTAGAAATTTGCAAAGCTATTTTTAACCAAAACCATTATGCAAAAAATCATGTAGCACAGCTCATCATAGCTATAGTCGTGCTTGAGCCTCACTTGATCCACAACTAGTTAAATATGTCCCAAGAAAGTTTTTAAATGTAGCGAAATTTGGTAAACCATAGAGTAACTGTGGCCAACACCAATGTAGCATAACAAAAGAACACTTTTTCATTACCCACTCCAACCATAATGCCCTTTAGCAACATAACGACAAACCATGAGTAATTCAATTTTTTTTAAAGTGTTCTCAATAACAACAAAATTATATCGTCATCCTCTAAATTTCCTAGAGAGGTGAAGTCATTGCACACTGCTCTTGCCAATGCAATGTTCATCTACCATTTTGACGTTTATCGTTTTTTATTTTCCAAATTAACAGATGCTTCCCTCTCTCTTTATACATGTTTTTCGTTATCATAAGAAAAATAATTTCAATGTTCTATTTCCGTTCTTCAGAGAATCTAGCTTGATCGCTAGAATGGATGAACTTGAAATGTGTGAGTGTTCCACCTTCTTCCCTAACTCTGTAGCTAAATATGTGCATAACCAGTGAGACCTTTCTCTACTTCTCTATTGCTTGGTGGACTAAAGTTTTTATTGCTAACAGGATAGACGTCTCCTTCACTTTTTTGCTTCGATACTGATTTAGGCTTTTGTGTTTCTCGGTCAGAACCCTTTTGCCTAGTGTAGAACTTTCCTCTTTTTCATTTCTTGTATCATGCTCTAACATTTATATTTCTTTCTTACCTCTTGCCTACCCATATCATTTGCTACTATAGTTCATCATTGTCATGAATTTTCCATTAGCTTCCTTTTCTTTGGTTTGACATGCATCCAAGGAGCTAGACACTGTTGCTTCTCATAATGATCCTCTTGACCTATCTATGTCAAAATAGCTTCTCATTCTTAGAATATTCTAGTCTTATATTTAAAGGATAAGAGCTCACACATGTCATAATAGTGAGTATTGCCTCATTTGATGCACATATAGAAGCATGGCCAACCTTGCCATATGTGAAGCATATTATGAGTAATCCCTAATATTCAAACAATTGAATAGATCAACCCAAGGGTCCATTAATCTATATTCCCACTCTAAGAAGGTTGGAAAGGCTTATTCTGATGCACACCTCAACAAAGGATGGCCTCTACAAATTTATCATCTAGCCATTAAGATGTATAGAATCCTCTACACCTTTTGCAATGCATAATATTTTTTCTATGTTCCAATACACAAGTGGGAGTGCTAAAAAACAAATTTAGGCTAGAACACACATAATGTCTTATGTACTATGTTTAAATTGAATTGTCCATATGTCCAACCTAATGCAAGTATAATAACTTGCCTTGGTCCTCCCACTCACAAAAAATCGCTATCTTTAATCAAATTAAAATACAAATACAAATAGCTAACCATCAAGTCTAGAACTTGAAAGCCTCTTAAATGGCCCCACTTACTCTATAATATTTTGTCTATACATTGAAAAGATAGTTGGCCATTATACACTTTGCCAATGAAGTTGAACTTATGATAGTGAATACGTAGTTCATAGGCCCTGTTCAATAGAAGTACTTCGTTGCTATTTATGAAAGATGTATCCTAAGGTGCCAACTTCTTAATATCCAAATTAATTGGTCTCTCAAAGAAGTTAACAGGGGGACCTCTCATCAGTAGTAAATTACCACTGCCTTTCCCTCTATTCATAAGCACCTCGTTGAAGGTGACCTTAACTGGGTGATATAGCTCATGTTTATCATTTTCATAATTATCTTTCATTGTCACTACAACATTTACACAAACACCATGTGTGTAGACACAAAAAGACTCCCAATTACGACATTTGGATAGGGAGTGTATGCTTGTGAAGCAATTCAATTCTCAGTAAGTACAACCAAATCCCTTCCGCTATCAAGTTGATTAAGTATTTATTTTTCATAAAATATTGTATGGAATCTGGCCACTTCGTCTGTTTCTATAACATTACCATCATGACCATCTAACTATGATAATTCCCTAGAATGAACTACCTTGTTCCCTACACAAAAATCCCAAAATTCACCTTTTAACGATAGTACTTCGATAGCGAGGGCAATTTTGGAATCTTGGAAGATCACGTTGAAACTTTTTAGCTTTGAGTTTTCTCTAGTTGAATGTAAAACATCAACATTTTTTTCCTGTTATGGGGATACTTACTACAAATTAATTTTTGTTTTCTTGACAAACATTCTATATTTTGCCCTCAATAGTTTCATCACTACTGAATGCATAATTAGATGTTTAGTATTTCCAATGTCATTAATGATGTTGATGGAAGAAATCCAAAAAAGGCATACCAGACACAAGCCCTGAGCATACTATTAATGCAGGGCATGTCCAAACTCGATTCGCTATGGTCTCTTCAGCTCCAACTCACCATTGCCATTAATAAACCCACCATGTGTCACCTTCTTTACATATAACCCTATCTATTATATGCCTGTCACATTAATATTACTTCGTCTGTCATGTCTTTATAGCTCTTTAAAAAGAAATGCGTGGGTTCATTGATAATGAAAAGTTTGAATCCTACATCATACTCTCCTCAAAGAGATTCATACATAAAATTAGTAAAAATATAATACTAAACTAGTAATGGAAGTGGAATTCCCTAATCCCAAACAAAACCATACCAAAAAGTGTGATGCACCACCTAATTAGCTACATAGTTGTACTGATGCTTTAAGTGGGATAGTTTGAAGGACTGCATACTTTACACATATCTAATAGCATTATGATGGGTAGTTGTAGACAAGCAACTGGTTCACTTCAATAGTAGCTATTATAAAGTCTGATTTTACCTCCACTATGTAGTGCTAGAAAGTAAATTGCAAGGAGCTTCATTGCTTCAATAACAGTAGTAGTCTCCATGGGAGAAAATTTAACCTAAAATCCAAGTTCTACCAGTAATAATTATGGCCTACCCATGTCATTCTGAATAACTATACCAAGTCAAACATTTAAATTATCTTACACAATATGTTGCAATTAAGCTTAACCCAACCCATTGGAGCAGTCTAATAAGAGGTAACAAATAGCCCCAAAAGTCCACCGAGCTCTCACTAGACAAGATTCAAGAAAAAGAACAAATAGTAGTAGCAAATTGAATAATTTGTTGGAGTGCAGCCAAATTGAGCACCTTGTCTCTGTGTAGTTACAAATTTCTATTAATAAAAAGGTTATATAATGCTAAAGTAGCAAATTTAATTAAGGAAGATGTAGTTGTGTCCTATATATTTCACTAACATCATGTTAAGAAGATTATTTAAATATTTAAAATCCTTATTGTTTACCCTATCGAGCATGGGATTATTGTTTGCATAGTCAGTGGATCAAAATTCCTTCATTGTATGGCATTGCCACAAGTATGTTGCACATCTTCCTTCACGTTATAGCTCCATGGATAGAGCAACAAAATGTAAATCCATCTTTCGCATTACCAAGAGTGAGTAAGAAGCATAATGAAGACTAATCTCCATATGAAGACACTATCCTAAGGTTGTAGCTATCATTTTTGAACCCACATAACCTCCTCTCTTATTAAATTTTTGCTTATATACTTGCTACTGTAAATGAATTTTGATTCCAACACCTTGTCCTCACTTTGCTTGAAGTACAACACATCTCTTTTGCTTGGTATGGCCCAACAGAAATGCATAATCTAAAATACTAAAGAAGGAAAGAATAAATTTTGTATCTTATCATGGTCCCACACATTGTGCTCCTTCACTAGCTTTATAACATGTATTGGATGATCAACTTCCATGTTGATATAGGTAGGCTACAAAGAAATTGGAAGGATGCCAAGCTAGTTATCTGATAAAAAAATAATGCCTGTACCCATAACCATTTTCCCAAACCATAACCTACTAGCAATGAATTACGATAATTGCTACCTGCCATGTGGCAAACTTTAGACTCCAAGTCCTCTGCATTCACTGGGAAGAGTTGTCAATTCGTAGTATGCATAATGTAGTGTGCTGCTAACATTTGAACTACTTCACAAGTATCAACATATCAATTTCTCCAACTTTGCAATAGTGTTGCTCAGAATTAAGAAGTGGGATAAGTAAAATGTAAGAATTGTAGCTAACATGAAGTTGATCATGATAATAAGCTCTACCATTGATTACGACATGATCATTGAACTTGACACACACTTTTTGACTTAATCCATAGTCAATTTGAAGGTTTTTTCTTAATATTTAGTTGTAATAATAGGTATCCTTAGACATTTCAATTAAACAGCTTGACTCATACACAAGTTTCCTACTATCATTTTCCTTTAGTTTCATTCCATCCCCTTGATAAATAATACTTAAGAGTTTTTATGATTTACAACCAAATAAGTGTGTTACCTATACTACTTCATAATGTCCTGAACAGTCATTGCTACAACAAAAGTTGTTGGTGCAGAATTAGATGTTATAACTATATAGAAGGTATGTAATCATTGGGGAGGAATGGTTAATCTTAATCCCAATGGAGGCTCCTTTCTTGAATTTATTTTGAATAAGCCAAGAGACATATCATATATAATGGTAAAAAGATTTAACAAAAGGGGACAACCCTATCTAAGACGCTATACATCTTCAATCCATTAAAGGTGGATACCATTAAATATAATCCTAAATCTTTGTGTCAGCCTCAATCTAATCACACCAAAAGATTCAAGAACCACAAATCCTTTAGCATATCCAACAAAAATTTCTAGGTTATGTTATCATAAGTCTTCTTCCTCTAACTTTAATGCCATCAAACCTTCTTTGAAAGAAGAGAAGCTCATACAAACAACCATTTCTTACGCAAAAAATATATTATTAGATACAGCACAACCAAGTACAAAAGAAGCTTATTCCCTGGCTATAATATTATAAAGAACAATTTTTAGTTTACTCACCAAAATGTTGGTCATAGCTTTGTAGATCACTTTATAAAGACTAATCAGTCTTATCTGTTTAAGTTTAGAAGAACCTTAAACCTCAGAGATAAGAATGGTATACATGTCTTTCCATTATTTGGCCACACAACTATCTTTAAAGAATTGTTTGATAGCTATTATAACATCCACCAATGTAATGTTCTAATAATCATGCACAAACTAAGCAAAGATGGCATCCACACTAGAGGCTTTATTTCTTTTGATAGGCAGTACAACATTTTTGATCTCATTAAAACTAATTGGAGATGTAAGAACTACCACTTTCTCACTCTTTATAGTTCACAAAGACAAGAAAGGAGGGGAAGGGTCTTATTAGGCCCAAGATACACTAGTTATTGCTATAAAACTACATGAGAATGCCTTTAATCTATATTATGAAAGCTATTACTTCCCTACTATCATTTTTAAGATGACATATATATATATGCTTATGTACATAGAAGTAGTTGATTTCTAAAAATAATGAGTGTTCCACTACTCTCTGATAACTTTATTAAAGATTGAACAGAGTTGATCTGATTCCTGCCCGAAATCTTATCTGCTTCATACCTATTAAATTTCTTCACTAAAGTTTCGAACAAAGCAACTATGAAGGCCTTATTTTCCCTTATTAAATGTTGTGCGTAGCTATGGGAGTTGGCAACTCTAATTCTTTTAATATTCTACACTACTGTTGCAACCATATTTTAGCTAAAAAACATGTCCCTAGGTAAACCACATACCTCTATAACACTCCCTACCATGCCAAATATGCATCTTAGAGGCACCACACATCCATAACAACACAAGGGACAAAAACACTTTATGTCATTCATTGCACTATTTGAAATCATCCTTCTTTGCCTGCCCAAGTTTCCAAAGCTAATGGTCCATAAATCACTCACCCAATAGAAATTATAGCCTCAGAAAGAAAGATGCATCCCTTACCAACTATTTGAAATTGAGTAATGATTCTAACTCCTATTAATGCTCCTCCTCTTAAAGACACCCTCCTTTATCTTGAAAATATAGGCACACTTCTAAGCTAATGAAGAGGCTTTGCCCTATATAAGCATTCTAATAGAATTCTTCCACATCCATCGAATAAAGGGCTTCCTCAAATCTAGCACACTAGTTCTCCCATTTAGCCCATGAAGTAGTAAAACAATATACACAAGCTTCTTAGATGCATATTAAATCTCCCAATGGCTAGTTCTTTATAGCTCCCTAGGTGTGGTAAAGCTATTGACATTCTTGAATTGAATACGTTGTGTTGCATAAAAGCATTCAAATAAGCTAGTCGACCATTCCTCAATAAATCTAATGAATAGATAGTTTGAAATCATCTACTACTTATAGTATCTCTAAGGATCTTGCATAGAATACATCTCCAAGAATTGCACATCCTGTCTATTGCCATTTTGAATCCGTTCACTACTATAAACACTATAAAGATTTATATACTTGCCAATCACCATATCCAAAACAAAGTTAATGTTACTTCTCCCCACCTCAAAGATGTAGGAATGCTTAAGCCAAGCTTAAACCTTATCCATTAAGATCAACACCATACAAGGAACTGAATACCACAAAATTCTATACCAAGTGAACTTCACATGATCAGCAATTACATAGCAATATAAATACCTTGTCTACCCTTATCAATCCAGTTCAAAATATCCTGAATTCATGAAAAGGTAAAGCCATGAGCAATACTAGAAAAAAATTTGCAAGTGAGCTCAGAAACAACATAACTAACTACATTTCCTCAGAAATTCTAGGATATAATAAGACACTACTCCATACTTTGTCAATTTAGTGTTCTAGAATACAACCATTATGTGTTTTTTTAGTTTCAAAAGTTTCTCAAGAAAATCCCCCCTGATTATTTGTTTCTATTTTCATTATCATCCACATATTCATTCATTCTCCCTTTTGAAAGCTCTAGGGAATGCAACTATAGTGGATGGACTAAGTTTGCAAGAGACACTTGCCAACTTTTCTAAAATTTGCAACAAAATGTTTGAAGAGTCACCAAAGCCTAGAATCTATGAAGGTCCTTCCAACACACGAAATCTCTATCTATAGTTGGCTCAAAGTGCAAACAAGAACACAATAAAAAAATCTAGAACAAAAAACCTTCTGAAATGACACTATCTATGTTGGAGTATTCAAGTAATCCATTGAAAGTATAAATGACCACCATGCACTATACCATCATGACCATTCTTGTGATATTGAACTTGTCAATGACAAGCCTCATTTGAAAGGTATATTTCATCATTAATTATGAAAGAGCTATGTCTCAATGCTAGCATCTCCACATCTAAGTTTGTTGGTCTATCTATGTAATTTTTAAAGGGGCATTCTATGGAAATGTTATTTCCATTATTCATTCTCCCTCTTATAAAGGTCACCATTGTTGGACTATTTTGCTATATGATTTGCTTTCAAAGAATTTTCCTTCATTGCCATTTGATATTCTTAGAAACACTTTGCATGCACCTGTATAAATTAGCTAATTCAATAATAGTAGGACATGCAACATTCTCCTTTGATATAGTAATAATTTCATAAGGCCATTAAACTTCTATTTACCATCTATTAGTTTGTTTCTTTCACCTCCTTTGCAGTTCATATTACCACTCCTAATTTCGTAGTTAATGAAACCTACATCCCTAAAGTTCATTGCCATCATTCTCAAACAAATTATCATCACTATAAACATCATCTTACTATGATGCTTGCATTTGATTCACAATAATGTTCCTTGCACTTTTCGAAGCTACATTATTAATTGATAGAGCTTTGACAACATAAAAATCCCAGAATCCTGAATTGTCATAGCATTGTTATTGAATTAGTTCTACACATCTTCACTGGTCATCCTAATTTAGGATTGTTGCATGGAGTTACCCTTATTTTTTTTGCACTATTTTGAGATTTTGTGCCCACCATCGATCACTACTCCTCATAAAGTACTTAAGAGGAATGTAGATTCTAGGTCTATTTAGGAGTTCTCCAGAAATAAAATGAAGCATCATGGCACACACACATGCCCACTAGTGAGATGACAACTCCAAGCAAAAAAATAATTTTTTCATGCTTAAAGGAATTGATAGAAGGGCACCACCAGGAATGGATCTTACAACTTAATTTGACTCAACACATGAAAGCTTACTAGTGCATACATAGGAAGGATTGATAGATTAAGATTTCCTTCTTAATTATATGGGTGATGATGCATGGTTATTCTTAGTTGGTTGAGCTATTTTTCTAGTTAATTCAATTAATTAACGAGACATTAGCATGCTAAGTAGCTATGTTGGTGCAAGCCCTGTGGCCAGTTTCTTAAACTAACTATGGCCACTTAAGCCATAGAATTTTGAGACAATAACAAGTGAATGATGCCCTTAGATTTTCTTGGCCACACATGCACTATACTGATGTATTTAACGACTCGATTGCATTGGTCAAGAAATCTAGGTAATCTCTGAAACTTTCTTTGTAATGGGGATATATCATTGCAATCGTCGGTCCATAAAGAGGAATTCCTAGAAAGTGTAATTCATCAACTCACATTGACTATGTCCCTATCCTTTATACACATAACCCATCACTTCGATCAATTAAATGGTCCAGTGAAGTGTTTGAATCACTGTGATGTGGCTACTTTGTCACATGCAACATGATGAGAAGTCCATTGAACCTTCTCCTTTGAGGAAGAAGAAGTCATAACAAAGTTCTCATAGGTGAACTTACAAAAGGATCATGGATGAGAGCAATGAATGTTAAAGTGATATATTCATTGTATGGAGGAGTGAAGGATGTTTGATGTCTGATTCTTCTATTGTGCATGCTTTCCCCACCACATGTAACTGGATGTTATAGTTGATTAATGAGAACTTATGGGCATGGTCAAGCACCAAGGGAGAGTAAATGTTAAGCGTGTAATGAGTTTGTTTTGTGTCACCAGATCAATTGGGGTTTTGTAATCAATCATCAAATGATTCTTGATGAAGATATCTTGTATTATGCATTGATGAAGAACATAATAAGACATGATACATGTTGTGAATTATAGAATCCCATGAGCCAGTCATTTTTTGAATACAAATTACACCCAAGGATTTAAGCCAGTGACATGTCTACAAGGTATAATGCTACTTGTCACTCGTTGGAGAAGAAGACTAAGCTTGTGGGCACACTTTGGAGGCTTGCCTATGTGCAAGGTGGAAATGCCTCACATTGTTAGTCATTGAAGCAGAATAGCATAATGTGGGATTTATAGCACTTTTTCTTCTTTACAAATTTTCACAGTCCAATAAGATTCAATCCTATGCCATAGTAGATTTGTTCCCAAATATTCCTAATAAGTTTCAAAACTTTTTTCATCTTGTATGCAATCATTATTAAAATTCTACCTATAATGGTTCTATGTGTGTAGTAGAAAGTGTCACCTTTTTACCATATTCATTACTTTTGATTTCCTTGGTGTGGATGTGGAGTTGAACTATTAGGATACTTACGTTCGTCATTCATGGAATTGTTGCAATATGTAGTTTGGAGGGACAATATACAGCTTGCGATGAAGCAAAAATTGGATGGTGTAATATACTCTTGGGTTTCTTCTTGCTTGGCTACACACCTACCCACATGTAGAAAACTATACGCACTATAGCAATGTGTGCATGTTCAATAGCTATTCTTCATGCTCCCAATGACATCTTATGAATAGTGCTAGAGGGGCTCACACTGTGTAACTTCTTTCTTATTTTAAGCACTACTAGTTGCCTGTGCTTGGATAAGGTGAAGCCATACTGGGAGGCTTTGCTTTATGGTTGATAGAATTATCATAATATACAATTTATAAGAAGCAATTTCTGGCGTGGTGTGACCCACAACAATGTACTTATTGGATGAAGCAATTTGCATTAAGGTTTGTTCAAGATTTGTTGTTGCACTAGGTTCTTTCTATTGCAGTTGCTTGCACAAAAGAGCACTAGGTGCACTACAGCACCAGCTTAGCACTATTCACACATTGCTAGTAAGTTTACATGTGTGGTAGCCAATTTGCATGCTCATTATTGCATCCAATACACGTGGCTATTAGGCTGGCAAAGTGTAAATTCTTTTTGGATTTTTAGCACTTTGGGTTATTGGCACATGGACCTACCTTCCTCCTTGATGGTATTTTTACTATATGTAATCTATAAAGGGGAATGCCCTGTGTTGTATGGCCCAAGACGAAGTAGAAGTTGGGTGGCAAATGTACTCTTCGGTCTATTCATGTTGGGCTTCATCCCTAATTTTGCACAATAGTACAATGTTTGCACATGTAGTAAGCAGTCACACACCCGATTGGTGGCTCCCTGTGCTTATGATTGGTGCATCCTAAAAAGTTTAACTTTTTTGGGAATTTTAGTGTTGTGGGCTGTAAGGACATGGATATGGTGATGCCTTATTGGGAATATACCTTCCTTATTGGTTCAATTATCAAAATCTTTAATCCACATGAGGCATTATGCAGTTTGGTGCATCATGCATCTTGTGCTTCCTCTCTAGCCACATGTGGTTGTCTACTGTTCCCAAGTTCAGAAGCTAGTCCATGCATTGTCTATGACAACTTCTACATGGCCTATGGGTTTAATAAAGTTACTTTTTTTGGGATTTTTAACATTATGGTTTGCTAGTGTATGAATAAGGTGATGCTCTATTTGTAGACATGAAATCTTCCTTTACTAAATTCTCATAATATGTAATTGCAAGGGGTAATGTGCAGTGCCATATGGCCCATGGTGAAGTAGAATTTGAATGATGAGATATGCACTGGGGGTTTGTTCATGCTTGGCTGTGGCCCAAGTTATGTGTTGATGCAACTACATGCTTGGTAGAGCACCAGGCTTGTTGCAGCATTGTGTTAGTGTACAACATCTAGTTCATTCACACCCTACTACGTGCTTTGTGAGTGACTTATTTTGCTTACAAAGGGTAACCTTTTTTTGGGATTTTTAGTAATACTGGTAGTTAGCACATGGATAAGGTGATTCACAATTGGGAGACTTCCCCTCCTCCATGAAACTACCAAAATAGTTTATTAGTAATAGGTATATGTGGCACAATGTGGCTAATGGCAAAGTGAAAGTTGGATGGCATAATATACACTAGTGTTTGTACATGCAAGGCTGTGCTTTTAGCAATGCACTATAAAGAACTTTGGGCACTATACCACTATTTGTGCACCTGGTGGAGAGTCTATGCACATCCAGTGGCATCATGTCGTTGTAGTTGGTGGGTCCTACAAAGTGTAATTTTCTTTTCTTAGTTTCTTAGCATTATGTTTTTCTATTTCTTGGATAATGTAATACCCAATTAAAAAACTTACCCTCATCGTTGAAGTAATTGTTACGGTATGTAATCCACAAAGGGAAATGAATGGTGTGGCGTGGTCCATGGTGAAGTAGTAGTTGGATGGTGCAGTATGCACTAAGGTATTTGCATGTATGGTTATAGAATAAACTGTGTTGCTAGAGTTGTGCATGTTGTAGCACTAGCAATGCACTATTTGCATGAGTGACAACTAGTATGTGCCCTCCTTTTTTATTAAATGTGTGAAACTATTGAGGCCTACAAAGTGTTTCTTCTTTTGAGATTGTTAGAGCTTTAGATTACTGGCACAAAGATAATGTGCTCCCTTATTGAGAGTTTTTCCTTCCTCAATCATATTTTTGCAACATGTAATCCACAAAGGGCAACATACTTCATAGTCTACCCATGATGAAGAGAAAGTTGGATGGTCAATATGTGCTATGGTTTGTCCATGCTGGGCTTCGTGCCAATTCACATGCGGCCTACGACATCCTAAGCTAATTGTTGATGGGGTAGACAAATTGTAACTTTGTTTTGGGACTTTTAAGACTGTGAATTGTTGGTACATGGATAAGGGGTTGACCTTTTGAGAGACTTGCCTTCCTCCTTGATGGAATTGTTGATATATGTAATCAGGCAATGTGTGATGCAATGTGGCCAATGACAAAATTGTAAGTTCAATGGTGCAATATGCACTAAGGTTTGTGTATGGTTGGCTTCATCCCTCATTATGTGTGGTGGTTTAAAGTGGACACCTGTGATAGCTAATCCTCACATAGCCTGTGACATCCTATGTGAGGCTGGTGTGGCCCAAAAAGTGTAAATGTTTTTAGATTTTTGGCACTATGGGCTGTTGATTCAAAGATAAGGTGATGCCTTATTTGGAGATTTGCATTGTTCCTTAATTGAAATGTTAAAATATGCAATCCAGAATGAGCAATTATGGTATGGAACAACCTACGACAAAGTGGAAGTTAGATGGTGCAATAAGAGCTAGGGTTTGTGCATATAGAGCTATGTCTCTAGCTACATGAAATAGAGAATTATGTGGGCCTCAATATTGTGCCTAGCAAAATCTTATTCATGTGGTTGGTGGGGCCCACAAATTGTAACCTTTTTTTAATTTTTAGCAATATGTGTTGCTATTACTTGGATATGGCAATGCTCCAGTAGGAGATGTGTCTTCTTCTCTGATAAAATTATTATAATATAAAAACCATAAGAGGCAATGTGAGACATAGTGTGGCCTAGAACAAAGAGGTAGTTTGGTGATGCAACATGTACTTGGTTTTGTATGTGTAAGCTTGGTTGGAGCCTTATCTTCATGATATTGATTCTTCATGCACAATAGAGCACTTGGCATGCTACAGCACCAGTGGTGCACTTTCACACATGTGGCTATTAGTGTACTCTCTTCCTACTATGTTCTATTTGTTTGTCTATTGTGGCCCACAAAGTGTACCTTCTTTAGGGATGATTAACATTGTGGGTTATTGGTTCTTCGTTAAGGTGATAATCTATTTGTTATCTTAGCATCCTCTTTGACAAAATTTTGACAACATGTATCAATATGGAGGTATATGTAGTGTGGTGCGGCCAGCAGAGAAGGTTGATGGTGTGATATGCACTAGGGCTTGTGAATGTTGGGCTTCATCCTTAACTGCACATAGTTTTCCATTGTTTGTGCATAAGACAAAAAGTCCATGTGTTGCATATGACATCCTTTGCAAACTATTGATAATGCCAGTATAGTGTAACTATTTCTTGGGATTTTTAGCCCTTTAGGGTGCTAGCATATTGATAAGATGATGCCTTGTCAGTAGAGTTGCCTTCTTACATGATAAAATTAAGATAATATATAGTACGGTGTGACCCATGGTGAAGAGTAAGCTCGATGGTGAAATATGTGCTAACGTATGCGTATCGTGGGCTTCATCCTTAGCTCTGTGCAGTAGTCCAAAATGTAAGCACATGGCCAACAATTGTTTTGCTTACGACTAATGGTACCCACAAAGTTTAACTTTTTTAGATTTTGTATTGTGTGTTGTTGGTGGATGTATAAGGTGTCACCTTATTAAAATACTTTCCTTCTTGACTAAATGGTTGCAATATGCATTACACAAAGGATGATGTGTAGCATCATGCATCCTAGGTGAAGTAGAGGTTGGATGGTTCATTTTATACTATGGTTTGTGCATGGTTGGTTATGTCCCATGGTGCATAAAGAATAGATGATTGGGTTTGTCATAGCTCTATGCTTACTCACAGTAGCTAGTCTACTGATTGTCCTATTTGACCCTTCATGTGTAGCTTGTTGGGCATACTAAGTGTAACTATTTTGTAGATTTTTTGCATTATAGGCTACTGGTGCAATGATATTTTAATACCTTATTAGTAGACTTGTCTTTTTTTTATAAAGTTCTTGTAATATGCAATTCATAAAGGGTACTGTGTAGTGTAGTGTAGCCTATGATGAAGTGAGAGTGGATGGTACAATATGCATTAAGGTTTGTGCATGTTGGGCTAAGACCATAGTTACACGATCCTATAGCTGGGTGGACTACAAAACTTTATGAGCACAGTAATGCACTATGTGGAAGTGCTCATGCCAGTTCACTCACAACTTTAAGATATATTGTGCTCATGGTGGGTGGGGCTCAGAATGTTTTAAGTTGTTTTAGTATTTTTAATGTTGTGGGTTGGTGGTGCATGGATAAGGTGAAGCCCACCTCAACAACTTGTCATTTTGTATGTTAAAAGAGCCAGTCTTTGCACTTTATATGGGGCATTATATGGTGTGGTTTTGCTTGTGTTGTTGTGAAAATTTGATGGTGCCTCCTTGCCATCCAAACTCTTGCCCTTCATGGAGCGATGAGCAGCTTCTATAGATAAATGAGATAAATTGCTAGATAAATTTATATTCTAAGATGTTAATGAGATTGGGTGTAATATTATTACTATTAAATAATGTAAGAATCAAAATAGCTCAAAATTTATAATGAAAATGGTTTCACCTTAAGTGAACCTCACATGGAATTACTATAAAATATCAAAATAAATAAGCATTAATAATAATAAGTTAATATTTTTATATTAAGAAAAAAATGTTTAAGCCAACATGGGTAAATTGATGCAATGTAATATAACCAACTCAAAGGCATGTAAAGGTTACAACAAGGAATCTTTATGGTTTAAAAATAATAAAATAAAGTTTAAGGGAAACTTTTGAGGAATTGCGATAAGTTATATAAGAAAGTTGCATTCCAACATATAAAAGAGATCAAGTGTAACATTCTCAAGCATCAAATATGGTACAACACTAAATGTCTTATAACATGTACCAAAACATTAGAAAATAAAATATTTTAAAAATGTAAAATGAATATTTAATTAGGTAGTGTTCATATATACTAGTAGAACAAAGTTTTATTTGTCTCGATTGAACCTCATTTACAACTACTATGAATTATCAAATAAAGGAAGTACAAACGATAATAAATTACTATTTTAATTTTAATTAAGTATATAGTGATATAAAAATTAATTAAACTGAAGTAATGTAATGTAACGAAATCAAATGGATGTTTATGTCACATAAAAGAAGAATTTGACTTCCATAGTAATATACAAAATGAAAGATAATTATTTGAAAACAATATTGAACATATAAAAATATTTATTTAATTGTATAGAGCTTGTAAAATTCTAGGGATATTTGTTTCATCTAAATCAAACTAGTTTTCTAATTTCTATTAATTATCAATGTAAATAAGCATAAAAAAGATTAAGTTATTATTTTATAAAAAGTAAACATATATTAAAGTTCAAATGAGATAAAATGGAGAAACATAATATAGTCATACAAAAGTGACATAAAGGTCATGTGAGAGATTTAGAGTTATGTATTCATGCAACCAAATCAAAATAAAAACTTTTAAAAAATATGGTACATTGTGTAATAAAATTGCATTCCAAAATGTTAAGGTAATCTAATGTAATATCCTCGATCTTCAAATTATTACAATTGAAATGTCTCATAAACCATGCAAAAACCTAAGAAAATAAAGCATTTGAAATGCATGGGGATCTTATTGATGGTTTCTAATAGCTCATTTTTTCTACCATAAAGGAGAGATATAATATGTAAATTACAGTAAGATAATGCACGCACTTTATTCCATATCAATATTTCAGTAATAGCATGTAAGGGTAAAAGAATATTTCATTTATCTCATGTTATTATAAATTTGAGAGTTACAACATACAATATTAGCATGACATTATTGAAATATAACATTCTTCATCAACCTTAAAGCTACACTGCATTCCTACGTAATAAGTTGATGACTCTCTTATGTGATGCTTGTATTTTTAATCATATTTGCACAATTATTGCAATTAAATCTCCTATTGTTGCACTTATACATCCTCTTTCCTTCATAATTGTGTGCTACATCAACTGACAATTATCCTTATGTGTTGTTGTAGTCATATTGTATGAAAACAAATTACTATCATAAATAAGTGGTTTTAATGCTTATGTTGGTATTCTACTAATATGATAACTATGTCATACATTAAAAAAAAATTCTTTTTGAATAGTTCGCTTACTCCTTACCTCCTAATTGTTTTTGCAAAATGGTACTATATGTTTTCCTGACATTTTCATGTTTAATATTCACAATTGAGCCTTCAACCAAGCTTTTAGCCCTCATCAAAACATAAAATCATCTATTATGAAATTGTATGGCTTTAATCAAGCACATTTTGTATAAATCTAACCTTATCAGTGAAATTTCGAAGTCATATGAATGGCATATTAAATTAGGAATCACATACATTGGATAGCAAATTTGATGACCAAATTTTCTTTATTCAACTATTAAATTAATCCTTTAATATTTTTATTTTTATTGCATGCGACTTCATATCTGATTAGAGAACTAGTACTATCTAATTTCATTCTGCTATATGAAAAAATGTTTAGCACATTAGCCGCATGTTTTAAAGTGTAAATTTCTTAATGCTTGAAATAGATTATTTTATAAAATGAATATGCATTCGGGTGTGATTAGTTTTTGTTTTACACGGTTGGTGCAATATAATTGTGGGAATTAGTTCAATTCAAGCTTGATTCACCAACTTTTTATTTAGTCGATTACAAAATCACCTATAATTCGTTTCACTAGCCTGTGAATTAGGGCTCTATAAAATGGAATTCCTTTAAACTACATTGATTAATACAATCTAAGAGTTTATACATTACTTCTAACTTTGGTAAAGAACGTCTTTTTTATTTATCAAGAGGAGAAATTCCATTAAATCACCTCAAATAGTTCATAGCCTATTAGTGCCCTTAACAATGTTATTCAGATTCTTCCTAATGTCCTTCTTTGAGAGTGTAGGTGATTAGTGTAAATGAATGTGCAATCAAATGTTATATTCCATTGTGTTTTTATAAGAAAATGAATTTTCCCCTCATCCCTTAAAATTTGGCACTCCAATTCTTTCTTATGTTGTATCAAAATTTTGTTGGAGACATTTGCTACATAGTGGTCAAACTGCAACCTCTCTATTAATTAAGGCTTGTTATTTCAATGTTCTACTAGTTTCATAAGTGAAATCATAATTATTTTCTTAAATAAGTAGTTTAGCTTACTAATCGAGCTTCCATTTGATGCTCCCATGATATTCAAAATTAGAATGTTATTCATTGTAGGTCATTTTTCATCAATTTGAATGTCTCAAGAGGTCTTATGGGATTCTTCATTGCTAACAAGTTTCTCATGTACTTTTTTCTAATTTCTCTTTAAATAATTACTGTGAACAAGAGTAAACTCTTCATCTTAGCATTGGATTATCCTTAAATTCTTAGCTCTATCCTTAATTTCATCACTAAATTCTTTAAGTGAAGGAAAAATGTATTCTTGCTTATCTTTTTCAAATCATGCTTCCAAATCACAAAGTGAAGTGAATTGTACAATTTTCCCTTAAACTTTTTTAAGAATGATGCAATCGTCTATTATCTGGTTGAAGATTACATTTGCCTCTATGTTAGTAGATTTAGTAATTCATTGGATATTAAGAATCTCCTTTGCTATTTCCCCCACAAAATGAAGCCTTTACTTGTTCTTGACTAGAGTTGAACACTATAGCTAACATTCTATAGCTACTTTTGTAAGATTGCTTTCAATTGTAAGCTTTGTCCAAGTTTTGTGTCATTTTGATCTATTTTGCTATCGTATTCACCAACACTAATTCACCTCAACTCAATCCCTCCAATGTACTTGAATCTTCAGGAAGCTCTATTATAGTTTATTGATTTTAAGGAAATTTGATTTATTTTAATTATTGCATATCGTGGCCTTAATTGTAATGGCCCTGAGTGTGATTAGCTAGATTATCATATTATGTTTAATTCAATAATCCATCTCCTTTTTTTTATCGTAATTTGACTTGATAAGTCATTTGCTAAATCCAACTCAAGGCATTTATCATTGTGGTATTAACTTTTATGGGAGTTGTAGTTGCAAAAGCCATTGGGTATAATCATACCCTATTGAAGAAATGTATCAATCGATGTTGAAATAAGATCCAGGCTAGCAATAGACAAGGTTATGTGTTTAATTGAAAATCTTTGTGGCATATGGAAACCCACACAAAATAATCTATGGTGTTCCCAGCTCTATGATGCAAAGATTACAAATAATCTCCTTCTCTATTTAATAGTATAAGAATGTTTCAATTGTTAAGGCATCCCACCATAAATGCAATAGAAAAAAAACCAATTTCGTTTAATCTTATGAATGAAATTTAAACTATAGTGTTGCTCATGAGATAAGTTGCTTATTAACAAGGTTTAAAGGAGAGTTCATATTGCAAATTTAAACTTGTTCAAATATGGTGTCCATCTCTTCTCTAAAGTATTTCATTTTGAAAACTTTAACATGTGATGGATCCATATCCTGACCAAACACCTTTGGAAAAGAATTTGTTGTTGCTAGTGCTACACTTGAGACTCGCCATACTTATGTTTCATGCCAAGATGGTTGAGAAGATGAAGGGAGAAATGGATGGTTTGAAAATCATACTAGTCTTATTCCAAATGGCTAGAGTTGCCTTGTTTTATCTTTGACTAAAAATTGAATGTTGCCATTTAAATATCACTATAGTTCCCAAAATTTCAAATCACCCTCTCTTTCAAACTTACATATTGTGCAACAATATCTTCATAATCTTTGAAATCATCATTAGCATAATTTCAAAACTAATCAATATAGTTTGGAAATAACAAATTAAATGGATTTTGATTACAAGATTATAATTATAATTTATTTCTTATAATTCCTTAGATATTTTTAAAAATTGATTCCAATCAAATCAGCAAAGCAAATGTTTCACGAAGGCAACATTTGTGTCAATTAAGGAAGAATATTGCTTCATGTGAAGGGTTTTTTTCATCTAGCAATGGTTCCTTACTTTTGAAGGGATTTTCGAAATCTATTTAGTATAAAAGCCTTTGTCTATTCTTCTTGTTGTTACAAGCACTTATTGCTAAGTATAACATTGGCAAATTTTTTTTTCTATTATGCTCTTACACTTATGTGATGATTTCATCATAAAAAATTCATATACATTTTCTTATTATATATATATATATATATATATATATATATATATATATATATTATTTCCAACTAAAAATAGGGAAAGTTTGCACCACATATACAATGTAACATGATTCTTGAGCCATGATTATTGGTTTGACCGTATGCTTGACTAAAAGTTGATTCACCACACAGTTTGATCATCAATCATATCGATTTAATGTAGTTGAGCATGTGTAGATGTGATATTGTGATCACGTTATATTAGGAGCTTACATATTTGCATAATACGAATAAAGTTTACTTTTTATGGGATGATGAAGTGTAAAATTGAATAGTTCTAACAACATATCAAAGTGAAGTGATATGATCATCATCCTTGTCGGTGGCCAAATAAAAATACCTAAACAACAATGCTCTATGTTGAAAGTAGAACACACTCTTGCCATAAGCCAAAAATTGTTGTGGGAATTGATAAGTTTGATATTTGGAAAAGAGGTGAGTGTCCCAATATGTGGTAAATTGTCATCAATGAAAGCCTAAGTTCATATTAGGTCGATGTCATTGTATTATTTATGTTGATCTACTTCGGAAATTGGTAGTATGTCTAAAAGATATCTAATCTAAATGAAAGAAATCCTAGAGTAGTATTAACAAGATCTATTTAATTAGGAAACATTTTTTTATTTTTTTTTTAAAATTAGCATTTCTTGAGTTTCTATATTATATATGGTAGTTTTGCCTATTGTGAAAAAAATAATTTGATGTTAGTTTTGCTTATTTACCTTTGTAATTCATCATAATTACAAATGATGTAAGTTTAAATCGTGTAATTTTCTTTTGGTATGATTTTGAAGTATTACTATGTAATTTTAAATCAAATATTTTATGAAGCTTATATTATTTTTATTTAGTTCTATTAAATTTCTTCAATTAATCTCATTTCATGATAAATATATACTTGTATATATACACAATATTACAACAATAATTTATTATTATTCATACATGTTTTGTTTTATAACCCATAGTAATTCAAAACAAGTCTCGATCGAGATGAAAGAAATGTCGTAGGACTGCTCGTGATAAACTATATCTATTTAAATAATTATTTTTTTATTTTTAGATATTTATTTTCTATCACTTGGCATATTTAATGAGATATTTTGATTTATAATTAACTTAACAATTGTGATTATTTTTGTCAAGCTTCCTATTCCATTGGAATTCAAATTTCCTTTACAATTTACCTTGATTTTTCAAATTTTTTTGTTACGTTATATTATAGTGAAATTCTAATTATCTTTTCAAGTGAGCTTTACATCACTTTAATTTGGTTATATTATATTTAACTTCAATTTTTATTATTTGAGCATTAATAAATATTCACATAATATTAAAAGTAATTTATTATTAATTTTTTTTATATTTTAAATTTTCAAAATTGGGGTAACTCTAAAGGAAGTTTGGTTGTAACAAAAAAAAATATTTTTTCAATTTTTTTTAAAAAATATATTATTTTTAAATTTGTTTGTATGTTTATAATTTTTTTATTCATAGTGGATTTGATTTTAATTTTAATATTTTTTTTATCTACTTTTATTTTTTAGGACTTAAAAAATTTTTAAAAGATATTTTAATTCATTCCATATTCTATGATTGAGGGTGTTTCCCTCTTTCTCAGTAATATCATGGAATGCAACTTCATTATAAAATTTCTCATTTCTACAAATTACATACATTATTTATTTTTGTTGCTCTGAAGCTAAAATTATTTGTTCGAGTCACCTTTATATTGCATTGACTTTGTTAAGTTATATCACTTTAGCATATATTTACATAATTCTAAAATAAGAAATTAATATTGAGGGTTATCTACTACTATAATTTGTGGACATTCTAATTGAGGTTTGATGGAAAAAAAGGTGTTGATGAACATGACTTGATGAGCTCCAACAAATTAAAAATAATGCACTTTTATATTTTTAAAAAAATTAATTTTTAATATTTTTAATTTTCCATTCATATCTAATTGTACAATTAAGAATGTTATATTCAATCTCTTTAGTATGATAAAAAGAATTTTCCCATACAATTTATCTCATTTTATCAAAGTTTTTGTCTTTCTTTTGGTTATATTACTATTAAACTGTAATTTTCTAGTCATGTGACCATAACGTTGCTTACATTCATTCCATTCTAGATTTTTTATATAATTGATTAATAATAAAATAACAATTTGTAATTTTTTTGCTTTTTTGTTTATTTATTCATTATAATTCGAAATTATTTGATTGAGATGAAAAATACACTGTTGGAGTAATCATGATAAGCTCAATCAATTTAAATATTTATTTTCTAATTTTTAAATATTTTATTTTCTAAGATTTTTGATAGTTTTTTACGACATTTTAGTTCATTCATGATGTGATGACTGAGAATATTACATGTTAACTCCTCAGTGTATTCGAATGCATTTTTCCTTTACAATTTATCTCATTTTAAAACATTTTTTACTTTGTTTTGATAATATTATATTTCTCGAATTAAACTCATTTTAACTTTAATATATTTTTTCTTAAAATTAAAAAGACATTTTACTATATGTTTTGCTTATTTACCTTTGTAGTTCTTAATAATTATAGGAGCAATAGGTAATAAATAAACTCATTTCGATGAAGCCCATCAAATAGTAAATCTATTCTTGCATTTTGAGAAGTATTATTTTCTAATATTTTTCATGCTTTAAAAGATATTTTGATTCATACTTTATTTTTCCTTTGATTTAGTAAATTATTATGTAACACAACATTCTCTACATGAAATTTACATCAATTTGATTTTGTTAAATTACATTGCAATAATTTACCTAAGTTTTGCTTTAACATATTTTTTCATAATGCTAAAATAATTGTTTGTTACTAAAGCTAATTTATTTTTGTAATTCATAATATTCTTAAGGAAAAATTGATTAAGATAAAGGAAACATCGTTTGAATAGTCATCACACAAGCTCTATCTAATTTAATATTCATTCCTATGTATTTATTTTTAGGATTCTTTAATTTCTTGACAAGACATTCGATTCATACCTAATTTGATGATCAAGAATATTACGCTTGATCTCTTTAGTAAATTTTAATACAAAGTTCTTGTGAAATTTATATCAGTGCGTTTGTTCAATTTATTTCATTAAGCTTTATTCTATAACTACATTATATAAAAATAATATTTGTTTAATCATTATTAATTTTTGATTTTTTTAATTTTTAGCAATTTTGAACAATGCATTATCGGGACAGCAAAATGTCATTGAACTTGTCCTAACAAGTTCTATGTAATCAAATATTTATTTTTATTATTTTAAATAATTTTTCTATAATTTTGGCAACCTTTATGAGGAACTGTGATTAGTACTTTTTTTGATAGTCAAGAATGTTAAACATTTTTTCTTAGTATCATGCAATTCAAATTTCATGTACAATTGATCTCATATCATCAAAATTTTCTTTTTTCCCTAGTGCTTCATGTCATCAAGATGGTCCAATGTAGTTTGTTAGGAGTTTCTTCTCTTGGTTTCCAAAGATTGGGTTGTGGTTCGACCTTGGGTGGTGTTAGTGGTACAAGTTTTCTAGTGTCTCGCTTTGGGATGTGAGTAACACAATGCTAGTTTTAATGGTGTGATGGTCTTGGATGACTTCGATTATTCATATATACTACACTACCTCTCATCCTCTGAGGGAGACTTGATCTCTTAGCCTATACGTGTTTTTAATAGTCATACTGTAAGAGTTTGTAAGGAAAGAAGCATACATATATCTTTTCATCTTGATGAGCAAATCCTATCGTTGTTGTTTATCTTTCTTTTATTTGTTTAAATGTGATTCAAGCAGGCTCAAGCACTTTAAGAGTGTATCTACTAAACCAAATATGATATCTTTGACAAGATATTCCCTTCATTCTACCACTAGATTTTTTGCAATATCTAGTTCTTTTGGGTTTTAGTTGATGGTTGTTTTTATTCTGGAACTAGACATAAGAGTTTTGTCTCATTCAACTCTTCATGATTGAAATGACTAGTTTGTAATTTTGTAGACACTATTTTCTTTCTTTCTATTATATATATTCAAATTCATATAAGAATAAGAAAGGAGAATCAGTACTTTCCTTATGTAATGTAGGTTTGTTTGCATGAATTCTCATGCTTTGCCAAATTAGAATCGACAATAGTAGTCGCTATTATTCTTTCTAGCATATAAATAGAAAGCATCCTCACTGGACATGGATGACTTCTCTTTTAACTTTGGAGGGAACTGTGCTAGCTTTTCAATAGTTCTTGCTATTTGTCTGATCCCTTTTTTCGAGTGTACAGTGAGCTTATCTTAGCTGCAATTCTACAGCATTTTAGTTTGATGCAAATTATCGTTGAGTTTTCTAAGCGCTTAGTTAAATAAAGCTTTATTGATAGATTTGGATCTGTATGCTTAATCTCAACTAATGGCATACAACCAAACTTCAACTTGTTATATGGGCTCGAAAGTTGACAAGTCTAGTTAAAGAATGGACTAGAATTCGTGGAGCTAACAAAAAAATGTAAAATGTGTAGCACTCTCTATGAATAAGTAAATACCAATAGTGGGGGGGACCTCAAAACTAGATTCTAAATTCCATTTTTTTCTATAGAAATATTGGAAAATTTGTTACTTCACTGATCACCCCAACTTCTCCTTTTTTCATTAATTCTATGAATCAATTGTTAGTTTGATTAGCTAATGGGAACCTACCTATCATAGCGAACACCCTTTTAATTCGAAAATTTTTGTTTGGATGAAAAAAAATTGATAGTGTAAGTCACCTCACTCCAAATATGGATTGCATATGGAACTCCATTGTCTATGTCTCACAACTAATGCTGCACCCCTACTGTTCGATTGATTTGTTTTCTATTGTTTTCCCTAAATTGTCTATGAATTGAATATTTCTATTAGTGGGATTGCTGATCATAAACTATAGCCAAATGTTTTGCTAAGTTTTGCTCCATGTCGCATAATCAAACCAACACCCTAATTTGTAATTTTAATTTTATATTATAGTATAACTTTAAATCTCTTCTTAAGTGACCTTTACAATGCTTTATTTGGTTATATTACATGATTTTAATTTATCTTTTTTTAGTTTTAATATATATATTTAATTAATACTTAAAAATAATTTATTTTTATTTATGCTAATTTATTTTGGAAATTAAAAGAAAAGTTGAACAAGGTCTGATTGTGACATAACAAACATCATTATACTTGTCTCAAAATGATTTATGAAATAAAATAATCATTTTTATATTTTTTATATAATTTTTATTTTTTGACATGTTTTAAGAGATATTTCAATTTGTATCTAATTTGATTTTGTTGTATTACATTACATCAATGTATTTCTTTTCAGCTTTAACATATCATTTCATAATATTAATATGTTTATGTTTTTCAAAAATTTCCAATAATTCCAAATGAGGTTCAATCATGAGAATTTTTAATATTTTAAAATTTTAATATTTCAAAATTTTTTAAAGAGTTTTGGCATGTTTTATGATACATTTGATTCATACAACATTAAACTATTTGCAATGTTACACTTGATTTCCTTAGTAACTTGGAATGCAACTTTGTAGTAAACATATCACATTTTTTTAATTTTTTTTATATTTTGTTTAATTTCTAAGAAACATTAATTCTCTTATTTTGTAACCTTTCATTGCCATGATTTAATTATATTACCTTACATACATTATCTCATTCAATATTTATTTTATATTTATTGTTTATAAAGAAAAAAACTTCATAAGATCTATTGTTATCTTATTTGGAAATTCAAATTAATTCTAAAATAAATATATGTTTGAAATGAAACAAACATCATCTAACTCATCACAACGAGATAATCAAATTCAATATTTATTTTTATATTTTTACCATATTTTTTAAAGGTTTTGGCCTTCTTTGAGGAGCTTTTTGATTAGTACATAATTCAACGATGAAAATGTTAAACCCTATCATTTTAGTATCGTAAAATGCAGTTTTCCCATAGTATTTATCTCATTTCTTCAAATGTTTTACCTAATATTTAAATAATATATTATTATTTATGATTTTTTATATTACAAATTCATAGTAATTCTTAATTAGGTATGATAGAGATTAAAAGAATATCATTGGACTCGTCTCAATGAGTTATATAAAAGTGAACATTTTTTTAATATTTTTTTATTGTTTTTTTGCCTTTAGAATGTTTTGCAAGGTATTTAAATCATATTTAATGTTATGAACTTAGTACTATGGAATGTAATTTTCTTTCATAATTATTCTCATTTCTTCAAAATTAGTTTTTTTTTATTTCATTGTGTTTCATTACTCCACTTTACAATATTTGTACTTATTTTATATTAACTTAATATTAAAAATAATAATTTTTAATTTTTTTATGTTTCTTTATTATTTTTATTTATAGTAATTCTAAATGAGATCTCGTTGAGGATAAATAAATGTCATCAGACTAACTTAAATGGGAGTAAGGATTAGGGATATTTATATTTTAAATTAGTTTTTATAAGATTTTGGTTTGCTTTACGAGAGATTTTGAGCCAAGTTTTTATTTTAGAATGAAACTTTGTAAAGCAATTTGTCGTCATAATATTTTGCACTAATTTTATTATATTGAAAAATACATCAAAATATCCTCTTGTGTGACATTTAGATTGATTTGATGTAGTTATATTTTATGGACAAAATTATCTTATTTCAACTTTATTACGTATTTGTATAATATTAAATAAAATGGATTTTGTAATTTACATTACTTACATTTATCTCTTTCTAGATTTCTTGTATTTTTACTAAATTAAAAATAATAATTTATTATTAGATTTTTCTTTTAAGTTTGTCACCTGCAATATTTTCAAAGTAAATCTAACTGATCAAGATGAAATACAGGTTATTACATTCATCATTAGGAGCACTCTCATGTTAAACATTCATTTTTAATTTTTTTAAAATATCTTAATTTCTATGATTTTGGCAAATTTTTGGGATACTTTATTCACACAAGATTTGATGATCGAAGGTCAAACACTCAAACTCCTTATAAAATTAGAATGCAATTTGCTCATATAATTTATGTCATTTTTCCTCATATTTGTCTTGTTCATCATGTTATATTACTATGAGGCTATAATTATCCTCTATTATGACATTACATAATTTTACTAATATTACATTATTTAAATTTATCACATTTTATTATTAATATATTTTAACTTAAGAAGAGAAAAAATTGTTATTATTTACGCATGTTTAATTTGTTAATTTACAATAATTCTAAACGAGAACAAATCAAGACAAATCAAATGTCAGTAGAATTTTCTAGCATTTTTATATGTTTTATTGGAAATTTTGATTCATAACTAAATTGAAAGTCAAATATATTATATTTAATTTTTTGAGTATGTTGAACACAACTTTCTTGTATAGTTTATCTCATCTTTTTAACTATTTTTGCTATTATTCGTCTATTTTATTGCAAAACTATAATTCTCCAATTAAGCAACAAGTTTTTTTTATTTATTTATAAAGGTATAAAACTATAATTTTTCAATTGCATGACCATCATATTGGTATTAATTGTTTCGTATAATATTTCTACAATTTATCTCATTTTAGCTTTATTAGACATTTAAATTAACACCTTAATTGATGATTGAACTTGTTTATACTTGATCTTCTTAATATGTTAGAATGCAACTTTCTTATAAAATTTATCTCATTTCTTTAAATTTATTTCTTTGATATGGCATATCATTATGAAACTCTAATTCCATCATATGACATTAACATCTCTTAGAATTTGTTATATTATATCATTTTGATTATATCTTCAAGTTTTAACATTTATTTATTTTATATTAAAATATTAATTTAATATTATTGAGACATATTTATTTTGACAATTCATTGTAATTCTAATCTCTGTCATATCAAAAGGAAACAAACATCGAGGAGCTCGACTTAACTAGCACATTCCAATTAAATTATTTTTTTTATTATATTGTAAATTATATTAGTATTTTTAGATCGTTTAGAAGGCATTTCAATTCGTACAACATTTGAAGAATAATAATATTGCACTCGATCTGCATAGTATCTTGAAAAAAAACTTTCGTGTGCAATTTATCAAATCCCTTTAGATTTTTAGCTTTGAATTAGTTACATAACCTTCTCACTGCTTCTTTACTCATGTGACTTTTATATTGAATTGATTTTGGTTATTTTATTTTCTTTAATTTATATTATTTTTCAAAATTTACATTTTCATGATATTTTTAATAATAATTTATTTTTATTTATAATTTTTTAAATTGGCATTTACTAAAACTTCTAAATGAGTTATGATTGAGGCAAAACAAATATCATTAAACTTAGTTCAATGAGCTTTGCCAACCTAAATATTTATTTTAATATTTTTAAATTTTTTTATAGTTTCGGTATGCTTAATGACCGACTTTAAGTTTTATAAGGTTTGGCTTTTGAGAGTGTTACACTCTGTATTTTTAATATCCTGGAATGAAAATTTCTCGTTTAGTTTCTCTTATTTCTTAAACTTTCCCACTATAATTTGATTATATTATATTGTATCAATTTATCTCATTTAACTATTAATATATGTTTTATAAATATTAAAAAATATGGTATTTTTATGTTTTGTTATTTATTATCATAATTCTTTATAAGTTTTGACACGGTTTATTAAGGACAAAACAAACATTATTGGAGTAGTTCTAACAAACTATATCAAATTTAATATTTATTACTATATTTTAAAATATCTTATATTCCAAGGCTTTGGCATGTTCATGAGGAATTTTGATTTGTCAAGATTTCGTGATTGATGAAATTAAATACTATGTCCTTAGTATTTTGGAATGCAACTTTCTCAAATAGTTTATCCCATTACTCTAAATTTTTCATTAGTGACATTACATCAGTTTTTCTCATTTTAGAGTTAATATATTTTTCCATAGGATTAAAATGATAAATTATTATTATAAACTCCTTTTGCCATTAGTAAGTCATAGTAATTTCAATAATAGTCTAATTGAGATGAAACAAAACCCATTTGGAGTAATGTCATCAAAGTTTGATCAAATTAAATAATTTTTTCTGCATTTTTAATTTTCTTAGGATTTTTGCAAGATTTATAAGAAATTAGATTTGTATCTAATTTGATGATCAAGAAGGTAACTCATGATCACCTCACCAACTTAGAATGTAACTTTCTAGTATAATTTATCTCAATTTTTCAAACTTTTTCTGTTGATATAGTTATACTATCTTTCTTTAATTTATCTCATTTTAGCTTTACCATTTTTTATTAATATGAAAAATAGCATTGTAATATTTTTCATGCTTATTTGTATTTTAAATTCATAGGAAATCTTGATTTGGATAAATCAAGGTAAAACAAATGTTGATATAATTATCTTGGCAAGCTCTGTAAAAGAAATTAATTATTTATATTAAAATTTACTTTCTAATATTTTGGAATATTTTATGAGATATTTTAGTTTGTAGCTATATTAAAAATTAAGAATGTTACACACTATGTTTCAATGAAATTTCCCAATATAATTCATTAAATTTTTTCTAATTTGTCTTAATTTTTTTATATTACGATATGCTTATAAATCTTCCATCTTGAAACCTCTATTATGCTTTATTTGCACATATTATATTTCTTCAATTTTTCTCATTTTAGCTTTAATATTTATTTACAAAATATTAAAATAATAATTTAATATTATCTAAGCTTATTTGCATTTGTAATTAATAGTAATTCCAAATGAGATGTGATTAATACATAACAAAGCATCATTAGACTCATCTCGATGGACTACATTAAACTAAATATTCAATTTTTATTTTTTTCAAAGTAATGTTTGAAAGAGTTTTCCTTGCTTTATGGTACATTTGAATTTGTACCACATTTTATGTATAAAATGTTACACTCAATATATTTAGCATCTTAGAATGGAGCTTTTTCATAGAATTATTTTCACTTATTCAAATGTTTTACTTTTATTTGGTTAAATTCTTTAGCGACTTTAAATCTAAACTTGTGTAACTTTTGCGTTGATTTGATTAGGTTATAATACATTACATCAAATCATCTCTCTTTAGCTTTTCTTCTCTTAACTTTAAAATAATTTGTAGGAGTTAACTCCATGAACTCTATCCAAATAAATATTCCTTTTAGGATTTTCAAATTCATTTTGATTGCATTTTGTGAGGCATTTGAATCTTATCTTTTTTTATGATTGAGAATGTTACCCTTGATCACCTTAGTAAGTTGGAGTGCCACTTCCCTGTTGTATCTCACTTTTTCAAAATTTTCACATTTATTTTTTATATTCTTTTTCTTAAATTAACCTAATATCAGCTTTAATATACACATATCATTAAAGTAATAATTTGTTATTATTTATGTGTTGTTGCAATAGTAATTCATTGTAACTCAAAATGAGGTCCAGTGATGATTAAAAAACTATCGTTGGGCTCATCTCAATGAAATAATTAAATTAAATATTCATTTTTATAATTTAAATTTTTTTTATTTTCTGGTGTTTTTACATAATTTATGAGATATTTCAATTTGTACCAGATTTGATGATTAATGATATTATATACCTTTTGCTTTATATACAAGAAGACAACATTTTGATATAATTTATCTCATTTGTTAAAGTTTTTTATTTTTTTTTGTTATACTCAAAAGTAGCACTAAATGTTCTTTTATGTGACCCTTATATCACTTTCAATGTAGTATATTATCTACTTCAATTTATGTCATCTTAGCTCCATTAAATATTTGAATAAAATTTTTAAAAAAAATTTGTTATTGTGCTTTCTTATTATTTGGAGATTTTTTATAAAAAATTTTGAATGTGTTATTGTGCTAGCAAAATAAATGTCATTGGACTTAACTTAATAATCTTTATCCAATTAAAAAATTAATTAATTATTAGAAAATATTTTACCTTCTAATTTTTTTGCTTGCTTTAAGTGACATTTCAATTCGTTCTTAATTTTTGATAAACAATGTTATACTTAATTTTATTAGTATCTTGTAATGGACATTTTTGAATAGTTTATCTAATGTTTCCAAAATTTCATTTTGATTTAGGTATATCAATGTCTAAATGTAAATCTTGTCAAATGTGATATTTGCAAAAGAATTCATTTGGTTTAATAAAATTATAAGCAATATTTTAATTTTTAATTTTTAATTTATCTTTTTATAATATTAAAATAATATTTCATTCTTATTTATTTGTTATTTACTTTAACAAATCATTATATACTTAAGAGATCAAATAATGATGAAATAAATGACATTGGACTCAATTGGACAAACTTTATCCCAATAAATATTCATTTTTATATTTCTCTATTTTTTAAGATATTAACATATTTTTGAGACATTATATTTATACCTAATTGTATGATCAAGATTGTTACACTTGATCTCCTTAGTGCCTCAAAATTCAATTTTCCAACACATTCTCACTCAATCAAACTTTTTGTTTTGATTTAGTTATGTTACTATGAAACTATAATTGTCTAATCTATTCTTAACATCACTTTTATATATTTGTAACACATTGCTTTCACTGATCATGCTCTATATTTATTATAGGTTTATGAAATAAAAAAATGTTGTTAAACTCATCATTACTGCCATTTTCAAATTAAATATTAATTTTAATATTTTTAAAGTATTTATTTCCTAAATGTTTTTGGAATACTTTGTGAGGGATTTTGATTCGTTAATTATTGAAGGATCAAGAATTTTACATTACGTCTTAATAATACCTAGGAATCAAGATTCCCATACAATTGACCACATTTCTCCAAATTATTTTCTTTGATTTGGTTAGTTTATATTAATTAAATTTGTCTCAATTCATGCATAATTTATAATAAAATATTAATTCGTTATTATTTCTACTTTTTTTGAGATTGGTAATTCATTGTAATTTCAAAGAAGGTTTAAAGTACACAAAAAATACATTATTAAACTTAGCTTAACCAACTAATCAAATAAGAAATTCACTTTTATATTTTTTTTTGAAATGTTTTACTTTGCAATATTATAATATTTTTTTTATTAATTTTGTTGTGCAACTTTCATACAATTTATTGAAGTTTTTTTAAATATTTTTTATTGATTTGGTTAATTTCTTTATAGCTCCAATTCTATTTTGATGTGACCATTACATCATATGAAAGTTTCTATATTATAGTACTTCAACTTATATCATTTGAACTTTAATATGTATTTATGTAATATAAAAAACATTTATTGTTGTGCTTGCTTATTGCATCAACTATTCTTGATAATTTCAGGCTAGGCTTGATTAAGAAAAATACAATGTTGTTTCGTTGATTGCAATATGCTCTATCAAATTAGAGACTTGTTTTTATATTTTTCTTAATATTTAATTACATAAGGTTTTGGCATGATTTATGAGGTATTCTAATTCATACTAGATTTGGTGATCAAGGATGTTAGAATCTATCTCCTTAGTTTCTTTGAATGTAATTATCCTATGTAATTTATATCATTTCTTAAAATGATTATGTTGACTTAGTTATATGAATATTTCATTTTTAATGTTTTCTTATGTCACAATTACATTTGTTTGATTTGGTTATATTATATTTAAAAAATTTATTCCATACTAGCATTACAATATATTTATGTAACATTAAAATATTAATTTCTGATTACTTATGCTTATTCCTTATTATAATTCACTATAATTTTAAATAAGGATCGATCATGATGAATTGTATCATATCAATGAGCTCTATCTAACTAAATATTTAGTTGTTATTTTTACTTTTAGTAGAGTTTTTTATGCCTTAAGTGATAATCAATTCGTACCCTATTTGATGGTCAAATATGTTATGCTTGATCTTCTTAGTAACTATGACACAACCTTCCCACATAATTCCGCTCATTTCTTTAGTTTTTTGCATTTATTTAGTTGTGTTACATTGCATTAATTTATATCATTTTAACTTTATTATAGATTTGGTTTAAATTTAAATAGTAACTTACTATTATTAATGCCTATTTATATCTTAAATTATCATAATTCTAAAAAGAGGTCTGATGGGACGAAAGAATGTTGTTGGGCTAGTGTTAACCAGATCCATCCATTTTTAATTTTTTATTTTCTAAGATATTTTCATGCTTTATTAGACGTTTTGATTAGTACTTATAATATTGACCGATAATGTTACACTTTATATTCTTAGTATCTAGAAATTCAAGTTTCTCATAAAATTTCTCATTTTAAATGTTTTCCTCTAGTTTGGTTATATTACTACATAACTATAAATCTTATATTAAGTGACATTCATAACACTTTATTTAGCTGTCTTACATTACTTTAATTTATCTCTATTTTTCTTTAATATAAATTTAATTAATAATCAAATAATAACTATTTTTATTTAAGGTTATTTGGTTTTGTTATTAAATGAGCGTACGAGTTAAATATTTATCTTTATACTATAAAAATAATTTCTATGCCATTTGCTTGCTTTATGAGACATTTCTATTTGTAACTTATTTGAGCTAAAAATTTTTACCCTTGATCTTTTTATTGTCTTGGAATGGAACTTTTTTGTATAATTTTTCTTATTTCTTTAATGTTTTTGCTTTGATTTGATTATATTAATATATAACTAGTATTCTCCACTTTTACGACATTTAAACTTATTTCATTATGTTAGATTACACATCAAGTTCTCATTTCAAATTTCATACAACTTATCTCACTACATCAAAGATTTTTTCTTTGATTTTGTTATGTTAATATATAACTCTTATATTCATTGGTACAACTTTTTCATCAAATTTTTTGGTTATATTGCATTACTTTAATTTATCTCATTTCAACTTTACTATATATATATAAAACCTTAATATTCTTATTTTTTTGATAATTCTTAGTAATTTTGAGCTAGTTTACTCGAGGTGAAACAAACATCATAAGGCTGAACTAGACAAGCTCTAACCATGGAAAAATTTGTTTCTATATTTTTAAGTTTCTTTTACTATTTTAGCACATGTTATACGATATTCAATTTGTAATTGAATATGTGATGGAGAAAGTCATGCTCAAAATCCTTTTTAAGTTGGAATGTCACTTACCCATCTAATTTATTTCATTTCTTGAAATTTTTTAGCTTGATTTGTTTGTGCTGCTAAGGTACTTTGATTCTCTTTTTATGTAAAATTAACATCACTTTGATTTGTTCATGTTACATTGCTTACATTTATTAGTTTCTTTATTTATCTTATATTTACTTGTTATTATGATAATAATATATTTTTATTTATGCTTATTTAATTTGGTAACTCATAATAAGTCCAAGCTAAGTCATATTGAGATAAAAATAACATTGTCAGATTTGTCACATCGAGTGGTATCAATTTAAATATTCACTTTTATTTATATATTTTTTTCATTCTTTATCATACATTAAGAGGCATTTATACTCATTCCTAATTTGATGATCATGAATGTTACACTCTATCTTCTTTTTATCTTGAAATGCAATATTCTTTTGCAATTTATCTCATTTATTTAAAAAACGTTTTCTTTGCCATAGTTATATTACATTGCCCCTATTTATACCTTTCATGTTCTACATATTTTTTGCTAAATATTGGAAATAATATCATATTATGATTCATCGTTTTTTACTTTGGTAATTATCATATTTCAAAGGGATGTCTAATGGAAATTTAAAAAATATTTTTGGACAAGTCACAAATAGCTATATCAAATTATATATTATTTTTGTATATTTTTTAATTTTTTTTAACAGTTTCAGCATGGTTTACATGACGTAAGGGTCATACCTAACTTGATGATCATGGACATTGCACTCAATCTCCATCTCAAGAAACATAACATTCCCATATAATTTATGTCATTTATTAAAAAAAATTCATTAATTACACCTTATTACGTTGCTTTAATATGTCTTATTTTAGATTTATTTTATACTTATTTAATATATGAATAATAAATATTAAATATCATTGCACTCACCTCGACAAGCTTTGTCCAATAAAATATTCATTTTAAAATTTTTTTATTGTTATATTTGCCAAGATCTTTGCATATTTTATGAGATTTGATTTGCATCTTTATCAAATATAAATAATATTACAATATATCACCTTAATATCTTTGAATTAAAATTTCTTAATGCTTTACCTGATTTCTTCAAATTATTTGCCTTAATTTGATTATATTGTTATATGACTCTAAATAAGCTATTGTGTGACTTTAATAATTCTTTATTTGGTTATATTACATTGTTTAAATTTATAGCATTTTAGTTTTAACATATATTTCTATAATATTAAAAAAATTCCTTATTGTTATTTATGTTTAATTAGAATAATCTCATTCACTCAAACTCCAAATGAGGTTTTGTTTACACATATCATATGTCAATGTATAGTTCATAGCAAACTTGACAAAATTAAATATTTGTTTAATTTTTTCTTTTAAATTATTTCCTCATTGATTTTTGTAATTTTTATGAGACATTTCTATGCATATTTGATTTTTTGATTAAGCATATTATGCTTAATCTCATTAAAATCTTTGAATGTAACTTTTTTATATAATTTGTCTCATTTCTTCAAACATTTTTGTCTTATTTGGTTATATTACTTTGAAACTCTAATTCTCTTATCTTGTGACCCTAACATCACATTAACTTGTTCAGATTTCATTGCTTCTATTTATTTCACTATAGATTTATTATATATGCAGTAATTATTTAAATAATAATTTGTTGCTATATACTTTTTTAATTTTGTAATTGACAGTATTTTCAAACAATTTCTAATCTAGATGAAATAAATATTGTCGACTCATTGTATCGCTTCAATCAAATTATATATACTTATTAAAAATTTTAAATTATTTTTTATATGAATTTGGCATGTTTTAAGAACCATTTTGATTCAAACTTGATTTGATGATTAAGAAATGTACACTATATCTTCTTATTATCAAGAAATGCAACCTTACCATATAGTTTAGTAATTTCTTTAATTTTATTACTTTGATTAGGTTATATTATGTTGTTTAAATATAACTATATTTGACTTAAATACAAATTTACCTGATAAAAAATTGATAATTTATTATTTTTTCTGCTTTTTAACATTGCTAATTCATAGTAAATAAAAATGAAGTCTGATAGAAATTTAAATGTAATTAAACTCATGTGAACATACCTGATTAAAAACTGATAATTTATTATTTTTTCTGCTTTTTAACATTGGTAGTTCATAGTAAATAAAAATGAAGTATGATAGAAATTTAAATGTAATTAAACTCATGTGAACATAGTACATCAAAGTAAATATTCTTTTTTTACTCTTCTAAAATTTTTAACATTTTAGAATGCTTTGCAACACATTTCATCCGTGCCACATTTGATGATCGACGATACTAAACTTGATAGTTTTAAATTATGTTACTTCAATATATCTTAGTTTTCCTTTATCATATGTTTACTTTAAAATAAAATAAATACTAACAAATTTTCAACTATATTTATTATTTTTATTCAAAGTAATTCCACACAAGTTTTGATTAAAATTAAGAAATGTCATTTGACTCACCTCGATAATCTCTGTTCAATTTAATATTCATTTTTATACTTTTAAATAATTTATTTTGTAAGATTTTGCCAACCCTTACATGACATTTTAATTTGTACCTGTATCAATAGTTGAGAATGTTACACTTTATCTTCATAGTATTATGTAATGGAACTATCATGAACAATTTATTTGATTTCTTCAAACTGTTTTCTTTGATTTTATTATATTAGTGTATGCACTAAATCTTGTCATGTGTGCACTTTATAATAAATTATTTGGATATATTACATACTTCAATTTTCTTCATTTTACCAATAACATGAACTACTTTACATTAAAATAATAATTTATTTTTATTTATGATTATTTCTTTTGTAATTCATAATAATTCCAAATGATGTTTCATTAAGACATAATAGATGTCATTGGACTCATCTCATTAGGATCTATAAAATTAGACATCCATTGTTATATTCTTTGAGATATTTCCTCTATACCTTTAGCACGTTTAGTAAGGCATTTCAATTCGAGCTTGAATTGACAAAAAAATGTTACACTCATCCTTCTTATTATCTCAAAATTGAAGCTTTGCATTAATTTTTCTAATCACATAAACTTTATAACTTCTATTTGGTTATGTTAATATGTAACCCTAAATCTCTACTCATGTGAGCTTTACATATATTTGATTTAATTATATTATATTACATCAATTTTTCTTATTTCAGCTTTAATATATCTTTACTTAATATTCTTGCTTTAGTAATTAACAACAATTTCGACTGAGGTGTGCTCTAGACAAAAAAATATTGTTCTACTCAACTCGATTAGCTTTATCAAATTAAATATTACTTTTTTCTCACTAAATTTATCTCATTTATTTAAAATTTTTAGTATGATTTTATTATATTGCTATGAAATTTTAATTCTCTACTATTGTAACAATAATATTGCTTTGATTTTTTTATATTGTTATGAAATTTTTTATATATTTATTTATTGTTAAGATAAAAATATTTTATTATATATGGTAATTTATTTGTCGATTGATAATAATAGCAAATTAGGTATGATAAAGATGAAACAAATGTTGTCAGAGTCATGGCGACCAACTCTATAAATTTAAATATTTATTTTTAATCTTTAAATATCTTTTTGAAAGGTTTTAACATGCTTTAAAGGTCATTTCAAGTTGTATCTGGTTTGACCAATTAGAATGTTACACACTTTATCCTTTTTTCTTAGAATGCATTATGCTTGTACATCTTATCTCCAAATTTTTCTTTTTGTTTGGTTATCTTATTTTGCTTTAGTTTATTATTTTTTAGCTTTAATATATTTTTTAAATTTATATTAAAATAATAAATTATTAGTATTTATCTTTTATAGAAGTAAGTCATAGTAATTTTGGGCTTAGTTTAGCAGAGATTTATAAATAGAAGCTAGACTCATCTAAACAAGTTATATCAAATAAAGAAATTCTCTTTCGATTTTCTTAAAAAATTTTGAAGTTGACATTCAATCCATTCCTGATTTGATAATTAATGACATTATACTTGATGTCCTTGGTATCATGTGATAGAACTATCAAAAAAACTTTTTTCATTTCTTTGATTTCTTTCTTTGATTTCAATAGAATACATTACATCAATTTGTTTGAATTTAGCTTTATTATTTAATAATTTAATATCAAAACAATAATATATAATTTCTTATATTTTTTTATAATTTTTTTAATTCATAGTATTTCCAAGCATGGTTTTATCAAAAAAAAAAATGTCATTGGACTCGACTCGAATAGCTTTACCTAAACTATTATTTTTTAATAAGCATTTTCATATTTATTTCAAAACATTTTTCATGTTTTATAAGACATTTTAATCGACATCGTTGTTGATGATTAAGGATATTACTCTTTATCTCCTTGTTTGATCTGATTAAACTTTCCTTTATACTTTGTCTCATTTCTTCAAAATATTTTACTCTGATTTGGTTATATTACAAAAAGATCCTAAATTTCCTCTATCATTACGTATATGACACTTTATTTGATTATATTACATTACTTAACTTTTTCTTATCTTAGTTTTAATAAAAATTTACATCATATTAAAATAATGATTTTTCTTACTTATGATTTTTTACATTTGTAATTGAAAATAATTCCACTTGATCTCCAATCCAAAGAAAGCAAACATCGATTGACTAGCCTCGATGAGCTCCATTAATTAAAATTGTCAATTTTTTAATACTTTTTCTCGAATTCTCATTTTTTAAAATACGTCTCCTGGTACTTATTATGATGATCAAAAGTGGCACACTTGTTCTCCATAATGTCTTGCAAAGGGACTTTTTTTATACAATTTTTATAATTTTTAAGATCCATTGTTTTGAACTAATTATATTAATATGAAATTCTAAATCTCTAATCATATGACCTATACATCTCTTTGTTTTTGTCACATTATGTTACGTCAATTATCACATTTCAACTTTATTATATCTTTACATAATGTTAATATGTTTATTTACATTGGTAATTCACAAGAATTCTGGACAAGGTTAGTCATCATAACGTAAACATTGTTGGACTCTACTGATGAGCTTTATCCAATTTAACCTTTAATTTTATATTTTCAAAGCTTTTAGTTTTTTGGGATTTTTATGAAACATTCGATTCATTCCTAAATATGTGATTTAGAATGTCATAGATGATGTACAAAGTAACTTGAAATACGTTTTACCTTTACAATTTATCTTATTCCTATAAACTTTACTTCAAATTGCTTATATTATTATGAAACTCTATTTCATCTCTAAGGGAACCTTAATATTGCCTTGATTTCTATAATGGTTTCAACATTTTTTACAAAACATTTTGTTTGATGCCTGATTATATAATTGGTAAAGTCACACTCAATCTGTTTAGTGTGGCGGAATGTAAGTTTCTTGTTCAATGTATTTCATTATATAAAATGTTCTTCTATCATTTGGTTTACTATAAAGAAACTCTTATTCTCCTCGCATGTCACTTGAGGATCACTTTGAATATTTTAAATTACATTGTTTACATTCATCTCATCCCACATTCATTATATATATACTTAACATTAAAAAGACAATTTATCATTATTATTATTATTACATATTTAATTTTGTAATTCATTAGAAATCTAAACAAATGTTAGTGGAGTGGAAGTTATTAAATATTTAAATTTCAAAATATTTGGGTTTAAGTACTCATTTCAAAACATTTGGATTCATATGTGATTTGATAATTCATTATTTTACATTCAATCTTCTTAGTTTCTAGGAATTCAAATTTTACGTATAATTTAACACATTTGTTTTGATGTTTTGTTTTGATTTGGTTATATCACTATAAAACACTAATCCTCCTTAAGGTTGAACATCAAACCTCTTTGAAATGATCATAGCATATTATTTTAATTTATTCCACTTTAGCTTGAATATGTACTTGCTTAATATTGAAATAATAATATCTTGTTATTTATAGAAATTTTATTTTACAATTTTGCAATAATTTTAGATGAGGGACAATTGAGACAATGCAAACATCATTGGGCTCATCTCATCAAGCTCTATCTAATTAAATATTGGTTTTTAATATTTTTAAAAACAATACTTTATGGGGTTTTTGCCTGCATTATGGAACATTTGAATCATGCAGAATTTCATGATTGAAGGTGCTATGGTTAATGTCATTGAAATCTTTTAATGCAACCTTCTTATATAGTTTTACTCATTTCTTAATTTTTTTGTTTAAATTTGTTATGTCAATATATAACTTTAAATCTCCATGTGATCTTTATGTTGCTTTGATATTGCTACATTATATTGATTCAATTTATCTCTTTTCAACTTTGGCACAAATTTACTTGATGTTAAAATAATAATGCATTGTTATTTATTCTTATTTACTTTTGAAATTCAAAAGAATTTTAGAGAAGGTTCAATAAAGATAAAACGAACATCTTTTGACTCATCTTAACCACCTCTATGTAATTAAATATTAATTTTAAACTTTTAAATATTTTATTTTTATATAAGATATCAAGTTTTATAAGACATTTCAATTCATTATTGAAATTACAAGCAAAGATTTTGAACTTGATCCATTTAGTACCTTAGAATTAAAATTTCTTTTAATATTTGTCTCATTTTTTCTAAATGTTGTGTTTTGATTTATTAATATCACTTTGAGACTCTAAATCTCCTCTCAAGAAAACTTACATAACTTTTAAATTACATTGCTTAATTTATCTAATCTTAGCTTGAATTTATTTCAACTAAATATGAAAATAGTAAATTATTATCACATGTCCTTATTTATTTCAATAGTTTCAAAAAATTCTAATGAGGTTCGATGAGGTCAAAAACAATGGTGGAAATATCTCGATGAGCTGTACATAATAAAAAAAATTATATCTTTGATTATTACTTTCTAACCATTTTGATGGCTCATGAGACATTTACTTTGTACTTGATTTGATGATCGAGGAAGTTACACATGACCTTTATGGTTTCTTTGAAGCAAGTTCTCATAAAACATATCTCATTTCTTTAAAGTTTTCACTTTGATTTGGTTATAATATTATGAAAGTAGAATTCTTCTGTCCTATAAACTTAGCATCCCTTTAATTTAGTTACATTATATTGCTTCAATTTCTCATATTTTTAGATTTTTTATAATTTCATAAAATTAAAGTAAAACTTTAAAATTATTTATTTTTATTTAATTTGGCAACTATGAGTTATTCTAAGCAAGGTTAAATTAAGTCGAATCAAAGTTTGTTTGGCTTATTTGGATCAACTCTACCAAATTAAATATTGGACTTTATATTTTTTTAACATGTTATTTTGTTGTATTTTTAACACACCTAACGAGATATGTAGAGTCATACCATATTTGTTGATCGAGGATAATATATTTGATCTCTTTAGTACAAAGGAATGTAATTTTTCTTTGCAATTTATCACTTTTCTTGAAAGGTTTTGAGTTGAGTTGATTTAATTATTATGTAAATCTAAATCTTCTCTTATGTGTCCTTCACATCTCTTTGATTTGGTATGTTTTTTCTTCAAATTATTTCTTTTTAAGTAAAAAATATTTTTACTTATATTAAAAATCATTATTTAGCATTATTTATGCTTATTTTATTTTTTTTATTTATATTAATTCTAGATGAGGTTCAATCAAGGTAAAACAAATATCAGTGAATAACCTCTATTCAATAGAAAATTTATTTTTATATTGAAATTTATTTTTATACTTTAAAATATTTTATTTTCAATGATTTTGATATGGTTCATGAGATATCTTGATTGATATATTATTTATCAGTTAAGGATGTCACACTCGATCTTTATATTATCTTAAAACGAAAATTTTCCAAAAAATTTACATATTTTTTTCTTAAAACTTTTGCTTTGATTGTTTTATACTTCAACAAAGTTGTGATTATCCTCCCAAGCGATCTTTATATCATCTAAATTTTGATATGTTTCGTTTCTTTCAATTATATATATATTTTTCTTCAATGTATATATTTACTTAATATTAAAATGATAATCTATTATTATTTATTTTTATTTAATTTAATAAATAGTTGAAATTCTAATTTAAGTTAAATAAAGACAAAACAAACATCATTTGAATTTTTTTTGCTCTATCAAATTTAATATTGATTTTTATGTTTTTTAAGTATTTTTAATTTTCAAGCTTCTAACACATTTTATGAGACATTTTGATTCAAACATGATTTAATGAGTATGGATATTACCCTGAATCATCTTAATATTTTCCTATGCAAGCTTCATACACAATTTATCTTATTCAAAATAATTTACTGCTTAGATTTTATTAAGTTGCTAAACAAAACTTGAATTCTTTTATCATGTGATGTCACATCACTTATATTTGGTTACATCACATTGTTTCAATTCAGCTCATTTGTTATTTAATATTTATTTACTTTAATAAAAATCATAATTTATTTTTGTTTATGCATATTTACTTTGTTAATTTATAGTAACACAACACTATGTCTGATCGAGATAAGATAAATGTTGAGCACGTCATCTAGAAGACCTTTATCTATTTGGACATTCATTTTCAAATTTTTAAATATTTATTTTTTTCCCATTTTTTTGAGATATTTTTATTCATACTAGATTCGATGATTGAGGATGTTATACACAATTAGTGTTGTATTTTAGAATATGAATTTCTTGTATTATTTATTTAGTTTTTTCAATTGTTTTACATTTTTGGTTATCTTACTACGTAACTCTAAACAATGTCTCCTATGGCTCAAACATTGCTTTGATTTTGTTACAATATATTTTTCTTAATTTATCTCATATAGCTACAATATATATTTAATATTAAAATTATAGTTTTTTATGAGTTTTATTTATTTTATTTATTAATTTCTAGTAATTCTAAATGAGGTGAGATTTAGATGAAACAAATGTCGTTTGAATCATCTCAACAAGCTTTATATAAACAATTCATTTTACTATTTTTAAATATTTTTTCCTAAGGTTTTTGCATGCTTTATGAAACAATTAAATCACACTTCATTTTATATTAAAAATTGTTACCATTGATCTCATTAGAATTTAGGAATGCAACTTTTCTATACAAATTTTCTCATTGTTCCAAAATTTTCACTTTGTTGTAGTAATATTACAATGAAATATAAATTCTTTTCTCAAATAGATTTTTTATCACTTTAAATTGGTAAATTTAGATTGCATCAATTTATCTAATTGAAACTTTAATATATATCTTCTTAATATTAAAAAAAGTATTATTATTTAAGTTTGTCTTCTTAAGTTGTGTCCAATTAAAAATTAATTATTTATTTCAAAGTGGTCTTTCTATTTTTTTGACATGATTTGTCAGATATTTTCATTTGTGCCTGATTTGATGATCTAAAATGTCACACTAGATGTTAGACTCTTAGAGTGCAACTTTCTTATAAAATTTATCTCATTTTTTAAAATTTTTTATTTTTATTTGATTTGGTTATGTTCTTTTTTATCAATTAATCTTTTTTTAGCTTTAATATATATTTAGCTTTTTAAATAATAATGTATTATTTTTTATTCTTATTTATTAGTACAATTTAAAGGAATTCTAAATGAGACTCAATCAAGTCAAAATAAACATCATAATGCTCATCATGATGCGCTCTATCAAATTAAAATTTAACTTTTTATATTTTTGAATAACTTTTTATCTATGATTTTAACATGTTTTAAGGGGAATTTTGAGTCAAACATAATTTCATAGTCAAGGATGTTGCATTTGATCTCTTTTGTATCTCAAAATTCAACTATTTCATATAGTTTTTCTCATTTTTAAAACTTTTTTACATCGATTTTTTATGTTAATATCTGACTTTATATCTCCTCCCATGTGAACTTTTCTTCATTGTAATTCTCTTATATAACATTGCTTCAATTCAACTAATTTTAGTTTTAATATACATTAGCTTGATAATAAAATAATAGTTTGTTATTACTTATAGTTTTTTAATTTTTGAATTGGTAGGAAATCATCACAATGCTTGATTTATAAGAAGAGTCATTTGACTCCTCTTTGCAAGCTCTATTGTATTAAATATTCATTTTAATATTTTAAAATATTATTTTTTATTTTGAGACACCTTAAGAGACATTTTGATTTGTACTTAATTTGATGATGAAATATGTTACACCTAATGTCTTTATTATCTAGGATTTCATCTTTCCCACAAAAGTTATCACATTACTTCAAAACTTCAACTTTTATTTGGATGTATGACTTTGTAACTCTAAATCTCCTCAAGTGTGACATTTGGATTGCACAATTTAGTTATATTTTTTTGCCTTAATTTACCCCATTTCATCTTTAATACATACCTACATGATTTAATAAAATAATTTATTATTATTTTTATTTATTTTGCTAATCCATGTTGATTACCATCTCGATAAAACCAAGAGAAAAAGATATTGTTGGACACATCCTCGAAAGATCTATCAAATGAAATATACAATTTTATCTCAGAATCGTGAAATGTAATTACATTGTTCCATTTATCTCGCTTTTTCAAGTTTTCTCTTTTATCTATCTAGTTAGTTCACTTTGTAACTCTAATTTTCCTTTAGTGAATCTTTTACATGGTTTTTATTTTTTTGTATTGTGTCATTTCAATTTCTCTAATTTTAGATTTTATAAATATATAAATGTAACTAAAATAATAATTTTTATTATTTAAACTTATTTAACTTGGTAATTGTAGTAGCTACAATTGTGGTCTAATAGAGACAAAACAAACATAATTGGATTTGTGCTATGAGCTCCATCAAATTAAATAATAATTTTTAAATTTTTAATTATTTCTTTTTTATATCATAGTAGAATTTTTATGTGATATTTTCAATCAAACATTATTTAATGATCGATAATGTTATGTTTGATTACATTATTATTATGGACTGCAACTTTTTCATATAATTTATGTGACTTCTTCAAATTTTTTGTTTTGGTTTCGTTATCTAACTATGTAACCATACATCTCATCTCATGTGGAATTTTCTTATTTTTTTCTTTTGTTATATTATATTTCTTTAATTTATTTAATTTTAATTTAATAAATTTTTGTAGCTTATTTTTGCATAATTTATATCAGTTTTGAACGAGGTGTCTTTGAGACGAAATAAACATCTTTGGATATTTTTAAATATTAATTTTTTTATTAATTTTTATATTTAAATATTTTTGTTGAATAGTTTAGGTGGAGTTTTATATTATTTTGATTTGTATATAGTTTGATTATTAATAAATTTACACTTTAGCATCTATAATGTTTCAATTTATTTAATTATATTATTATGTAACTCAATTTTCAATAATGTGACAATTACATCATTTTGAATTGGATAAACTGCACTTCCTTAATTTATCTCATTTTTAATTTAATTAATATTTAAAAAATTTTAATGTAAAAAAATGTTGTTGGGCTCACCTCAACAAGATCTATCCAAATTCATTATTATTTTTAAATATATTGCTTTCTTGTGTTTTTTCACCCTTTATGAGAAATTTAAATTTCTACTTTATTTGATGATTAAGGATTCGAAATTCAAGCTCTTTTTAATTTTGGAGTGAAACATTATCAAGTAAATTATCTTTTTTATTCAATTTTTTTCTTATTTTGTTATATTTCTAAGAAATTGTAACTTTCTCTAATGTCACCCTTACATCATTTTTATTTTGTTATATTACATTACCTTAACTTATCTTATTTCACCTTTAATATACATTTACTTTATATTACAAAATAAAATATTAGATATTTCACAATAATTCAAAATGAGGTCTAATCTAGATGAAACAATCATTATTAGACTGGTCTTGATGAACTCTATCAAATTGAATATTGACTTATTAATTTTCAAATATTTTATTTCCTAGCTTATTTGCTCACATTATAAGCTATTTTTATTAATATGTGATAAGATGTCTGTGGCTATTACACTAGATCTACGTAGCATCTTATACTTTAATAATCTCCCAACATTTATTAAAGTTTTTCAATTTTTTTTATTTACTTATATTCTACACAACTCTAAATCACCTCTTATGTTACATTTATGTCATTTTTTTATATTACATTATTTCATCCTTTCTTATTCAAACTTTAACATATTTTTACATAATTTTAAAAAATATTTTTTAATTATTATTGAATTTTTACTTTGGAAATTCACTTTAATGCAAAACGAGTCCATTTTAGAAGAAAACAAATATCATTAGATTTCTCTCGATAAACTATATCCAATAAAATGATTAATTTATTTTTTAATATTTTATTTTCATGTATTTTGACAAATTTTCTTATATATTTTAATTTTTACCTAATTTAATGATAGAGGCATTTCTCTCAATTGCCTTAGTATCATGGAATGCAGGTTTCCATAAAATTTATCTACTTTTTTCAAAGTTTTTCATTTAATTTGTTTATATTACTATGTTGCCCTAAATTTTTACTCGTGTGACTCTTATAACACCTTGATAGGAAATCTTATAATACTTCAATTTTTCAAATATCATCTTTAATATATATTTACTTAATATTAAGACATTAATTTATTATATTTATTCCAAACAAGGATTAATTGAGATTAAACAAATGTGATTATATTTTCTCGATGTGCACCACTGAAACAATATTTCTTTTTATATAAGTAATACTTATTGTCTAAAGTTTTGGCTAACTTTATAAGGGATTTTAATTTGTGCTTGTTTTGATGATCGATATTATTACACTCAATTTTCTTAATATCTTGCCAAGCCACTTTACCTGACAATTTATGTCATTTTTACTATCTTTTTGCTTTAATTTTGATATATTAGTAATTCAAAGAAATGTAATGATCACACTCTATGTGGTTTGTTGTTACAGAGTAATATAACTAAACCAAAGCAAAATATTTTAAGAAATGATGTAAATTATATAACAAAGTTGTCTTGTAAGATTTTAAGGTTATCAAGTTTAACATCCTTAATGGTCAAATGTGGTACAAATAAAAAATCAACGTAAAACATTGCAAAATAATTTAGAATAAAGTATTTAAAATAATAGCAAAATTCATTTATGCAAAACTCATTGAGACAAGTCTAACAATATTTTCTTATTTTCTTGTCTTTAGCAAATCTTGTCTAGAATACTATGAATTACAAATATAAATAAAACTAAATCATAATGCATTATTATTAGATTATAAATTGACCATGTTTTGATGTAGAAAAGAGTTAAATTAAATTAACATAATATGGCCAAATGCAATTTGTGGTAGGGTAATACAAGTAGAGAATTGGAGTTTAAAAATAATATAACCAAAACAGTAGAAGTTTTGAAAGAATGACAAAAATATGTGGGATGCTGCATTCCTAAATGTTGTGGAGGTCAACTATAACATTGTCAATTTTAAAAAAAATGTACTAATGAGAATGTCTCCTAAAGAATGCTAAAACTCTTGAAAATAAAATATTTAAACATATAAAAATAAATATTAAATTTGTTAGAGCTTGTCAAAATAAGCTTAATGATTCTAGTTTCATCTCCATCAAGCCTCATTTAGAATTATCAAAAATTATTGATGAAAAGAAACATAAATAATAACAAAAGTTCCATGCGAGGAAAATTAGGATTTCATAGTATTGTAATGAAGTCATAGTGAATAATTTGCAAAAATAAGATATAAGAGAGTTGTATACTAAGAATCCATAGAGCTCAAGTGTAACATCCTTGAGTGTAAAATAAAGAATGAATCAAAATATCTTATAAAATAGGTCAAAACCTTGAAAATAAAAATTTAAAAAAATTTTAAAAAATGAATATTTTATTTGATAAAACTCGTCAAGGAGAGTGTAATGACATTTATTTCATCTTATGAAATCTAATTTTGAAATATAATTAATTAACAAAGTAAATAGGCACAAATAATAGACAAACTATTATTTAAGTAAAAATATATGAAGGTTTAACTAATGTAAATTGGAGCAATATAATATAACCAAATCAAATTATTATAATGTTCATGTTAGACAAGGTTTAAAGTAACATAGTAACAAACAAAAATAAATAAATGAAATTTGATGAAACGGGATAAACTATACGGTAATGTTGCATTCAAAGTTATTATGAAGATATATTTTAACATCCTCATTTATAAAATCAGGTACAAATCAAAATGTCTCATGATTATGCAAAGACCTAAAAATTATTAATTTAGAAATATGAAAAAGAATAATTATTAAGACTACTACAAATCACCAACATAAATATACATAAATAATAATTAATATTTTTTGAAAATTAAAAGCATATATATTAAAACAACAATAAAATAAAGTGAGTCATTGTAAATATAATATTTAATTAGAGAGAGTTCATTAAGTTCAGTCAAATTATGTTGGTTTTATAATTGTCCAACCTTCTTTAGAATTACTATGTATTACAATAGTAAAGAAAAAAATAAATTATTAATTTTATGTCTAGTAAATGTATATTTAAACAAAAATGTTTTTAAATGAAGTAATGTAACATAACAAAATCAATGTGATGAAATGTTGATAAGAGAGGCTATTTAGATTTAGTAATACAACCAAATTAAAAAAAGTTGAAGAAATAAGATAAATTGCATGAGAAAGTAATCTTCCCATATACTAAACAAATTGAGTGTATTATCGATGACCACCTAATCAAGGAGTGATAAAAATTCCTTTTTATGTGAACAAAAATGCTTGATATAAAAATATTTAAAAAATAAGGAATAAAAAATTTAATTCCATAGAACTCCTCAAGACATCTACAGAAATTGTTATTTCTTCGCGATCAATGCATGTTGGAAATTTCTATGAATTTTAAAATTAAATATGTACAAATAATAATAAATTATTATTTCAATATTAGTTAGATTTATGTTAAAGAATAAATAAGGTAAATTAAAGCAACTTAATATACTTAAAATCAAAGTTATATATTTGGGATATGATAGAAGATTTTTAGTTAGTTAGTAATATAATCAAATCAAATTGAAAACTTTAAATAAGTAACATAAATTGTATAAGAAATTTGAATTACAAGACTTTGAGGAGTTCGAAGATAATTCTAAAATGATCTAATTAGGTATTAATAAAATCTCTTATAATTTCTACCAAAGCCATAAAAATAATTTTTTTAAAAAAAATAAGAAACAATATTTAATTTGAGAAAACTCATCGAGTGAGCCCAACGATGTTTATTTCATCTCAATCAAAACCTAATTAGAAATACTATGAAATGAGAAATTTTATAGGGAAGTTAGCTTCAAAAAAACTGAGGGCATCAATTACAGCATCCTTGGTCATTAAATAACTTACAAATACAAATGCATTATAAAACATGCTAAATCCATGCAAAATATTCTCTAAAAAATAAAAATTAATATGAAAGTTTGTTATAGTCATTTGCTAAGTTAAATAAAATTTGTTTCATCTAAATTTCACATAGTTTGGAATTATTATTATTGACAAAACTAAATAGTTTGAAATAACATTAAGTTATTAATTTTATATTTTTTAAAGTTCAAATGAGATAAATTGAATCAATGTATTACAACTAAATTAAATTGATGTGAAGGTGGCATGAGGTGACATTTTGAATTATGTAGTAATTTAACTAAATAAAAAATTAAAGAAATATGAAACATTATGAGCAAAGCATGCATTCTAAGATAGTAAGGTGATAAAGAGTAACATTGTTAATAGTTTGACAAGGTATCAATTGAAATATATTATAAAGAATGCAAATATCCTATCAAAATAAAACATTCAAAAACATAAAAATGAACATTTTTTCGAGGAAGCTAGTCACAATGAGTTGAACATCGTTTGTTTTATCAAGATTAGACACCATTTGGAATTACTATGTATTACAATATTAAGCAAGCATAAACAATAAAAAATTATTATTTTAATACAAAGAAAATATATGATAATTATGAAATTATGTAACTTAAAGAAATGTAATATCTTGAAATTAAAAAAGCAAACGATGTATAAGAGGATATTTAGAGGTACTTAGTAATGTAATGAAATACAAAAATTGTAAAAAAGAGATAAATTATATAGGAAACTTACTTTCCAAGATACTAAAGAGATTGAGTTTGATGTTCTCGATAATCAAATTAGTTGCGAATCAAGATGTCGTAAACTACATATGTAGAAAATTAAATATCTAAAAATTTAGCAATGAATATTTGGTTTGATAATGCTCATCAATTTGAGTCCAACAATACTTATTTCTTCTTGATAAGTCCATGTTTGGAGTTACTATGAATTACAAAAGTGAATAAATTTAAAATAATAAATTACAATTTCTATAATAAGTAAATATAGATTAAAGCTAAAATAAGTTAAAATTGAAATAATGTCACATAGCATAATTAATCAAACACAAAGTTCACATAAGAGGAGGTTTATAGTAACATAGAAATATAACAAAATTAAAATTGAAAATTTTAAAAAATTAGATCAATTATTCGAGAAAATTTCAATACATGATACTAAAGAGAAATAAAATATTTAATGATTATATAAACTTATTTAAATTTCTAAAAAAATATACTAAAATAAAGAAATAAGATATTAAAAAACGAAGAAATAAATATTTAAATTGAGAGAGGTGGTCGAGACGAGTTCAATAACATTTGTTCGATCTCGATTGGACCTCATTTTTAATTACTATAGATTATTAATGAAAATATTCTTATAAAATCATATGTTATTATTACATTATTAAGGATATATAGAATAAAGTTGTAACAATATAAACTAAAGTAATATAATATAATCAAATATAAGTAATTTAGAGGTCATATGAGACGAGATTTTAAGCCATATAGTAATATAACCATATCAAATCGAAATATTTATTTAAATAAGATAAATTGTATAAAAAAGGTTCACTCCAAGAAACTGAAGAGATTAATTGTAACACCCATAATCACAAGATTACATAAGAATCATAATATCTAATAAAGGATTTTGAAAATGCAGAAATGTTTTAAAAAAATATACAATTAAAGGTTTAGTTCAATAGTCCTTGTTAAGATGAGTCCAATCATGGTAATTTCATCTCAACAAATTTCATTTGGAATTAGCACAAATTACCAAAGTAAATAATATAAATGCAAATAAATTATCATTTAAATATTAAGTAAACATATAAGTTAAAAATATAAGAAAGATAAATTGAAGTAATTTTATACAACTAAATCAAAGTGATGTAAATATAACATGGGAGGAGATTTATAGTTATATCATAATATAAAAAAAATCTAGGAGAAAAATTTATGGGAACAAGATGAATTATATTGGAAAGTTTTTTCCAACATATTAAGGAGATTGAGGGTAAGTTCCTCAATAATAAAATTTGTCATTAATGAAAATGGACCATAAAGTGTATCAAAATTACCAAAAATAAAATGTATAAAAATATAGAAATAAATGTTTAATTAGATAAAGTTCTTCGAGATGTGTCTAACTATGTTTATTCAATTTTAATTGAACATAATTTGTAATTATTATTAATACCCAAAGTGAACATGCATAAATAATAATAAACTATTATTTTAATATTAAGTAAATATATATTAAATTTGAAATGACATAAATAGAAAAATAAAGTATAAACAAATTATGCAATGTAATTATCATGTATGATGAGATTTAGGGTTGGTGACTTAAGCAAATTGAGTGGAATGTCTTCAATATTGAAATCAAGTGTAAAACAAAATATCCCAAAAGGCATGCAAAAACTCTAGAAAATAAGTAGTTTTGGAATATGTAAATGAATATTGAAATGAGTCCAACAACATTTCCTTAATTGTTAGAAATTATTACAAATTAGCAAAGTAAATAAGAATAAACAATAATATATTATGTTTGTATTGTTAAGGAAATACTTATTAAATGTGAAATAAGTTAAATTGCAAAACATATAATAGAAAAAAATCTAACGGATGTAAAGGTCTCATGTGAGGAGATTTAGAATTACCTGATAAGATTTCTAAATTAAAGAAAGATATTTGAGGAAATGAGATAAATTATGTTATAATGTAGCATTCCATTACAATAAGGAGATTCAGTGCAAAATAATCAAATTTTAAATCCTATACAAATTAAAAATGTCCCCTACACATATGTTTCATATCGATCAAGTATTACTTTGAATTATTGTGAATTAACAAAGTCAATAAGCATAAATTATAATAATTTTATTTTTAATATTAAGTAAATATATATTAGAGTCGAAAACAAATAAATTGTAACAATAGATTATAACCAAATCAAAGTGATGTATTGTAACATGAGATGACGTTAAGTCCTATATAATAATACAATCAAATTAAAATAAAAAAATAAAGAAATGAGATAAATGATACATAAAGTTACATTACATTATATGATGGTGATCAAGTGTATTACCCTTAAACATTCATTCAAGTGCAATTTCAAATATCTGACAAAGCATGCCAAAACCTTAAGAAAAAATTATTCAAGAAAATAGAAATGAATGGTTAATTGAATAGGGTTGATTGAGACAAGTTGAATGATATATATTTCATCTAGATTCGACAATGTTTGGAATTACTGGAACTTATCATAGTATATGTAGTATTATATCCAAATGAAAGAAAGACATTTGACTAAATTAGACAAAATATATGGAAAAGTAGCATTCCAAGATACAAAGGAGTTAGTGCATAACATCTTTGATCTTAAAACTAGGACAAATCAAAATGACTCAAAAAATATAAAATAATTATAGAAAAAAAATATTGAAAAGAGTAGAAATGAATATTGAATGGGATAGAGCCCATTCAAGCGACTCCAACATGATTTGTTTAACCTTGATCAAGCCTCGTTTGAGTTACTACAAACTGCACAAGAAAATAGCTAAATAGGGATAATTTTTTTTTGTAATGTTCAGTAGATATATATTAATTATAAAAAGTGATAAATCTAAGAAATCAAAAATATCCAAGTAAAAAAAGAAAACCATTGAAAAAATAAGAAAAATTTCATAAGGAAGTTTCTTTCCATGACATTAATGAGTCTTGTGTAATATCCTAAATTATCAAATAATGTACAAATCAAAAAGACACATAAATCATTCAAAAAAATAATAATAAATATTAATAACTATTTAATGTGTATTTTATTAGATAGTGCTTGTCAACAATAGTCTATGAAGAAGATATATAGAGTTAGATAATAACTTAACCAAATTAAATAGAAAACTTTAGAAATAAAATAAATTGTAGTAAAAAGATATATTCCAAGGTATTAGCTATATAAAATTTTGATATCCTCAATAATAAAATAAAGTATTAATTAAAATATCTTATAAAATATGCCAAAATGCTAAAAAAATAAAAAAATTTAAAGGTATGAAAAAGAATATTTAAATGGATAGAGAACATTGAGATTAGTCGAACCCAATTTGTTTAATCACAGTTCAACTTCATTTGAAATGGTTGTGAATTATCAAATTAAATATGCATAGACATTAATAAATTTTTATTTAATTTTTAGTAAATCTATTTTAAACATGAAATTGTATAAATTAGATTAATTTAATATACCAAAATTAAAGCTTTGTAATGATCACATGTAAAGAGATTTTGTGTTGCATATTAATGCAACAAAATAAAAGAAAGAAATTTAAAAAACTGAGATAAATTATGTAAGAAAAGCTTACTCTAGAACACTAAGGGGATCACGTGTGACATCCTCGATTGTCAAATTTTGTACCAATTCTAATATCTCATAAAATGTGTCAAAACTATTGAAAACATATTTAATTAGATAGGGCTTTTTGAGAAGAGTTCACAGACATTTATTTTGTTTTTATAAAACCATGTTGGAATTACCACTTATTACAAAAGTGAATATGCATAAATAATAAAAATAATTACTTTAAAGATAATCAATATTTATTTAATCTGAAGTAAGATAAATCAAAGTAATTTGAAATTAACAAATCAAAGCAACGTAAAAGTCACAAGAGATTAAATTTATAGTTCCATGGTACTATGTTAATAATAAAAGTAAAAACTTGAAAGAAATCATATATTTTTTAAGAGAAAGTTGTATTTTAATATACTAAAAAGATAAATTATAACATCCCTCATCATCAGGTAATGTAATAATGAAATTACCTTGATAGCATACCAAAAACCCAAGAAAAGACAAAGAAAAACAAATTATTAGTTTAATATTCAATACATATACATTAAAGCTGAAATAAAATAAACTAAAGTAATATATAATAATAACAAAGCAATATAAAGGTCACATCATTCGATATTTAACATTACTAGATAATTTATCTAAATTAAAGGGAAATATCTTAAAAAATAAGATAGATTATAACAAAAATTTTTATTCTAAGACTATTAGTAGATTGAGTGTATAATCTTTGAACATCAAATTTTTAACTATATAAAAATAAATATCTATTTGAATAGAGCTTATTGAACCGAGGATAATTGTATTTCTTTTATCTCGATCAATTATTTTTTTAAATTATAGTAAATTATTTTAAGTAAATATGCATAATTAATAATTATTTAATATTTAAATGTTAAGTAAATTCATATTAACGACGGTGGTGTCGTTGATTCTCTTGGAAAAAAATGTGAGTGTTAAATGAGAGAAGATTAAGTGTAACACAACAATGTAGCAAAAGAAAATCAAGGCAATGCAACGAGTTCACAAGAATAGAATCAGAGTTACATTGTGAAATAACTAAATTAAAGTACTCTTTTTAAAGAAATAAGTTAAATTGTAAGGGAAAGTTTTAATCCATGGTAGTAGGGAGATCAAGGGTAGCATCTCTTACTATCAAAATGGCTCATAAAGCTTGCTAAAGTCATAGAAAGAAATATAAGGAAAAACCTCAAATTTAAAATTTAATAAAATGGAGCTAGTTAAGAAGAGTCTAATTATATTAATTTGGTCTCGATCAGATCACATTTATATTTACAATGAATTGCCACAATAAATAGTGATAAATAATAAAAAAATTATTATCTTAATATTAAATAAATATATATTTTCCTTGAGAATGAGCTAAATAGAAGCAATGTGGTAAAACCAATTTAAGGTAATATACATGCGGCATGAGAGGTTATGTTGTGGTACATAGTAATTTTACTAACTTAAAGCAAAAACATGGGACAAATGACATAAATTATACTAGAAACTTGTAAATAATGAAACTAAGAAGATATAGTGTAACATACTTGATGATAAAATCAAGTACAAATAAACATATCATGTAAAGTGTGCCAAAGTAATAGAAAATAAAAATATTTAAAAATATAAAAATAAATATTTAAATTGAACCTTGCATTAATAGAACAACTTTTGCAATTATTACAATATACTAAAGAAATGTAAACTCTAAATTACTTAATAAAAATAACAATAAATAAAAAAATATTATTTAAAAATTAACTAAATATATAATGAACCATAAATGAGATAAACTAATGCAATATAATACAAACATATAAAAGCAACATAAAGGTGAAATGATGTATCATAAATCATGCCAAAATAAGAGAATATTTTATTTTAAATATAAAAATTAATATTTAATTAATTAGACCTCATTCAGATGAGTGAAATGGCATTTGTTTTCATTGAACCTCATTGGAATTACTATAAAATACGAAAGTGAATAATTATAAAAATTAATAAATTATTATTTAAATATTAAATAAATATATAGTAAAAAAAAGATAAATTGAAGTAATATATTGTGGTAAAATAAGCATGATTTGAAAGCAACATGTGAGAATATTTTGGATAACATAGTACAAAAAAAATCAATGTGAAAACTTTAAAGAAACAAGATTAATTGTCAATGAAATTTGCATTCATAGATACTAAGGAGATCAATTGTAACATCTTCATTTATAAAATCAATTAAGAATCAAAATGTGTCTCACAACATGCCAAAGAAGTAAAAAATAATATTTTTCAAAAATATAAAAAAATCTATTACTTAATTTGATAGAGCACATAAACATGAGCATATTATTGTTTGTCATTTCTAGACAAGACCTCCATTTAAATTTAAAAAACTAAAGCAACATAAAATAAAAAAAACCAAAAGATATACAAAGGTCACTTAATAAAAGATTTAGAGTTATAAAATGATTTGTTAAAGTCAATGAAAACATTTTTAAAAAATAAGACAAATTTTGAAAAACTTTAGAGTGTACAAATCAAATTACTCATAAAATAGGTGAAATCCTTGAAAATAAAATATTTACAAAGATAAAAAATATAAAGATAACAAATTCAAGAATATGAGTTTATAAATATTTATTTAGTCTTTATTGGACAACATTTAGAATTTATATGAATTATCCATCTAAAGATACTAAAATATAATAAAATATTATTTTAATATCAAGAAAATGTAAGATAACGAAACAAAAGCGTTGTAAAAGTGATATGGGAAGAAATTTTGTGTTACATAATTATACTACCAAATCAAAGTAAAAATTCAAAAAAAATGATGCAATGTGCATGGGAATGTTACAAATCATGATGCTAAGGAGATCATTAAATGCAAATAAACATTTTTCAAAAAATTGCCAAAATTATTGAGAATGAATATTTAAAAATATAAAAATAAATATTTAGTTAGTTCAAGCTCATCAAGTTAAGCAGACGACATTTGTTTCATCTCAATAAGACATTGCATAGAATTATTGAAAATTATCAAACTAAATAAGGGTAAACAATAATAAATTATTGTTTTAATATTAAGTATACATCAATATTGAAATGAAATAAATTGAAGAAATATAAGAAAAAATATAAGGTCTTAAAAGGGTCACATAATTCTAGATTTAGAGAATTCTAGTAATCCAACAATGATTTTTTTCATCTTGATTAGACCTCATTTGAAATAAGATAAAGTTAAGCAATGTAATATAAGAAAATTAAAAGAGTTGTAATTATCATATGAGAGGAAAATTAATGTTTCTTTGTAAAATAATAAAATCTAGGTGAAGTAATCTAATAAATGTGATAAATTACATGAGAAAGTTGAATTCCAAGATAATAAGTTGAGTGACTATAGCTACCTTGATCATCAAATTTTGCAAGAATCAAAATATGTTGTTCAATATGGAAAAAAATGAAGCGATTTAAAGGCTACATGAGAATCTTTTTAGAGTTTCATAGTAAATTTTATTAGATACTTACATTCCAAGATACTTTGGAGATATGGTATAACATTATTCATAAAATCTACTATGAATAAAAGTGTCTCATAAAACAACTAAAGCCATTTAAAATAAAATATATAAAAATTTAAATTGTATCTTCTATAACATATAGCTTATTGAGTTGAGTCCAACAATGTATTTCTTTTGAGAAAAATAATGATGTCCATATTAAGTATATATATATATTAAAAAATAAATGACAAATATTAAAACAATGTAATATAACCAAATCAAAATGACTAAATGTTGACATGGTAAGAGATTCAAAATTTTATGAAAATATAACAAAATCAAACAATAATATTTAAAGAGATGAGATAAATTATATGGGAAAGTTGATTCTTAGACACTAAGGAGATAATGAGTATCATTATTGATTGACAAATCAATAAATAATCAAAATTTCTCATAAAACATTGTAAAGACATAGAAATAAAATACATAAAAATTATAAATTGAATAGAGCTCATCGAGATGAGCCCAACGACCATTGTTTCTTATCGCTCAGAACTTATGTTAAATTACAGTGAAATATTCAAGTATAAACGAATTAATAAAAATACATATATTTTTTTATATTAAGTAAATATAATATTATAATTGTAAGGATAAAAATTGAAGTAATATAATACAATCACATAAATGTAAAATAAACGTAACATGAGAGGAGACTTAGTGCCTTGTAGTAACACAACAAAATCGTTACAAATTATAATAAGCAAGGCAAATCATAGGATAATGATGGCAACAAAGATACTAAGGAGATTGACTATAATTACCTCAAATGTTAAATGAAATATGAGTCAAAATTTATTGTAAAGAATGCCAAAATCATATAAAATTAAAAAGGTAAAAATGTCGAATTGAAAATTTTGAGTGGATAAAGCTGGTTGAGTGAGATCAAATGACAATTATTTCATCTTGACTTGGCCTCATTTGAAGTAACTTTGAATTGCCAAAGAAATAAAAATAAACAATATTTAATATTTTTTTCTAAAAAAAGTAATATAAAGATTACATAAGAAGACAACTATAGCTACATTTATTATAAAAAAAATAAAAGAAACCTTTTTGAAGAAATGAGAAAAATGTTATTGGAAAGTTGAATTCCCACATCCTGAAGTTGTGTACAAATATAAACTTCTCTAAAAGTATGTCAAAATTTAAAAAAATCTAAAATATTTTAAAACTTAAAAAAAAGAATATTAAATTCCATGGTTCATGAGTGGATGACTCTAACGATATTTATTTAAATCAGCTCTAGTATTGAATTTCTACGAATAACTAAAATAAATAAGAATAAATAAAAATAAATAGAAATAAATTATTTTTTAATGTCAGTTAATAAGTAATGTGTCCTAGTAAGAAATAAATAGGCACTAAATTACTTTGTATTGAGGCAATGTATGTACCCTTTTCAAAGTAATCTAAAGCTAACATAAGACAAAGTTTTGAGTGACACACAAATATAACAAATCAAAGTGAAAATTTTGAATAAATAAAATAAATTGTACCAAAATGTTCTACTGCAAGAAGCTAAGCAAATTGAGTGTAACAACCTCAATCATTAAATTAGGTACTACTTAAAATTTCTCATCAATTCTAGAAAAACCCAATTACATAACATATTTGAAAATATAGAAATGAATACTTTATAAAATAAGCAACGATATTTGCTTTGTCTCAATCAAATTTGATTAGTAACTACAACGAATTACTAAAATAAATAAGACATTATATTTTAATATTAAGTAAATTTATATTAAAGCCCAAATTAGATAAAACAAAGCCATATAATGTAACCAATTAAAGAGATGTAATGGGTAAAAGGGATGGATTTTGTGTAACAGAGTAATATAACCAAATCACAAAAAAATATTTGAAAGAATGGGATAAATTGTATAGGTGAGTTACATTTTATCATAAAATAAACATCAAATGTATACCTCAATCATCAAATTAGATCCGTATTAAAATGTCTCACAAAATATGTCAAGGCCATAGAAATTTAAATATTGAAAAAAAATTAAAAAAATGATTAATTGCATATAACCCATCGAGACGAGTCAATTAATATTTTTCCTACATATCTAAAATCATGTAGAATTACTATTAATTGCAAAATAAAAAACGTAAATAATAGTCAATAATTATTTTAATATTAAGCAAATATATATTAGAACTAAAATTTGATTAATTAAAGAAGTATAACACCAATCAAACAAACATAAAGATTACACCATGAGAGAACTAAAATTTCATAATAAAAATAAAATAAAAGAAAAAAATTTGAAAAAAATTAGATAAACTATACATGAAATTTTTTTTCCAACATATTAAGGAAATCTATTATAGCAACCTTGTTTGTCAAATCAAGTATGAATCAAACTGCATTATGAAGCATCCAAAATTCTTAAAACTTAAATGAATAAAAGAATATAAAAATGAATATTTAAATGCATAGAACTCTTAAGATAAGCTTAATAATTTTTGTTTCATCAAACTTTTATCTCCTTTAGAATTATTAAGAATTAGTAATGCAATCAACAATAAATAATACAAAATTATTACTTTAACAAAATAAATAATTGCTAAAGGTTAAAGTTATAAATTGAAGAAACATAATAATGCAAAATGAAAGTGATTTAAGGGTCACATGAGAGTAGATTAAGATTTACCTATTAATATTAAAAAATCAAGGAAAAAAAGATGAAGAAATGGTATAAGTTGCGTAGGAAAATTACATTCCATGGTACCTTAGTGATCAAACCTAACTTTCTCAATCATCAAATTAGAAATGAATTGAAATGTCTCATAAAGTGTTCCAAAACTTTGAAACAAAATATAAAATATTAAAAAAATGTATAAAAAATTAAAATACAACTCGATAGAGCTTGTCAAAAAGAGTCCAATGACATTTCTTCATGTCCATCCGACCCTGTTTGAAATGACACGAAAGTTTTGAATTGAATAAGCATAAATAAATAGTGAATCATAATTTTAATATTAAATAAATATATTATAAAGTTGACGATTGAAAAATTTTAAAAATGTAAAATAAACTATCGATGGGATTGTAACTTCTAAACCTTAAAATTTAAAATATTTTAAAAAAAATATAAATACATATTTAATTACATAGATCTCATTGAGGCGAGTCAAAAATATTTTTGTTCATTTTGATTGTACCTTGTTTGTAATTGTTGCTAGTCACGAATGCTATTAAGCATAAATAGTTGTACATTTTTATTATAGTATCAGGTAAATAAACATTCAAGCAAAATTAAGGTAAGTAAAAGTAATGCAATATAACCAAATCAAACTAGTGTAAAGGTCATATGAGAGAAAAATTATACTCCACTTCTAATGTTAAAAACTTAGAGATAATTTTCACAAAAAAAAATGTGAAAAAGTATATAGTAAAATGTGCAAACATATTAAATAGATGGTGTGTGAAATCCCATATTTTGAAATAAGGTACAATTCAAAGATGATGATGAGACATGCCAAAACACAAGAGAATGCTTTTTAGAAATGTAGGAAAAAATTTTTGATTGGAAAAAGATCTTCGAGAAAAGACCAATAATTGTTTCTTTATCTCGATAAAAAATCACTTAAAATTATGGAAAATTACAAAAATAATAACCGTAAATATTAATAATTTTCTTATAAAATATATTTATATTAAAGTAAAAATGAAATAAATTAAAGCAATATAATAAATGCAAATATAAGTAATGTACATGTTACACTTGAGAGGATTTGACATTACATAATTGTATAACCAAATCAAATTGAATACTTATAAGAAATGAGATAAGTTATACTTAAAAATTACATTCCATGATAGTAATAAGTTTGAGTGCGAAATCTTCTATTATAGAATTTTCTATGAAGCTAGATTTCTCAAAAAGCGTGATGAAACTATTTGAAATAAAATATTTAAAGATATAAAATTTTAGTTTAATTGAGCACGACCTATTGAGCCCAATTAATGTTTTTTTTATTGTTTTTCATTTTGAATTGATATGAATTACTAAAATAAATATGCATAAATAATAATAAATTGTTATTTTAAAATCATGTAAGTATATATTAGTGTTGAAATGAGATAAATCAAAGTAATATAATATAGCCAATACAACGCATTTAAAAGATCATATATGTGTAGATTTAGAGTAACATTGTAACAAAACAAATCAAAGCAAAACGTTTGAAGAAATATGATAAATTTTATGTGAAAGTTGGATTCCATGATATCAAGTATATCAAATGAAAGATTTTTTATCAACAAATCTAGAATGAATTGAAATATATTATAATGCAAGCTAGAGTCATAAAAACTAAAATACCAGAATTTATAAAAATGATTATTTTATAGGACATAGGTTGTTAAGATAGGTCAAATGACCATTGTTTCATCATGATTACATCTTGCTTAAAATTAATATGAATTTAAAAATTAAATAAGAAATTAATATAACAAATAATTTGTTTAATATTAAGAAAAATATGTATTAAAAATTGAGATAAATTAAAGATTTGAAATATAACAAAAGCAAATAGATGCAATGTCACAAAAGAGAAGAATTAGAGGTCCATAGGAATATAACTAAATCAAAGAGAAAGCTTTATGAAGAAGTTTTATCTTGAGATCCTAAGGAGAATTATTATAGCATCCTTAGCCATCAAATCTAGCAGAAAATAAAATGTCTCATGAAGTATGCAACACTTTTATAACAAAATATTTAAAAAATTTACAATTGAAATATTAAATAAAATATGCACACAAAATAATAAATTATTAATTTAATATTCATTAAATAATTATTGTAGGAAAAATTAGATAAATAAAAGAAATGTAATTTAACCAAATAAAAGTGATGTGAAGGTCATAGTTGGGAGATTTAAAGTATTATAGTAATATAGTAAAATGAAAACTTAAAATAAGAAGGAACGAGATAAATTGTGTGGGAAAGGTTTTTCCTAAGATAATAGAGAAATCTATTGTAACATTTTTAATCTAAAATATGGCATGAATAAAAATGTTCCATAAAAGATGCTAAAAATTTAGAAAAAATTATTTAATTAGGGACAGCTCATGGAGGATAGTTAGGTCAAGAAGAGTTAAGTTGAAAACATTTAGAATAATAATATAAAAGTAACGTTAAGCTCACATGACAAGAGAGTTAGTCATTCATAGTAATATAACAAAATAAAAGCAAAACATTTTGTAAAAAATGACAAATTGTATGAGAAAACTGCATTACAAAAAACTAAGATCATGTGTGAAATCCTTAATGCTTAGATTAGGTATGAAACGAAAAAGCTCATAAAATGAGCCAAAAAACTAGAAAATAAAATATTTAAAATTACAAAAATCAATATTCTATTAGAAAGAACTCGTGAAGATGAGCCCAATGATGTTTATTTAATCTCAATCAGATCTTATTTAGAATTATTATGAATTACAAAAATAAACAAGAATAAATAATTTTTTAGAAAATTAATATGAAGAAATACGTATTAAGGAAGAGTAAGATATCTTGAATCAATATAGTACAATAAAATATAAGCTATGTAATGTTGAATTAAGTGAATTTAAAGTTTCATCATAAAAGAAGAAATTGAGTGCAAATAATTAGAAGAAATGAGATATGTTATACGTTAATGTTGCAATCCATGAACTAAGAAGATTGAGCTTGATATCCTTAATCATCAAATATGGTACGAATTGAAATGCCTTTTAAAGTATATGAAAATAACAATTAGATGTTCAAGTTGATTGAGCTTTTGAAGTTGAGTCCAATGATGTTTGTTTTATCTCAATCAAACCTCATTTTGAATTATTATGAATTACTAGATAAATAATTAAAAAAATATTAATATTTTACTTTTTAAATAATAAGTAAATATATATATTAAATTTTAAAGGAGATAAATTATAGAAGTGTATATAACCAAATCATATTGACATAAAGATCACATGGGAGGAGATTTTGAGTCATATAAAAATATAACAAAATCAATGCAAAATATTTGAAGAATTGAGATAAAATATATGGGAAAGTTGTATTCCAAGATATAAAGAGATTGAGATAAGTATTCTTAATTGTCTCATTAAGAAAGAATGAAAATATCTTATGAAACATTCCATAATACTAAAAAAAAATAATATTTAAGATATATAACTTACTATTTATTATGATGTAATTCATTAAGATGAGTACAATGGCATTTGTTTTGTCCCATTCTAACCTCATTCAGAATACTATAAATTACCAAACCAAATAAGCATTAATAACTAAAAATTATTTTTCTAATATTAAGTAAAAATATATGAAAGTTGAAATGAGCAAAAATGATGGAATATAATAAAACAAAATCAAAGAATTAGAGAAGCACCATCAAAAGAGATTTGGAGTTACATAATAATATAAGAAAATAAAGACAAACTTTAAAAAAATGAGATAAATTTTATTTAAATGTTGAATTCAGAAATGCTAAGGAGGTATAGTGTGATATTCATAATCATTATATCAGGTATGAAACAAAATGTCTAAAACAATATACAAAAATAAAAGACATTTAATATTATAGAGATAAATATTTCATTGGAAAGAGCATATTGAGTCGAATGACATTTATTTCATCTGGATCAAACCTCTTTTGAAATAACTATAAAATAATAAATTAATTAAGCATAAATTTAAAAGTTATTATTTTAATATTTGTTATGTATTTATTAAATATGAACAAAGATAAATTAAAGCAAAGTTTTATAGTCAAATCAAGGCCCATGCAAAGGTTAAAAGAGAGGGGAATTTGGGTTTCATGGTAATATTATAAAATAAATGGCAACAATTGAAGAAATGTGCTAAATTGTATGTGCAATTCGCTTTCCAAGGTATTAAGAAGATTGAAAATAGAATACATGATCATAAAATAAGAAAAAATAGTAGTGCCTCATAAAGTGTGTTGAAGCCATTGCAAATAAATTACGTAAAATTTTCAAATTGAATATTTAATTTTATAGAACTTGTTAAGACAAGTCCAACAATGTTTTATTAGTCTTGATTTGTCATTCTCTAGAGTTTCTATGAAACACAAAAATAAATACCCATAAATAAAAAAATATAAGAATCAAATTAGGTAAGAACAAAAATAACTTATAAAGGTTGACAAAGTAACAAAAAATAAAATATATAAAAATTTTAAATTGGATAGAGCAAAGTACATAGGCATTAAACAAAATAAACATTTATTGAAATATAAAGTAAACATATGTTAAATTTGAAATGAGATAAATTAAAAGAGTATAATATAATAAAAACAACAAATTTAAAGGTCACATGATAGATGATTAGAGTTTAATTATTTTATAATCAATCCAAAAAAATATTTAAAGGAATGAGAAAAATTTTGTATAAAAATTAGAATCTTTGATATTAAAAAGATCTACTTTAGAATCTTTGACTATCAAATTAGTTAAGAAGAAAAATATCTTTTAAATCATTAAAAGCCATATAAAATAGAAATGTAAGAATGTCAAATTCAATATTTAATTTGATAGAGCTCATCTAGAAAAGTTGAACAAAACTTCTTTCTAAATTAGTTTGAAATAAAAACTTAAGTTGGAATAAATAATAACAAATTATAATCTTAATATTTAGTAAATATATATTAATCCTAAAATGAAATAAATTTAACAAATGTAACATAATTGAATAAAGGTGATGTGAAAGTTACAATGTGGTGATTTTAAATTTCATAGAAATATAGAAACATAAAAGATAGATATTTAAACAAATGAGATAAATTATACAAGAAAGTTTCATTTAGAAATTCTTAAGAGAAAATGTGTAGCATTTGTTTATCGTCAAATCATGTAGTAATCAAAATGTCCTAAAAACTATGCCAAGAACTAAGAAAAAAAATATTTAAAAACTTTAAGCTAAATATTTAATTTAATTGAGCTCATCTCCATGAGTCCAATGATGTTTGTTTTGAGTCGATGAAGCTATGTTCAGAATTACAATGAAAAAGAAAATAAATAAGCATAAATAATTATGAAATATTAATTTAATATTAGGTAAATCAAGATTAAAATTCATTTAAAATAAATTAAATTAATATATTATAATGTAATAAATTTCAAGTAAAATAATGAGAGACAAGATTTAGAATTTCATTGAAGTATAACAAAATCAAAACAAAAACTTTAAAAAATAAGTTAAATTGCATAGTAATGTTCCGTTCCAAGATACTATGGAGATTGAGTATAACATCCACAATCATCAAATAGTGTTCAAAATTAAATACCATGTAAAATATGTCAAAATAAAAATGAAGTAAAATGAGTCTAACCATATTTGTTTTATATTATTAAAATATCATTAGGAATTACTATGAGTTATCATAGATGTTAAGGATAAGTAATAATAAAATATAACTTTTACATTAGCAAAAAATAAGTTAAAGCTGAAATAAGAGTATTATAGTAATTTAGCAAAATAAATGCAAAAAGGATTGAAGAAATGATATAAATTGCATGACAAATTTTCACTACAAGGTAATAAGAAGATTAAGTGTAACATACTACATTCTCAAATCAAGTTTGAATAAAAATGTCTCCCAAAGCTTGTTAGAACCCCAAAAAACATTTTCAAAGTACATAAATCAAAATTTATTCAAATAGAGCTGATCGAAATGCATCTAATAATGTTTTCCAATTGGATTAGGAATTGATTTAAATTATTAAGAATAAAAAAATTTAAATAAAAACAAATAATATTATTATATTAATAATAATTAAAAATTATTTTAAAAACTAAATGAGATAAATTGTAGTAATACAATATAACTAAATCAATGTGATGCAAAGGTCGTATAAAGGTGATTAAAAATTTAAATACTAAAATGACAAAAAAAAGAAAAAAAATTTAGAAAAATTGTTTGAGAAAATTGATTTCCATGATGACGAGGATATAATATTTAATTTCCTCAATCATCAAATAAGGTATTAATTAAAACATTCAAGTAAATTATTAAAATATTCGAAAATAAAAAATATAAAATTATATAGATGAATATTCAATTAGAAAGGGCACATTGAACATAGTCAAATAAAATTTATTTCATCTTAATAAGACATCATTTGGAGTTGCTATGAACTAAAAAAGAAAAGAAGTAATAAATAGAAAGAAATTACACATTTTAAAACTAAGTAAATATATATAATAAAGTTAAAATGAGATAACTTAAAGCACTGTAAGATAACTAAAGCAAAGTAATATGAAGGCCACATGAGAAGACATTTGGTCTTACATAATAATTTAACCAAATGAAGAAACAAATTGTTTAAATAAGATTATTATAGGACATCCCCAATCACCAAATCATGTACAAATCAAAATGTCTCTTTAAATTATATATAAATGTTGCATTACTAAGTACAAAAGAGATTGAGTGTAACATCCTCAATCACAAAAAGGGTACTAATCAAAATGTGTTATAAAATGTACCAAAATACATAAATAAAGTTATTAGAAATATGGAAATAAATATTTCATTGGGTATAGTATCCTAAGATGAATACGACAACATTTGCTTTGTCGTGATTGGACCTATTCTAGACTTTTTGCAAATTAAAAAAGTAAATAAACATAAAAAAATAATAGCATATCACTTAAATATTTAGTAAAAGTAAATTAAAGTAGAAGCTACATACATTAAATTAATTATTTATTTTTATATTCTTAATTATTTATTTCATTGGGTTTGGTATCCTTTAAGAAGCATTTTTTGTGCATAATTTAAAAAATAAGGTTACTGCACATGATCCTTTTATGATTTTTGAGTGAAACGTTTTTGAACAATTTATGTAACTTATTCAATGTTTTGCATTCATTTGATTATAGTAACATTAAAATCCTAATTCTCCTATAATATGACCTTCATATGAGTTTCGTTTAGTTATTTTACATTACTATAACTTGTCTCTTTATAGCATTATTATATACTTGATTTATTAAAAAATAATATTAAATTATTATTTATGCCTATTCCTTTTGTAATTCATGAAAATTAAAAAATAAATGTTATTGATTGTCTTAAATTAGCTTTCTGAAATCAAATTTTAAGCTTAAATTTTTCTAGATAAACTCTTTCCTTGGGTTTTGACTTAATTTATGAGACACTTTGACTTGTACCAAATTTGATGATCATGACTACTACCCCAAATTTCCAAAAAAACTTAGAATTCAACTTTTCCATACAATTTATCTCACTTTTAAAATGTTTATTTTTTTTTGGTTATATTATAATATAACTCAACTTCAGCTCTTATGTGGCCTTTACCTCACGTTTATTTAGTTATAGCATATTGCTTCAATTTATCTTATTTTAACCTTAATATTTATTTACCAAATATTTAAATAAGCATATATTATTATTTATTCTTATTTAATATAAAAATTTATAGTAATTCTAGTCGAAGTCTAATAAAAATGCAAAAAATTTCATTTAAATCATTTCCATGAGCTATATACAATTGAAATTTATCTTATATTTTCGACTATTTTATTTTCATGACATTTGACACACTTTACAAGGAATTTAAATTCATGCATGATTTGATGAAGGAAGATGTTACACTTGATGTCCACAGTATTTTGTAATAAAACTTTTCCATAAACTTTATCCCATTTCTTTGAAGATTTTGTTTTAATTTTTTTTATTTGACTACGTAATTTAAATGCTACACACATGTTAACTTTAAAATGCTTTACTTACATTATTGTACCAGACTTTAATTTATCATTTCTTAGGTTTAAAATTTATTTAGTTAATAATATAATAAAAACTTATTATTTATAATTATTTAATCTTATAATTTTTAGTAATTCCAAATGAGGTCTAAACACTATGAAACAAACATTAACGGAGTCATCTCAAAAAGCTCTATCCAAGTAAATATTATTTTTAGATTTTTAGAAAAATATTTTTTTTATTTATGCATGTTTTGTAAGTAAATTCAATTTTTAATTTATTTGATGATTTAAGTGGTTATACTCCATATAGTAGTATCTTGAAGTTCAATGTTTTTTAATATAATTTATCTCATTTCTTCAAATGTTTTTTCTTGATTTTGTCATATTACACTATAAACATAAATCTTCTCATATTTTACCTTCAAATTGCTTCAATTTTGTTATGTGACATGATTGTTTATGCTTATTTACTCTGACAATTTATAATAATTCTAAATAAGGTTCAATAAAATCGAAACAAATATCATTTGAGTCGTTTCATTCACACTATCCAACTAAAAGTTAAATTTTATATTATTTAATATTTTATTTTATCAAACTTTTGCATACTTTTTATGGCATTCTTATTCCAACATTTAATGAACGAGGATGTTATGCATGATTTTCTAAGTGTGTTGTAATAAAACTTTTTCATAGAATTTATAAAATTTCTTAAAATGTTTTTTTTAATTTTGTTATATTGTTATGTAACTCTAAATATCTTCTCATTTGATATTGACATCACTTTTTTTTAATTATATTATGATATTGTTTATGCTTGTTTACTTAAAAAATTCATAGTAAATATTAACAACTTTTATTAAATTTTTATATTCTAGAATTTTTATGCCTTTTACAAAATATTTCAATTTATGCATGAGTTGATGATAAATAATGGTACAACTAAATCTCCTTAGCAACTTCGAACACAACATTCCCAAAAAATTTATGTCATCATTTCAAATTCTTGTTTATGATTTCATTATATTATAATGAAACTCTAATTCTCGTCTTGTCTAACCTTTACATCTAGTTTATTTATCACATTATTTTACTAATATTTATCTCAATTAAAATCAAATATATATTTAATTAATATTAAAATGATAATTTATAATAATTATGCTTATTTAATAGGGTAATTCACATTAATTACAAATCATGCTTGATCAATTTGAATTAAGCATTGCTAAACTCATCTTGATGAGCTCTATCAATATAAATATTTATTTTGTATTTTAAAATATTTTATTTTTTGATGTTATTGCATGTTTTGTGAGTGTTTTTTATTTTTTATCTAATTTGATGATTGAGAATGTTATGCTTCCCTTAATACCTTAGAATGCATCTATCCCGTACAATTTATCTCACTACCTTAAAAGTTTAATTTTTTATTTGGATATATTAAAATATAACTCAAAATATTCTCTCATGTGACTTTTTATAACCTACGTTTTTATATTAAATTAATTAACTTTTATAATTTAAAATTTAAATATATATTTAGTTAAAATAAAATTATAATTTGCTCATTTTTTTGTTTTATTTTGTTTTGTAATTCACATTAATTCCAAACAAAGTTTACTCAAGTCAAAATAAAAAATGTTGCACTCATCTTGGTGAGCTCTATCAAGATAAATATTCTATTTTTTAAAATATTTTATTTTTTATTGTAATAACATGATTTATTAGTCTTTTTAACCCATACTTGATTTTGATGATATATAATGTTACATTTGATATCCTTAGTATTTTGTGGTGCACTTATGCTATACAATTTATCTCACTTCTTTAAATGTTTTTGTTTGATTTCGTTATTTTATTTAGCGACTCTAAATTTTCTCTTACTTAACCCTTACATCATTTTAATTTGTTTATATCACATTACTTAAATTTATCTTCTTTCAGCACTAATATACATTTTCTTCAAATTGGAAAAGCATTTATTATTACTTTTGTTTTTACTTTTTTCATTCATAGTAATTCTAAATAAAGTTTGAGATGAAGCAAGTGTGGTTCAACTATTCTTGGTGAGGTACATCAAACAAAGCATTAATTTTAAATTTTTATAAATTTTATTTTCTAGGGTTGTTAAATTCATTACTAGTCATTTTGATTCATAAATCATTTAACTATCGAAGATAATATACTCAATCTTCTAAGTTTCCTGGAATGCAAGTTTCCTAAATAATTTATCTCATTTCTTTCCCTTTTTTGCATTGATTTGTTAGATCACAATGAAACTCTAATTGTCCACTCTTGTGACCATTACATTGTTTTGATTTAGTTAAATTTCATCAATTCATTTTATTTTTTTTAGATTTAACATATATTAAATTAATTATATCTTAATACATACTTTTTGTTTATACTACTACGGTAATTCAAAGTAGTTCCATATACCTCGTTAGAGTGGGTATGCGACTAACCAGTATAATTTATCTCATTTCTTAAGTCAATAGACTTCGTCTTAATTTTTCAATATTTCTTTTTGAATTTTAACGCTCCACTTGTGCGACATTTATCACTTTTCAGCTTTCATATATTTTTTCTTAATATTAAAATTGTAATTAACTATTATTTACATTTATTTTCTTTTCTAATTGATAGTGATTCAAAATGAAGTTGATTGAAATGAAAAGAGTGCCACTGGAATCATCTAAATGAACTCTATATAAACAAATATTAATTTCATATTTTGAAGAAATTTAATCCTAAGGTTTATGTAAGATTTATGAGACTCCTCAATTTATAATTGATTTGATGATCTACTAGATCCCCTTCGTATTTTAGACTAAAATTTTTCATATAATTTATCTCTTTTTTTTCAAACTTTTTACATTAATTTGGTTATATTATAATGAAACTCTAACTCTCTTCTTGTGTGACCTTTATATCACATTGATTTGGTTATATGTGTTACTTCAATTGAAATATTTTCTTAGCTTTAATATATAAATTGGCTTAATATTAAATTGTATGGGATGAAACATACTTTGTTGCACTTGTGTGAATGAGTTTTATAAATTGAAATTTTATCTTTTATTTTTTACGAAATTATTTTATAGGATTTTTGTACACATTACAAAATAGTTTTATTCAATCTAATTTGACATTTAAAAATTCTACGCTCAATCTTCGTAGCATATTTTAATGGAACATTTTACTATATATATATCTCATTTTTTTCTAATATTTCTCATTGCTTTTGTTGTATTAAAACATAACTCTAAATCATGTTTCATGTAACCTTTAATTCACCTTAATCTAATTATTTTACATTATTTAAAATTATCCTATTTCAACTTTAAGATATATTTAGTTAATAGTAAAATGAATTGTTTATTATTATTTATGATTATTTTCTTTTATAGTTTTTAGTAATTCCAAATGAGGACTGATAGACATGGAACAAAAGCTTTTACATTCATCTAGATGAGATCCATGTATTTAACTATTGATTTGTAGTATTTTAAAAATTTTATTTTTATTATTACCAATTGATATATGAGATTGTTCAAACATTACTTGATGATCGTGGATGTTATGTTTTATTTTTTTAGAATCTAGCAGTAAACCTTTCTATTATGATTTTTCTCACTTTTCAAAATTTTCACATTAATTTGGACATATTACTATCTAACTCCAAATTTCAATTCGTACATCCTTTAAATCGCTTTGATTTGATTATAAAACAATGATTCAATTTAACTCATTTTAGCTTTAATATATGTTTTCTTAATATTGAAATAAAAATTCTTTGTTATTTCTCCATATTTACTATGTTTGATTCGAAATTATATAAAAAAGGTTCAATTGAGATTAATAAAAAATATTTGGAATCAAAAAAATATTTCCTATTAATTAAAGTATTTAACTTTATATTTCTAAATATTTTATTTTGTTAGATTTTTAATGTTTTAAGACACATTTCAATTCATTTTTAATTTAATGATACTGGTACACTGATGTCCTAATTACCTTACAATGCAACTCTTATGCAAAATGTTTCTTATTAAATAAATGTTTCACTTTTATTTAGTTATACTTCATTGTAACTCAAAACACCCTTTCTTTTGACCTTTACATCACCTTGATTTGGATATATTATATTGCTCTCAATTTTTTAATTTTTGCTTTAATATATATTTACTTAATATTAGATTAATAATGTTTTAGTATTTTTTTATTTTTTAATAATTCTTGATATTCCAAATAAAATTTGATGGAGAGGAATCAAACATCAATGTAATTGTCTCAATGTATTCTATCTGGTCAGATTTATTTTTCTATTTTTAAATATTTTTATCACTAGGCTTGCTTTATGAACTATTTATCTTAATATCTGATTTGACGATCAAGGTTGTCATATTTGGCCTTCTTATTATCCTGGAATGAATCATTGTTTTGAATAATTTATATAATTAATTAAAAGTTTTTTCTTTGATTGGGTTATGTTACTCAAAAAATCTAATTCGTATCTAGTGTGATCATTTTATCACTTTGATTTTAAAATATTTCATTACATAAATTTGTCTAATTTTTGATTTATTATTAATTTACTTAATACTAAAGTAATATTTTTTAATATTCATATCTTTATATTTTGCTAACTCGTTGTAATATAAACTAGGAATGAAAGAAGGGGAAACATATAAAATTGGACATGTCTTCAAGAGAACTACAACTTAAATATTCATATTTTATTTTTTAAAATTTTTTTTAAGGTATTTGTCACACTTTCTAAGAAATTTTAATTTGTACCAAATTTGATGTTCAAGGATGTCATCTTCTTAGCATATTTAAATGCAACTTTTTAGTATAATTTACCTCATTTGTTGAAATATTTTATATTATTTTCTTATATTACTACCTAACTCTAAATAATCTCTGGCATAACCTTTAAATGACTTTAAGTTGGTTATATTTCAATGCTACAACTTATCTCTCTTTAACTTTAACATTTATTTACTTAATAGTAAATTAATTATTTATTCTTTTTCCTAGTTATTACTTTTGTAATTTGTAGTAATTTACGACTATAACTATTTGACATGAAATTTGTATTATTGGACTCATCTCAACGAGCTTTATCTAATTAAAAATAATTTATTATATTTTTAAATGGTTTATTTTTAGTATTTTGGAATATCATATAGGACTTTTTGATTTGCACATGGTTTGACAATCGAGGGTGTTACACTCATTCTCCTTAGTATCATCGATTACAACATTCGAGTAGAATTTTTCCGGCTTCCTCAAAGTTTTCATATTAGTTTCGTAATATTACATTCAAAATGTCAATTTTTGCTCGTATGACTCTTATGTTGTTTTGATTTAATTATATTATATTGCTATAGGTTTTCTTATTTCAATTTTATTACCATTTTACCTAATATTAAAATAATAATTTAGTTTTTTAAGTTTATTAAACTTTATAATTCTTAGTAAATCATTAATAGGCCTGATCGAGACAAAACAAATATTATTGGACATGTTTAGATAATTTATAAGGCAAGTATATGTTTATTTTATATTATAAATATTATTTTACGATTTTAACATACTTTATGAATCAATTTTTTTAACCTAATTTGATAAACAATTACTTTATACCCAATCTTCTTAGTATTTTAGAATGCAACATTTCCATCTAATAGTCTCTTTTCCTTAAATGTTTCTCTTGTACTTGGTTATATTACTATGCAACTCTAAATCCTCTCTTGTGTGATTTAAATAGCTTCAATGTTTCTTAAGTTTGGATATTTTAAATAGCTTCAACTTATTCATTTTAATCCTTAATAATTTTTTAGATAATTTAAAGTTTTATTATTTATGCATATTTTCATTAATAACTTGGAATATTTAAATATGTACTTATATTTTTAACTAATTTATTTTCTTGATTTAGCTTATTTTATGAGATATTTAATTATGTGTCTTATTTGATGATCAATGATCTTACACAAGTTCTCCTTTGTAATTTGGAATATAATAATCCCTATTAATTATCACATTAATTCAAAGTTTTAAATATGAGTTGGTTGACCATTATGTGACTCTAAATCTACTCTAATTTGACCTTTATATGTCTTTGACTTTGTTATATTATATTATTTTATTTTTCCCAATTTATGTCTCAATATTTATTTATTTTTCATTAGAAAAGTAATTTTCTATTATTTATTCTTATTTACATTGGTAATTCAATGTAATTCAAAACAAGCTATGATGAAGAGAAACAAACATCATTGGAATCATCATCATGATTTCAATAAAATTAAATATTCTAATTTGCTATCTTTTTTCATATTTTATTTTCTTAAGTTATTACATGCCTTATTTGTCATTTTGTTTTGTTTCTTATTTTGATAATTGACAATGTTTCAACAAATCTTCAAGTAGTTTGGAATATAGTTTTTTATGAATTTTATCTCATTTCATCAAATATTTTTCTTTGATTTGGTTTTATTAATATCAAATTCTTATTTTCCACTCATATAACCTTTGTATCTCTTTGATTTGGATGAATTAAATTACTTTAATTTATCTCTTTTCAACTTTTATACATAAAATTAAATTTGCAATTGAATGTTATTTGCTATTAATTAGCACTGCAATTTGTTTTTTTTCCAAACATTGTCTAATGGAGGCAAAACAAACATTGTTGGATTAAACTTTTTATTTAATTGAAATTTTTATTATTTTCAGATTATTTATTGGACATTTTGATTTATATCTGATATGATAATCAATTACTTTTAACTTAATCTTTAGAGTATCTTTGAATTGTACCTTATACCATTTATCTTATTTTTTAAATGCTTTGGTTTTACTTGTTTTTATTATTATCAAACTCTTATTCTTTACTACTATGAAAGTTACATCATACCGATTTATTTATATTATATTTCTTTAATTTATCTCATTTTAGTTTGAATTTTTATTTATTTAATATTTAAATAAAAAATATTATTATTTATGATTATTTATTTTGCTAATTCTTAGAATTTATAAACATGGTTTGATGGACTCAAAAAAAGCTGTTGGACTCATCTGGATAAGCTCATCAACATAAGCTTTTGTTTTTCTTTTCTAAAATACTTTTCCCAATATATTTGAATATTTTATAAGATATTTTTATTTGTATCTTATTTAATGATCAAATTCTTTATGCTTAATATATTTAGTACCTACAAATAGAATTTTCCCATACAATTTATCTAATTTTCTCAAATGTTTCACTATGATTAGGGTATATTGCTACGTAACTCCAAATCTTCTCTCATGTCGCTTTTGTGTCTCTTTCACTTTTTGATTTTATAACTTTTCAATTGATCTCATTTTAGTTTTAATAAATAATTACCTAATATTTAAATGATAATTTGTTAATTTTTATCCTCATTTAACTTGATAATTTATATTAATTCAAAATAAGATCTATCAAGACAATAAACATCGTTGCAGTTGTCTTCATGAGATTTATATAATTGTATATTTATTTTTGTATTTGTAATTCTTTTTACGTTATTTAGTAGCTTTACAAAAAAATTAATTTTTACCAGATTTGGAAATATTTCACATAATTTGTCTTTTTTCAAATTTTGAACTTTGATTTTTTTATATTATTATGTAACTCTAAATCACTTCTCATGTGATTTTTACCATTGCCTTGATTTTGTTATATTACATTACTTATGCCTACCTTACTTTAGCTTTAATATTAATTCACCTAATATTAAATTAATAATTTAAGTATATGTAAGCTTATTTATTTAGTTAATTCTCAATAATTCCAAAGGACGTCCGATAGAGATGAATATAGTCTCATTAGACTTGTCTCGAATAGCTATATTCAATTAATAATTTACACTATTTTTCATTTTTAATATATTTTATTTTCTAAGATTTTGTTAGACTTTTATCAATAAGGATGTTATGCTTAACCTCCTTAGAATCTTGGAATGTAACATGCCCATATAATTTATGTTTTTCTTTCAAATTTTTTACATTGATTCACTGTGTTAGTATGTAACCTTAAATCTTCTTTAACACGGCCTTTACATGTGTTCGATTTGGTAATCTTAAATTACATTAATTCACATTTTTCTTCTTTAGTATTTATTTACTTAATATTAAAAAATAATTAATTATTTTTTTAATTTAATTCAAAAAATTTAATAATTTCCAATGATGTCCATTTGATATGAAACAAACATTGTTGGACTAATCTTGATGGAATTTATCCAATTATTTAGTTTATATTTTTAAAATTCTTTTTCTTGGATTATGGCATTTTTTTTCGACATTTGTTTTCGTACCTTATTTAAAAAATTTATTTTATACACTAACTGTTTAGTATCGTGGAATGTAACTTTGTCATAAAATCCTTTCATTTACTGAAAATATTCACTTTGATTTTGTTACATTGCTATGTAACCTTAAATTTATTCTCATGTGAACTTTATAGAACTTTCATTTGGTTATATTACATCACTTTAACTTTCTCATTTTAATTGTAATATATATTAAATTATTAATAAGTAAATAATGTATTATCATTAATGAAAATTAATTTTGGTTATATATAGTAATTCTAAATAGGGACTAATGGAGAAGACATTAGTACCTTAGTATAATTTATGAGACATTTTGATTAAACCTAATTTGATAATTGAGAATTTTGGACTTGAGTACCTTAGTATTTTAGAATTCTTTTTCCTTAAAAATTTTATCTCATTAATTCTAATTTTTTTCTTTGATCTCTTTGTATTAGTAACTCTAAATCTCGTCTTCTTTTACTTTGATATCATTTTGATATGGTTTTCATAAATTACTTCAATTAATCCCATTTTTAATTTTGATGCAAAAAATTAATTGACATTATAATAATATTTTATTTTTATTTACAATTATTTAATATGGCAATCCATAGTAATTCGAAATAAAGTTTGATCAGGATGAAAGAAATCCACTCGACTCATCATCATATGCTTTATGTAATTAAATATTTATTTCAATATTTTTAATTTCTTCTTTTTCTATAATTTTGGCATGTTTTATAGAATATTTCTTTTCATGATGGAGAGTTATGCTTGATCTCTTTGGTAACATGCAATGCAATATCCCCACAAAATTTATCTCATTAATTTAAATTTTTCTCTTTGATTGTGATATATTATTATGCAACTCTAAATCACCTCCTTTTTAAAGTTTACATGTCTTTTGTTTTTAATATCATATTAGTTAAATTTATCTCAATTTAGTTTCGATATTTATTTGCATAATATTTGAAAATAGCTTTTTATTGTTTATGCTTATATTTTTTTTGATTCATAGTAATTCCAAATGATGTTTGATAAAAAGAAACATATTTAATTAGAATTATCTAATCATCTCTATCAAATTGAATATATATTTTTTATATTTTTAACTATTTTTATTTTCTTGTGTTTTTGTATGCTTTACAAGTCTCGTGTGTTGTTCACATCACCTTTATGTGGATCAATTATATGTCACCTCTATTTACCACATTTTAACTTTAATATATATTTACCTAATATAAATTATAACATTATATTTTTATTACTTATTTTTGTAATACATTCTAATTCCAAATGATGTTTGATGGAGTTGAAATGGACCATTGGATTCATCTAAGTGAATTTATATAATTAAATAATCATTTTCTATGCATCTGAATATTTGATTTTCGTGGGTTTTTAGAAGCTTTATGAGTTATTTTTCTTAGTACTTCATTTAAAGAATATGGACTTTACATTTAAACTCAACAGATTCATGGAATGTAACATTCCCCTATAATTTATTCGATTTTTTTAGAAGTTTTATTTTGATTTGGTTATAATATTATGTAACTCTAAATCTCATATAGATTGATGATTATAATAAGACTTGGTTATATTATATTACTTCAAAATATCCTATTTCTAATTTAATATAGATTTACTTAAGTTTAAATAAATAAGTTGTTATAAGTTTGATTATTTACCTGACTAACTCGTAATCACTTTAACCAAAGTTTGATTAAGACTAAATAAACATCTTCTGACATATCTCGACATGCTCTCTCTCATTAAATATTATTTTTTATAATTTCAATATTAAATTTTTTATGATATTTGTATGTCTTACTAAAAACTTCATTAGTATCTAATTTGATTATCAATGATATTACACTTAATGTCTTTATTATCATGTATTGCAACTTTCCTACAAAACTTACCTCATTTCTTCAAATATTTAATTTATATTTTATTATATTATTATGAAAAATTAACACTCATCTATTATCTCTTTAGCATCACTTTCATTTTGTCATATTAATGTGCTTGAATTCGGTTTATTCTAGCATTAATATATATATATATATACATAATGTTATTTCTCAATAATTCTGAATGATGTCTAATGAAATTGAAAAAAACTTCATTAGACTTTTCTATATATGATCTACACAATTAAATATGAATTTTTATTCTAAATTTTTTTATTTTTTATTATTTTAACATGATTTTAAAGATATTGTTGTTCGTAGCAAATTTTACGATTGATGAAGTTGTGCTCGATCATTTTAGTACCTTGAACACATCTTTCTCATGCAATGTTTCTCATTTCTTCTAATTTTTTTATTTGGTTATATTACTATGTAAGTTTAAATCTCTTAAGATGAGACATTTACATCACTTTGATTTTTTTTTATAATACTTTTTTTGAAATCAATCCAATTAAATCATTTCTTTAAATTTTTTGAATTGATTTTGTTATATTACTATGAAAATCAAATTCTCCTATCATATGACTTTTACATTTCTTTCATTTTGTTGTATTTAATCAATTCAATTTTTCCTTTTTTTGCTTTAATAGTTATTTTTATAATATTAAAGAAATAATCCAATGTTATTTATCAATGTTTACTTTGATAACTCATAGTTATTTTGAACGCGATCACATTGAGATGAAAAAAATGTCATTGCACTCATCATAATGAGATCAAAAGATATAACTTTTTGTTGTTATATCTCTTAATTTTCTTATTTTCCATGGCCTTCACACATTTTATGATATATTTTAATTCAATTTATCTCTCTTTTTCTAAAGGTTTTTCATTGCTTTGGTGTTTTCTAAAATGAAGATCTAATTCTCACCTCATTTGACATTTACAACCCTTTGTTTCAGTTATTTTAAATTATTTCAATTTATCTTATCTTAGCTTCTGTAACTGTATTTACTTAATATTAGAAAAAAAACTAATTATTTTTTTGGCATATTTACTTTGTTAAATTGCAAAAATTCCAAACGATGTCTGATGGAGATGCAACAGAAGTGTTGGACTAGTCTCCATAAACTCTAACAATTCAATTTTTTACTTTTTAACATTTCCATTTATTTTACTTACTACATCTTTGACATAATTTTTTTTTATTCAAAAAGAGCCATAAGCCATACAAAAAGATTCTCATGTAAGATCCTCACGGAGGATCGAACATGAAATCTAACAACATAAGTTTAATGAGGGGCTTGGGAAGGGATTCCCTCCCCTCCTAAACAAATTCATTATACATGCAGCATGCACCACCTAGCCAGCAGGTGCATTCCCTTCTATGTATATGTGTGAACATCTATGGGCATCCAGGTACCTTGCATACTTGATAGTCTCAGCAAAATGACCCGCCATAGGCCGGTGGGATATAAGCTTGCGGACCTCCTGTAGAGCCAGCATCGAGTCAGTCTCAATCTCCACAGCATGATATTGGGGAAGGGCATCCCTTAGCAGATTCAGGGCCCCACGCATAGCCTGAACCTCCATCGCTTCATCAGCATGAGAGAAAACCCTCTTACCAACCCCCAGGAGTGACCTTCTCATGTAGTCTCTTACCACCAGGCCAAGGCCAGCAGTAACCTCCCTTACCGCAGCGTCACAATTTACTTTTATCCATCTAGTTGAGGGGAACCCAACTATGGGTTACAAGTAGGTCCAAGGAGCTGCAAGGGTTCCTGCTGGACTTGGATGAACAGAAGTTGCATTGTCTTCCTACAGTAATAACCTCGACCTTGATCTTACGTAGAAACGTGCATGACTTAACGACCAGATTATTATGCCTCATCACATTCCTTCTTTCCTAGATGTAATACATGGTGGTAACGTGGCAGCATGCCCAACGCCAACCCCTCGTCGCATTGCCGAAGAACTGACAAACTCCATGAGCCGGTCAAGAAATGTCAACCCGGCACCCGCACCACGAGGCGAACCCAATGCAGCCACAGCCCTCCGAGCCTGGCAGTCAGCCCAAAGTTCCTAGGCATGCGGGCAGTCCCAAAAGACATGCTACATGGACTCCTCTGCCGTGCAACCCCAATGACGATTGTTGCTCTAGTGCGTCCCCTCCGAACCATCCTAGCCGCCGCAGGAAGGTAATCGTCGACAATTCACGGCGACATCTTCTCCTGATGGTGTCATCAGCTCTGCACTTCATGTGCATATAAATTCTCCCGCTATCGACCCTCATCGTCTCGGTGTGTGCCTGAAAGAGCTTTCCTGTGTAGACATCTGAGCCCTGGGGTGGTGTAGAATCCTGTCAAGCAACTGTTCACCAGCCCATGCACAAATTTTATCCACATCCCAAACTCTTGCTACTGTGATGCATTCAGCCACTCTCGTCGGCCACACGATGTTCATGTTGATGAAGGTAGGCCAGCAGCATATAGGGAGGATGCCCACCCAATTGTCTTTCGCGAAACTCGTCGCCCTCCCATCGTTGATTCTCCATAAAATGATTGTCACCGCATCTGGCATTGCCTCCAGCACAGGCCTACAAGCGTGAGATGCATTTTGGGGAGATTTCAAAGCAATGTCCGTCACATTATACTTCCGCCTCATAATATCCACCCAAAGGCTCACCTCATGGCTCAGAATGCAGTTACAATGTTTCAAATTTATGATACATTGAGATTAGCATGAATTAGATGATCAAAGACTTCACACATGATCTCCTTACTACCTTGAAATGCAACTTTATCATATAATTTATCTTATTCCTTCAAATTTTGCCTTTGATTTAGTTATATTGTTATAAAATCCTAAATTATCTCTCATGGAATATTTTCATTACCCTAATTTATCTATATTACATATGTTCAATTTATCTTATTTAATATTTAATGTATGTTTACTTAACAATGAAATGATAATTTATCATTATTTATGTTTTTTATTTTTCCAATAACAGAGAGTAACCTTAATTGCCATACATTTGACTTCAATTAAATGTCCATCAAGTCATCTCGATCTGATATTTCCAATTAAAAGTAATTTTTACTTTTTTAAATATTTCATTTTTTTAGGGTTTTGGAATGTTGTATGAGATTTGTTGTTCATACGAGATTTGATTGCTGAGGATGTTGTGCTCAATATCCTTAATATCTTGGAACGAAATGTTCTACATTAATTTATCTCATTTTTTAAAATTTTTCACTTTGCCTTGATAATATTACTATATCACTCTAAATCTTCTCTTGTGTGATCTTCACATTGCCACAATTTCATTATAATAGATTATTTTAATTTATCTCATTAATCATTTATATGTATTTCCTTATAATTAAAAATTAATTTGTTGTTATTTATCCAGACGAAACAAATATCATTGAATCTCTTATTTTCTCAAATTTTTTTGTTCTTAATAGATAATTCTTTTTGTACTTAATTTGATGATTGCAAAGAGTAAACTTGATCACCTTTTTATCTTAGAATGAAACTTTCAATTGTAATTTGCATCATTTTTTCAAATGTTCAACATTCATTTGGTTATATTACAATAAAACACTAATTGCAATATCGTGTGGCCTTAGTATCTCTTTAATTATAATATATTACATTTCTAACAATCAAAATACACAAAATTCATCATATATTTACTTAATACTATAATAACAATTTATTTTCTAATATTTTGGCATGATTTACGAGACATTACATATTATACATCATTTGGTGATGCGGAATTTTCTATGATACCTCCTTAGCAATATTGGAAGCAACATTTTTGTAAACATTATGTCCATTTTATATATTTTTTTCTTTTATTATTTAATATTGCATAGTCTTAATTTGTCTCATTTCAACTTTACTAAATATTTAATTAATATTAAAATAATAAATTAATATTATTTATGCTTTTTAGTTTGTTAATTCAAATTTTTTTGACAAGTTCTAATGAAGATATCAAAAATATTATTGGACTCATCTCAAAAAGCTTTATTAAATTAAATATTTATATTTACATTTTTAAATATCTATTTAATATTTTGGCATGATTTATAAAAACAATTAACTTGTATATGATTTTTTGATTAAAAATAATACACTTAATCTCCTTAGTATCTATAAATACTATTTTTTTTATTATAATTTATCTCGTTCAATCAAGTTTTTTTTTATTATTTTTTTTAATAATAAGCAACTCTAAATCTCCTCTTATGTGATATTTTCCTTAGCTTTATTTAACATATTACATTAATTTATCTAATTTCAATAATAAAATATATTTGCATAATATTAAAGAATAATTTATTTTTATTTATGCATATTTGTTTTGGTTATTCATTGTAATTTTAAATGATGTCCAATCGAGATAAAACAAATATTCTCGTACAAGTGTTAAAGACTTCTATGCAATTAAATATTTATTTTTAGAATTTTTAATATTTATTTTATATGATTTTCGAAAAATTTTAATGCTATTTCAATTTGAACATAATTTGACTGTCGAGGGTATTATGCTTGAAGTTTTTTACATTAGCTATGTTATTTTATTACAAAACTCTACTTTTTTCATATTTGACCATTACATTGCTATAACATGGTTATATTATATTACTACAATTTATCTTAAATCAGTTTTAAATTTTTTCAAAACAATAATTTATTATTAATTTTGATTATTTAAATTAATAATTTTTCCTGACTCTAAAGCAATTTTGATTGAGATGAAGCAAACATTGTTGGGCATGTCTCAACAGCTCTATCTAGATAAATATTTAATTTATATTTTTAAATTTGTTTTGGTTTTTTTGGAAAGCCTTATGCATCATTTCAAATCGCAGCAATATTTATGATTGAGGATGTTATACTAAATCTCTTTAGTTTCTTGGAATGCAACACTCCTATAAAATTTATGTAATTTCTTCATATTTTCACTTTAACTAGGTTATATTATAAAGAAACTATAATTCACCTCCTCTATGTTGCTTAAACCACTTTGATTTTAGCATGCTTTATAAGAAATTAAAATTCATAATGATTTAAAAATTTAGAATGATACATTTACTCTCCTTAGCATCTTCAAATTAAACTTTCTTATATAATTTATCTTTTTTTTTTTTAAATGTTTCACTTTGATTTCGTTACATTACTATGAAACTCTAAATCCCTCTCATGTGACCATTACATCTCTTTTATTTTCATATGTTACATTGCCTAAATTTATCAAAAGTTATCTTTAATAATTTTTTTAATTAATGTTAAACAAATAATTTATTAATAATTATGCATTATTTCTTTGATAATTTGTACAAATTCTAGATGAGGTCCAAATGAGAATCCTGTTTATAATTTATTTGATGATCAAGAATGTATCTCTTGTTCTCTTAATTTTCTTGCAAAATAAAATTCTCCTCACATGTGACGATAAAGTCTTTTTATTTAGTTATATTATGCTTGTTTAGTTTATCTCATTTTAGGTTTACACTATATCTACTTAAAATTAAATAATAACTTGTAGTATTTCTAGGTGAGGTTTTTTCTCGACCTTAGTTGGGGTGCACATAGGTTCTATTTTTAACTAACCTGCTTAAAAATTCTAGTGTCTTATTTTAGTTTTTTTTAGTTTTTGTTAATTATTATATATATATATAATCAAGTTTTTCTACAAATATAAATTTCTTAAGAAATAAATACATTAAAAAATACTTTTAAGGCCACAATTCACCTTCCTCTTGTGAGTTTTGCACATTAGTTTTCACTTTAATTAATATTGGAGCAAGCTCCATACTTAAAGTGAGTCAAATCACCTTGGTGACCATCATGTGCTTTTTAATTTTTTTTAAGCTTTCCTAATCATCATTGTTGTTGCAAACAAATTTAAATTTCTCTATTATATTTTTTCCAAGATTTTCAAAATATGTGTTTATTAGTACACTTCTAAAATTTTTAATGTCTTCATCCATGGTTGATATTGTGCCACACTTGATGAAGGATAGTCTTTAATGTATCCACCATTATTTAATGGTTAATTTTATTTGTATTATTGAAATTGATTCAGAATTTTTATTCAATCTATCAATTTAAAACTTTGAGAAATACTGACTAAACCATGTGACTTACATGGAGATTCATGCTCAAATTAAATCAAGTGTTTTAATGAAAATAATAGTGATCAAAGGAGAATGGCACAACTCAATGTAAGAGGACTCAACTAACTTTATTATGGCAGATCTCTAAGTTAATTTAATCAAATTTCGAATTTGCATGCCACACATGAAGTTTGGAAACAAAATTAGAAGTTTCTCATTAAGGCATTTTAGAAGCAAAAGAAACTAAAATAAATCTTCTCACACATGATTATGAGCTATTTAGAATGGATTCAAACAAAACTATAAAGAAGATGTTTATAAATCTTACTAATGTTACTAATGGATTAGCAAATCTTGAAAAAGTGCTTTGTAATGCAGATCATGAAAGAGAAGTGCTAGGGAGTCTACCAAAAGAGTATGATTCTCTTTCCATAGCATTAAAGGTGGCGAAAGAGATAAATAATCTCACGTTACATGAGCTAATTGGAGAATTATTAGTGGCAAAAGTTGAGATGAATAGAAGGGTTGAAGAGGAGGCTTCCACTTGTAAGCCAGAGCATAGAGCAACAAAAGAGGAACCTTTTGATTTTAAAAATATGGAAGCAAGATTTTAATGTCGCATTCATCTCTTCTATGGATTTTAATGAAGAGGTAATTTTTCATGTTAAAGGTTTAGAAAAAACTTTGAGAAATAGTTTTGTAAATAGAAATTAAAAAAAGAAGGAAGAAGCGAGAAGATTAAGGCACCAAGATGTTATGATTGTGCTCAGACTAGCCATATTAGTTATGATTGTCCACAACACAATTAGACTAAAGAAAAAATATGAAAAAGAAGAGAATGAAGAAGAAGAAATCCTTTCAAGCTATATAGAGTGCTTTGGAGGACTCTGATTGCACAACTTCAAATAGTGAGGTCGAAGGGAAGTTGTGCTCCATGGAAAAAATGATTCAAGCACATCCAATTAAGAAGAGAATAAGGCATGCACTTCGTCTCGTGATGTTCTTAAGAATAATTACATATAAGTTATAAGTACTTTAACTTCTTTGATATGTAAACATAAAGAATAGAAAACATTTTATAAAGAAAAGATAAATCATCTAGATTTTTTTGTGAAAAAAGATGAGAAAAAGATAGAAATGTTTCAAATTTGCAATGAAAAAAATTCCAAGACTATTTAAAATACTTTTTTGAAAGAGAAAATTACTAGTTTAAAAAAATTCACTTTCTTAAACATGCAAAATTTTTTATTGCTTCACATGGTGATCGTTTTTCCAAACAAAAGAATATGTCTTCTATTGAATGCCAACAAAGATTTTCAAATATCAATTATTTTATTATTTTAGAAAAGGACATACCATCAAAGATTATAAAAATAGGAAAATCATTTCTAGTTCAAAACTTTCTTCAAATGGGTAATTAAAAACGATAGTATGAAAGCTCCCTTAGTGAATATTAATGCTCATTCGAGGCTTGCTTGTGTTCCTAAGGTTAAAAAATATAATAATTAATATAAGATGACTCCATGTATGCTGATGTGAGTCATTGGAAACATTCATTGGTTAGGAATAATATACTTCAAAATTTTATGTATAGGAAAACATGCATATTAAGTAAATAAAAGTTATAATTTATGATTACTATGTTAAAAGTTTTTAATTTATGTTGTCATGCAAAAAGAAAAAAAATCAAGATCTAGCTCTTCGATGTTGGATAGCAGATGCTCAGGACATATCATTAGAGATTAATCAATGTTTGAATCAATATAATGTTGGCCAAATTGATGGGTAACATTAAGAAATCTCTAAGAAGAAGATAATTGGAATTTGTAACATAACAATGCCTAATTTTACAGTTTCAAATATTTCCTTATTTGATAGATTAGAATTTTATTTAATTAGAATTAATCAATTAGTTGACAATAATTACTTTGCTAATTTTGATACTTAATATAACAAAATATTAGAAAATGGTCAAATATTTCTCATTGGTAGAGGAAAAGGTGATACTTATGTGACTAATTTGATCAACTTGAAGCTAGTGGATTAGAATACCTTCTTACAAATTGAAATGTGAACCATTTAAAGCATAGAATACAAGGTCAAGTAGGTTATTCAATTTTAAAAAAATAAGTTAGATATAATTGTAGTCCTAAAAAAACCTAGTTTAAAAATGTGTGGATCATTCAGAAAAGGAAAGTAGGTTAAATGTTCTATTAAACCAAAAGAAGTCTTAATCACAAGTAGACCTGTAGAGATAGTTCTTTTAGAACATTATGGATGCATACGACCCTTAAATTTTTGTGGAAAGAAGTATGATTTGTGATTTTTGATGATTTTTTTAATATGCTCTTGTAGTATTTCATAAGAGTAAAAGATAGACATTTGAAAATTTTAGTTAATTTGATAAAATAGATAGAAAGATAAGCCAATATCTAACTAATTGTTATTCAAAGTTGTAATTGTAGTGAATTTATGACTAAGGATTTTTATGTTTATTGCGAGGGAATGGGAATAACGCATCAATTTACATCACCTTATGCACCTGAACAAAATGGGATTGTAGAAAGAAAAATAGAATCTTGTTAGAGATTGGTCGAACAATGTTGGTCGAATAGAATCTACCAATGTACTTTTTGGTTGAGGCAATTAATATGGCTTTTTATATAAAAAATAAACTTTTTAAGGCCAACCCTTAAAGAAATTCCTAATGTATTATTTAAAAATAAGTGACCAAGTATTTTCTAATTGCATGTTTTTTGGGTATAAATGTACCATTCTAAATAATGAAATATCCAGCTTAAACAAGTTTGATGAAAAAGCAAGGATAAGAATTTTCTTGGGATACTCTTCCATTACAAAAGCATATGTAGTTTACAACATAAATACTCAAAAGATGGAGGAATCAATGCATGTATTGTTTGATGAGTCCATTTAAGAAAAATAAAATAAAAATTTAGATAAAGAGATAAAGTTCTTAGAAAAGTTGGATTTGAAAGGGAATGAGGGAAAAACCCAAAGTAAAAAAGAAGGAGAAAAGAATAATCATCAATTACCAAAAGATTGGGGGAATCAATATTCACATTGAAATGAATTAATAATAAGAGATGACAATCAAGGAGTTTGGACTAGAGCAACTATGAAAGAAATTGATCATAGTGCATTTGTATCTTTGATAGACCCAGTATGTAGAGAAGATGTACATAAGGATGATTATTGGGTTCAAGTAATGAAAAAAAATAGATCAATTTAAGAGAAACAAAGCGTCGAAATAGTTTCTGCCCTAGTGATCGACAAGTAATTGGAACCGAATGGGTATTCAAAAATAAATTAGATGAAAACTGAGTGATCTTTATAAAAAATGCTGGATTTGTTTCTAAGGGTTATAACCAAGATGATGGTATAGATTCTGAGAAGTTTAGTGCATCAATAGCAAGATTACAGTCAATTAGATTTCTTTTAGCATTTTCTTACCATAAAAATTTTAAAATCTTTTAAATGGATGTATAATGTGTGTTTATAAATGGGATAAAAATGAAGATGTGTATGTCATACAACCCCCAGTTTTGAGATGAATGGACATAGTGATTATGGATACAAGCTTAAGAAATCACTTTATGGCCTTAAGCAAGCTACCCATTTCTGGTATAATAGATTAAGCAATTATCTAGTTGAAAGTGATTTTAGGAAAAGAAAAGTAGATACCACATTATTCTTAAAATCTTTAAGAGGTCATTTTTTTCTTTTACACATTTATGTCGATGACATAATTTTTGGAAGTAAAAATGAAAATGTGTCAAGAATTTAGTGAGTTAATGGGAAAAGAGTTTCAGATGAGTATAATGCGTGAGATGAATTTTTTCTTAGGATTGCAAATCAAGCAATTAAAAGATAGGATTTTTATTTCTCAAACAATGGACTTAAAGGAATTGTTCAAGAAATTTGGTTATGAAAATATGAAATGTAGAAAGGTTCCATTGAATCAATAATCCATCTAGACTTAGATGAAATTGGGAAACACATCCATTGAAAGCTTTATAGTGGTCTTATTGGATCATTCTTATATCTCATAGCAAGTAGACTAATCAAATTATTTAGTGTTAGCTTATGCATATGATTCTAATAAAATCCCATGTAAAACCATCTAAAAGAGGTTAAATCAATTTCCAAATATTTATAAGGTAAAATAAACTTAGGTTTATGATATTTTAGAAATATTCTTTCATGTAATCTTATATGTCACACAGTTTCAAACTTTGTAGGTTCTAGGATACATTGGAAAAGTATCTTCGATACATGCTAATTTCTAAGAGATTGACTAATTTCATTTTCAACCAAGAAACAAAATTACATAGCCTTACTGACCATGGAAGTTGTGTATGTAGCAAGTGCAAGTTGTATTACCGAGGTATTATCGTTAAGACTAACTTCATGATTATGGTTTAGACCTCTTGAGTATTACTATTTTAATTGATAATAATAGTGCTTTTGCGTTAGCAAAGAATCATGTTCATCGTTCTAAGGCTAAGCATGTTGATGTAAAATACCATTTTATTACAGATCAAGTAGCTAAAGGCATAACATAATTTTAAGATGTTCCTACCAAATAAGAATTGACCAATTCATTCACTAATTCCCTTCTAAACAAATAAAAACAAATCGTACGGCAATAATTTTGTGTGAAAAAAATTACATAAATTATATGTTCCTTTTGATGGTGTGAAAGGTGGAGAATAATTATTGTTTAGATAAGTAAAAAAAAGCACATAATGAGAGGGAGCATGAATATGGGTGAACATCTATATATATATATTTGATTTTTTATATCATTTACTGTTTCTTAAATATTTTTTATTTATTTTATTTTATCTAATAATTTATGTCTTGTCATCACCAAAAAGGAGAGATTGTTTGGTTACCTTTATGTTTGATGAGTCAAGCCTTAAATGTTTACAATATTACCTTAATGGACCTATTCTGACTGAATTAGGTGTAGTTTTTAATAAATAAGCCATGCACAGTAGAAGATGATGAGTTAGTGATCTTCAATGCGCCTTCGAGTTTTCAATAAGTTTTATGTATTAAGGACATACACACCTAGCATTCACAAGTGTTCTTTAATATAATGTTAACTTGTTGATTTTAAATGCACTATTATTTTGTATAAATCTCAAATTATATTTGAGTATCAAATTGTCCAATTATCACTTTGATTTAGCAAATGAATAGGATTTTTTATTCCACAATCATTTTCTTGGTTAAATTCTGTCCTTGCCAAATTCCATCATGGTTTTTGCAAAATGTTGACTAAATTAAAAACTAAATTTTATTAATTTTTAAAAATTAAAATATTTTTTTTAATACATACCAACTTGTGCTCATGTGCAAAGCTCTTAGACAAGGTAACCCTGACCAGGCAAAGACTTGCAAGGCTTGGGTAAAGAAAATCAAGTCGATCCATTGAGGTTGATAGTGAATTCTGAAGCAGATGGGGTAAGGCATTTGATCAAGTTGACAACACTAAAACTTTTTACATATGGGTCGACCCGTATAAACCTATATTTTATGAGTACATCCAGGGGAAAAATTCTCAAGTGCACAAAAGGGGAGCAAACCTCGTTTTCGCTCTACATAATACCTCATGCAAATAATTATAAAGCCCAATGTCTTATCTTTTCTTATAATGTAAGATAAAATCACATATCTCTACCTACATCCAATCTGGGGGTGCTAAGCACCATCTAATCGTGCATATTCACAATCACACAGAGGAGATTTCCTGTAACTATAAGCAGCGATCATACCAATCCAACTATGCATTTAAAAAGCTAATCAAACGATTACTATTTTATCCATTATAACTAATTGATCTATTTGACAGTCATGGTCTTGTCTAATTTCATCAAATGACTATTATTTTTCCTATCATTTGACATAATCTATCATTGATCTATCGGCTTTGATCTCTCCAATTTGAATCGTATGGTCAAGATCTAATCCTAATTTTACCATTGCTAAATCAAATGATCCAAATCACATTTAACATGATAAAAAAACCAAGGTCAAATCTATCTTGATCAATTTGTATAACTTTTTTTTAGATCCAATGGCCTTAGTTCATTCTACATAATGGCAAATTATTTTACTATTGTATTAGTCATTTGAAAAAAAAATTAACATATTTTTTTAACTATTTGGCTAAGGTTTGCAATTAGCTTTCTAGACTTTCCAAAAATGATAATCAAATATGTTTTCACAAATATCTAATGATTTTAAATAGAATTACTAATGAACATGAATCAATCTTTCAGATCTCAACAAAGTCATGCTCCATATTCTACTGGCAAAAATTATACTGACAATAACTATGACTTGTCCTTCCCAAATTGTCAAAGTTTTCCACCTAAGCCTTGCAACCAAAACCTTTAAAGTTTCTATTTCTCTTCTTGAATTTATGCTCATTATGTTCTATTCCGTTAATCAACAAGTTTAGAAAGTTGTACAAATTTATTAGAATTTTTTCAACTTGTTGTATTTTTTTATTTCGCTTGGGTTGGATGGTGTGACATTTGCAAAAGCCTAAGTTTGGTTTGATCTTGTGAAACATCGAGTTGGTGTTGAGCTCCCAAATGCCTAAGTTTTAGTGAACCTATAAAAGCTAGTGGATTTGAGGTGAAATGTAAGAAAAAAGTACATAATTCACCCCCACATGTGCGCTTCATATATTAGTTTTCAATTCAATCAATATCAATTAAAAAAGCAAATTAGCTTAAGAAATAATAAATTATTGTTCTAATATTAAGCATTATATATTAATGGTCAATTTAGGTAATTTGAGGAAATGTAATGTAACTATTTAAAAGCAAATTAAGCATCAAATGACAGGAGTATGAGAATTTGAATGCATATATAACGAAAACGAGGCGAACAGTTTAAAGAAATGAGATAAGTTGTTTGGTAAAGTTGCTTTCCAAAACACCAAGTAGTTAATGTGTAACATCTTAGAATGTCAAATAAGGAACGATTTGAAATATTTCTTTACTCCTATTAAAAATATTAAAAAATATAAAAAAGAGTATTTAAATAGAGCTCATTGAGATGAGTGTAGTATGAGCCAAAATATGTGTTAAAGCATGTTAAAACAATAGAAAAACTATTTAGAATTATAAATAAAAAATATTTAATTTGATTGAGTTTGTCATGATAAGTTTGTCGACATTTACTTCATCTCTATAGGACTTATTTTATAATTACTATGAATTTAATAAATAAATGGATATATAAATAATAAATTATTATTCTAATAACAAGTAAATATATAATAAAATTGGAATGAGATCTATGTAAGTAATATAATAAAACAAATGAAATTGATGTTAAGGTCATACAAAAGGAGAATTAGAGTGCATGATAATATACTGGAATCAAAGAAATTAATTTAACAAAGTGAGACAAATTGTATTATAAAATTGCATTCGAAGTTAACAGGAAGATCTTGTTGAACTTCTTTGATCATGTAATATGGTATGAAACGTAGAGTCTTGAATAGTATACCAAAACATTGGAAAAAAATATTTAAAATTTAGAAATAGATTTTTTATTTTATAAAGCACATCTAGATGATACGCGTGGCATTTTTGGTTTTCATTTTGATTGATAACAAATTATTATTTTAATATTAACTAAGTACAGATTACAATTGAAAAGCAATTTGGTTTTTGTAAAAGAAACCAAATCAAAACCATATAAAGGTCACATAATAGGACTGTATAAGTTTCGCAATAATACTACTAAGATCAAGTTAAATATCCCTAATCATTCAATACAAATTTAAACAAAATATCTTGTAAATTGTACCTAAACTTAAAAAAGGATAAATTATTTAAAAAAATATGAAAATGAATATTAGAAATGATTAAACTCATTAAGAAAAGTCCATCGATCTTTTTTCATCTCAATTTTAACTCATTTTGTGTTGCGATAAATTATAAAAATTTTAAAAAATTATTACAAATTATTTCTTTAAAATTAAGTAAATAAATATTAAAGTTAAATTGAAATAAACTTAAACAATCTAATATAACAAAATCCAGACATGTAAAGTTCATATAGGAAGAGAATTAGGGTATTATGTTAAAGTAATAAAATATATGCAAAACATTTGAAGAATTAATACATTTTACATAAAAAAGTTACATTCCATGATACTAAGGAGAATGATGGTAACATCTTAAATCATCAAATTAGGAATGAATGAAAATGTTTCGTGTTATAAGCCAAAACCCTTGATTGAAAAATATTTTAAAAAAATTAATATTTAACTTGGACTCATTAAGAAGATTTCAACTGCATTTACTTATTCTCTATGAGACCACCTCCAAACTTATTAGAAATTATTAAAAAATAAGCATAAATAAATTTTTTTCTTTTTATTTAATGGCAAAATTATGTGTTTTGGTAAATGAAAGTGGCATAAATGTTACATGAGAGGAAATTTAGAGTTACGAAATATTATAGCCAATTCTTTTCGAAGCATTTGAAAAAAAGGAGATGACATTTATGGTAAGGTAGCATTCTATGTTATTAATGGGGTTAGGTGTAAAATTCTAGATCATCAAATCTAGTATGAATTGAAATATCTCCAACTTAAACAAAAACCCTATAAAGTAAAACATTTAAAAATAAAAAAATAGAATGTTCAATTAGAAAGAGATTGTGAAGACGTGCTTAACGAAGTTTGTTTTATCCCCATTATAACTTATATAATTACTAAAATAAATAAGTATAAATTAAAATATTATTTTTTAATATTAGTAAATATATATTAATGCAAAAAAGTGATATGTTGGACCAATGTTATATAAACAAATGAAAGTGATGTAAAGGTTACATAAGCAGAGAGTTAGAGTTTCATAGTATTATGAACAAATCTGATTAAAAACAATTTGAAAACATGAGAAAAACTATGTTAGAAAGATGCTTTCGAACATATTTAGGAGATCATGTACAAAATTCTCGATCATCAAATCAGGTATAAATCAAAATATATAGTAATGCATATGAAAGACTTATGAAATAAAATATTTAAAAATATGAGAATGAATATTTAATCTAATATAGCCCAATTAGATGGTTCAAATGATTTTTCTTTCATTATGATTAGAGCTCATTTGGAATTACTATTAATTAGCAAACCAAAAAAGCAAAAATAATTTTAAAAAATATTTTTAAATACTAAATAAATATATATTAGATCTTGAATGGGATGAATTAGAATACTATAATATGTCCAAATGAATACAATGTAAAGGTCACAAGAGACATGATTTGGATTTCATTAGTAATATAGCAAAATCAAAGCTAAAAACTATAACAATTAAAGAAAGTATTAAAAAAAATTTGTATTCTAACAAAATAAATAGGTGGATTATAGTCCAAAATAACTCCTAAAACAAGCCAAAACTTAAAACATTAAATATTTCAAAAAATATGAAAATTAATACTTAATTTGGTAATGTTAATTAAGATTATTATTTTGAGAGCTATTTCATCTCAATCACACCTAGCTTTTGACTACAATGATTTACAAAATTAGATAAGAATAAATAATAATTTTTATGAAATTTAAGAAAATTAATGTTAATGTTGAAATAAGATAAATTTATATAATTTGAAATAATGAAATCAAAGTAATACAAAAGTCATCTGATAGGAGAATTAGAGTTTTGTAATAATATAAAACAAATTAAGCAATAAAGTTTTAAAAATGAGATATTATACTAGAAAATTATGTTCTAAGTTTCTGAGAAAATTACATTTTAATTTCATAGAACATTAAATTAGGTACGAATTTAAAAGTAGCATAAAACATGTAAAAGCCTCATGAAATAAATTTTTAAAAGTATAAAAATTTATATTTAACTAAATAGAGCTCATGAGATGATTCCAAAAAACTTTGCATCATCTCTGTTTGACTTCATGTTCAATAACTATGAATTATCAAATTAAGAAAGATTGAATAATACTAATATATTATTTTAATATTATAAAAATATATTTTGATATTGAATTTAGATAAATAGTAGTATTATAATATGACAAAATTAAGGAGACGAGGTCACATGGAAAGGCAATTATAGCCTCACAATCATTTTACATAATCATAGAAAAATATTTAAAGAAAATCATATAATTTGTACTAAAATTTTTCATATTAAGGAAATAAGGAGAATGAGTGTTGCAATCTCATTCATTAATTCATGTATGATTCAAAATGTTTAACGAAGCATGTGAAAATCATAGAAAGTAAAACATTAAAAAATAAAAAAAAATATTTCAAAGGTTTTTGAGATGAGGCTAATGAAATTTATTTTGTCTTTATTAGACCGATTTTAAAATGACAACAAACCATAAAAACAAATAAGAATAAATAATAATAAATTACTATAACAAAAAAAATCTTTAGGAGTTACATAATTGAAAATTAAAATAAAAAAGTGGAAGGAATAAGAAAAATTTTATAAAAAAGTTGAATTCTTAAATAAAAAGGTGGTCTAGTGAAACATCTTCAACAATTAAATATAGTAAACATCTACAATTTCTCTTTCAGTGTGTCAAAAAACTCAAAAATAAAATTTATAATAAAATAAAAATTAATATTTCACTTGGTAGAGTTCATCTAGTTGTGTCCAACAAAGTTTGATTAATCTATAAATTTATAAGCTAAACTTATAATGTTGTAATGGGCATAAGAAAGAAGAATAAGTTTTTTAATGAAATATTGTCAAAAACAATTAGGGAAAATGAGACAAATTATATACAAAATATGCATTCTAAGGTGCACAAAAGGTTGAGTTTAATATCCTTAATCATCAATTAGCAATAAATCAAAATATTTTATAAAACATGCAATGAACACAAGAAAATAAAATATTAAGAAAAATGAAAAAGTAACATTTGATTATGTAGAACTCATTGACATAACTACAAGACTTTTGTTTCGTCTCAATTGGACTTTGTGTACAATTACGACAAATTATAAAATTATAAAATAGTAAAACAGTAAATTTTTATTTTAATATTAAGAAAGGATATATATATAATAAAATATAATAAGTTAATGCATTGTAACATATGCAAATCGAAAAAAAAATTTGAATGAAATGAGGACAATCTTATAGGAAAGTTGCATTTGAAGATACTAAGAAGTTCAACTAAAATAATTTTGTTATCAAATAAATTAAGAATTGAAACATCTCATAAAGTGTGCAAAAAATATAGAAAATTAAATATTAAAAAAATACTAATATATATTTAATTGGAAAGAGCTTGCAAAAACAACACTAATGACCTTTACTTTGACTTATTCAAGCATTGTTTGGAATTACAACTAATTATCATAGAAAATAAAGCACAAATATAACATGTTATTTTTTTAATATTAGGTGAGCATATGTTAGACCTAAAATGATAAAATTGAAGCAATGTAATATAACTAAATCAAAGCGATGAAAATATAATATGAGGGTAGATTTATATATACATTGTAATGTAACCAAATCAATGAAAAAGTTTTGAAGAAAATAGATAAATTTTTTTTTGGAAATTTTTATTCCAATAACAAAGAAAATTATGTGTGACATCTTCATTGGTTAAATAAAAAAAATCAAAATATCTCACAAATAAATTAAAAACCTAATACAATAATATATTACAAAAAAATAAAAATAAATATTTAATTAGATATAAATTGTTTAGTTTACTTCAACATTATTTTTTTCATCTTGATTGGATCTCATTTTGAGTTACGACGAATTACAAAAAAGATAAGAACAAATAAAAAATATTATTATTTTAGCATCAAATAAATATATATTAATGTTGAAAATTGATAAATTAAGATAATATAATCTACCAAAAAATGATGTAAATGTCACGTAAGAGTAGAATTACAGTTTCATAGTAATATAATAAACTCACAGAGAAAAATTAAAGAACATGATATAAATTACACTACAAAGTTGCATTTTGAGATACTTAGAAGATCGAGTGTAGTGACCTTGTTATCAAATTAGGTATCAAAATATCTAACAAAGAAAAAAATGATTAGAAGTTAAAATTTTGAAAAAGTATAAAAATTAATATTTAATTGTATAAAACTCGTCAAGATTACTGTAATATTGTTTGTTTCTTCTTGTTAAGACATCATTTGGAATTACAAAAAATTATAAAATGAATTAATAATAAATAATGGTAAATTATTATTTTAATTCTTAGTAAATAAATATTAGAGTTCAATTGAGATAAATCAAAGTAACATAATATAATAAAATTATAATGAAAATTTGAAGAAATGAGATAAAGTTCATGTGAAAGTTGCATTCTAAGATACATAAAAGGTTCAATTTAATACCATGGATCAGTAATTCATGTACAAATTGAAATGTGTAACCAAGCATGTTAAACCTATTGAAAAAAATATTGAAAAATAATAAAAAGAATATTTAGTTAGATAGAGCTCGTCGATACAAGATTAATGTCCTTGGCATCATCTCAATCAAGCATTGTTTAGAGTTACTACTAATTACCATAGAAAAAGGCATAAATATAACATGTTATTTTTATAATATTTGGTAAATAAAAGTTAGACCTATAATTAGAAAATTAAAGCAATGCAGTATAACTAATTCAAAGTAATGCAAAAATCTCACAATACTAGATTTATAGTTACATAGTAATATAGCCAACTCAATCCAAAAATTTTGTAGAAAAGAGTTAAATTGTATAAGAAAGTTGATTCTAATAAGAAAGAAGATTGAATTTTACATCCTCAAATTGTTAAACTTGAATGAAATCAAAATATTTTTGTAAATCAAGAAAAAACCGAAGAAAATAATTTATTATAAATTTATATAAATGAATATCTAATTAGATATATCTTGTCTAGGAGTACCTAACAATATCTATTTCATTTTGATTAAACCTCATCTAGAATTACTATAGATTATCAAATTAGATAAACATAAATTAAAAAATATTATTACTTTAATATTAAGTATATATATATTAAAGTTAAATAAAGAAAAATAAGTTAATAAAATATAATAAAACAAAAAGATGTAAATGTAAAATGAGAGAAAACTTAAAGTTTCAAGCTAATATAACAAATTCATAGAGAAAGCATGGAAAAACTTATATAAATTACATTAGAAAGTTACACTCTTTGACATTAAGAAAATTAAGTGTAGTACTCTTGATCATCAAATTAGATATAAATAAAAATAGCTTATAAAAAAGTCTTAGAAACTAAAAAATTTTAAAAATATAAAAATTAACATTTAATTAGAAAGAGCTCATCGAGATAGGTCAAGTAACATATGTTTCGCCTCGATAAGACATCGTTCAAAATTACAAAAAAATACAAATCAAATAAGACTAAATAATAGTAAATTAATATTTTAATTTTCAATAAATATATGTAAAACTTGAATAGAGATAAATCAAAGGAGCATAATATAAAAAAATCAAACATAAACATTTGAAAAATTTTGATAAAGTTTATTGAAAAGTTGCATCAAATATGCTAAAATTATAGTAAACCAAATATTTAAAAATATAAAAATTAATTATTTTTTAAGATAGATCTCATGAAGTAATGTTTATCCATGATTGTTTTATCTTAATTGGAACCCATTTGGAATTATGATGAATTATAATACTTAAAAAATTAATAATAATAAATTATCATTCAAATATTTACTAAATATTTACTAAAGATAAAATAAGATATTGAAGCCATGTAAAACAACTAAATAAAAGTATTATAAAAATATTTACTAAATGTTTATTCCTCATTTGGAGTTATAATAGATGACCAAAATAAATAAGAATAAATAATAATAAGTGATTATTTTTATACTAAGTAAATACATATTAAAGAAAAACTTCAATACAAATTTTGAAATATAATAATAACACATTAAAGCAATGGGAAAGTCACATTAGCGAAGACTTAGAGTTACATAGAAATATAACCAAATCAAAGCAAATAATTTAAAGAAATGTGATAAATTGTACTAGATAAATATACTCCAACATACAAAAGTGTTTAAGTGTATCATTATCGATCTTTAAATTAGAAAATAATAAAGATATCTCCTAAAACAAGCTAAAAATCTAGAAAATAAAATAAATAGATATTTTAAGATGATTATTTGATTTGATAGAGCACATCGATCATAGTCCAATGACATTAATTTCCTCTCAAATGAACGTAATTTTAATTACAACAAATTGCCAAATAAGCAAAATAAATAATAAGTTACTTTTTTAACATTTAACTAAATATTTATTAATGTTTAAAATGGCATAAATTAAAACAACATATTATAAACAAATCTTGGTGATGTAATCATTATGTAAGTTGAAATGTAGAGTTACATTATGCAGCAAAATTAATGAAAAAAGCTTGAAGAAATGACATAAATTATATGTGAAATGTGCATTGCAAGATACTAAGGAAATCGAACAAAACATCTATATTGATCAATTTAGGAATGCATAAAAATATGTTGTAAAGCAAGTCAAAACACTATAAATATACAAATAAAATTTTAATTGAATAAATCTCATTGAAATCTGTCTACTGACATTGTTTTCTCAAAAGCCAACCTTATTTGGATTTACTACAAAATACAACCATAAATATGCATTTGTGAAAATCAATTAACATTTTAATTTCAAGTAGTTATGCATGAAAGCAAAAGATGGGAAAATGAAGCAAAGTAATTTGTCAAAACAAAGAAATATAAATGTTACACTAAAAGAGACTTATAGTTACTTAGCAATGTAGCCAAAGTAAGGTTAAATAGTGGAAGAAACTAGATAAATTGTATAGGAATGTTGCTTTCCAAGATAGTGATGATATCTCATCTAACATTCTTGATTATCAAATCTAGTATGAATCAAAATACCTTATAAAGCAAACCAAAACCCTTTGGAATAAAATAATTAAAAATATAAAAAATGAATATTAAATTGAAAGGACCATGTTGACATGAGTTCAACGATGATAGCTTTGTCTCGAATGGTCCTTGTTTGGAATTTCTTAGAATTAAAAATGTTAAAAAACCATAAATAATTCTAAATTAATATATTAATATTTAGCAAATATATATTAAAGCCAAAAAAGTATAAATTAAGGTGACATAATTAGGCTAGGTCAAACTAATATAAAGGTCATATGAGAGGAAAAGTTTAGTTTAGTAATAATATATTAAAATCAAAATAAAAAATTTTAATAAATGTAATATTTTATTTGTGAAATAGACATTCCAAAACAAAATGAGAATGAGTATAACATCCTCAATCATCAAATCACATGAGTCAAAATATCTCTGAAAGCATGCCAAAACAATTACAAATAAATGTTAAAAATATTAAAAATATATTTAATTAGATAGAGATTGTTGGCATAAGTATATTAACTTGTTTAATTATTATCAATTGTTAAGGAAAATGAGCATAAATAATAATAAACTTTCATTATAACATTTAATAAATATTTTAAAACAAAAATATAATAAATTGATCCATTGTAATATAACCAAAAGAAAGTAAAACGTTTGATTAAGAGAGATAAAGTGCAAGAAATTTACATTAGAATACTTCAAAGATGAAGTGCAATATCCTTAGAAATCAAAAAAGGTATGGATCAGAATGCATCTTAATACAATCTAGGTCCTTATAAAATAAATGATTTTCGTGAATTAAAAATTAATATTTAATTGAGTTAATCTCGGTAAGATGAGTCTAACTACATCTGTTTCATCTCGACCAAGTCTCATTTCTATTAGTAAGAATTACTGAAACAAAGAAGCATAAATAAAAATTAATTACCATTTTAAAATTAAGTAAAAACACATTAATCGTGAAATGAGATAAATTGATGCAAAGTCATATAACCAAAACAAAGTGATGCAAAAATCACACAAGAAGAGATTTAGATTAAATTAGTAATACAACGAAATAAAAAAAATTTAAGAAATCAAAGAAGTTAAATGAGAAAGTGTATTTGAAAATTTTGAAGTGATTATTTGTAATATCCTTGATCATCAAATCAGGTATGAATAAAGATACCCAGTAAAGGATAAGAAAACTTTTGAAAATAATGCATTTAGGAAATTAATATTCATAAATAAAAAAGTTATATTAATATTAATCAAATATATATTAAATTTGTAATAAGATTTATTAAAACAAAGAAATACAAATAAACAAAAGTAATGTAAAGGTTAAAAGAGTAGAGACTTAAAGTTACATAGTAATATAACAAAGTAAGAGTACAGAACTTGAATCAATTACATAAATTACATAGTATATTACATTCCAAGTGAGAAAGGAGATCGAGTGTAGCATCTTCAATCATTAAATCTTCTACAAATTGAAATGCCTCATAAAGCAAGAAAAAACCCTTGGAAATAAAATATTTAAAAATTTGAAAATAAATATTTAATTGGATGGAGCTCGTTGAGATGAGTCAAACATTATTTTTTTCCTCAATGAACCTCATTACAATTGCATGAATTAGGAAAATAAATAAACACAAATAACTCTAAATTATTTTTTTACTATTTAGTAAATAAATATTGAAGCTAAAATGATATAAATTGAAGTAGCATAACATAACCAGAGCAAAGAATTATAAAGGTTACATGAGAGGAGAATTTTTGTTTCTTATTACTGTAGTAAAATCAAAGGCAAAAATTTGAAGAATTGAGATAAATTAAGCACCTACTCCCACTTGAATGATCCTTTACTTCTCTTATCAAAATTAGGTCAAGATCTACCCATTCACCCTACTTGCTCTTTTCTTCGAGTTTGTCCTGCTCACTACCCTTTAGTTTAGTCGTAACTTTCACATTCATATTCCACCTCTATTGTGTAGTGATGAACAATAACCTCTTCTCAAGTTGCACCACCATCCATGATGCCAATCCTTGTCATTTATCCTTTTAGCTTCTGTCTCCATTTGCCTAGTAATTGTACCATTATTCTCTACCTTCTTAGAACCTATCTCATCATGATTAGCACTCTCGAATATAGTTGAATTTTGAGTGAGCACATGTGATGGACATAGCCCGAATGCAGTCCTACATTCCCACCAGTGAAGCATATTGAGTGAAGATCCACATATTTAAACTTTTGAAAATATCATCCCAATGGTCTATTTAGTGACATACTGAAGTGATTCATGCTAAAGAAAACCCACAAGAGGGGGGGTGAATTGTGTATTTAAATTCTTATAATTTCCGAAATTAAATTTAAAAGACTTTAAGCAAAAGTAAAGAACATTGAACACACAAATTTTCATGTGGTTCGACTCAAAACCGAGTCTACATCCACCCCAATCGGTGTTGGGAAAAATCTACTAAATTCTCCGATTACAAGTGAGGTTTTTCTTACGGTTCACCTCGAACCTACTTGGGATTTTTATTATGGCTAATCCCAAACCTACTTGAGTTTTTACCGGGCTCAACTCAAACCCGGGGCTTTAGCACAAACGCCGGGACGCCCTTGCCCCAAAACAAAAATACGAAAAATTGGCAAATGACTTAAGAAAAAATTGGAGAAAAGAGGAGGCACGCACAATCGTCGAATTAGAGGGATAGAGATTTAGAAATGATTGAAAAACCTCTAATTTCACTAGCTTTCTTGCCGCTTTGCTTCTAGAGCTCGAATGCACCGATTTTGCTCGGATGCTTGTGTTTGAGATCTGAAAATCTTTTGAAACAATTTAGCAAAGGTTAAAACTAAAAAATACATAATTTTTCTATATTTATAGAGCTCAGATTTGAGCTCTAAAAACACCCCCAACGGCTCCAAAAATTAATTAGCCGTTTGGGCAACGGACGGAAAGCAGCCACCGTCCGATCCGGGCCCAAAAAGGAACGGCGCAGATTGTTTACGCATTTTACCATTCGGGCTTAATCCAGAGCGTTGGATCCGGGCGGACTTGATCTGAGCCATTAGATCCCGCGCGCTGAACGAACGGCGTTGATTGACCTCGCAAAACAGCCGTTCGAATTTACTCTCGCCCGTTGGATCTGGGCGGGCTTGATCTGTGCCATTGGATTGCGCGCTGAACGAACGGCGCTGATTAGCCCCGCGAAACAGCCGTTAGAATTTACTCTCGCCCGTTGGATCTAGGCGAGCTTGATATGCGCCTTTGGATCCGGCCCAAGTTATAAGGTGGGATTTTTTAGTCCCACACTGCAGAAGCGAATTCAGCGCACCTCTTTATAACGAATTTTCGCCATTTAACGTTCGAGCCACTTTGGGGCCGGCTCCCCCCTTCCTTGACCGGGATTTCATCACCTGGTTCGGGTTGACTTAGCCAAGCATTTGTTCATTGACTGTTGAGCGCGCTGCAGTTTGACCTAGTCGAGCTCCTTTGGGCGGTCTTGGCTTAGCCAGGCACTGTTCATTTGACTGTTGACCAGCTCTAGCCGAGTTCCTCTCGGCGTGCTTTGGGTCCAGGCTAGGTTTAGCCTTTTCGGGTCAACCAAATTTTTATTTTTTAAATTAAATTTTTAATTTCTAAAAGACCTGGACGGGCTGTTTTGGCGCCGGGTCGACCCGCCCATTGCTACAGTACATTTTCCTGAGACTTCGGCTGTTTTAGGGTATTTTTGACGAATTTTTTAGCCAAAAATTTGACTATAAGTGTATAAAAATAATTTTGTATTCTTATAGTATTATAAGTAATTAAGTGGCTATGAAAAGAAATTCGTAGAAAACGATTCCAAAATAATATTAAAAAAATCAAATACCCATGTCTATACATTTTGTCAAATATGCTTGGCCCAAAAATCAAAATTCAGTATTAAATAATTTTATAATATTTTTAAATGTTAATACTACTAGTGTGCCTCATAATCTCAAAGTTTGGACATATCAAATTCAAGAAAAATAAAAAGAAATTCAATTATAAAAAATCTTGCGCATGTCTCAAAATTCCTTGAAGTATGCCATGACCTCAAGGCCCTTAGAGACCATTATTTTAGACATCTAAAATACATGGCTTGATTTAATTAATTATTAACAATTTTACTTAAAATCAAGCCCAAATAAAATATACACATTTATGCTTGACTCATCAAACACAAGGGTGTAACAATCTCCCCCTTTTGATGATGGCAAGACATAAATGTAAAAGAATAAGTGTATTAAAATACAATCCATAGGGATAAAAATGTGCTCCCCCTATCTTGATAAGTGTATTAAAATACAATTCATAGGGATAAAAATGTGCTCCCCCTTTCTTGATGCTCCCCCTCACTTCTAACTATTCTCCCCCTTTGACACCATCAAAAGGAAATACACCCTAAACAATGTGTAATATTCCTAATTGTGCCCTCAATATTTGAAATTGCTCCGAAGGTAAGGGTTTGGTAAAAATATTAGCCAATTCAAGTTTAGTGGAGACATATTCCAATTCTACTAATCCTTTGGCTACTTGGTCTCTAATAAAATGATATCTAACATCTATGTGCTTAGTCCTAGAGTGATGAACTTGATTTTTAGCTAAGGCTAATGCACTTGTGTTATCAATTCTAATAGGTATATGTGTGACTTCTAAACCATAGTCTTGCAGTTGTTGTCTTAACCATAGTACTTGAGCAACACAACTACCAGCTGCAACATATTCCGCTTCGGTATTTGATAGGGCTATACAATTTTGTTTTTTACTTGACCATGAAACAAGACAGTGTCCTAAAAATTGACATGTTCCTGATGTGCTCTTTCTATCCACTCTAGATCCCCCAAAATCTGAGTCTGTATAGCCAACTAGCTCACTAGAGAGTTCATTTCTAGGATACCATAATCCTAGTGTCATGGTTCCCTTCAAATATTTGAAAATCACTTTAACACCTTTCAAATGACTTTCCTTTGGATTTGCTTGGAACCTAGCACATAATCCAACACTAAATAAAATGTCAGGTCTACTCGCTGTAAGGTATAATAAAGATCCTATAAGTCCTCTATAGAATTTTTGATCTATTGCTTTCCCTTGTTCATCTAGATCTAAGTGAATGGATTGATTCATGGGAATTTTTCTAGTTTTCATATTCTCATATCCATATTTTTTAAATAATTCTTTTACGTATTTTGTTTGAGAAATGAATATACCATCCTTTAGTTGTTTTATTTGTAACCCTAAGAAGAAATTTAGTTCACCTATCATGCTCATTTCAAATTCCTTAGTCATGAGATCTCCAAATTCTTTACACATTTCTTCTTTTGTACTACCAAAAATAATATCATCAACATAAATTTGAAAAATTAATAAATCATCTCCTAATGACTTTAGAAATAATGTAGTATCCGATTTACCTTTTCTAAAGCCACTATCTACTAGATTGTTACTCAACCTATGATACCATGCACGTGGAGCTTGCTTAAGGCCGTAAAGAGCTTTCTTAAGCTTATAAACATAATCACCTTGTGCATGATTCTCAAAACCTGGGGGTTGTTCTACAAACACATCTTCTTCTATTATTCCATTCAAGAAAGCACTTTTTACATCCATTTGAAACAACCTAAAATTCTTATAACATGAATATGCTAGAAGTAATCTAATTGCTTCTAACTTAGCTACGGGTGCAAATGAATCCTCAAAATCAATACCTTCTATTTGACTATATCCCTTAGCAACAAGTGTAGCCTTATTTCTAATTATTACACCATTTTCATCTAATTTATTTTTATAGACCCATCTAGTACCAATTACTTGTTGATCACTAGGTCTTGATACTAATTCCCAAACTTGATTTCTTTCAAATTGGTCTAACTCTTCATTCATGGCTTGAACCCAATAATCATCTGCAAGGGCTTCTTCTATAGAATTGGGTTCAGAAAATGACACAAAGGTGCTATGATCTATATCTCTAATTGAAGCTCTAGTCTTCACTCCTTGATTCACATCTCCTATAATCAAATCCTTTGGATGTGAGGTTGCAAATTTCCATCCTTTAGATAGATTATTTTCCTTTTCATTTTCCTTTTCCATTTCTAGATTTTCTATTTTTTCTTCATTTAAATCTAGATTTTTTACTAATTTTATTTCATCTTCTAAATGCTTTTCACTAACTAGTTGAATTGTCTCATCAAACACAACATGCATTGTTTCCTCTATTTTATGTGATTCTTGATTGAAAACTCTATATGCTTTCCTAATTGATGAGTACCCTAAAAAGATTCCAACACTTGCCTTTTCATCAAACTTTCCTAAATTTAATCTCTCATTTTTAAGAATAGTACACTTACAACCAAACATATGAAAATAACTTAGATTTGGTTTCTTCTTCCTTAGCAATTCAAAAGGAGTTTTCTTCAACTTTGGTCTCAAATTAACCCTATTTATAATGTAACATGCCGTGCTAATAGCTTTGGCCCAAAAATATTTGGGTGAATTGTATTCGGCTAACATTGTTCTACCCATCTCAACTAGTGTTCTATTCTTTCTTTCTACAATACCATTTTGTTGTGGTGTATATGGGCATGTGAATTGATGTTTGATTCCTTTCTCTTTACAAAACTCACTAAAATATTCATTCTTAAATTCACTCCCATTATCACTTTGTATACAAATTAATTTTAAACTATGTTGTCTTTCTAACTCTCTAATCAAATCTTCAAAGTTCTCAAAAGCTTCATTCTTATGTCTAAGGAAAAATACCCAAGTATATCTAGAAAAATCATCAACTATAACAAATCCGTATTGTTTTCCTCCTAAACTTAAAGGTTGTATTGGACCAAAAAGATCTAAGTAAATCTTTTCTAAAGGTCTACTAGTTGTTAATTCATTTTGAGATTTGAAAGAGGATTTAACTTGTTTTCCCTTTTGGCAAGATTCATAAAACTCCCAATTTGACTTACTTGGTTTTGGAAGGCCTCTAACTATATCTAATTTTGAAATCTTTTTCAAGGTGGAGTATCCTACATGACCTAATCTTCTATGCCATAATGAATTCTCATTAGATTGGGTCACTAGACATTCCAAACCACTAGCTTCTAATTGTTCAAAACTAACTACATATGTATCACATTTTCTTTTGCCTATAAGTAGTTCAACATTATTTTTCATAATTTTGCAAGCTTTTGTATTAAAAACAACATCAAATCCATTATCACAAAGTTGACTAATACTAATTAAATTAAATTCTAAGCCTTCTACTAAAAATACATTTGAAAGGGTAAAGTTTGTCGTACCTACATCTCCAATTCCAATGATTCTTTTCTTTGTGTTGTCTCCTAGGGTCACCTTCCTATTTGGGCCCGATCTCAAAGATTTGAATTTACTTTTGTCTCCATTCATGTGTCTTGAACATCCACTATCCAATACCCAAGATGTGGATTTTGATTTTCTTCTTGGTTTTAACTGTATAAGGTGTAAAATCTAAATTAGAAACATTCCACTAATTAAAATCATCAATTTAAGGTTTTTGAATATCCTAAACCTATCCTAAAATGTCTCCAAATATTTTGGAGACCTTTTCTTCTAAGTTTTATTCTTAGGAACCCAAGAAAGCTTGGGTTGAACACTAGATGGAACTTGCATGTTCTCTTTTTTAACAATCCATCTAACATTTTGTTTTTGTACATACATATTTCTTCTAAAAAAACAATCTTTCATAGTATGTCCAAGTTTGCAACAATAAAAGCAAACAATGTTTGATGGCCTAGGCATGCTCAAATATCTAGGTTTTTTGTAATTGAAAGCATGTGAATGATAACAAGCATTTGATACATGTATATTTCTATTATCTATAGCATGCTCAAAAGATTGTATTTTTTCTTTTAAGATTGAAATATCATGCTTCAAAGAGGTATTTTCAATAATAAGAGATGCCTTTTCATCACATATAAGTTGATTTTCTAATCTTTTCTTTTCATCTTCTTTCATGACAAAATCAAGCAATTCAATCTTTTCTTTGTAACTCCTTTTTAATTTTTTATGTGCACTCATTAAGGAAGTTAAGGCATTCATAATTTCAATATAATTATTTTCAAGAATATCTCTTGTCCAGGAGCTTACCTCATTTTCTTCTTCTTCTTCACTTGAAGATGTTAAAGATGCTTCATTTGCCATAAAACAAATCATTCCTTCTTCTCCTTTACTTGAGCTTGAAATGTCTGAATCTTTGGAGGCACTCCATGTAGCTTGAAATGCTTTCTTTTTCTTCAAGCTCTTCTTCTTCTTCTTCTTTTCTTCCTCCTTCACATGCTTGTTTTTGAGTTTTGGGCATTCCGGTTTTATATGACCGGTTTGACCACACTCAAAGCAAGTTGGTGGCCTCTTCCTCTCTTTATTGTTTTTCTTCTTCCATTTCCTATTAAGAAAGTTCTTTGCCAAATTTTTTGCTAAACCATTAATATGGAAACTTACCTCATCTTCCAAATCCGTGGAAGAAGTGGAAGTGGAGTCTGAATCATATTTAGTGGCTTTAAGGACCATAGGTTCTTCCTTCTTCCTTTCATGCTTTAACTTGCTTGTAGAAGTCTCTTCCGTTAGTCTCCTTGACGTTCCTATTTCGGCAGTAAGAAGTTCCCCAAGGAGTTCATCCAATGAAAGTTTGCTAAGATCCTTAGCGGCTTTAATAGCGGTTACAAGTGGATCAAATTCCTTTGGAAGGATTCTCAAAATTTTCCTCACAAGGTCACCATTTGAGAATGTCCTCCCAAGGTTTGCCAATCCATTTGTAATATCATTAAATCTCAAAAACATACTCTTAATACTTTCACTAGGATTCATTCTAAAAAGTTCATAGTCATGCGTGAGGATGTTGATTTTAGTCTCTTTCACTTGTGAGGTACCCTCATAAGTTACTTCGAGTTTCTTCCATACCTCAAAAGTCGTATGCAAATTCATGATTTGTGTAAACTCACTAGGAGAAATTCCACAATGAAGGTAGTTCAATGCCCTAGCATTTAATTGAGCCAATCTCTTGTGCTCAACGTTAAGTTCACTAAAGGGCTTGACCTCATCAGTAGAAGAATCTCTAGGAAGTTCACAAGGCTTCATCATGACTTTCCGTAATTCCAAATCAATAGATTGAATGAAAATTCTAAAGCGATTTTTCTAATATAAGTAGAATTCTCCTTTGAATAATGGAGGACGATTTGAGGAAAAACCTTCACATAAGGTTGCACTCATTTCGATCAAAGAGGAAGCCATACTAAATCACAAACACACAAAAAAATTGTGAGAAAGCCTTCACTTAGCACAAGAGGATCTCCCACGTGATGTTACTCACGTAATTTGGGGTTCCTTGCTCTGATACCAATTGAAGTGATTCATGCTAAAGAAAACCCACAAGAGGGGGGGTGAATTGTGTATTTAAATTCTTATAATTTCTGAAATTAAATTTAAAAGACTTTAAGCAAAAGTAAAGAACATTGAACACACAAATTTTCATGTGGTTCGACTCAAAACCGAGTCTACATCCACCCCAATCGGTGTTGGGAAAAATCCACTAAATTCTCCGATTACAAGTGAGGTTTTTCTTACGGTTCACCTCAAACCTACTTGGGATTTTTATTATGGCTAATCCCAAACCTACTTGAGTTTTTACCGGGCTCAACTCAAACCCGGGGCTTTAGCACAAACGCCGGGACGCCCTTGCCCCAAAACAAAAATACGAAAAATTGGCAAATGACTTAAGAAAAAATTGGAGAAAAGAGGAGGCACGCACAATCGTCGAATTAGAGGGATAGAGATTTAGAAATGATTGAAAAACCTCTAATTCCACTAGCTTTCTTGCCGCTTTGCTTCTAGAGCTCGAATGCACCGATTTTGCTCGGATGCTTGTGTTTGAGATCTGAAAATCTTTTGAAACAATTTAGCAAAGGTTAAAACTAAAAAATACATAATTTTTCTATATTTATAGAGCTCAGATTTGAGCTCTAAAAACACCCCCAACGGCTCCAAAAGTTAATTAGCCGTTTGGGCAACGGACGGAAAGCAGCCACCGTCCGATCCGGGCCCAAAAAGGAACGGCGCAGATTGTTTACGCATTTTACCGTTCGGGCTTAATCCAGAGCGTTGGATCCGGGCGGACTTGATCTGAGCCATTAGATCCCGCGCGCTGAACGAACGACGTTGATTGACCTCGCGAAACAGCCGTTCGAATTTACTCTCGCCCGTTGGATCTGGGCGGGCTTGATCTGCGCCATTGGATTGTGCGCTGAACGAACGGCCCTGATTAGCCTCGCGAAACAGCTGTTAGAATTTACTCTTGCCCGTTGGATCTAGGCTGGCTTGATCTGCGCCTTTGGATCCGGTCGAAGTTATGAGGTGGGATTTTTTAGTCCCACACTGCAGAAGCGAATTCAGCGCACCTCTTTATAACGAATTTTCGCCGTTTAACGTTCGAGCCACTTTGGGGCCGGCTCCCCCCTTCCTTGATCGGGATTTCATCACCTGGTTCGGGTTGACTTAGCCAAGCATTTGTTCATTGACTGTTGACCGCGCTGCAGTTTGACCTAGCCGAGCTCCTTTGGGCGGTCTTGGCTTAGCCAGGCACTGTTCATTTGACTGTTGACCAGCTCTAGCCGAGCTCCTCTCGGCGTGCTTTGGGTCCAGGCTAGGTTTAGCCTTTTCGGGTCAACCAAATTTTTATTTTTTAAATTAAATTTTTAATTTCTAAAAGACCTGGACGGGCTGTTTTGGCGCCGGGTCGACCCGCCCATTGCTACAGTACATTTTCCCGAGACTTCGGCTGTTTTAGGGTATTTTTGACGAATTTTTTAGCCAAAAATTTGACTATAAGTGTATAAAAATAATTTTGTATTCTTATAGTATTATAAGTTAATAAGTGGCTATGAAAAGAAATTCGTAGAAAACGATTCCAAAATAATATTAAAAAAATTAAATACCCATGTCTATACATTTTGTCAAATATGCTTGGCCCAAAAATCAAAATTCAGTATTAAATAATTTTATAATATTTTTAAATGTTAATACTACTAGTATGCCTCATAATCTCAAAGTTTGGACATATCAAATTCAAGAAAAATAAAAAGAAATTCAATTATAAAAAATCTTGCGCATGTCTCAAAATTCCTTGAAGTATGCCATGACCTCAAGGCCCTTAGAGACCATTATTTTAGACATCTAAAATACATGGCTTGATTTAATTAATTATTAACAATTTTACTTAAAATCAAGCCCAAATAAAATATACACATTTATGCTTGACTCATCAAACACAAGGGTGTAACACATACCTACTTTAAAAGTTTTAAATAAGATAATTCTAACACAAAATCTTACACATGACGACCCCTACATGCCAACCATTCAACCACCCATTGGAAATAGCCCCCCCCCCCCCAATGCCATGGCAATGCCAAGGCTACTTTTCATATCCCAACACACATAAAGGAGTGCCAAAAAAATGTAGAACCTAATTTAAAACTAGGTGTGGAAATGTCCAATCGCAAAGCAAGTCCAACCATATGCTAGAAACCACCCAACCATACTGAGTCTGTATCAGTAGAAGATTCAAAGTGTAAACAAAAGCAACTAAACATCAAGTCCAAGGCATAGAATCCTTTGTAGTTCCCCCATCTTCATTAAAGAATTTTTGTTATCTACTAAAAATATAAGTGGCTCCCATGTACACTATGATTAAGATAAAATTTATGGAAATGGACTCAGTGATCACATGCTTCATTTGAGAGATGAATTTCACCAGTTATAATAAAGGATGTATCCTTTAGTATAGTCATCCTCACATCAACATTTGACTATCTTTCTGAGTAATGATAGATGCAACTTTAATGGAAACGATGTCTATATTCCTTATTTTCTACCCCATATGAGCATCTTGAAAACTAACATTTGTTGTACTACTTTTTTACTAACTTCAATTTAATTAGTTTCACTTTTTTCCCACTTTGTTAATATCACAAACATATTGAGTATATTTGTTTTACATCTACTACCTCAGTAGTATTAAAACATGTCATTCTCCCTTGATACATAGCTTAATTTTATAAGTTCTTTCTAGTACAAGTCATTTGTCAATAGTGCTTAATTGATTCACATTCTCCCCTACATTAGTGACTGTATTAAAATTAATAGTAATTATTTCATTCAACATTTACGATGATTCTCTATCTTCCTCAAATGAATTCACTTCACAAGAGACCTCATTTGATTCACACACCTAGAATGTCATCTCATTAATGCGTGCAACTAGTTTCTAAGCATCACCACCACTATATCACCATGCATTAATTATAGGAATGATACTTAGTTCCCTAGAAATGTCATCTATAGGGGTTAATGCCTCTACTTATGCCACTTATATTAGAGATCAAAGTACCACCTTTGATTTTCTCTTATCTTTCCTTGATTTTGAGCTTACCATAAATGTAAGATGTGACTCTTTGAATTCTTAGAGAAAGTTAATTCAATTTCCTTTAGAAAATTGGCCATTAATAAATATCAAATACTCTATCCAACCAGTTGGTTCTCTCGACATCACCTCCATTGTTAGCACCTCCACTCAAATCCATTAATACGTCCACCCAAGCTCATCAGCACCACCTCCTTTTGCCTCCAAAGAAACTCTTTTGATTCCTATGATAAGAGGGTTTTGACAAAATTATGGTTGCAAGGTTAAAACATAAAGGAATTAATGGATGTGCACCACTAAGAGTGGAGCCTATGGCTTAGTTTGACTCAACATAAGGAATTTTACTAAGTTTAGACATATCAAAGATATATATATTTAGAGCTATTTCATGATTCTAAAGTTGGTGGTGCATCACCATTCTTAGTTGGTGGGGTAATTTATCTAGTTAATTTTATTAAGAAATTAAATCTCAGCAACATAACTAGCTATGTGGGGTGCAAGTTCTATAGCCAACTTCATAGAGGGATTATGGCTATTTAGTCTAGAGAAGTTTTAGGTAATAATAAGCCTTTGATGTCCTCAGATATTCTGTGCCACATGTGCATTATCTTGATGTATTTAATAAGTCCATTGTCTTGGTACATGCAAAATTTTCATATTTGATATTGTGATTCAAACATTTCACATAAGTGGAACATTGTTCATAAAATTTGTGACAAACACTTTCTAATTGCTTCTTTATGAATCCAGGTGAAATATTCTATACATAATGAAAACTTCATATCAAAATACTCCTTCAATTTACCTTATCTCTCAAAATTTATGTTATAGCAATATTGTAATAATAATTAATTTCTCAAAATGAGAGTTAAATGTGACAATTAATTCCTTTAAAATATGAACTAAAGAGTTGATGTATTTTTCTAGTGATTTGATGCACTTGTGGTATTGAATAATGGGTCAAGATCTTCCCTTTCTAGCCTATCTCTTGACTTCTTATGGTACCTCTAGAATCGCACCATTAGATTGATCTCTCATGACATGCTCTTATCAAATAAGTTTATTGATAACACTTCCTTATTTAATTCAAATTTAATTTCAAAGAACATAGCGAACATCCTTATTTACAGAGGCCTTAGAGAAACTAGAGTAATTTTCTAACCTTGGAATATGAAAGAACTCTAGGGATTATTAAGGCCCACATTTTTTAAATGTGAAGACATTTTAAGAATTCTAAAAGCAAGAACAAATTATAAAAAACTGACATTAAGTTTTACCAAAACCATCTCCTATAAAACTACAAAGTTAATTGAAATAAGCAATTCCTAACTATCCTATGTGTTTTAGACGATGGTTTAGTGAGTGAACAAGAACTTCATACCTTATTAATGTGACTTGGGTAGAGAGGCATGATGGCACCTCATGTTTAGTTTGAGGATCAGTGCTGGTCAAGCTATTTAGCTAGGTTTGATTGGTCGATGACTGTTAAGTGGGTTGCGGATAGAACTATGGGGCCACTGCAAAAATTGAAATGACTAAATTTTAGAAGGTTGGACGGCCACACAAACATATCATAAATCATTGTTGTTCTTGATCCAAATATATTTGATCATCTTAGATTTGTTCTAGTTGATCTCTCATCTCACTAGGTGTTAGACATGATTGCCTATTAAGTACAAGGTGCTAAAAATTTATAGTTGTCTTAATTCAATAATATTTAAGTAAATGTAAAGGATGCATGTTGATAACTTATTTCTTCATCATTCTAAACTGTCTAACACTGTAGGCATCAAATTCCTGAAGGTTATCAATATGAACCTCTCGTACTTAACATGAATCATCACTTAAATGCCATTAAGAAATTTTTTGAGCCTTCAATGACCATTTTCTAACAATTTATATATTTTATTATTTACATTAATTTATTTGGAAACATGTTTTTCTAATGATGAACTACGATGAATAAATGACATAGTAACTCAAATGTGTAGAAATCATAAGGTAAGATAATTAAATTAATAAGACTTCAACAATGATTTTTTAAATGAATTTCAAAAGGGTTCAAAATAATTTTTCAATTAATAGAATTATTATAACAAAATTCATGTGTAGTAATCAAATGCACCAAGTTGAAACATGTTCCCCTAATTAACTATGAAGAAGGATGCTAAATTTTCAAATGATTGCTTTTGTTTGTCTATCCATAAAGGGATGATTGATGAAAACTTAAATTTCATTCCTACGAAGTGCTAAAATATTTTTTTAGAAGTAGCTAGCAAATTTGACATCACAATGTCACACAATTGTTCGTGGTAAGCTATATAGCTTTAGAACTTCATTAATAAATAAATTTGTGACATGGAATGCTTCAAATTTCTTATGTAATTTTTGAAATGAGCTGTTTTAGAAAACCTATCAATAACTACAATTACATAAGCAAGCTTTCTAATGGCTTTGAGCTATACAAATATATAGTCCATAAATGTTATAATAGTCATTTTGGTATAGGTAATGGCGTATTTACTTCTTAGCTGTAATTAACTGATTTAACAATTGCACTAGTTCTATAATGGGCAACTATCAATGAGATGTTTGCGATAATCTTGGGCAATAAAATTGTTAAGCCAAGTTCGCTATGGCTTTGTATCTGCCAAATTGACCAACAAGAACTACAACATGTATTTCTTAGACAAGAAAATCTCTAAAAGATGCATGTAGATTACAGGGTCAACATTTGCAACAAAAAACACACTTTCAAATGATAATCACTAAAAAATATAGTTGGTAATGCCTTGACAACATGATAGATATTATCAAGGTGTAGGAAATCACTTTAGAAATTCTTGACGTGCTTGAATCCAAGAAAATGTGCATTCATTGTTCATAATAAACAAATATAATGACTTGGTGCCCCAACTGCTTTACTCCCCTCTCCTAGCTTATTCCTCAAAAAAGGTAAACTCTTGTAAATGCTTTAACCATTTAGCATCTTGTTTACTTAAAATCCTTTATAAATTTAAATACATAAATGCTTCATAGTTAGATTAAAAAATAGTTTGTTTGTAAAATAGTTATTTCCTCAAATATCTTAGTAATTACATTGTCACATAAAGCTATTTTTCTTTGGTTGAGTATTTCTTCATTGCTTCATTTTGCTTGTCATTAAAGAAGTCAACAAGATGACCACTTGACTAAGAACACCATCAATGACTGCACTTAAAACATCATAGGTGACCTCAAAGTTGGTTGAAAAGTCTCATTACCTAAGGCATGGTGCTTTTTAAGGCTTCTTTTAATTTATCAATAGCTACTTCTACTAATTTTCCCTAGTTGAACCCTCACCTTTTCTATATAATCTTGAATCAGGGCTGCTATTATGCTAAATCTTTAAAAGAACCATTAATAAAAAGTCACTAGGCTACCAATGATAAGATTTTAATGTACATTGGTTGGTGTTAAACATTCAATAATAGCTTTTACCTTTTTAGGATTAGTGGTTAGTCCATCTTTTCAAATCATAACACCTAGGAATGACACTCTTTCCAACAACAATTCATAATTCTCAAGGCCAACAAATAAATATTGTTCACATAATGTGGTGCTCACCATTCTAAGATGTCTTAAATATTCAGATGATATTTGATTATAACTTATAGCCATCAAGAAATATGACTACAAAATGTCTTAGATATGGTCAGAGAAGATGATTCATAAGTAACATAAATGAACTTGGCATAGACGATAACTCGAATGACGTAACTAACTATTCATATAGTCCTTATTTTCTCTCGAAGGTAGCCTATATTTGTCACTAAGTGGATTCTACCTTGATGGCATCCACCTTTTAGCTTTATTGTAGAAAATGTGGTGGCTCTTATCATTTGATCTAACAAATCACATAGCCAACGAATTAGAAACCTATAGTTAAATCATTTTTTCTATTCACATAAAAGTCTATGAATAAGCACCAACTTTTATCTTTTTTGGTGCCAAAAAAGTTGGGATGACAAATGGACTAATACAATCCTTAATAAATCCTTCCAGAATGATCTCATTTGCTAGTCAAGTACATTCTCCTTAGGTAAATGTATTTAATTGATAATATGGTAAATGCTGTAATTCTGCACTTGGAACTTGATTTATAACATTGTATTGCTCTTAATGGTGGTTGTGTGTTTGGGAACTCATTGAAAGTACATCCATAATTTATTCCAACAAAGATTGATCCATGTGTGGTGACATAGGTATATTAAGGGCCTCAAATAAGAATGCCTTACAACTACTTATATCCCTTTCAATCTCGACCAATAAAATGATATTAAGTAATTTATCTTTTCCTTTGTCTTTATCATTTTGAGTATTTGTGTGAGAAATTTCAATAGATAAAAATATACATTAGATCTTGTATTGTGATCTTCTTTCCTTTATACTTTATTTTTTGTTCATTCTTTGTTTTGTTTTCTTATTTAGTAAATTCTAGCAATTGACAACACATGTACAAAATTAAATGATGCTTGTTTAATAATAAATTAAAAATCATGCAATTTCCTACAACTAACTATGTGCTTATATGAAGTTAATGAAGGATAATATGCTAGAAACTATCTTTAGATCGTTGAAAATTGAGATGTACATAGGTCTAAGAAATATTTTTATATGATGGCTAGCCAAAGGTGCTTGGTTTAGAATAAAAAATCAATGGATCATTGTGCACGTAAGAACTTCACCAATCATTAGCATGCGGGATCTCAATCTAAAAGAAATATGGTTTTCAACTCATAACCAATTTACTAATAATGGCAGAGAAGTTGCAAGATGCACACACAAGTGTTGATATTACAATGCCAAAAAAGAATATCAGACATTGACTTCAACAAACTAGAAAGTTTGATATGATGATTAATTTCCCTAAAAGATGAATAAAAAAAGTGAGAATTTTCCTAATTATTTGGTGCTATTGTGGATATTTTGCAATAGTAATTTGCTTACTAAGGAATATGAAAGGACTCTTTTGTAACACTATGGGAAACATTTTGAATTATAACACATTTTTTAATTTAGCTAGAAATTGGCTTTGAAAGTTATGAAATTAAATGCAAAAAATAGTCTCTAAACAACATTTGAATTTTTGGTTGAGATTGATTGATTGGTGAGGTGAAGGGTGATGTGATTTATACTTCATGAGTGGAGAGGAGTACTGACATCTTAGATTTTGATTGCAAGTCAAAGTTATATGAATGGTTACCAAGGATTAATGGGTAAACATTATTTAGTTGGTCGTAGGTCAGCGTTGGTGAGGCAAACATCCTGGGCAATCGAAGTTGATGCATTGACATAGGTCAAATGGATTGGCTATGTTTGATGGGTCAGAGTGACTCATGCAAGTTGCATGAGTTTGCACAAGCTAATCGAGAATAATGGATGTGATGGTGTCGTAAGAAGTTTTGATAGTTAAAAGTGGAAATTGAAGGCAAAAGAAATAAAAAACTCAATTTTTAACACAAAATGTCCCAAAGTTTGCAAGAAGGAATTATTAGAGTTCCATAATAATGTTAAAGACAATGCTTTAAGTTGGAAATGTACAACAAGCTAACAATTGACCTTTCAAAAACACAGAATAAAGTGTACTGGCAAATAACTTAAAGAGCTAATGGAAAAACAAATTAGAATATCTAATAAATAATGGTTCAACTATAATGGACGCTTGCAACAACAATGATAGTAGAGCTAGTGAGAAGTCGAGGATCTAATCCTCTCTTGACTTTGTGTCTGAATTAGACTAAAATATCTTCGAGTGGAACCTCTGTGTGATTGTACTGGATGGGACTAAGTCACTATCCAACAATTAATTTGATCACTTGAAGTCTTTTCATGGATTTAAAAACATATCCTTATTTAATAATGAACAAGTTAAAAAAAGTTAAAAATTAAACAATAATTTGAAATAGTTCAGTCACCAAGAAAAATCTTACATTTACCCCAAGTCTAGGAGACTAGTCTTTAACTAGACAAGTACCTTTAGCAGTAAGACAAGTAGGTTAGAAATCCTCATTATAACTTGATTAATCACTAATCAACCACAACTACAAGTGTACAATAATTAGCAAAGAATGACCGTAGCATAATATTAAATATAATGACCAAAAGAACAAAATGTAGAGCCGCTCACAAAGTATAACAACTATTATCTTGAACCCCTTGCGAGAGAGGAAAGGCAATGTCTAATTATAAGATGAAGAAGTAACTATGTTAGAATCAACAAGATGAAGATAATATAATGAAAAATATTGTAGATAGACTTTTAAGGATTATAGAACAATGCTTTCATTATATCATACTTGTATAACACAAGCACTTTTAAAAGATGTAGCAATGTGTTCAACCTTTTATTATAAGTTAAAAAATACTCCTATTTATACCTTTAATGAACCTCCCATTTTAAGGTAAGTCTAATAACTTTGTTTATTTTCCAAAATTAATTAAACTAGATATTATAAATTGTAGCAAATGTTCTTACAAATACAATCAATAGATCTTTCCAATGTGATAAGTGAATGGAGGTAATCATCGGTTGGGCAAGTATCAAACATTTAAATCTTACTTAGATAAGTTTATCATGTGACTATGAAAGAAGTAAACATACTACACAATGTAGAACTTTAAAATATTTTTTTTGTTTTTTTGATCTTTGTATTGGATGTTCAATTATGTTAAAGTAAGATATAGTTGTTACATTAAGTTAAGATGATCAAATGAGTTTAAAAAGTAGATAGCCAAAATATGGTTAATGTTTCCATAATATGCCATGCACCCAGGATTGTTTTGCACTATATAAGCTCGTAATAGTGTGATAACAATTAAAGTTATCACATTTCAACATAATAGAAAGATTATAATCATATGATTAAAAAATAATATTCTTATGACAAAGTTTTTATCTTAAGTCCATTAAACTATCTTTGAAGACAAATGAATCATACAAAAATGACTTACTACATTGTACTACATGATATAAATTTTATGCAAACACATAGAACAAAATGTTAACTTGTACATGGAAAATACCACATAAGACTGTATAATGATTTTTTATTCTCTGTTAAATAAATAGTCATATCAGTATGACAAAAGATATTCTAGATGTTCAACCAAATGATAGTTTAATAATAAGTTTAACTTTGATATGAAATCAATGTCATGCATATAGAACATGAGGTGATATAAATGTTATACATAGAAGAACTCAATTCTCCTAGAATAAAAATGCAAAACGAATAGGATAGATAAAGGTGCAACCAACTTCACAACTTATATTTTGGTCATTGACCATTATGGCATCTATATGATGAGATCTATATATGATGCCTTCATAGTTATAAGTTTTTAAGTAAAGTAAGACAAATGATAGACCACACATGTGCACTATTAGTCATCATACTATGAGACCATTAATCCACTAAACTATAAGAGCATATTTTAACTTAATTTCTTTAAATTTATCCTACATTTTGAATATAAGATGTTCTCAATTGAATGTAATATACATTTTAGTGGTAAACAATAGAAATGAATATAAAGGAGAATTATTTATACCAATTATGCATAATGTGATACAATAAATTAAAGAGGAGAGGTATGCTAATGAAGTGAAAAGCAATATAAATATCCACTTTAAAAATAACTAATCATTTAAGTAAGATGATCATTACCAAATATTACCAGATTTAACAATTTATTTTCTTAATATGTGATCAATTTATTTTATCCTAATCTTTTATTTAAAATTGTTGTTTTTTGCTATGAAATGTTTTCCACACATTTTATATGAAGAATGTTTTATAAATAAGGTATGTGCATTATTTTTAGTATTTTAGGTATTCAACTATATTGTTAACCTTTTTTGTATGTTTTCATATCTTTAGATATTTTTATTTAAAATGTATTTCTTTTCTAACTTTCATAATAGACAAATTTGATGTTAAAGTTATAGTTTCGGTATTATATTATTTTACCACGTATCATATTATATCATTTAGGTATTTCTTATATTTTCATTATTATATAATTTTTGTTGTCATTTTAGTCTTATATATTTCCATATTTTCGGCTATTTTGATTTGAATAGATGCATTTGTCATGGGCACGAAATTTTTAATTTTTTTATAATCATTTTTTTTATTTTAATATTATAAGTTATTTTTTGAAAGCATTCTCTCCATATTTGTTCATACTACGACTTGTTTTTGCCTATTTTAATATTATGCTAATAATTTGTAATATTGAATTTTTTATTAATGTAGTAATTTTTACCTTTTATTCAATTTAATTGAACAACAAATACAACATACAAGAATTCGTGATTATTTTTTAAAAAACATTCAGGTGAAAGAGTTTATAAATTTTTAAAAAATTATATATTAATTAATTTTGTTGAATGATTGATCATTATATTTTTAATTTTTATTTGAAAATCTAAACAAATTTAGATATTTAAAAAGATTTGGTTAGTTTGGTAGTATATTCTTAATAAACTTTCATTCCTTTTTTAGCATTCCAGCAATATTTGCATTCAACCCATTGTACAAAGTCAACAATGCTCAATCAAAAAATTTTAAATTATGTTATGCTGATTTTTATTATATTTTTTGTTTTTACATTTGCATAAAATTTTATTATTTATGTGTTTTTCATATGTTGTTGAATTTCAATAATTATGTTTTATTATTTGCGTTTGATACAATTGTGGACTTTGTAACGAAAATAATTTGTTTTTACTTTTTGTTTTTCATATAATATATCTGTAATAGTTTATGAGTATGTTTTTAAATATTTACATGTTTAGGGATGATAATCGATTCATAACGTTTTATTCTTTCACCTATTTTACTTGTGGTTGTGCTATTTGTTTTTTTGACACTATTGTGTCAATTTTATCTGATTATGCATTAAAAATACTTTTATATTGCTAATTTCAACTTTGTTAAAAACAATCATTTATTTTATTTTACATAAATTAACTTTCTACTCATTGAAACAATTTTCTAAAACTGATTTAACTAAAGAAAGTTCATGATGGAACATTACAAATGCTTAGGTAAACATTAGAAAGAAAACGTATTTAAGATTATTTTTTAAAGTTTGTTGTTTATCATTTATTTGGAAAACATATGATTTTAAATTGTTACAATTATTTATTATACTAGTTGTTTTGTTCTTGATGTAAATTTTTATATTTATTAACAAGTTCAAGTGCGTCATGCAAATATTTTTTAAATTATTTACATTGTCTGCAGCAAAACAAATTTGAACATTTAAGATTTTATTGTAAATATGTCGTAGTTATACTCAGATTTTGTGTCCAAGTTTTTTAGTGCACTTAGCACTTACTTTGTTATGACAACTTGCTGTTAAACCTTAAGGCATATTTTTTAAAAATTAAAAATGTTTTTAGCTTTATGATTGTAAGTTTTTTAAATTTAAAATTGTTTTGTTTTTGTATCAAAGGATTTATTTCCTTCACAGTAATGAAAACGAATTCTAAATATGAAAAATATATGTAATGTTGTTCGTTTAAAAAATTATTTTTTTATATTACTTTGTTATTTTTTTATTTCGTATTAATAATATATTTAGTCTTACATAATTATCACCAAAAACATGTTTTAGCTTATTATGACGGGGGATTTAAAATTTTAAATGCTCATATCTTGTTTTAATTTTCCATTTTTTATTGAAATATAATTATTAAGAGCGTTGTTTAGAATTTAAAATTTTATTTGCAAAAACAATTTAATTTTTCATTTTTATTATCTTTTTTACAAACATATTGTTAAGTATTTACTAAGATAATATTTTATGCCCAGAGTAATAAGTAATTTTTGTGATTTTAAATTCCTTATGTTAATTTTGAAGAACTTCTTATTTTTTAGAATGAGAAAATTTTGTAGTACTGATGTGAAAAAATGTTTTCATATTTTAAATGTTGAGGTATCATTATGACAAGTTCATATGATGAAATTCATAAATAGTTCTAGTTATAAAAAATATTTAATTGGCTTAAAATTTTACAAAAAAATAACTGTCTATATTATTTGGAAATTAAAAGTTTTTATTAAATTAGTTTTAATTATTTTTTAATAAAATTATAATAATTAAGCATTATTTAATTGCGTTATTATATAATTATTTTTTATTTAATGGTCTAAGTCTTTTTTATTGGTAATAATTATAAAAATCCTTTGTTAATGCACAATTGTAAACATTTATCATATTTGAGTGTAATAAATAGTTCTTTCACATTCTTTTGATTTATGTCTAAATGTTACATGTTACTTATAACCATTATGACACTAAAAGATTTTTAACATTCACACAATTGTTGTTCTAAATGGAATATTTTCTCAATGTAAGAAAATTTTATGTTTGTATTGTAATAATTATTTTCTCTTCATAGTACTTTGTTCTTTTTATTTGTATAACATAATGTACTTTTTACAAGTTAATAACACTATTAAGTTATACATTATGTTTTAGGAAGTGAACATTTATTAAAAATGCTACTGATCTATCATTTAAAATATTTTAAATTTTTTAATTATTTTACATGGTTTACAAAGAAATTTTAAGATTTAACATAATCTATTTTTAATAAGGTTTTATTTTTAGAGAACATCTTTTGAAATGAGATTTTTTCAAGCTTTCAATAGAGTGAATAGTTTTTGTAATTCTAATTTAGATATTATTTTTAATGTTTTAAACAATTCTTCATGGTAATGTTTACGCTTTATAGAATTCTATCATTTTAATTTTGCATCATGATGTTTAATTTGCTTGTATTATAATTAAAACTTGTTTCCTAATATATCTGTTGGATATTTTTAAGATTTTGAAATAGTTTTATGCTAATGATATATAATTTTTTATTCATTAAACTTTTTTTCAACTTGTAGAAATTATGTTGTTAAGTTAATTATGACATTAAATATCTTAAGTTTTTAAAAGATCTAAACTTTACAATTTGTAATTATAGATATATAAAATGTCAATTTGAAAATTCTCTAATGATAAAGTATTTTTAAAGATCAACATAGTTTTATATAGACAAATTAGTTTTGGATATTTGAATAGTTTAATATATTTTATACTTTTTATTGCTTTTATAACAATAAATATATTTTTTATGCTAATATGTTTTAACATAATTATAAATATATTATTTCCAATACAATTCCTTATCATGCATTGGGCAATCCATAAAGAAAAGAACTAACCTTGTTTATAAAAATGACATGAGTTAAGAATATTTCGATAATAATCATGGTGTCCATATGTTTACTATGTTGGAAAATTTATAGTTCCAATTCATTAAGAGAAAAGTTGGTGAGATTTTGGTTTGAAAGAAAGTTCAATGTTGGTAAGCTACACAAGGGATAGGAGACCATCTATAGTGTGTAGAATGTTGATGGTACATGCTTTCCTATAAGAAGATGAACTATGGGCTTGGGCAACATGTATTATGTATGCTATCTCAATACCATAAAAACATTTTAATGCAAACAAGGTTTATGATATGTAGTGTGATGGCAGCTAATTAAATAAGTGAATCTTAGTTAATGTATCAAGACTACTTACAAAATGTCCAATCGAACACTACCATTCCCATTACCACTAAAGATGTTTGTTTTTCAACTTCCTTCTAAATGATTATTCTCTAATTGTAAGCATGAGTTTAACCAATTTTTCATGTACTATTCAACTGTGGGTAGAGTATAAAATTTCTTCTAATAGATGTTTGGATAAGCCACAAATAATTACACCTTTGAGTATTACTAAATTCAGGCTTGGTGGACTACTAAAAATTCTTTTGATCTTGAAACATTACCAATGTTTTTATGTTCCACAATTTGTTATGTAGTGTAGAAAGCATGGATGATTGGTCATTTTTATTATAAAATTGTCTTTGACGAGTGATGTGGATGGCATGTATGATGGGTTCTCTGCATAGCCAGAAGACTAGTGAAAATCTCGTTGGTTGTAGAAATCAAATAATTTCTTCACATTCAAATTTAATGTATACTAATGCAATACAAAATGAATCATTTACAAAGTATTATACAATATTGTAAAAACTTATAAATTTGTTGGATCTACTACTATCAATTGTTAATGCAAGTTTTTTATCTCAATGTGTGTTATATATTTTATGGCTTCATATTGTTACCATTGCAAAAAATTGAACTTATATTTAGAAAGTTGTCATCTTAAAGAATAAGCAAATAAAATAATATTAGAATGTTATTCGAAAAGAAAATGAAAATAGTAACAAGATAAAAGTTTTGACATAAACATAACAAAATATACAAAATATCATAAATATTTATAAAGTAAATTGATCAAAATATTTCTTATTAAATAAAGCAAAAAATTTTTATCTCGAAAGTAAATCTAAAAAGTCTAGAAATAAAAAAAAAATAATTTCTTGAATACATCAAATTTTAAAACTTTTTTGCTTATTTTATTATCAAAAGGTGTGCTCATTGTGGGATAACATAAAACATTTGTAGTATAGAAATCATAAAGTTAATTAAAAATTTTAAATAAAAAAATAATTGCATTATAAGCAAAAGAATAATGTAGCCAAGAAACAAATGAAAAGTATAACTTTCATTTGTGAATATGTAATTAATATTATTTTCCTTATTAATTATCCATTATTTTTTATGATAATGTTTTTGCTATATTATCTAATGAATATGTAATTTTCCTTATTCATGAACTATAACTTCCATTTGTGGAAGTATTTGTCAAATAAAATAAATCACTATTGTCCAATGTGCGCTCTAGTTTGTTAAGCTGAACACGTTTTCGACTTATACCTGAAACACTACCAAAAAAATGTAACGAACCATATAAAATATGCAAGCAATGCCTAAGGTTTAATTTACACTCATCAAATAAAAAAGTGTTTATCATTTTAAATGTTGTACCTTCTATGACATACAAATGTATGGAACTTGTAATTTGGATGTTTATAATGAATTTGAATTAAATATCCATCCTGTATGATTGTTGATTTCACTTCTACCATCAAACACTCGTAATGTGTTAAACAAGATTGTTTTCTTACTAAATTGATCAATGCAATTTTTCAACATCCGTGGTATATTAGCTTTTCTCAAGGACAAGTTGAAACACACATGACAATCCAAAAAGATATTCAAATATTAATTTGTACTTTATTACATAATTCTAGGACATTAAGTATAGTTCTTTCCTTAAGAGTACACAGTTAAAATAATGCAAGGACATTCTTAAAAAAAATGAGTGGTATCAATGTTTATTATCCTATCATTTGTTTTATATCATATTTATTAGATTTTGGTAATGTCTACCTTTCTTGTGTTGCATCCATAATTAATAAACTAAACAAGTCGTAGGGTGCTTTTCTTTTTAAATCCTTCCCTCATGTAGATTTGCTTTACTTAGTTTATACTTATTATGGTGATACAAATAACAATGCTTTTATGTTGATTAATAATGACTTTCGTAGGAAGAACCTTTTTAGATTGCCAATAGTTTTTAAATAAACTCTATTAATAATAATTATCTTTTTTACATATGTTAGCAGCGTAATAGTTTGACATCCTTTAAAGTGACCATATAACAACAGTCCTTTTTGAGTAATAAGGTTATCTAAGCTTCTAGTAATTTCCTCCATGGATAAGATAAAAAGGAGACATGAGAAAGCGTTATCTTGCTTAACATCCCATATTTGTGAAGCAAGACCGTTGGTTGATCAATCAATTATTCTTGAAGTCCATATACTGCATAGGTATTAGTAATCACCTTAATGAGCTTCTCAAGGAAATTGAACTTGGAGAAAATGAAACAAAGAAATTACAATGAGATGCTATCAAATGCATCCTACAAGTCCAGCTTGGCAAGCTAATTACCATTTTTTTCATTTGTTGATGGAATGTATTCATTTTTATGCTACTAATATTTTCTCAAACATATCTCTACCATCTATAAAGCCAATTTTTCTCAAAAAATTATCTTATTCTGAATTGGTTACAGTTATTCTACTATGATTTTAATGAGGATCTTTTTGATTTGCATAAGAATATTTTTTTACAATTAGTTAATTATTTTTGATTTGCATAGCAAATTAGTGATCTATTTACAAGACCTTTAACTCTAATAAATACATCCCTAAGATAAATTTCCCTACAATGTGTGAAAAATTTGTATTATAATTATCTAAAATGGAGTGTTTATCTTTTTTAGTTCCACCATTGTTATGTCTTGTATCATTTTTTTTACTAATAAAGGATAGAAATAATTAATAGTATTTTCCTTTTTTTAGAGGCATTTTGGAGATTATTAAAGTTTGCGATGTCTTTTCTACAACTTTATCCTCTTGTCTGATTCATGTACCTTATAAGATTATATTACATGTAATGTTTACTTTATCTATATTATTATTTACTAATAAATAGAAAAACTATGTATTCATTTTGTCTTTGGTTAGCCATCTTAGCTAAGCATTTTTTCTCTAGTGTGATTCTACTCTATCTAACATTTGTAATAAAGACTTTTTAACAAGATGCAACTCATTCCAATACTCCTAATTTTTATTTTCTTGAAAGAGGGTTTTTTTGTGATTTAGTACTTTGTTCATTTGATGGCCTCAAAGCTAATTCCAAATGTTGATTTGTCTAAAACTTCGAATTGTTTACAAACAAGTTTAATTTAGTTTTCATAAGTGTTAATTTAATTTTCATGTGTTAACCATGTGGTATATTGCATTCTTCTCAAACAAATGATTCAAAAATTGAGCAATTTTTGTTCCATGGTCGACAATTTTCTTCTAATTCCAATCTTTAGATCCATGCTCCTTTTCAAAATAACTATAATCATGATCTAACAATAGCATGTTTATAGGAGAGCAAGCATTTATTAATAATTAAAAGCTTGCTTATCATTGTAAAGGGTAGCAAATAAATTATTTCAAATCAATTTTCACTCAAGTTGATTTTAGTAATAAGGAGTTTTTCACATCTAGGTTAGTTCACATTTTTTATCATAAAACATTGACATCATAAGAAGGTGAATTAGTTATTATTGCACAATCATGTTGGAATTAAAAATTGAATGAATTAATTCAAAATGTATCAATTGTACTAATCATACTTTTATGTTTATGTGCAAGTAAACTATAGTTAGTATCATATAGGATTGGACAATGATATTGTCATATGAAATTGTACAATATTCATTGTTATAATATTTGTACAAATAAAATACTTTTATTATATAACTTTTTTAATGCTTCCCTTAAGAAGTGAATCTTTAGATTTTTAATTATTAAGCTTCATGAAACAAGATATTACCTATCATAATTTTCTTATGTATTCCTTTGGTGGATTTCACATGTGTTTAGATTGAGCCATATAAGTGTGCTCCTAGAGAGGTATGGAGGCAATGGGCTTCATATAATATGTATTAACATAGAATGTTTGTGACAAATTCATCAATATCTTGGATAGTTAATGTCTTTGGCTATGATCGAGTGATTTTCATTATACAAATATAATATCACTTTTGTACAATTTGTGATACTATTTGTAAAAAAGGGTTGTTTTTTGCACTTAGTTATTAGGTTAGTGGATTTGCATCATATGAGTATGATTCACACATCATAAGACTACAATCTATTATGAATAATGCCTGTGAGCAAATCATAAAACTCATCATAGTTTTGCTCACACATCACATGAAAATATCTTGTGAGGTAAAAACTTGCACCAAAGACATTTTTTGATAATTTTTTATGTATGATAAACACATCATTTTAAAATGAATTATTATGTGCATAGAAATTAACTGGTTGAATTGATCTGATAGGTACAACATTGTGCACATGGTTGCATCATTTTTTTGCAATCTATTAGATGGAACAATATAATTTGTTAAAAAAATGAATAATGGTAAGTTTTGTTATTTAAAAGGTAATGTTCATATATCTATTGAGAATGTGAAAAAAATAAACATCGTTCCATAAGTCACGATGAACTCTAACTAGTTAAACATTGATTTTTTATTTTTAGTTACTTTTTAACATATTGTTATGCTTTATGTGATATTATGATCGGTGCTTGATATAGTGATCGAGGATTTCACAATCAACCTTATTAGTATCTAGAATTCTAACGTTACTACAAAAGTGATCTCATTTTTTCATAGTTTGATTGTCATTTTAATATAGTAATATGAAACTCTAAGTCTCCCATAACGTGACTTTTGCAACATTTTGTTTTAGTTATACTACATTGCTTCAATTTACCCAATTTTAGGTTTTTTATGCATTTACTTAATATTAAAATATTATTTATTTTTTATTATTTGAATTTATTTTTGTAATTCATTGTAATTAAAAAAATGACCTAGTTAAGATGAAATAAATATCGTCAAACACATCTTAATATGCTCTGTCCAACTAAAAATTAAATTTAAAATTTTTAATTATTTAATTATTTGTTATTTTTGAATGTCCAATAGGACATTTATCTTAGTATCTTATAATGCAAAATTTGTTTGTATAATTTATCTCATTTCTTTAATTTTATTTGCTTCAATTTGGTTATATTACAATATAACTATAAATCTCCTCTAATGTGATCTTTAGATGTCTTTTATTTGGTCACATTACATTTTTAAAATTTTTCTCTCTTCAGATTGAATATATATTTACTAAATATTAAAATAATACTTTATGAAAATTTATACCAACTTATTTTGGTGATTTAGCAAAAATCCAATTAAGGTCTAATCAAGGTACAACAAATTCCATTGGAGTCATCTCAATGTGCTCTATCAAATTAAATACTAAATGTTATAATTTTAAATATTTTATTTTCTAGGCTTTTGACATACGTTTTGAAGCATTTTGATTTGTTTCTCATTTTGTGATTAAGGATGTTATACTTGTTCTCATTAGCATCTTGGGCTGTTCCTTTCTCACACAATTTACCTTATTTTCTTTCAATTGTTTGCCTTAATTTGGCTGTTTTACATTGCTTGAATTTATGTCATCTTTGCTTGAATATAAACTTATTTGTTATTAAAATAATAATTTATTATTATTTATGTTTTTTTATTTTGGTAATTCATATTAACTCTTAAAAAGTTCTTTCTAATTAAATATTTATTTTGTATTTTTAATTTTTGTTCCTACGATTTTGACATGCTATGTTAAGCATTAGTATTAGCACAAGATTTGATCTTTGAGAATGTCACACTCGATCTCATTAGTATCTTGAAATGCAACATTACCAAAAAAGTTATCTCATTTTTCAAATTCTTAGCTTTGATTTGCTTATATTACTATGAAACTTTAATTATACTCTCAAATGATCTTTACATTGCTTTGTTTTAGTTACATAACGTTGGTTGATTTACTTAATTTTAGCTTTAATATATATTTGTGTCATATTAAAGTAATATTTTATTATTATTTATGCTTTTTTAATTTTGTAATACATAGTAAATCCAAACATAGTTTTATTTTCTTAATTAAACATTTTATTTTCTAAGCGTTAGCCATGTTTAATGAAATATTTCAATAAGAACATGACCATAAGATTATGAATGTTATGCTCATTCTCCTTAGTATCATCGAATGTTACTTTACAAAAACATTTATCAGATTTCTTCAAAATTTTTACTTTGATTTGTTTTTATTACAATGTTACTCACAATCTTCTCTCATGTGACCTTAACATGATTTTGATTTGGTTATATTCAATTTCTTCAATTTATCTCATTTTTTCTTTATTATATATATACTTATTATCAATTTAATATTTTATTATAATTCATGATTTTTTAATTTTTAATTAAATAATATATTTTATATTTTAAGTACTATTTCTTGGATTTTGGCATAGTTTATTTCATATTTTAGTCAGTAGCCAATTTTATGATTGAGGCTGTTACACTGAATCTCCTTAGGGTCTGGTACAACTTTCCAACACAATATAGCTTATTTCTCCATTTTTACTTTAATTTTGCAATTTTATTTTGTAACTATAACTCTCTTATCTTGTGATTTTTGCATTTCTTTTTCTTTATGATATTAAACTACTTTAAGTTTCGTCTTCTTGTTCCATATTATTTATTTAATTAATATTAAAATAATTTATTATTACTATTTATAGTTATTTACTTTTCTAATTTGCATTAATTCGAAATAAGTTTGATAAAAATGGAACAAAACTCATTGGACACACATCAATGAGCGATATCCATTTTAATATATTTTTTTATTTTAAAATATTTTTTTGCTTTTTTGGCATGTTTTTCGAGACATTTTTTTGTATAAAATTTGATTAAGGAGCATGTTGAACTTGATATACTTAGTAATTTGGAATGCAAGTTTCCCTTATAATTTATGTCATCCTTTCAAGTTTTTCACTTCAATGTGATTATATTGCTTTGTTGACCTAATTATCCTCCTATGTCACTTTCACTTCACTTATTTGGATGCATATTTTCTTCAAATTATTTTATTTTTAGTTATATTATTTGTTTACTTAATATTAAAATAATAGTTTATTATTATGTATGCTTATTTACTTTATTATTATATGCTTATTTACTTTGCATTGTTGAACGAGGTTTGTTGAATTAAATATTCATTTTGAAATTTTGAGTAGTTTATTTTCAATGGTTGGTCTGTTTTATAGGATATTTTTATACTTATCATATTTGTTAGTATATGTAAATGCACGTTCCTCATATAATTTATCTTAGTTTTTACATTTTTGCTTTGCTTCGGTTTTATTAATACATAGCTCTCAATCTTCTCTTAGGTGACCATTGCATGTCTTTGATTTAGTAATATTACATGGTTTTAATTTATTTCATCTCTAATTTAACATATATTTTATTAATATTTAAATAATTATTTGTTCTTACTTATTATATTTTCTATTGTAATTCATAGAGACTTCAAAAGAGGTGCGATTAAGATGAAATAATCATCAATGGAGTCATCTCAATGATCTCTACACATTAATAATTTTTTTTTAAATTTTAAAATATATGTTTAGAATTCTTGCCTTCTTTGCATGACATTTTATTGACACCATATTTAACAATTAAGGATTTCAAACTCAAACTCATTAGTGTCTCTGTGTTTAACCCTCTAAGACAATTCACATAACTTTATCAAATGTTTCATTTTGATTTAGTTATATTAATATTAAACTCTAATTCTCATCTCATTTTGACTTGTACATTACTTTAGTTTAGTTATATTTTATTGGTTCAATTTATCCCATTTTAGCTTCCTTAAATATTTATTTAGTATTTAAATAATAATTTATTATTATTTATGCTTATTAACTTTGGTAATTTGTAGAAATTATAAATGAGATCTAATTGAGATGAAAAATATGTCATTGAACTCATCTTGATGAGCTTTATCTAATTTAGTACTCTTTTTTGATAATTTTGAATATTTTATTTTATATAATTGTAATCTTTGATGAGATATTTTGATTCATACAAAATTTTAAATGGAAGATGTCGCCCTTGATCATCTTAATATCTTGTTGTGTAACTTTCCCATAAAATGAATTTCATTATTTCAAATTTTTTACATTTGTTGTATTGTTGTGTAACTCTAAATCTTGTATAATATGAGCTTTACATCACTTCAATTTATATTATTTTAGTTCTCTTTTGTTCATTTTTTTGTAAAACAAAATTTAGTTATTATTAAAAAATAGTTTATTATTGTTTATGTTTATTTACTTTGAGAATTAATAGTAATTAAAATTAAGATATGATAGAGATTAAACAAATGTCTTTTGATTGATCTTCACTAGGTTTCTCCAATTAAATATTATTTTGATATTTTTAAATATTTTATTTTTTAATTTTTTTTTGCACACTTCACCAATCATTTTTATTTGTACATGGTATTATAATAAAGAATGTCTAGGTCAATCTCTTTAGTTTCTTTGAATATAGATTTCCAATAAAACTAATCTCATTAGGTTAAATGATTAGGTAATTCTAAATCTTCTGTGGTGTGTAATTACATTATTTTTGTTATCTTATTTACATTTCTTTATTTTATGTGTTTTTACTAAAATATATATTTAATTAATATTAAAATAATAATTTGTTATTACTTATTATTATTTATTTTATTAATTCATAGTAATTTTAATGAGATCTAATTAATATAAAATAAATATCATTGGATTCATCTAAATGAGCTCCATCTAGCTTAATAGAACTTTTATATTTTTAAGTGCTTTATTTATGAGATTTTTTCCATTTTTTAAAAGTATTTTTATCTGTATAAGATTTGATAATCGAGGATGTTAACTCTATCTCATAGATCTTAAAATATAGATTTTTAATAAAAAGTTATGTCATTCTTTGAAAGTTTAGCTTTTATTTTGTTATATTACAATTAAACTCCAATTCTCCTCTTACATATCCACTCCATCACATTCCTTTTTCCATATTATAATATTTCAATTTATCTTATTTTAGTTTTAATATATATTTAATTAATAGTAAGGAAATAATTTATTATTATTTATTTTTTAAATGATTTAAAATTTTATACTAATTCTAATATTAACAAAAAAATGTCATAGTATTTTTTTATACTAGTTTTATCAAACTAAATATTTGTGTTCATATTTTTTAACTATTTTATTTTCCTTTGTGTATGGGTGTTCAATGAGATATTTTGATTTTTAATTACTTGTGCAATTGATGATTTTAGACTCCACCACCTTACTATTAGTGAATGCAACATTCCTATAAAAGTTATTTTATTTTTTTCAAATATAGGGAAAACTATTGAATAAATTAGATATGTTGTGTGTGAAAGTTAAATTCAAAGATATTAAGGAGATCAAGTGTAATACACTCGATCATCAAAATAGGAAAAAATCAAAATGTCTCATAAAACTTGCCAAACTTATAAAACAAAATAAAAAAAATTGTGAAAAATGATTATTAATTGATAGAACATGTTAGAATGAGTTCAATAAAGTTTGTCACCCAAGAAAATATCTTCAATATTATTATTATTTAAAAATTAGAAGACATATATTAAAGATGAAATGAGTTAAATTTATACAGTGTAGTACATCCAAATCGAAGACACGTAAAGCTCACACAAGAGAAGGATTAGAGTTACATAGAAATATAACAAAAGAAAAGAGAAATATTTGAATAAATGAGAAAAAATATGCAAGAATGTTGTATCCCAAGATGCTAAGAAGATTGAACAAACATCCTCAACGATAAAATTATGTATAAATCAAATGTTTCTTAAAGCATGTTAAAATAAAAAAAAATATTTAAAAATATTAAAGAAGAATATTTTATTACATAGAGCTTGGCTATGCAAGTCCAATGATGATTATTTGATGACAATAAGATGCCATTGAGAATTTTTACAAATTATAGGAATAATATATATATATATATATATATATATATATATATATATATATATATATATATATATATATATATATATATATATATATATATATAGTATAATGTAAACATTTGTAATGGTTGAAATGAGTCAAATAAAAAACTTTAATATACAAACTTGAAGTGATGTAAAGGTCACATGATAACAAAATTAGAGTTTTATAGTAAAATGACAAAATCAAAGCAAAAATTCTAAAAAATGAAATAAGTTGTTTAAGAAAGCTACATTGCAAGACACTATGAAGATTGCTAACCTTCTTAATCATCAAATAAAGTACGAATCAAGATCTCATAAAGCTAGTAAAATTTTAAGGGAATAAAATATAATCTTTCTTAAAGCTTACAAACACACTAAAAAAATATAATCTTTCAAAATAAAAAAATAAATATTTAATATGATAGAACTCATTAAATTGAGTAAAAAAAGTTTGCTTTGACTTTGCTTGACATCATTTTGAATTATTATAAATGAGAAAATTAAATAAAAGTAAAAATAATAAATTATTATTTATTATTTAAAAATATTTATTAAATTAAAAATAATATAATTTGAAGACATTTAATGTAACCAAATAAAAGTGATTTAAAGGTAAAATGAAAGGACAATTTGAGTTTCATATAAGTAACCAAAATAAAGGTAAATAAAATTGATGTTAAAAGATAAATTGTATAGAAATGTAAAATTCCAAAAAACTAAGCATATCGAGTGTAACATCATAGAATGTCAAATCATATATGGATTGAAGTATTTTGTAAAGCATGCAAAAAATATAAATAAATATTTTCAAATATAAATTTAAGAAAAAATTAGAGTTTCATGGTAATATAACTATGTTAAAGGAAAATATTTGAAGAAATGAGATAAATGTTTTTAGAAAGCTACATTCCAAGATACTAAGAAAATCTAGTGTAATTATCTTGATCATTAAATCAGATATAAATAAAAAAATTTGATAATGGGTGTGAAAAATAAAAAAATTAAAACAATATTAAAAAAATAATTATTTTTTAGATAGTGCTCATTAAGATGAGTCCAATGACATTTATTTTATAAAATATAATAAATTTTTATTTTTGAATTAATTACATTTAATTTATTAATAATATTAGACAAATTGAAGAAACGTCATATATCAAAATAAATAAAATACAAGGTCACACTCAAGGAAAATTAAATTTACATTGTTATATGTCAATTTCAAAGAGAAAAATATGAAGGAATTAGAAAACAAGTATAACAAGTTTTCTTTACGATATTCTATTGATATCTAATGTGATATCCTTGATCATCAACTCAAATACAAATCAAATTATCCCATAATACATGCCAACATTTCAAAAAATATTTTTAAAATAAAGAAAAAAATTTAATGGGATAGGGCATTTTGAGATGAGTGCAAAGTCATTTTTGCATCAATGAAAATTTCTCCTAAAGAAGCCAACAACCTTGCAAAGAAAAAAATTTAAAAATATAAAAAAAAATATCTAAATTGAATGTGTATTCCAAAGAAGTTTCTTTCATCTTGATTTACCTTATTTATAATTACTATAAATTTCTAATGTTAATAAGGATAAGATAATAACAAAATATTTTTTTAATATAAAGTAAATACATGTTCAAGCCAAAATGACATGAATTAAAGGTATGTAATACAACGGAATCAAAATGATGTAAAGGTCCCACATGGGAAGATGAAAAGTTTCATAATAATATAACCAAATCAAAACAGAAAATTTGAAAAAATCAGATAAATTATTTATGAAAGTTACATTCTAATATGTTAAGGACACCAACTATAACATCTTTGATCAAAAAATTAGAAAAGAATCAAAGTATCTCATAATATATGCCAAAACTCTTAACAAGAAATGTATTTAAAAATATAAAAAATAATCTAAATTTATATGTATTTTTTAAATGATTCCAATGATGTTTGTTTCATCTCGAATGATGGTCCTTTGGAATATTGCAAATTTACAAAGAAAAATATTCTTAAATCATAATACATTATTATTATAAAATTAGCTAAATATATAGTAAAATTCAAAAAATATAAATTCAGTTATATTAATATAACAATGTCAAAGTATTATAAAGGTCAATCAAAATAAGAATTTAAATTTAATAATAAGGCAGAAAAATCATAGCCAAAACATTTATGAGAAAGTTGCATTCTAAAAAACTGGCAAAATTGAGTGTCACATCCTCATTTATTAAACTTGTTCTAAATCAAAATATCTCATAGCAAGTGAAAATAAAAAAAAATATACTTCAAAAAAACAAAAATTAATGCTTAATTGTATAGAGCATGTCAAGATGACTCCAATTAAGTTGTCTTGTCTAACTTCGACATCAACTTGAATTACTTTGATTTACAAAAGTAAATACACAAAAGTAATAAAAAATTATTAATTTAATATTATGTAAATATGTATTAAAGCTGAAGTAACATAAATTCAAGAAAGGTAAGATGACCAAAATAAGGCAATGTAAGGGTCACACCACATTAGATTTTTAGTTATATTATAATATAAATAAATAAAAGTGAAAAATTTGTAACATCAAATAAATTTTATGGGGAAGTTCCATTCTATAATACTAAGGAGATCATTTAACATCCTTGAACCTCGAATTAGCTATCAATCAAAATATTTCTTAAAGCATACAAAAGACAAAAATAAAACATTTTGAAATATAAAAATGTAGTTATGTGATAAATCTTATATTAATGAGTTTAATGTCGTTTTGTTATCTTGGTTAGATCTTTTTTGGAATTACTATGAATGATCAATTTAAATAAGCATAAATATTAAAGAATTATAATTTTAAGATTAAAGAAAATATATATTAAAGTAGAGTTGAGATAAATCAAGATAATGTAACATAATCTAAGAAAAACAATGTAGTCACAAGATTCAAGATATAAAGTAACATAATTATATAACAAAATAAAAACTAAAAGTTTGAAGTTATGAAGTAAACTATATTGGAAAGTTACATTCGGATACTAAGGTGATCGAGTCTTAAATCATTGATCGTAAAGTTAGGTACAAATCAGAACTTCACATAAAGTGTGCTAAAACTTATGAAAATAAAATTTTGAAAAAAATGTGGTGCCTAATTGGATAGAGATCATTAAGAACATTTATAAAAACATTTTGTTTCATCTTGATTTAACCTCATTTGGATTTATTGTGATTCAAAAAGTTAAATGAGCAAAAATAATTAATTTTTCTTATTTTAATATTAATTAAAGAAAAATAAAGTTCACATAAGATGAGTTCAAAGTCATATAGTAACATATCGAGATTAAAATAAAAATTTTAGCTAAATGAGATAAATTGAATGAAAAAGTTTATTTGCAAGACATTAGAGAAATTAAATGTAACGTCATGTATCATCATATAAAGTGCAAATAAAAAAATACTTATAGAGCACTCTAATTGCATGTTTATCTCTGTTAAAGATAGTATGGAATCACTATAAAGTTTCAAAGTAAATAAACATAAATAATATTAGAACATTATTTTAAATTGAAATAAATATTTATTAAATTTGAAATGATATAAATTGAAACAATCTAATATTATAGAATTAAAGTAATGCAAAGGTCACATGGCAAGAGATTTCATATTAATTAGAAGTATAATGAAGTAAAAAAAAATTTAAAGAAATGAGATAAATTGTATTAGAAAGTTGCATTCCCAAATACTAAGGAAATTGAGCATAACATACTAGATGGTCAAATTAAGTGCCAATGAAAATAAATTTTGAAGCATATTAGAATCTTGAAAAAAGAACTTTAAAATATAAAACATATTTAACTCGATAGAGCTCATTAAGATCATTCCAATGATGTTTATTTTGACTCAAATTAGACCTTGTTTAGTGTTATTGTAAATTACGAAAGTAAATAAATAGAAAATTTAGTAAGATATATTTTTAAAATTTAGTAAATATATATTAATGCTTGAATAAGGCAAATTAAAGAACTGAATTTTAACCAAATTAATGTAATGTAATAGTCAATCAATAGAACATTTAGAGTTATGTAGTAATATATCCAAATTAGACCAAATTTTGACAAGTTAGATAAATTGTTTAAAAAAGTAGCATTCCAAGATCTCAATGAGATTAAGCTTGACATCCTTAAACAAAAACTTTGGTGTGAATCAAAATTTCATATAAGGAGCACCATCTTGGAAATAAAATTTTTAAAATATATAAAAATTAAAATTTAATTCCATAGATCTTATCTCAATCAAATCTCTATTGAAATTAATATGAATTACAAAAGTTAGTAATTGCAAATAATAATAAATTACTATTTCTAATATAATATAGTTATATATTAAAATAAAAATGTAATAAATTAAAGTAATATAATATAACCAAATCAAGGTAAAAAAATTGAATATTTGAAATACATTACATAGGTTAGTTTCATTCCGAGATACCAAGGAAATCGACTATTACATCACAGATTATCAAATAAAGTTTGTACAAAAATTTCTTAATAAATGTGGCAAAACCTAAATAAAATATTTAAAAATATAGAAAATGAATATTTAATTACATAGAGGTGTTCGTAATGAATCTAATGGTGTTTTTTGTTTAAATAGGAATTCAATTTTAATTACTATGCATCACAAAATTATACAAGAATAAACTATAATTAATTATCTATTTAATATGAGGTAAATATAATTTAAAGTTGAGTTGATATTAAGTTCAAGAAATGCAATTTAACAAAATGATAATAATGCAAAGGGCACACAAGATGAGATCCATATATTAATTTTATAGAAATGAAATAATTTATATACAAAAGTTGCACTTTGGGATATTAAGGAGAACAAATGAAAACGAGGTATGACTAAAAATGCTTCTTAAGGTATAGAAAGAAATTATAAAAAATATTTTAAAAATAAAAATTAATAATTAAATAGATAAAGGTGTCGATGATGAGTATGACATTTGTTTCATGTTGATTAGACATAATTTTGATTTACTTTGGATTGCCAAAGTAGATAGATATAAATAAGTAGGAAATGTTTCTTTAATAATAAGAAAATATATATTAAAACATAAATTTTGTAAAATAAAAATAAAGTAATTTAATCAAATCAAAGCAAAGTAATGTCACATAAGAGGAGATTTAGAGTAACATAGGAACATAATCATTTTAATGCAAAAATGTGAAGAAATAACATAAAAGTTTTTGGAAAGTTGCACTACAATATACTTAAGAGATTGTGCATAAACTTTTCGAATCACATACCAATTAAAATGTCTCATAAAGCATGATTTAACCATTGAAAATAAAATATTTTAAAAAATAAAAAATGAATATTTTATTTGGTAGAGATCATTGGGTGGAACCATATAATAAGTGTTTCAGCTCGATTAGACCTCATTTGAAAATACTACCTGTTAACAAGTTGAAGAATAACAAATAACAACAAATTCTCATTTTAATATTTAATAAAAAGCTATTAAAGTAAAAAATCTCTCATAAAGCATACTAAAACCATAGAAATAATATTTAGAAATAAAATAATGAATATTTAAAAAGACGTTTGTTTTGTCTTAATTGCACTTCACTTGAAATTACTGTGAATTACCAAAGTAAATAAGCCTTAATAATTGTTTGCTTAGATCAAAGAAAGTAAGGTCATGAGAGAGGAGAATTATATTTTGAGAAGAATATAAGAAAATCTAAGAAACATATTTGAAGGAATCAGATACATTATGAGAGAAAGTTGCATTTTGAGATACTAAGGGGATCGATTATGACATCATCGATATTTAATTCAAGGATGAATCAAATATCTCTTAAAATGTGCTAAAACACTAGAAAAATAAAATATTAAAAAATTTAAAATAAAAATATTTAATTTAATTTGGCTAGTCAAGATGAGTCTTATGATGTTTGCTTCAGCTTGAAAGAAACTTGTTTTAGGTTAATGTCAATTACTAAGAAAATAATTTAAATAATAATTTTTGTTATAATATGTAGGCATAAGTTTAATCTAAAATCTGAGGAATTAAAGCAATGCAATATAGCAAAAAATTTACATAGTAATATAACCATTAAATAATATAGACATATTGGTCACATGGGAGATGATTTAGAGTTTCATGGGAATATTTCAAAATGAAAGCAAACAATTTGGACAAATAAAATGAATTATATGCAAAACATATGATGCACGATATAAAAGATAATAACATCCACTATCTTCAAGTGTAGTACATATAAAAATATGTCAACAAAAGTGCTAAAACTCTTGAAAATGAAATATTTACAAATTTAAAAATGTATATTTAAATGAATAGAGCTCTTTAAAATGAGTCTAATGATGTTTGTACACTTTAAATTGAACCTCAGTTGGAATGATCGTGAATCAACAAATTACCTAAGCATAAACAAGGATAAATTATTACTTTAACATTAAGTAAAAATATTTTAAACTAAAATAATATAACCTAAATAAATGTAATATAACTAAGTCAAAAATTTGTAAAGGTCACATGACAAGAGATTCTGAGATAAATAATAATATGTTGTAGGTAAGAGAAAAATTTAAAGAAATGAGTTAAATTGCATAGGGAAGTTAGATTCCAAGTTATTAAGAGAACGAGTGTAACATTAATGATAATCACTTCAAATAAGAATCAAAATATCGTGGAAAATATTAAAAATTTGTAATGATAAAAAATTTAAGAGATTTCTAAAAAAATATTTAATTAAGTAGAACTCATCTAGATGAGTCAAATGACGTTTGACACTTTTTGACTAGACCTCTTTAAGACTTACCACAAATTTTGATGGAAAATAACATGAACTATAGCAGATTATTAATTTAATTTTTGACATATATATATGCATTAAATTTAAAGTATGATTAAAAAAGTAAAATAATATTATAAAATATAAGCAATGTAAATGACACAAGAGATGAGATTTAGGGTTACATAGTTGTATAATCAAATAAAAGAAAAAAATTTAAAAAATGAGATGAATTGTGTGGTTATTTTGCATGTCAATATGTTAAGTAGATCGAGCATAGCCACCATAAAAATTGTTCTAAAACACTAGTAAATAAAATATTTAAAAAAAGCTTATCAGGATGAGTCCAATGATATTTGTTTTGTCTACATTAAACCTTATGAAATTTTTGGGAATTAAAAAATTAAATAAACATAAAAATAATAAGATATTTTTTATTATAGCATAAATTTTTTTTATTGCTAAATGAGATGAATTAAAGAAATACGAAATAACCAATACAAAGAAATATAAGTATAAATTGAGAGAAAAATTACAGTTTCAACATTACAAATTCAAATCAAAGTGATAAGTATGAACAAATGTGTTAAAAAGTGTGGGAAAGTTTCGTTCTATGATACTAAGGAGATTGGGTGTAACATTCATACTTATTTTTATCAAATTAGATACAAATTAATATCTCTAATAAAATGTGCCAAAACCAAAAAAATAAAATATTTAGAAATGTAGTGTTGATAATTTAATTGCATAGAGTTTGCCGAGAAATCTCCAATGACATTTATTTAAAGTAATTGAGACCTCATTTAGAAATACCAGAAATTATTGATGAAAATGAACATGAAATAGTTATTATTTCAAAATTAGTTAAATATACTTTAAAGAAAAATTGAGATAAATTTAATATATCTAATATGAAAATACAATAGTGATATAATGGTTACACGAGAAGAGAATAAGAGCTAGATGGTAATATAAAAGAATAAAAAACTATTTGGAAAAATATGTCTAATTTTATAGAAAACCTGCATTCAAAGATATTAAGGAGGTTCGGTGAAACATAATCATCAAATCATTTGTAAATCTAAAAACCCCATAAACCATGACAAAAATAAAATAAATAAATATTTTGAGTGTTATAAGAGGAGAACAAATATTTCATAGTAATATAACAAAATCAAAGTAAAATATTTGAATGATCTAGTTGAATATTTTGGGAAGGTTACATTACAAGACACTAATAAGATCAAGGTTAACATCCATTACTAGCAGATCAGCTACTCTTTGATAAGTTTTGTCAAGTACGCCAAAATCCCAGAAAATTAAATTTTAAAAAAGTATATAAATGAATACTTAATTGAATATATCATCTTACGAAGAGTCCAATTATATTTCTATCATCTTTCGTGAACTTTGTTTTGAATTACTATGAATTATAGAATTAAATAACAATAAATAACAAAAACTTGTCCATTTAATATGAAGAGAAAAATTATTAAAGCTAGAATTAAATAAGCAAAGGTAATGAAATATAATAAGGCAAAGAGATTTAAAAGTCACATAAGTAGGGATTTTGAGTGTCATACTATTAAAACTAGATCAAAGACAAATAATTAATGAAATAAGAAAAATTAAATGATAATGCTAAATTCCATGATACTACGATGATCACGTTTGACATCCTTGATCATCAAATTTTGAATAAATCAAAAGCTCTTAAAAAGCATGCAAAAACTATAGAAAATAAAAAATTTAAAAATAATAAAATTAATTATCTATTTGATAAATAATAATAATCATATGTAATAATAAATTTATTTTTTTATTATTAAGTAAATATTGATTAAAGTTAAAATGAGAAAACTTGAAGCCTTATAATATAAACAAGTTAACATAACGTGAAGATCAATTGAGTGGAGGATTAAAATTTCATAGTTATATAACCAAATAAAAAAACATTGAAGAAAAGTGAATTTGTTTTGAAAATCTTGAATTCCATGTTACAAAGGAGATAAAACATAAATTACTGTATAATCGAAGGAGATACAAATAAAAATATTTAGTAAACTATTCAAAAATAAAAAAGTTATTTAGAGATATAAAAAATAACATTTTGTTTGATAGAGCTAATCTAGGAGAGTCCAATGACACTTGTTTTGTTTCTGTTGGACCTCATTTTGAATTATAATACATTACAAGGAAACAATATTAAATACTAACAAATTATTAGTTTAATTTTCAATAGATATGTTATATATCTTAAAGTATTTGTTAAGTAAATTATAATTATATGACATAACAAAAAAAAAACAATATAAATATTATACAAGAGTAGAATTAGAGTTTCATAGTAATACAATAAAATTAAAAAAATTGAAGAAATTGGAAAATTTATACGAGAAAACTGCATTCAAAGATACGAAATAGATGGATTGTAAAATGCTAGATTATCAAATCAGGTACAAAAGAAATGTTTCACTTAGCAAGCAAAAAAACAAGAAAATAAAACAATAAAAATATTACACAAGAGTAGAACTAGAGTTTCACAATAATACAATAAAATTAAAAAAATTGAAGAAATTAGACAATTTATATGAGAAAACAACATTCAAAGATACAAAATAGATGGATTGTAAAATGCTAGATTATCAAATCTGGCACAAATGAAATGTTTCACTTAGAAAGCAAAAAACAAAGAAAATAACACACATAAAAATTTTAAAATGAATTCTTAATTTCTTAGGGATTATTAAGATGAGTCAAAAAACAATTGTTTTCTCTGATTGGATCTTATTTGAGATGGTTATGAAATACCAATGTAGAGAGGCATAATTAAACATAAATTATTTTTTTAAGTTTAGTAAATATATGTGTTAAAGTTAAAATAAGAAACAAAGAAAATGTAATTTAGTGAAATAAAGATATTGTAAAAATCACACTAGTGAAGATTTAGAGTTATGCAGTAATATAACCAAAACATTTAAAAAAGTGACATAAATTATACCAGAATGTTGTATTCCAAGATATTAAAAAGGTCATGTGTTGCATCTTCGATCATGAAATAAGCTACAAATCAAAATTTCTCTTAAAGAAAAAAATAGAAGGTAAAATATTTAAAAAAATTACAAATAAATAATTTATTAAATAGAGCTCATTGGCACAAGTACAACAATATTTCTTGCATATTGATCAGGACACATTTGAAATAACTATAAATAACAAAAGTAAAGAAGAACAAAAAAATAAATTATAAATTTATTATTTAATAAATTTATACTATTGCTAAAAATTGATTAATTGAAGTAATCCAATACAACAAAATGGGGGCAATATAAAGCTCATATAAGAAGAGAATTGGAATTAATACTAATAAAACAAAACAAAAATAGAAATTTGAAGAAAATGGATGAATTATATAATAAAATTGTATTATAAGATAAAAGGATTTCGAGTGTTATATTTTTCTTTTTCAAACAGATAAGAGTGAAAATGTCCAATAAAGAATAGTAATGCCATAACAGATTAAATATGTGAAAGTTTCAAATTTTTAGATGAGTAGAGCTTGTTGAGATGAGTCCAACATCCTTTTGTTTATCTCGATAAAAACCCTTCTAAAAATACTATGAATTACAAACTTAAATAATAAATAATATATATTTATGTTTAAATGAGATAAATTGAATATATATAATATATCCAAAAAGAAAAATTATTGATCACATAAAAGGATAGTTTGTGTTTCATAGTAATATAAGAACATGAAAGAGAAAACTTTGAAAAAATAAGTTAAATTATATGTGAAAGTTGCATCCCAAGATGCAAGAAGATGAAACGTAACATCATAGTTTGTTAAATCTTTAATAAATTTCATGTCCATTGAAACTTTCACAATTCATAGAAAATTAAATATTTAAAAATATATAGTTGAATCTTTAATTAGATTGAGGCCATTTAGAAGAGTGTAACAATTTTTATTTCACCATGATTAGACGTTAGAATTATTACAAGTTACTAAAGCAAAAAAGAATAAACAAAAAAAATATTTTATTGTTAAGTAAATATATATTCAAGCTTAAATAATTTAAATTAAAGTAATATAATATAACCAATTCTAAGCGATGTAAATTTCACACAGAAGAAGATTTTGAGCAAAAAATAATATAAAAAATTAAAAGCCAAAAAGTAGAAATATTTACATGAATTGTGAGGAAAAGTTGGATTCCACGATACTATGGTGGTTACCATCATTGATCATCAAATATGCCAAGAATCAAAATGTCTCATAAAGCGAGTAAAAAATTAAAAAAATATAGAAATTAATGTTTATTTCTTTGATTGGATATATCCAAAAGAAAGCAAAAAAGTTTAAGAAATGAAAGAATTTTAAAAAATTAGAAAGTAAATTATTTTAAAAAATTTTAAAAGGGATAATTAATTAAATAGAGGTCATAAAGATGTGTCGAATGACATTTGTTTGATATCGAACAAATGTTATTTAGATTTAATATTAATTACCAAAATAAACAAAAATAAAAAATAATAAATTATTTTTTGAAATTAATTCAATTTACTTTACAATGAAAATTTTAAAATAATGAATCAATGTAATATATTCAAGTTAAAGAAAATTAAAGGTGAAATAAGAGAAACTTTAGACTTGTAGAGCATTACAACCAAATCAAAATAAAACATTTGAAAAAATGAGATTAATTATATGAGAATTTAATAAGATAATAAAAAGATAGAGTGTGATGTTCTTAACTATCAAATCATATATGAATTAAAAATGTCTAATAAGAATTGTAAATCCATAAAAATTAAAAATTTCAAAAAAAATAAAAAAGAATATATAATTCTACAGAGCTCATTGTGATGAGGCCAAGATCATTTGTTTTGTCTAAGATCAAACCACATTTGGATTTACTACAAATTACCAAGACAAATAATAAAAAATTATTATTTCATAATTTAGTAAATATAAAATATAACTAAAATAAGATAAATTTAAATAACATAACATGACCAAATCAAAATAATGTGTTGGCCACACTAGAGGAGACATAGTGTTTTAGATAATTATAACCATGTGAAAGAAAAACCATGGAAAGAAAACATAAATTATATAAAGAAGTTGCACTACAAGTTTCTAAGGAGATCATGTGTAGCATACTCAATCATTAAAACCAGAAACAATCAAAATCAAAGGTAAAGAATTTTGAAATAAGAGAAAAAATATTTAAAAACTTCAAAATGAATTTTTTAAAATAATATTTTTTCAACTTTATTGGGACTCATTTTAAATTATCATAATTATTTAAGTAAATAAGTATATGTAATAATAAATTATTATTTTCATAGTATGTAAATATGTATTAAAATGGAATGAATTAAATTAAAGTAATAAAATATACCCAAATGAAAGAAATGTAAAGCTCACAAGGAGGATAATTAGAGCTGCATTGTAACATAAAAGAATCAAACAAAAACATTGAAAAAATGAGATACGTTGTAGGAGATAAATGCATTTTAAAATACTAAAGGGATCAAATGTAACATCATCAATCATCAAATTAACATCAATTAAAAATTTTTCTTAAACCAGGTGAATACTATAAAAAATAAAATATTTAAAATATGAAAATGACTATATCATTAGATTGAGTTAATTTAGATGAGTTTATCGACATTTGTTTTCCCTTCATTAGACCTTACTTGGTGTTAGTATCAATTACCAAAGAAAAGAGTTATAATAATGATATTTTACTTTTTTAGTACTATGTGGATAAATATTAAAAAAAAGATGTATTGAACTAATGTAATTTAACAAAATTAGAGCAACATTAAGGTCACATAAGTTGAGATTTAGACTTGCATAATAATATAGAAAAATCAATGCAAAAAGTTTGAAGAAATGATATAACTTGCATATGAAAGCTGCATTGAAAGATATTAAGAGGACCAAGTATGCATTGTTTATCATCAAATGAAGTAAAAATAAAACTATCTCTTAAAGAGTGTGACAAATCTAAAAACAAAAGTACTTAAAAATAAAAAAAATGAATTTTTAATTAGATAAAGCTCGAAAAGATGAGGGAAACTACATTTCTTTTGTGTAGGTTGCAGGTCATCTATATTTACTATGAGTTATAAAAGTAAATAAGCATAAATAAAAATAAATTTTTATTAAACTGTAAAATCAATTATATTAATACATAAATTAGATAAATTGATGCAATATAATATAATCAACTCAATGGAAACTAAATATCACACGAGAGAAGGCTTAGGTGTTATGTAGTAATATAATCAAATCAAAGTGAAAATTTTGAATGAATAAGATAAATTACGTGGGAAACTTGTTTTCTACAATACTTCATGGCCTTGTGTAACACCCTTGATTAATGAATTACATAGAAAAAATGTCTCATAAAGCATGCTAAAATTACTAAAAATAAAAAATATTTATAAAAAATTTAATTGAATAGAGCCTTTTTAGATATGTGAAATGATGTTTGCTTCCTCTTGATCAACCCTTATTCAAAATTAGTATCGTTTATAAAATTAAATAAAAATTAAATAACAATAATTTTTTTTTCTTATACAAAGAAAATATATATTACAACCAAAAAAGGCAAATTGAAGCAACAAAATATAACAAAATGTAAGTAATGTAAAGGCCATAAAATAAAAGATTTGGAGTTAAATACCAATAAAACTAAATGAAGGCAAAAATAAAGGAGCTTTATAAGATAGTTACATTCCATTTTCCTTAAGAGATCAAGTGTAACATCCTCAATTATTAAATTAAGTATGAATCAAAATGTTTTATTAAACTTCAAAAAAAATTAAAATTTTAAAATAAAAATGAATTTAAAATTCAATTGAACTTTTTGAGATGACTTTGATCATATTTGCTTTGTTTTGAGTAGATTTCATTTGTTATTACAACAAAATATCACAGTAAATAATCTTAAATAAAAAAAATTAGTACTTTAATATCATGCAAATACATTCAAAAGCTAAAATGATTTAAATTCAAGCAATGTAATCTAACAAAGTCAAATAATGTACCGATCATAATGATTCTTAAAGCTTGTAAAATCATAAAAAGTAAAACATTTAAAAACTAAATGTGAATATTTATTTGAATAGAACTTGTGATACAAATGCAATGACATTTCTTTTTCGTCAATTGGGTCTTATTTTGGGTTAATGGAAATTATAAAAGTAAATAATCTCAACTAAGAATAAATTTATTTTTTCATTATTAAATTGATAAGTATTAACGTTTAAATAAGATAAAATTGAAGTAATATAATATAACAAAATGAAAATGATGTAATCATTACGTAAGAGGAAAAGTAGAGATTTATTGAAAGTTATGTGGGGAAATGCGGCAAAGTTTTTTGAAAGGTTGCGGTCAAAAATAGTAAGGAGATCGAGTATAATAACCTTGTTCATAAATCAAGTGAGAATCAAATTGTCTCTTCAATGATCCCATAAAACAAGAAAATAAAATATTTAAAATTGTAAAAATCAATATTAAATAGATAGTAATCAACGAGGTGACTCCAATAATATTTGTTTGATCTTAATGAAACCACATTAGATGTTATTAGTAAATATGCAAAAATAGTAACAAGTTTTTAAATAATAAGGAGATATATATTAAAGCTAAAATTAAATAAATTGAAGTAAAGTACTATTACAAAATAAACGTGAAATATGGTCAAATAAGGCATAAATAATGCATTCATATTAATACAACTAAATAAAAAAAGAAAATTTAAACAACTAGTATAAAATTTATATGAAAATTAAATTCAAATACACTAGAGCGATCGAGTGTAATATCCTTGATCGTAGAACATGCTTTAATCAAAAAATATCACAAATCATACGAACTTTCTAATGATAAAACATACTTGAAAAACAAAAATAAAAATTTATTTAGATAGAGCTCATCAAGAAAAATCTAACAACTTTAGTTTCATCTCGCTCAAACATCATTTGGAATTAATTCGAATTAATAAAGCAAATAAGTTAAAAAAAAATATTATTTTAATAATCTAATATTAATGAAATATATCTTGAAGTTGAAATAATAGAACTTTAGTAGCTGCATAGTAATGCGACTAAATCAAAGCATAAATGTTGAAGAAATGAGATGAATTAGGTAGAAAATTTGTATTTTAAGACTCTATGGTGATCAAATATAATTTTTATCAATTATTACAATAAGTATGAATTTAAATGCATGATAAAGCATGCCAAATGTCTTAAAAAATATTTAAAATATTCAAAATGTTTATTTTGTTGTGTTGATCTACTTTAGGTAGTCTCATGGCATTTATTTCAATTAAATTGACCCTTAGTTAGACTTTTTGCAAATTAACAAAGAAAACAAAAAATAAATATTTAATTACTTTTTTAATATTAAATAAAAATATATTTAATATGAAATTAGTTAAATTAAAGCAAAGTATTATAGCCAAATCAATGCAATGTATAAGTCACACTAGAGGCAAATTGGAGTTTCATAGCAACATAACAAAAATTAAAGATCAATATTTGAAAAGATAAGGCAACTTGCTTTAGAAAGTTGCATTTTAAGATACCAAAAAGAAACAGTGTGACATTCTTGATCATTAACTCAAGTAAGATTCAAAAATATCTCATTATGTTTGTTTAAAAATCTATTAAAAAATATTTTAAAATTTAAGAAATTAATTTTTAATTAGAATGAGCACATCAAGATTAGTCCAATAGTATTTCATTCATTTCAATTAGATCCCTTTTAGAATTTCTTCAAATTAGAAAATGTAAAAGCAAAAACAAAAAAATTATCTTAACATAAAGTTAATAAATATATTTTAAAGTTGAAGTAAAATAAATTAAAGTTCTATAATTTAACAAAATCATGGACATGTAAAGGTTAAATGAGATGAGATTTATTTTTACATTGTAATATAGCTAGTTGAAAGGAAAAGCTTTAACAAAACAAGTTAAATTGTTAGGGAAAGATACATTCCAAAAACAAAGGGGATTGAGTTTAACTTTCTTAATTATCAATTCAAGTGTGAATGAAAACATCTTTTAAAGCATGCCAAATTATTGATAAATAAAATATTTACAAGTATGAAAATAAATATTTTAATGAATAGAGCTCATTGAAATGAGTTAAACAATGTTTTTTTTCTTGATTGGACCTCGTTTAGAGTAACAATAAACAAAAAAAGTAAATAAGCATAAATAATAATAAATTATATTTTCTTATTTTAATAAAATAATTGTTGATCTTGAGATGAGATAGTGTGAAAACAAGTAATATAACTAAATGAAAATGAAGTAATTATCACATGAGAAGAAAGAGGTTCAAAGTAATAAAATGTATTGAATTTGCTTGAGCTCGCCAAGACAATTCAAATGAATTTTTTTTATCTCTATGTAAATACATGTATGAAAGACGAAATGATAGAAATTGAAGCAATGTAATATAGATAAATAAAAGAGTTGTAGAGATATTAAAGAAGTTTTAGAGCTACTAGTAATATAACAAAATTAAGGCAAAACCTCTAAAGAAGTGGCATAAGCTGTCTCACAAAGTTGTGTTCTAAATTAATAAGGAGATTGAGACTAACAATCTCGATAGTTAAATCAAGTAGAAATAGAAATCTCAAATATATTGAGCCAAAAACTTAGAAAAGGAAATATTTTAATTTATAAAAAAGAGTATTTAATTAAATAGAGCTCTTCTTGACCAGTCTGACAACCCTTTTTCGTCTTGATCACACATTAGAATTATTTCCAATTAACAAATTAAATAGTAATAAATGATAAAAAAATTATTATTTCAAATTTAAGAGGTATACGTTAATGTTGAAGTAAGATAAACTAAAAAATAAGTTTTCCAAATCAAAGCGATATAAAATTAACATGAGTGGAAATTTAGAGCTACATAGTAATATAACAAAATAGAAGCAAAAACTTAAAAAAAAAGATAAAATTTGAGGGAATTTTTTATTCAATGATATTATATAGATTGAGCATCAAGCATCAATATTAATTTGTTTTAAGAATCGAAAGGTCTTTTAAAATGTGCCGAAGTATCAAAAAAATGTTTTAATATATGAAAATAAATATTTAATTGGATAGAGGTTATTGAGTTTGGTCAACAACACTTGTTTCTCTTGATGAAATTAAACTTTGTTTGAAAATATTATGAAAAATAAATCTAAATAAACTTAAATAATTATAAAATACAATTTTAATATTAACTCAATATAAATTAAAACTATTATAAGAAAATATAAAGCAATGCGATGTCATCAATTAGAAGCAATGTAATGGTCACATGACTGATATTGAGTGACATAGTAATGCAATAAAGCAAAAAATTTGAACATCCTTGATTTCTGAATTTGATATGAACCAAAATATACTATAAAGTGTGCCAAAAAGTTATGAAATAAAAAATTTCAATCAATAAAAAATTATATTTAATTAGATAGTTCAAATAACAAAGTCTCTATTAGTTGTTCTGTCTTAATCAGACTGCATTAAGAATTATTGAGTTATGAAAGTAATTTAGAATAAATATTAACAAATTATTATTTGAAAATTAGGTAAATATACATATTAAAGCTAAAATGAGAGAAATTGAAGTATTATAATATAAACAAATCAAAGCAATATAAGGTTCATAATAATGGATTTAGAGTTATATAGTAATACAACAAAATCAAAACAAGAAATTCATAAAAATGATATCAATTATATGAGAAAATTGCATTCCAACATTATAAGAAGATCAAGTGTAACATCCTTAATCATTAAATTTATTTGAAAGAAAGTACCTCATAAAGAAAGCCAAAACACTTGAACAAATGTTTACAAAAATAAAAATAAATATTTTATTAGATAGTGCTAATCTTTAGTAAGTCCAAAAAAATTTCATCTTATCATACCACATTTTGGAAAACCATGGATTACCACTACAAAAAAGCATAAATAGTATTGTTTTTTATATTAATTAAATAAATATTTAAGCTAAAACAAGAAAAATTGGTGCAATGTAATATAACTAAATTAAGGCAATTTAAAGGTCACTCAAGAAGAGAAATGAAGTCTTATTACAATGTAACATAAAAGCAAACAAATTAAATAAATATGATAATTTATATAAGAATGTTATATCCTAAGATGCTAATGAAATAAGGTGTCATACTATGGAAAGGCAAAAGAAGTATGAATAAAAATATCTTAAAAGTGTGCCAAAATAGATAAAATAGACTGAGATGTGCCCAATAATATTTGTATCATCTTAACCAGATTTCATTTGAAATTACAATGAATTACAAAGAAAATATACATAAAAAAATAGATTATTATTTTAATTTTATAAAAACATGTTTTAAAATTAAAGTTAGATAATTTGAAGAAATGTGTTATAATTTTATCAAATTGAGGTAAGGTCACATGATAAAAGAGTTGAAAATACATTGCAATATAACTAAATAAAGGAAACATGTTTTAAAAATAAGATAAATTACTTAGGAAGCTTGAAATTTAAGATACTAAAAAGGTCAATGGTAACATCCCTAATCATCAAATCACATACGAATTCATATGACTTTCAATTTATCATAAAAATAGATAAAAGTAAATAACTTTAAATATAAAAATGAATATTTCTTTTCTCAGAGTAAACACTAAAAATATTTATTTTCTCTTTGTCGAGCCTTGTTTGGAATTACTAATAACTAAAATGTTAAATAAGAATAAATAATAATAAGTTATTATTTTAAAATTAAATAAATATATATTAAAGCTAAAAATGAGTCAAATTGAATGAATATAATATAACCAAATCAAAAGTTATTTAAAAGTCATGAGGGGAGATTTTGAGTTATATAGTAGTAGAAAAAAAATGAATATGAACAATATGTGGAAAACACGACAGAGTTGATGAGAAAGTTGAATTCCAAGATTTTTAGTAGATCGAGTGGAACATACTTGATCGTCAACCGAGGTACAAATAAAAATCTCCCAAAAATCATATTAAGACAATAGAAAAATAATATTTAAGAATTAAAAAAATATATTTAATTGGATTGAGCTCAATGAAATGAGTTGAATGACGATTGTTATGTGTAATAGAAGCACTTTTGGAATCACTACGAATTGCAAAATAAATAAGCACAAATAATAATAAATTGTTGTTTTACTACTATGCAAATTAATTTTAATGTTGAAAAAAGATCAATTTAAAGAATGCAATATAATCAAGATAAATTTTTGTAAAAGACATATGAACAAAATTAGAGTTTCATAGTAATATAACTAAATCAAGGAACAAAATTAAAGGAAAGACATTAATTATATAAAAAAGGTGCATTCCAAGTTACTAATAGGATCGAGTGTAGCATCATCAATTTTGAAATTAGGTGTAATAAAAATGTTCCTTAAAGAATGTAAAAACTAAAGAAAATTTAAAATTTAAAATTATAGAAATAATTATCTTATTAGATAGAGCTCATGATGCCATGCCCAACAATATTTATTTCCTTTCGATTATACCTCATTTTGAGGTTAATATTGAGTCACCCTTGTGTTTGATGAGTCAAGCCTGAAACTTGTTACATGTTATTCTAATGAGCTTGTTTAGTATAAATAAGGTGTAGTTCTTAATTAACAGGCCATGAACCTTAGAAGATGGTGAATTAGTGGCCTTCATAGTGTTTTGGAATGTTTAACATGTTCCAAGAATTGAAGACATCTACACCAAGCTTTGATAAGTTTTTTCTAATAAAATGTTAACTTCTTTATTTTAAAGGCACTCTCACTTTCTATAAATCTCAAATCATATTTGAGTATCAAATTGTTTAATTATCTCCTTCGTTTAGCAAATGAATAGGATTCGATTTTTGAATCCATCAACCTTTTCTTGAGTAAATTATATCCTTGTGAAGTTCCACATTAGTTCATTTCCCAACATTGATTAAATAAGATATATTGCATAAGAAAGTTACATTCCATGAAACTAAGGAGAATGATGGTAACATCCTCATTCATCAAATCAAGTGTGAATGGAAATGTTTCGTATTTTGGGCCAAAACCTTGAATAAAAAATATTTAAAAAAGAAAAATAAATATTTAATTAGAACTCATTAAGAAGGTTTCAATAGCATTTATTTATTCTCTATGAAACCTCTTCTAAAGTTATTGCAAATTCCTAAAAAAATAAGCATAAATAAAATTTATTTTTCTTTTAATTTTAAAAAACTTTATGCTATGTCATAACGAGATAAATTGAAGGTATGCAATATAAATAATTCAAACTAATATAGCCAATAATATGTGAAAATTTTAAAAAGTTAAGATAATTTATGGTAAGGTAGCATTCTAAGTTGTTAATGGCGCCAGGTGTAATATTCTAGATAATCAAATCCAGTATTAATTGAAATATCTCATAACAAAAAAAAACTTTATAAAGTAAAACACTTAAAAATAAAAAAAAGGAATGATAAATTAGAAAGAGATTGTGAAGACATGCTCAACGAAGTTTGTTTCATCCCCATTAGAACTTTTTTACAATTACTAAAATAAATAAGTATAATTTAGAAATATTATTTTTAACATTAATAAATATATATTAATGTCAAAAAATGATATGTTGGAGCAATGTTATGAAAATAAATGAAAGTGATGTACATGTTATATAAGAGAAGAATTAGAGTTTCATAGTTTTATTATGAACAAATCTATGAAATAAGAATTTGAAAACATGAGCAAAACTTTGTTAGAAAGATGTGTTCAAACATATTTAGGAGACCTTGTGTAAAATTCTCGATCATCAAATTACGTGTGAATATTATTGTATAGTAATGCATGTGAAAGACTTATGAACAAAAATATTTAAAAATATGACAATGAATAAATAATCGAATAGAGCTCAATTAGATTCTTCAAATGATTTTTCTTTCATCATTATTAGAGCTTATTTGCAATTACTATGAATTAACAAACTAAAAAAACAAAAAAATAAAAAAATAGTATTTTAATAAAAAAATATATATTAGATCTTGAGTGAGATAAATTAAAACAATGTAATATATCCAAATCAAAAGTGATGCAAAGGTCATATGAGATATGATTTGGATTTCATTAGTAATATAAAAAAATAAAAGTGAAAAAATTGAAAACTTAAAATAAATTATAAAGATAATTTTATTCTAAGAAAACAAATAGGTCAATTGTAATTCAAAATTTCTCCTAAACATGCCAAAAGCTAAAATAATAGAAAATTTAAAAAATAAGAAAATTAAATATTTAATTGGGCAATGTTATTGCGATGATTACCTCAAGAGTTATTTGTTCTCAAATAACACTTAGTTTCAAATTACAATGATTTACTAAATTAAATAAATATAAATAATAAATTTTTATAAATATAAATAAAATAAGTGTTAATGTTGAAAAAAGATACAGTTATTTAATGTGATATAATTAAATCAAAGTTTTATAAAAGTCACATGATAAGAGAATTAGATTTTTGTAATAATATAAAAAAATTAAGCAAAAAAATTTTAAAAAGAAGTAATTATACTAGAACATCTTGTTCTAAGTTTCTACTAAAATTGAATTTAATATCATAGAACATTAAATTAGGTACAATGTAAAATGTCTCATAAAACATGTAAAAGCCTATTGAAATAAACATTTAAAAGTATAAAAATATATATATTTAACTAAATAGAGTTCATAAAGACGATTCAAAAAATATTTAGATCATCTTAGTTGGACATCATGCTGAATAACTATGAATTATCATATTATGTAAGAATAAATAATAATAATGATAGATTATTTTAATATTACATAAATATATATCAAAGTTGAATTGACGTAAATGGAAGTATTATAATATAACAACATTAAGGAGATGAGGTGACATGGAAAGCCAACTAAAGCTTCACAATAATTTAACATAATCAAATAAAAATAATTGAAGAAAAATCATATAATTTGTGCAAGCAATTTTCATATTAAGGAAATAAGGAGATTGAGTGCAGCAATTTCGTTCATTAATTTATGTATGAATCTAAATGTTTGATAAATCATGTCAACATCTTAGTAAATAAAATATTAAGAAATACAAAAAAAATTTCAATGGTTATTCAGATGATTCTAGAGAAATTTATTTTGCCTCCATTAGACCTCTTTTAAAATCCATAAAATAAAATAAGAATAGATAATTATAAATTACTATTTTAGTGTTAAGTAGATATCTATCTAAGCTCAAATAAAATAAATATAAGGAATGTAATATAACAAAATAAATCATTTAGAGTTATGTAATATAAAATAAATTAAAATTGAAAAGTTGAAGAAATATGATAAATTTTATAGTAAAATTCATTTCTTAAGTAGAACGATATCCACTGAAATATCCTCAATAATTAAATATGATAAAAATCTAAATTTCTCTTTAAGTGTGTCGAGACACTCAAAAATAAAATTTTTAATAATATAAAAAATAATATTTAATTGGATAGAGTCCATCTAGATGTGTCCAAATAAGTTGGATTTGTCTCAATGAGACTTCACCTAGAAATATACAAGTTACAAAATGAAAAAATACTTATTGTTCTTTAACTTTAAGTAGATATATACTAAAGCTAAAATGAGATAAATTAAAGCAATGTAATATAACTAAATAAAAAAGATTTATGGTTGCATGAGAGGAGAATTTTTTTTTCTTGGTATTGTAACCAAATCAAAGTAAAACATTTGAAGAAATTGGATACGTTTTATACGAAAGTTACATTTCAAGATAATTAGGAGATCAAGAGAAACATTCTTGATCATCAGATCAACTATGAATAGTATTCTCATTTAGACCTCATCTAGAATTTGTACAAATTATCAAAGTAATAATACATAATAATTAATAAATTATTAATTTAATAGTAAGTAAATAAAATTATTAAAGCTAAAATTTGATAAATTCAAGCAATGTAATATAAGCAAATAAAGGAGATGCAATGTTGACATAATAGAGATTTAGAGTTTTGTGGCAAGGTAAACTAATCAAAGTGAAACAATTTAAAAATATGATAAATTGTATCAGAAAGATAAATTCCTATATGCTAAGGAAAGCGAATGTGCCATCGTAAATCTTCCAATCATTTGGTATTTAGATTTCTAGTAAAGCATGACAAAATAAAATTAGTTAAAGCACCATACAGGAGGTGAAATATAGTTTCATTATAATATAACCTATTAGAAGTGGGAATTTGAAGAAATTAGATAAATTTAATGGGAGAGTTGTATTCAAGGAAACTAAGAAGAATGAGTACAACATCCTCAATCACAAATATAAGTGCAATTTGAAATGTTGCATAAGGCTTTCCAAAAAAATTTTAAAATATAAATTGAATATTTATGTTGATAGAGCTTCTAGAGACATGGCGAACAACATTTGTTTCATCTCAATCAAATATGCTTTAAAGTTAGTACAAATTACAAAATTAAATAATCAATAATATTAATAAATTATTATTTTGAAGTTAATTAAAACTAAATTAAGTTAAATTGAAGTAATATGATATAAAAAATAATAGTAATGTAAAGGTCACAGATGGTAAAAAAATAGAGCTTTTATAATAAAATAACATATCTAGACTAAAAAACTTGAAGAAATTGCATAATTTGTGCTTGATATTTGCATTTCTGTTTGTAAGGAGTTTAAGCATAACACCCTCGATAGTGAAATTATGTTCGAATTGAAATGTCTCGTAAAAGTTTCCAAAATCATATAAAATAAATACTCAAAAATATAAAAATAATCATTTAATTAGATTCAATTCTTTGAGATGTGTCCAACAATGCCTGTTTTTATCTCGATTGGACATCATTTGGAATTGCAATGCATAACCAAATGAAATAAGCATAAATAAAAATGATTATTATTTTAATATAAACAAATAAAAATAAAAAATTTTAAAAAATGAGATAAATTATAAAACAAAGTTGCATTCAAAGATACTAAAGTGATTACGTGTATTATTTTTAATCAAAAAATCATATTCAAATTAAAATGTTTTATAAATCATTAAAAATGTTAAATAGATACTTAAAAATATAAAATAAATATTTAAATTCAAAAAGCTTTATGAGATGAATCTAACAATATTTTTGTTTTCTCCATTAGACCTTGTTAGAAATTAGTGTGAATAACCAACCTAAAAAAGCATAAATAATAACAAATTGTTATTTTAATATTAAATAAATATATAGTAAAGTTGAAATTAGACAAATAAAACCTATGTAATACTAAAAAGTAAAAGAAAAATATAAAGAATGGGGATAAAGTTTATAAGAATGTTGCATTCCAAGGTGCTAAGGATGCATCATATAAAATTCCCCATGGTCAAATAATGCTTGAAATGAAATGTCTTGTAAATCATGCCAAAATCTTGGAAGATAATATTCTTACTATAATATGAAGGGAGTATACAATGAATTTGACATATGATGATTGTTAGAAATATAATATATTTAAATTAAAGTGATGTTAAGGACACAGAATAGGAGAAATGGATTTTCATTGTAATATAATTAAATGAATTCAGAACATTTGAAGAAATGAGATAAATTGCAACGAAAAGTTCCATTCCAAAATGCTAAGGTGATCAAGTTCAACATTTACAACCATGAAATTAAGTGTAAAAAGAAATGCCTATTTTAAAAACCTAAAATTCAAGAAAATAAAGGATTGAATGATATTTTTTATCTCGATAAATAAAAATAAATTATGTTTTTAATCTTAAGTGAATACACATAAATGTTTAATGAGATAAATTAAAACAATCTAATATAATGAAATTGTGGCAATGTGAAGATTGTAGGAGAGGAGATTTAGGATGATATAGTGATATTATCAAATCAAAGTAAAACTTTATAAACATGAGATAAATTGAATGAGAACATTTCATTCCAAGATATTAAGGATATTGGGTGCAACATCCTTAAAAATTAAATCTTATACGAATAAAAAATCTCATAAAACATTCCAAAACCTTAAAACCCGAAATATTTGAAAAATTGATTTTTAATTGGAAAAATCTCATCGAGATGAGTCAACTTATATTTAATTGAATGTATGACATTTAGAAGCACTATTATTACAAAAATTTAAAAACATAAATAACGATAAATTCTTATTTTAATTACAAATAAATATGTATTAAATATTAAATAAGATAAATTGAAGATTTGTGATATTGAGAAATTAATGTAATCAAAAGATTCCATGAAAGATAATTTACAATTGTATAGAAGAGTTACTAAATCAACAAAAAAATATTTGAAGAAATGAGGTAAATTATATGATAATGTTGCATAACAGGGTGCTATGGAAAATCGAGTGCGAAGTCTTTGATTGTCGAATTAGCATGAATTATTGTAGAAAATAAGTGTAGCTAGTTATTAATTATTATCTAAGTGTTAAGTAAGCATTTATTAAAATTCAAATGAGATATTTTGAATCAACATAATATATCTAAGTAAAAGACATGTATTAGTCACATAAGAGAAGAGTAAGAGTAACAATGCAATATAACTAAATAATAGTGAAAACTTTAAAAAAAATGATAAATTATATTTAAAAGTTGCATTCCAAGAAATTAAGGAGATGAAGCATAAAATCCTCAATAATTAAATCAAGCATGAATCAAAAGGACTAATAAAGAATGAATAGAAAAAAGACATTTAAAATCTAAAAGAATTTAATTATATATAGCTCATTGAGAAGGGTCATAAAACTTTTTCATCTCAATCTAACCTTGCTTGAAATTAAAAAATGATAAATAGAGTAAAAAAGTATAATAAAAAACTATTATTTTAATGTTAAGAAATATATTGTGAACATCAAAGGAGATAAATTAAAGCAACGTAATTTAACCAAATCAATGCTATGTTAATGTCAGGCTAGATTACACATTCAAATAACATCCTCGATCATCAAATCAAATATAAATAAAAATATCTCATAAAGCATTCCAAAATCTTAGAAAACAAAATGTTTAAAAACAAAAACTTAATTCCATAGTGTTGGTTGAGATTAGTCCAATGACAATTGTTTCACCTTCATCAGACCTTGTTTAAAATTTCTTTGAATTACCAAATCAAATAAGCATAGATAATAAAAAAGTTATTTGGATATTATGTAAATAAATATTAAACTTGAAAAAAGATATATTGAAGCAATGTGGCATAACAAAATAAAAGCAATGCAATGGTCACAATAATAGAGAATTAAAGTTTCATTGCAATAAAATAATGTAAAAGAAAAGTTTTTCAAAAAATTAGATAAATTATACAAGATGGTATCGTACAAAGATACTACAGAAAAAAAGTGAAACTTATCGATTATTAGATCAGATTAAAGTTAAAATTTCTAGTAAATCAAGCCAAAACACTAGAAACCAAAAAATCTAAAAATACTAAAATAAATATTTAATTAGATACAGCTCATAAAAAATTTTAATGACATTTGTTCCATTTGGATATGACGTTGTTTGGAATGACTACCAATTGCTAAAATAAATATGCATAAATGATAAAAAAAATTATTTTAATGTTAATTAAATATATATTAAAAAGCTAAAAGAAGGTAGATTGATACAATATAATATAACCAAATTAACATAACATAATGATGACATGAGAAGAAGTTTTAAGTTACAAAAAGAATTTATGAAGCAAAAGAGAAAAATAAAGAAATGACAAATTATATGAAACTTTTTTCTTCTATAATAGTAATGAGATGAAGTGTAATATCAACAACTATAAAATATTATTAGAATCAAAATGTATAATAAAAGATGCAAAAACTATTAAAAAAAATTATAAATATAAAAGTTAACATTTAATTGGATGTTGGTCATCGAGACAAGTGTAATGATGCTTTCTTCATCATCTTTGACCTTATTTATAATTATTAAAAAATATCAAAATAAATATTCATAAATTATAATAAATTATTTTGTTAATATTTTATAATTTATATTAAAGGTGAAATAAGAAAAATTGAAACAAGGTAATATAAGCAAAAAAGGAAATGTAAACATCACACAACATAAAATTTATTGTTACGAACTAATAAACCCTATTCAAAGAAAAAAAATTTAAAAAATAGGGTAAATGGTACAAGAAAGTTCCATTCCATGATGCTCAGAAGTTCAAGGATAATATCTTCGATTGTTAAATTAAGTACCTATCAAAATATCTAAAGCATGCCAAAACCTTATAAAATAAAATATTTCAAAAATATAAACATGAATATTTAATTTGGTAGAGCTCATTAAGAAGAGCTCAATGATGATTATTTTATCTTAATTTGACCTTATTTAGATTAAGTATAAATTATCAAATTAAACAAAAATAAGTATTAATAAATTATTAATTTAATATTAAATATATATGTGGATACTAAAATAAGATAAATTGAAAAAATATGATAAGGTCCAATCATTGTTATTTAAATGTCACATAAGAATAAAATTGGAGTTTCTTTTCAGTAAAACCCTATCGAAACAAAAAAAATGAAGAATTGACAAATTTACAAGAATGATATTTTCCAAGATAATTAGGAGATTTGAGTGCAATGCCCTTGATCATCAAATTATATTTGAATTGAAATATATAACAAAACATGCAAAGGTTATACGAAATAAAATATTTAAAAAGTATAAAAAGGGATTCAATGGGATAGTTATTAGTTTGGGGATATTTGTTTCCTCTCAATTGGATCTTGGTTGGCATTACATTTAATTCCCAAAGAAAAAATACATAACAGTAATTATTTATTAACATAATATTAAGAAAATATGTACCTTAGTTGACATCAGATAAATTAAAGAAAAATATTATATAACCAAATCAAAGTGATGCAAAGCTCACATGAGGGAAGAATTAGAGTTTCATATTAATATAACCAAATCAATGTGAAAAATCTAAATAAGTAAGATAAATTGAGTTACAAAGTTGCATTCCAAGATACTAATAAGATTTAGTGTAACATCCTTGAGCATTAAATTAGGAAAGAATTAAATCCCATACAAAAAAAGAAAAACTAAAATATTTTAAAATATGGAAACTGATATTTATTTGCATAAAGCTTTTCAGTGTGAGACCAATGACATTTGTTTTGCATAAATTGGATCTCATTGCAAATTATAGTGAATAAACAAATTAAATATGCATAAATAAAAAAATAATATGGTAAAGTCAAAGTGATATAAAAGTCACACAGTCAGAGATTCAAATTGACACTGTAATAAAACTATCATGACAAAAACTTTTAGGATGTGAGACAAACTTTGTGAAAAAGTTACGTTCGATGATACTAAGTTGATAAAGTATAACATCCTAGATCATTAAATCAGGTATGGATTGAAATGACTAAAAAACTATAAACAACTCTTATAAAATAACATATTTTAAAATATATGTTGATTATTTTATGGAGCTTATACATAAAAGTCAAGGTTGTTTTCTTTGTTTTAGTCAAATGTCATTTAGAACTACTATTAATTACGATTGTAAATAACAGTGAATAAAAGTAAATTTTTTACTTAATATTCAATAAAGATTTATTAAAGTTTTAAAAAATAGATTAAAATAATATTATAGAACCAAATCAAGGTGATGTAATTATCACACAAGAATAGATTCAGAATTACAATATAATATAATCAAATTGAAGAAAGGAACTTGAAGAAATGAGATAAAATATTTGAGAAAGTTATACCCAAGATATTAATGAAATAAAAAATGCCATCTTTGACTATTATGTCATGCATAAATCATAGTATCTCAAAAACATACCAAAGACCTAGAAATAAAATTATTTTAAATATAAAAAAGATTGGTTAATTAGAAAGAGGACATTCAAACTGCCACAATTACATTTGTCTCATTTCGATCAAAACATTTTTGATATTACAATATATGAGATCAAAGCAATGTAAAGGTCATTCGAGAAGATATTTAGCATTAAGTTATAATATAATGTATTCAAACTAAAAATTAATAATTGAGATAAATTTTATAAATAAATCATATTATGAGATACTAAAGAGATCGAGTATAAAATCATTGTTCATCAAACAAGATTTGGACTTACATTACACTTAAACCATGCAAAAATCTTAAGAAATAAAATATTAAAAAAATAAAAATAGAAATATAATTTGATAGAGCTCATTTCGACAAGTCTAGTGGGACTTGTTTCATTTCAATGAGATGTCATTTGGTGTTATTTCTAAGTATGAAACCAAATAGACATAAAACATAATGAATTATTATTTTAAAATTAAGTAAATATATATTCATGATGAAATGAAAAAAAAAATTATGCAAAGTAATACAACAAAATAAAAGTGATTTGGAGGTCACATGAAAGGAGAGTTAGTGTTTTATAGTAGTAATATAAAATCAATCTGAAACATTTGTAGAAATTAGGTCAGTTGTATGAGAAAGTTGCATTCCAAACAACTAAGGATATAAAGTATAATCTTCTTTGCCATCAAATAAGGAATTAATCGAAATTTTGTAAAAGGCATAACAAAATTTTGTAAAGAAGCATAATAACGCAAAATGATTAACTAGTTTTACATGATGACATTGCTCATCCTAATTACACCTTAATTTGTATTACTATGAAATGAAAAAGTAAATAAAAACAATAATAATAAAATGCATTTTAATCTTAAGTGAACATTGATTAAAGCTTAAATAATATAAATTTATGTAATCTAATGTAAACCCCTAAATCAATTTCTTATGAAATAAAATCATGCTTAGGCTTTCGTAGAAGTTAGGCCATTGAACATAAAAAAAAAGTAAATTTTAGTAAGGAAAAGTGTTTTTAATAAAAATGCTTAACTTCATGTGCTTCTTTATGAATATAGCAAGGCTCAAATATCTCAAAACTATTAAGAGAAGTGAGAAATTAAAACTTTAGAAGTGATAGGATTAGTTCGAAGAATTTTGAATTTTGATTAGTATTAAGTCTTAATGCACTATCATGACCATTTTACATAAGTAGAGTATCATGTAGCACTTCATTGAGATCTTAAAATCTTGTTCACTTTCATTAGCTATTTCATTAATAATTGCTAGCTTTATATTCAAAAATTTTGATCATAATCATCAAAAAGTCAAACAAAAGCTATTTTAAATACTAGTACTAAAAGGCATAAAAAGATCTTCCAAACAATTTAAAAGATTTCCTCCAAAATGGTAATATTATTGCCAAAGTAACGGTCAAGGAATTAACAATTAAGTTGAATTCAACTAGAGTCGTTAGAACTGATTAGAGAATATTCTTCTATTAGATCAAACACTATAAAAATAGATGAGTTTTGGATAGTTAAATCAGCATGTATTACATGTAAGCCATCTAATCATCTTTGATGAGATCTCGATCACTTGATTAACCAATAATAATTATGGGATTCTTCTCAACTATAAGATTGAATATTTATAATTTTTATTCACACTATTGAAAGACAAGATGTAAAAAAATATTATCATATAGTGAATTCACATCAGACTATGATCATCCAATCCGAGCCTTCAAGCAAAAAGTCATGGAGGCCCTAAACTTGGGGAAACAGTATAGCTCCATCTCCACAATATCAAAGTGGTTGGTCTTTATATATTCTTTCATGAAGCTTTAACTCGAGCTGATATTGGGGTTACCTCCCTTTGTGTGCTAAGAATTTTAGCATCTATGCCAATTCAATGGACACAGGTTTAAAATGTTTAAAGCCTTGACTTGACTCAATGAATACTTCATTTGAATTATGCTGATCTTGATCCATCTATGCTTTAAGCCAACTATTTTTTAGAATGCACCTTGACTAAGACTAGTCTTGAATTAACTTGGGTCCAGTTCGTCACTTGAAAGGAGACTTGCGAGTGCCAAGCCGTGCTTGGTTGCATGAGAGCTCATTTCTAATTATTGTAAATTACTTAATTAAATAAGAATAAATAATAATAGATTACTATTCTAATATTTTGAAAATAAATATCAAACCAAAGATGAGATAAATTGAAGTAATATTACCAAATAAAAGCAATGTAAATGTTATATTACAGAAGATTTAGTGTTACATAATAATATAAATAATTCAAAGTAATTTTTTTTAAAAATAATGTAAATTATAAAGGAAAGGTGCACTCCATGTTAGAAGGTTACATGTAAAAACCTCGATCATCAAAAATGGTATCAATAAAATGTCTCATAAAGCATGCTTGAACCATAAAAATTAAAAAAAAATCAAAAAAATAAAATATTTGAAAAAATTCAATATAATAAAGTCAAAGAAATATCAAGGTTATACAAGAAGGTATTAAGACTTACATAACAATATAACCAAATAAAAATAAAATATTTGAAGAAATGAGATAGATTATATCAAAAAATTTTATTTCATAACAAATTATATCAAAGATAGTACAATCAATCTCATCAATATAATTCCAATCACATTTATTTTATTTTAATCACAACATATTTTAAATTAATGAAAATTTCTAAAATAAATAAACTTAAATAAAAACATTATCATTTTGTAATAAGTTAATACATATTGAAGTCCAATGAAATAAATTGAAGCATTATAATACAACTAAATCAAAGACAAGTAAATTCATAATTGAGAAGAAATATAGTTACATAATGAGATAATAAAATCAAATAAAAATAATTCAATAAATGGGTTCAATTGTTTGGAATTGTGGACTCTAATGTGCTAACAAGACTGAGTATACCATTATCAAATATTAAAGACTTAAAACATAATGTATCTTAGAAAATATAAAAACAAATAATTAATTGAATAAAGATCATTAAGATGTGCCAATAATGTTTGTTACATTATGATTGGAATTCTTTCAAAATTACAATTAATTGCTAAAGTAAATAAGCATAAATAGTGCTAAATTGTTATTATAGTACTAAGTAAATAGATATTAAATCAAAAGAAAATAAATTTTACCAATGCAATATAATAAATTAAAGATATGTATCGCTCTCATGAGACAAGAAAACTATATAAAAAAACAAAGAAATTTATAGGCGACATGGTAGAACATTTAGAGTTACAAAGCAATATATCCAATTCAAATTGGAAAATTTGAAGGAATGATATATATGTTTGAGATTCTTGCATTCCAATATACTGAGAAAATTTAGTGTAACAATCTTGACATCCAAATCAGATATGAATCAAAATTTCTCATAAAAAATGCAAAAATAATAGAAAATAAATTATTTAAAAATATTAAAATGAATATTTGTTGGGAGAAAGCTTGTTGGGATTAATCCAATGATATTTGTTGACTTGATTAGGACATGGTTTGAATTACATGTAAAGCTCACATGAGTGGAGATTTAGAGTTACATGATAATACAACATAATTAATATGAAATATTTGAAGAAATGAGATGAATAGAATGACAAACTTGTATTTAAAGGTAATAATGGAATCAAGTGTAACATCATTTGTTGTCAAATCTAGCATGAAAAAAAATGTCTATTAAAATATGTAATATTACTTTATCAAGAAATATTTAAAAATATATAAAGATTCCTAAGTCAATAGAGCTCAATCGATATGGGTCCTGCAACATTTGTTTCGCCACAGTCAATTTATTTTTCGAGTTTTTATGAATTTCCAGTCTAAATAAATATAAATAACAAAGCATTACTTATTTTGTTTTAAATTAATATATATTAAAGCTAAAATGAGATAAATTGAAGCACAGTAATCAACCAAACCAAAGGCAACAAAATTAATTCAAGAGGAGAAATATAGTTACCTTGTGAAATAATAAAATCAAAGGAAAATATTTGAATAAATATGGTATAGTTTATGGGAAAGTTGCTTTCCTAGAAACTAAAAAGTTTGGGTGTGACATCCTTAATCGTCAAAGCCTCATGATGTTTGTTTCATCCCAATTAGAATTCATTTGAAATTGTGATGTATTAAGAGATAAGTAACCCTAAATAGTTTAAAATGATTATTTTAAATATTAGGTAAATATATATTAAAGGTTAAATTAGTTAAATTGAAATAATGTAATTTTATCGAACAAAAGAAATGTAAGGCTCAGATGACACTCAATAAGAGTTACATACTAATATAATTAAAGCATAGTGAAGGATTTGAAGAAATAAGACAAATTATAATAGAGCATTACATTCAAAGATATTAACAAAGGTTGTTAATAACATCCTACATTGCCATATATGGTACAAATAAAAATGACTCAAAAAACATGCAAAATACTAGAAACTAAAATATTTTAATATATAAAGAGGAATTATAATTTTTGTTAGTACTTGTCAAGACATATTAGATAGTGCTTAAAAAATATTACAAATTACCAAAGTAATTAAAAATTATTACTTTCATATTAACTATATATATTTAAGGTAAAATGAGAAAATTAAACTAATATCATATCGCAAAATCAAAACAACGTAAAAGTCACAGAAGAGAAGATTTCTAGTTACATTGCAATATAAACAAATCAATACAAAAAATTTGATGAAATAAGGTAAACTCTATAGGAAAGTAGCATTCTAATATGCTAAGAAAATCAAATGTAACATTATTAATGATCTAATAAGACAAAAATTGAAATTTCTTGTAATGCATAAAAAAAAACACCAAAAAGTATGAAATTTTAAAATATAAAAATAAATATTTAATTAGATAAGGCTTGACCAGATGACTCCAACAACATTTACTTTATTTCAATCAAACCTTATTTTGAATTATTGTGAGTCACCAAAGTATGTAATCATAACTAAAAATAAATTATTATTTAAGATTAATTAAATAAATATTATATTAAAATGAGATCAACTTAACAAATGTAATATAACCAAATTAAAGACATTAATTTCACATGAGAGTTGAATTAAAGTTCATGGTAATACAACCAAATCAAAATGAATAATTTGAAAAAAAGAGATAAGTTATATGATAAAATTTCATTCTAAGATATTAAGTAGATTGAGCATAATATTATTGTCCATCAAATCTATTACAAATTGAAATGTTTGTTGAAGCATACCAAGATCTTAAAGAACAAAATATTTAAATTAAGGAGACATTAATAATTATAATTATTTTTTTAATATTAAGTAAATTGGGTAGAGCTCAACGAGACAAGTCTGTTGACGTTTGTTTCATCTCGAAAGAAGCTTAATTGGAATTACTATGAAATAAAAAATTAAGTAGACATTAAAATTTGTAATTATTTTTTTAATATTAAGTAAATATTTATTTATTTCATGTCAATTGAGAGAATGTCAACCAAATCTAAAACATGTTAAAATTAAATGTGAGGACAATTGGAGTTACAAGACAATATAACTAAACAAAAGGAAAAAGATTGAAGAAATGTGATAAATAATAAAAGAAAGTTTAATCTGAGATCTTAAAAAGATCAAGAATAAAATCATCAATCTTCAAATTAGTCCAAATCAAAATGTCAAGTAAAATGTTCCAAATATTTAAAAATAATGAAATGATAAAATGAAACTTTAATTAGATTTTCTCATCAAGATGACTCCAAGGATAATTGCTTTATCTCCATAAGATGTCATTTAAACTTATTACAAATTATCAAATAAAATAAACATAAATAATAATAATAAAAAATTTAAATGTAAAGTAAATATATATTAAAAAATTTAGAGAAATTAAAGTAGTGGAATATAACCAAATTAAATCAATATAAAGGATACAAATGAGGAGAGTTAGGGTTACATACTCTTATTACCAAGTTAAGCTGAAACATATGAAAAAATGAGATAATTATACTACAAATTTGCACTCTAAGGTGTTAAGGAGAAAAATTGTAGCATCCTCAACAGTTAAATCAAGAATAAATCGAAGTATCTTATAAAGCAAGCAAAAACCTTACATAATAAAAATTTCAAAAATATAAAGATGAATTTGTTTTGGATAGAGGTCATCGTGATGGGTTCATTAATGTCCATTTCAACTCGATTAGGTCTCGCTTTGAGTTACTATAAATTACAAAATAAATAAGTACAAATAATAATAAATTATAATTTGAATATTAAAATATATATTACAATTTAATTTAGATGAATTGAAGCATCATAATATCACCAAATCAATTTCATGTGAAAGGTAAATTATTTGAGATTTAGCATTACATTATAAAATAATGAAATCAAGAAAAAAAATTTAAAGGATGAGATATAAAATATGGGAAAGTTACACTCAAAGATACTATAAAGATTGAGTATAACATCTTTGATTATCTCTCTCAACATTGCTCTCAATTTCCTCTCCACTCTCTTGCCTTTTTTGGTTTCTATCCTTAACAGTGCTTGCTCTCTTTCTTTCTACTTGTTTGTCATTTAACTCTCTGCCTTTAACTCTCTCTTCGTCTCTTTCTTTTTTCCATAAGTTTACTCTCATTTTCTTACAAACTCTTACACTAATTCTCACTTTCTACTCCTATTATATCTCTTAGTCTTCTTTTCTTATTTTCTCTCTCCCACTCTTACCTTTATCATTAAGTTTTTCTCTTTGATCTCTTTTATTCTATATCTACATGTGATATCTTTTATCTTCTCTCTTTCTCGTAGTTTTCCTCTGTTTTCCCTATCTCTCTCTAGCTCTCCAATTAGGAATACATCTCTTTTCTATTACTATCAGACTCTCAATAACATCTATATTTTTTTATCTCTGTGTCTTCTTATTATCTCTTTTCTTACTACATCTCTGTATCTTTAATCATTTTCTCTCTCTTGATGCTCCCTTCCTTTACCTCTTCCTTATTTACCCTTTTTAGATGCTCTCCTTATCTTTACCACTTTCCTTTACTTTAACAGTCTCTTTCTCTATCTTCAATCACTTTCATAAATATCATGCTTCCTCATATATCTCTAATTACCTCTCTCATCATTTTATTATCCCTCTCTTAGTCTTAATTCCTTTTATACCACTCTCTTCTCTCTCAACATCTATTCCTCTAAATATTTGTAACTTTGACTCTCTACATCTCTATTATCTACTTTTTATTTCTCTTTCACTTTGTTTTTTGTATCTCTATTTTTTCCTTGTCTACTATTAAAACCTTACAAAATGAGAAGGCAGAAAAAACAAAAATATTATATTATTTAAAATTTTTCTATTATTTTTCTATTTTTTAATTAATTTTTAATTTTTTTAACATCTGATTTCTATGCTTAACATATTTGATTCGTTTATTTTATTTTATTTATTTATTTTTTCTATATTTTCGTACACTTGATTCATTTTTAATACAACTTTCTCTCCTTTGTGTCTCAAATGTTTTGCTCCCCTTCCCATAAACCTATCCAAACAAAATTCTTTGTTCTTCACACTCTTACATATTTTATGTGTAGTTTTAGACATTGGGGATGACCTAGATCTGAATCACTTTCTTTGACATAATAAATATCCATTGACCAATCCCTTTCTTTGCTCAATTTGTTTTAATTTTATTATTCCTAAATTAGTAGAATTTGATTCATTGTTTTTCTCCTTTTTTTCTCTCCTATTACACTAGAAACCCATCACATTTCTTCTAATAAAATGATGAACCTACATATAGAAGCCTCTCTAATAGACTAAATTAGGTCTTTATCTCACACCCATATTCCTCTACTTCTTTTGCACATGACAACAACTTACGAGAACCCAAGCAATAATAAAGGATGAAGAGAAATGTTGAAAATCGAACCAATAACATTAGAATATCTAAAAATAAGCAGCATGTCACTTAGTGGAACCACTACATGAGATATAGGATACTAATATTTCATTCTCTATAAGTGAGAAATAATTCAATATGATCAAATTAAGGTGATATCCTTAATATTCCCTAACATTTCAAGGTCTAGTTGGAGAAGAACCTCCTCTGGGATCTAATTATTATTAGAAGCGAGACTTGCCACTATACCATAAATCTCTACAATGTTTGATCTTATATGTGAATTATTTGATCGTCTAAGATTTGCTCCACTTGGTCTCTCATCCCACTAGATTGGATATTAGTGGGATAGAATCATTTCACAATCATGCTATAGGCTCAAAATGCTCATCAAAAATTTTGTGTAGTTCCTTAAAAGGCATGAGATCTCAAGTATTAAAGGTTGACTTGATTCTATAATCCTCATGTAAATCCATTACATCTGCACTAATACCTTATTTCTTCATAATTCTAAATTATCCAGCAACATGGCCATGTACTTTAGTAGGGCTTCATAATAGAATCTCTTTAACAAAATTTAGGCCAGCACACGTTTTCCCTTACTAGATTTCCTTAGGGAAATTATGATCATTTACTAGTCCTACATGTATTTGGTTGCTTTACATAAATTTTATAGAAATATGCTTCGATAATGCTGAAACATGTTGACAATAAAACTTAATGGACTTAGAGGTATGGAATTCACTTGGTACGGGAATAGGGTCAATAGGACTCTAATGGCAATTACATGAAACAAACTGAGAAGGAATCAATTTAATGTTCAATTAATAGAAATATTGCAAGAAACATTTATGTGCAATAGTAAAAGAACTTAAGTAAAAATATCTTTGCAAACTAGACTACGAAGAAGGTTGCCAAATATTTGGTTCACTATGTATGTTCGCATTTGTTCACTAGCCTCATCATTTGGTCAGTAACAACAATCTCTTTTGTCAAAACATTTTTCTTTTGATTCAAAAGGAAGTTTTCCAATCCTTCTTGATTTAATAACATTGTGCTCATTGATTGTAAATGGCATCTCAGCCCCATAACTATGCATTCACAAGTACAAATTAATGGACATCTAGATGTATTATTTTGTAGAAAACTTCGTCAATACTGGCAAGGGTGATAATAAGCATCGTGTCATAGTATTTTTAACTCTTGCTTACTCATATTTATAAATGCAACACAAAGAATAAAGTCTTAAATATGGTGTAGTTTCTAACGTTAGTCGTTCACAATGACTTTATAATAATAAGTTCTTTTTACTTCTGGTATCACTAATTGCAGAAATTAACATTTTTATCACATGTATTCAAATGGCGAAGAATTCTTCTTTTCCCTTAACTTCATGTAGTACCTTTTTTGGCATTACCATAATAGATAAGATTTCGTTAAATTCTAAAGATGATTAAAAAGATTTTTAGCCTCTGTTATAATATGTATTTAATCCTTCTTAAAAATTTTAGGGAAAAGTTCACAATGGAATTTTTGCATCTTTCTCATATGTATCTTATTTTCTCATGTTGATCTCTATACTTTTCATTTTTATGGGTGGAATGAATGTTTTTAATTGTGCCTATAATATATTTTTCTCAGAATACGTTTTCTTATGAAACCAATTTTTAGACCTTTACGTATGCCTGATATATTTTATCCCACAAATTTTATCAATTTGCATTCATTTTTTTGATAGCCACAGCTTATGTAATGACTTATTTCAAATATGAAATAGGGAAAATAGATACTTTAAGATAAATAATATATATAAACCAATAATATAGTTTGTAATGTCTGTATCTTTTCATTAGGTTTTCGCAAGCTCATGAGTTGACATCAGAATTCTATGATATAGTCCTACATGATATATCTTTGCTTAATGCATCAGTAATCAATTTCAGTCAAGCATATGCAACTTTATGAATTGGTGAAAAGAAATATAGAGGGAAACATTTCTTGTTGCTTCAATTAGGTATCTCATTTCTCTATATCTATTATACTATCTAAAATTAGTAAATCAAGTATAGCATCTAACTTGAAAGGACACTATCATTCCCACGTGTCAAAAAGGAGAAACTAATGTGATGCACATCTTTATCACGAATTATTTATTTCTTGACCCACTCTCATTTGTTTATTTCTCTAAACTTACTATACCCAATCGCAATTTGCCTACTAGACATTTTTAAGTAGGGAGAAACATGTTCAAAAGGTCAAGAAGGGCAATATTATTGAATTCTCCTATATTAGACTAGATATGCACATGTAGTGACATGAAATGTTGGAAATGAAAACCTTATTTTCTAGCACTCTTTACATATGCCCAACATTATGTGACACTTTATATCTTCTCACCCATCCTATCTATCTCTCACTCAAACTTTGTCTATGACCTTTATCACATTCTTTGTCGTAGTTCCTATCATCATACTTCGATTATTCTCACTTTACATTATTGTTTCTCTCCTTTCACTTCATCATAATTTCAATCTCTTCTAGCTCTCTCTTCTTTAACTTTCTCTTTCTTATTATGTGTCCTAAAAATCACTTTTTATATCTCTCTTTCATTTCCTCTTAAGAACCCTCTAATTCTATCTATATGTCTTTTACATATCACCCTTAATTATTTATGACTTTAATCTCTTTCCCTCCTCGCTACTTTCTTTAGATCTAGCACATTCTCATGATCTATTGCTCCTTATCTAACTTTTTCTCCCCTCATCTTTTGTGTCTCTCCACATCTTCTTATATATTTGCTCCTTCCTTCCCTCTTCTTCTCACTTCACCCATTCTCTAAGTATTGTATCACCCTTCTCTCTCTACTTGCTTTCCCTCCCCTTTCTCTTGCCTTACCTCTTTTTAGAGCTCCTTTGTCACTCTCTGTCTTTCTTACTACATCCCTTTATTTCTCTTATTGTCTCTCTTTATGTATCTTTCTCTAACTTTCACTCCATTGCTTTCTCCTCTATCATAATCTCTCTCCTCAATCTTCTTTTTCCTCTTACACTAACTTAGCTATTTCAATCTATCTTTTTTCACACCTACATGCATTTATCATCTCTATCACTTTAGCTTCTCTCTATTCACTATTTTCTCTATCTCTTGCTTCCTTTTGTAATTTATTCCCTATTCTCACTTTACAAGCCTTATCTTTCTTGAATTCCTTTGTTCGCTTCTTAATATATCTATACATTCATTCTCCAAGAATTTCTCTTCCTCTTCATCCCTGTCTCATTCTCTTGAACCCTTTGTTGCTCCATATCTTTCTTACTCTTTCTATCTCCTAAAATTGTTCCTCTTTTTTTCCTCTCTTTTTTACCCTTCAAATTTTTCTTCACTCTTTAATCTCTAAATGTTTCTATTTCACCCATTTCCCACCTTAATCTCTATGCTTGTGTCGCCTTTTTCAATTCCCTCTTAAACTTACTCTCATATCAATTATATCTCATTTTTCTATCTCATTTGATCTAACTTATATCCCTCTATACCACTATCTATATTTCTCTATCCTTATATCTCTCTTTATTTCTTAATCTCTTATTGTGCTTGTCTATGTTAGCCCCTATATTTTTTTTCACTTTATCATCTAACTTGCTTCTGAAATCTCAATCTTTATCAATGTCTCATTTTCCCTTTATGAATTTTAATCTCTCTCCTCTCAAGCTTTCTATATTTCACTTAGTCTCTTTCTTCTACATCACCATCTCTTCTTTGTCTCCTTTCTTTTATCTTTTCATACCTCTCCTTAGCTCCATCCGTTCATCAACTTCTCTTTCTCACTCTCTAGCCATCACTTAGCACAACAACTTTCTTTTTTCTTTCTAATGTGTTTTCTAACTTCTTTGTGCTTATCTTCCCTCTCCTCTCATTTTTTTCTTGTCCATCCTCTCCTTAGATCCCTTATTCTCTTATCTTACAATTTGCATGCCTTCCCTTGCCTCTCTCTCTTTCTCACTCTCCATCTCTTTTTATTACCTTCTCTACCTTATAATCTCTTTCTTTGTGTCTTCTCTCTTCTCTTTCTCTTCTCCCTTCATTGCATAATGTCTCTTTGTGTTTTCTCATTAGGAATTTTTTCATCACTTTCCCTCACTCTTCTTCTTTTAGTATTTCTATTTCTTTTTGCTTTCCTTCATTTTTTTATCTCTATCATAGGCTCACTCTCAATTTTTTATTCACTTTGTCCTCTCTTACTCTTTCTTTACTCCTTCAATTCACTCCCCATGTCACACTTCTTTCTCTCCCCTTACATGCTTTCTCTCCCTGCCATCCTCCCTTCTCCTTTGCTCTCTCTCTTTCATATAGTCTTTATCTCATCATTCCATTTATGTCATTCTATTACACTCCTAGACAATCTCTATCTTTTTTCTATTTTGCTCTTTATCTTCTTGTCATCTTTTTAACTTTATCTCATTATCCCTTTATCTCTTACATCTATTCCATATCTCTTTCGCTCATATTCAATCGTTTATTTTATTACTCCCTCCACTATTTTAAATATCATCATCCCATCTTTTCTTTTTGTTTTTAATCGACATGAACTATAATTAAGAACCAGAGGTACTAAAAGGCAACAAATGGTCATGTCATACACCAGGCACTTACATGATGTGTGAACTCTAATCAATGGTTTTGTAATATGATAATTGATTACATGTTTAAATTGTGTTACATTTATCAACAAACAACTTCTCCGTAAGAAGTGTTCAATCAATCTAGTCTGATGTACTTGAGGTTATGTAAACATAATAAAGAGATCATGCCCCACAAGATGCATGTAGACTAATTTATTTGATGTTATTAATAGTATCACCTTGTCTGGCAACATTGAAATGCAAAAGTAATTTTTATTAATTACAAATAATATCAGAATGAAAAGGTCATCATCTATGCCAAAGTGCACGACGAATGAACACCTTATTGATAACAATTTTAGAGAAAAGTGGGTGGTAATTATTTGAGAAAGCAAAGATAAATATAGGAACAAAAATGTTTGGAGTAGAGCCAAGAATCTCAATATGATCTAGTAAAATATGAGTAGTGTTAGATTTGATTAGTGCTTTGCCAAAGTGAACCTAACAAGCTCTAAAGTGATGTATTTGTTAATACTATGAAATAAGTCACCATCATGAAATGTGTTCTTTAACCTAACAATTAAAAAAGATAAAAGCATTTGTTTTAGCAACCAAGAATGGAAATGACATTTGGTACTATTATAAAACTCATTGTTTGTTGAAGTGAGACCACTTTACTATCATTGAATTTAAACATCCTTGTAATAATCTAATTGGATCATGGGGTTCTAAACATCACATTATTGTAAATAAGGCAATTCAGCCTTTTTCATGTTTATAGAAGCAATGATTTGAGATGGAATATTATGGACATTCAAATTTAGTTCTTTCATCATTTTCCTTATTATTTTAGTAAGGGTTTGGGTTACTTCTTTTTAGTCCATGTATGTCCACTTCCAATTCAAAGAGAGCAATATAACTATCACCTTTGTTTGTTATAAAAAATAAAAAATATTCAAATACAATTTAATTATTACTTGGATCATATCAATTAATGTAATTGGGCAAGCTCTATGTTAGTTATAGTATATTTATTATTGTTTCTCCATTTTAAGAATTTTTCCATCATTGTAATCAAGGCATCCATAGTTGAATAATGATCAATTGAAAGATTGAAGAAATGAATTACAATAAAGTCAAGATCTCTAATAATACCACTTGTATTACAAATATTCTCTTTGTAGTGCCTATTTATATTTAATTTCTCTATGTTAAGAAGTGAAGGACAACATAAAGTACTTTGCACAATCAAATTTTTTATTTTTTTTGAAAGTGGGAGTCAAACCCTTCTATACAAAACTCTGGTCCATTACCAAATTTTGTGTTACTTAAACACCTTTGAAAATATTGTAGTACTGCATAATGATATTGTTTGTAATAGTTATATTTGATTCACAATTTTTTCACACAATCTTTCACATAAGGGCTTCCAATTATTTCAAAATATTGATTGTGTGATTAAGATTTTCATAATTTACTATACTCTTAAAAGTCTACTACCATTACTTATTGAGGGTGGTGTTAATATTTTTTGTTAGCTACAGCACATTTTCTAAAGCTCTACCAATGAATGACCACATCTTTTGTTGTGAATGTAAGCCAATGAAAGAATGGTCAATAGGATCTTATTAGAGTAGTGAGGAGATTTGGAAGCAACTAAATACAATATCTATACAATTGCTCTTAGAAATTTAGTAACATAATTATAATTTTCAAATCAAGGTGCAAAACTATTCGAGGATGTTTTCTATTGAAAATATTTTCCATAATTTTAGTTCAAAGAACTCTTATCTAAATACATTTTAAACCAATTATATGCTAAATGTTCTATCATTATTGATGGTCTAAATGCAAATGCCTAAAATAAAACACTTGTGTGTGTTCTCTAAAAAAAATATTAATTATTTAATATGCGTGATTTGATGACCTTTTGACTACCATTCAAGAGCTCAACATTAATGAAATTTGCTAAGTGTGTTCGGTTAGCTACAATTTTCAAATTAAATTATGTAGGGTATGCCACAATTATATACCTTCTCTTTCTTAATCCTAATCCATTTTTCTTCCAATAATGCACATACTTTAGCCCAAGCGATCCAATTAAATTTTTTGAATGACATTAAAATTCTTGCAATTAAATCAATTAATAATCTTTTCAAGTTTGTTGAAGATTATGATTGATGCATCTACCACCATTAGTTAGTAAGTTGAAATAAAGCATAGAACAATCATTATCAATTTTAATCTACCACTCAACGTTAACAACATTTTGTTTTAGCTTGTCATCTTGTCATGTCATTTTTCAAGTTACTATAGAAAGAAGTGTTCTTTCTTTCTACATAAAAATATTAATCTTTCCTAGAATGTTATAACCAGATAGCACTATTAAAAACAATTGACTATACTAATTTTTAAATTGCCAATTTCTTTGAAATTTTAGTTTTGTAGAATTTTATCTTTTATAAATCTAGCTATAGACCTAATAACTCTTGAAACATTTTAAGGAAACTCTTAAGGCAATTCAAAGGACTCAGATACAAGTTTATTAAAATAGATAATATCTTTAACATAACTATGATGGGAAACTAATTAGACAGCCTTTTTTGTTGCACAATGAAGTATCTTTCCATCCATAAATTGTCCCTTTAATGTCCATTAAAAAGGACTCCAATTGTTGTATAAAGGGCAATGGATAAAAATGATTACGTTGCATAACCCCCATGCTAACTAGAAGGAATCATTAGGCATCTAATACAATCCTGATTGAAAGTCGTGAGCTACTTGTAAAGTTCTTCATCAATCTATTAAATTGAGTTAAAAACTTGAAATTTACAAATACTATATTTATACAAGCTTTCTAAAGCCTTTTTATGTCATTTAAAGAACACAATTCCTTTCTTTGATAATAATTGTTTATCTAAAAATTTGTTAGTTCATCATGTAAGAGGTTTATAATTATAAAGAACTGAAAAATAATTTTGTGAACTCAAAACTTAACATGATTAATTCTTAAAATTTTCGTTAACACTATTTGAAGTAATTAAATTTATTTTCATATTATTAGGAAACAACTATTAAACTTTTTTAATAATTTTAATAACTTAAGTAATTAATAGCTATTAAAAAAACTAAAAGAAAGAGTTAGCTCTTAATGCTAATATCTTTGCTCATCGTTAAACTCATAGTTACTAACTTACCTTGTTCAAATAAATAAAGTTTACAATCAATAATTAAATTTAATTTAATTTTTTAAAAATAATAGTTAATGTTGTTATGAATTAATGATGATAACAATTTGCAAAATGTTTCTTATCAATTATTAGTTTGTTGAAGAATTATACATACTATTAGTAATATATCAAAACTTAATTTTTATTTTATCATAATTATAGATATTAAATACTATTGTTTTGAATTTTTTAGAATAACTAAAGAACTAAAGTTTTGTTGATACTAAAATTTCATTATTGATTATTTTCATGACCATTAAAAATAAAAAATAACATTGATCATTAGATATAATAATTACTATTACAATATATTATTCCTACTGTTACAAGAGTATCACAGAAAGAGTTTTAGCTCTTTTGATTTAATGGAGTAGCGTAGATAGACACAGGACAACATATAAAATAATTAAAAAAACAAGAATAGAAGGGAAAGGATGAAAAATAGATCTCTAAACTTGATCTTTCTATGATGTGTTCTCACCATGAGCCCTCGAAAGAAAACTTACTTTTTTGAGTCAGACAAGCAAAAATGAAAGTGCTCGAAATAGAAAGAGACTAAAGAAGAAAAGAAAGAGAATGAGGTTGTTACCATAAAATGATTAATTAGCCTAAGAAAATTTCCTTCAATTTGTTTTGAATTATAAAAGTAATAAATTTAAATAAAATATTTTATAATTTTCAACAACTTTATCCATCATTCTAACTTTATTATATAGAAATTTGGAAAAATATTTTATTACAAAATACATTATGATATAAATTTTAGCATTAAATCTTTTTTACAAAATCATAACAATTCTACCAATTATGTGAATCTTATGAGACAAATTACCATCTCCCAATAACAAGCATTCTTGCCATGCCTATGTTAGACACAGTTCAAGGGCACAATAAACATTTTGATGCACAAATAACAATGTCATGCATGCATTCATTGTGGTAGTGTAGTAAGTTCAACTATAACGATCACTTATACAACATGCACTACAGATGCTTGACTCATGAGCACATGAAATTTCTTGTGCAACACACCCCGATTTGGCCACTGTTCTGATTATATTATGCTGTTATGATGGATTTGTCTTTTTGTCACTTCTGTTTATTTTTTTCACAATATTTTGTCTTAATGCTAGAATTTACATTTTTGTTGTTACCTTAGAACATTAATCATTAATTAGTTAAAATAGTGACATTAATTAGTTAATATAATGTTTGAAATAATAAAAAATATAAACATGATTAGAATTTAATATAAAGCATAATATTAACGTCTAGTATCTAATAACTATTTTTATATCAAAAACAATTCTTAGAAGAACATAAAGGAATTAATTATTGTTGATATTAAATAAAAGCTTTTGTTCTAATAATAAGAGTAATTTGTATTAATCAAAAAGCTGATTCTTTAAATAGTTTTTTTAATTAATAGTGCAAGCATTTTTCATCATTTTATTGTTTTTTATTTCATCAAATTCTTTCATTCCTCAACTTCTTATTCTTCTTTTTTTATTTTTTTCTTATTCATTCAATTTTTTGTTTCTTCGTCTTATTTTCCTTCTAATTTCCTTGATGTTCTATTTTTCCAATTCTTAATATACTTTTAATCTTATTTTTCTTTTTTCTCTTCTCAAATTCTCATTATTTTTCTAGTTTTTCTTTTTTTTCCTTTTAATCTTTTCCTTATCATTAACTCTAATTAATTGCATATTATTTTTAATAACAATATAAACTTTTACAGAAAATAAATTAATAATTTTTATCAGTTATTTTTAGTATATTTTTACAACTATATGCTAAATATATTTGCAAAGAATATAACAATATCTACAATAACATGAAAATTTAATGTAAATATTAGAGAAATAATTGATAAATGCAATGTTTTTAATTATATTTTTAAAATTTTAAATCAAATGAAATAAAAAACAATATGCTTAATAATACAAATAACAAGAATTATATTATGCTTCCACACTTGTTAATAAATTATATAGTTAATGATTAATTATTTGTACCACTATTCTAATTGTGTATATCAACATTATAAAGCATAATATGATTTGTAAATACTTAATTAAAGAAAAGAGCTATTATAATATTAATTTTATTATCATGAGTTATTAAACATAATTTATTGAAAAACTAATATGAAGAATAACAGGTGTAACAAAGGAAATTATTCATTTCAAAGTTATTATTATTTATAATTATTTAATTAATTAAGGGTTAATTACTAAAAGTACTACAAATACAATATGTTTTTTAATTATTTTATGTTATTGATTTTCTAATTTCTAATCATTTTGATTACTATGATAGCCATCGTAATAATAATAATGATAATTTATATTTTTATTATAATCTTATCAGAAAGTGGAAATTAAAAACTAAACATTATTTATTTATATTTTAAATTTGTAATAAAATAATAAAATAAAAAATAAATTTAAAAAATCATTCATAATATAATTGGTTATAATTCTTTTATGAATTTTGAGAAACAAATAACAATTATTAAAATTAAAATGACAATTTTTCTTAATTAGTAAAATTTATTCTTAAATATTATAATAATAGTTGATGATTATTATATTTTAAAGGAACATTGTTATAATAATTATTTTTCTTGAAAGTCTATATTTTTATTACGATAAAACAAAGTAATTCAAATAAATTATGAGTAAATTTTATGACATCACCTATTTCTTAGTTATTGTCCATGTAACAATGTTGCAATATCAGATTGATCGTTTTTTTACGTGTTTTTCTTTTTCTTTCATTCTTTATTAACCTCTACTCTATCCTCCTTTTCTATCACATTTTTGTTTCCTTTCCTATACATCAATTTAACTTGTGCTTACTCTTGTTGTTTGCTTTCCTCTTAAACTATCTACCTCTATCCATCAACATCTCTATTAAAGACACCAACTTCATTGTGCCATTATTCTCTTTCTTATTCCTCACACTTTTCTTACTTTTACTTCTCTCTCTTTTTGCTCTTCTCAGTCTCTCAATGTTACCCCTTTATTTCTAAATGTGTGTGTCCGACTCACATTTTACAATTAATTTAGTCTCTTACATTCTCTGTTGGTTTTTATCACTCTTTTTTTCTTGTTTATTTGACAAAATTTTTCTTTTCTTTTTCTTTAACTCTCTTTATATATTCTTTTATAATTATTAATCTTTCATCATTTGACTCTTCAAAATATATCAAACATTAATTCCTCTCAAGATCTCTCTCATTCAATCAATCTTAATCTCTGTTATATCTCCCTTTGTCTTTTATCTATTAATTCTCTCTCTTCATGTCCCTCTTTGTAGATTTATCTCTTCACCATTATTATAACTTTCTACCAACCTTTGCTTTCATTCTCAAGCTTTCATTCTCTAGCTTTCATCTATCTCTTCCATACATTTGCTCTCATTTCAGCTCCTTTCCATAATCTTCATTCTCTCTACCTCTCACTCTCTAACAAGTTTTAGACACATCTCTCTCTTCACATTTTATTATCTTATTTTTCTTATCTTTCGTCTCTAGGATGCTTTCTATTGTCTATCTAACTTTGTTCTCATATTTTTTTGTTTCCATCTCAATACCAATTACAATTCAAGAAAAATTATGATTTAATTTTTTTACTATATTCAACAATAATATTAATCCCAACAAGAATAATTTTTATTCTAAAAGTTTTTGAATAACCTTTTTAACACTTAGTTTCATTTACTAATATTTTCTTATTCGTGTTCTTATTCTTTTTCTTCTTCTTTTACAACTTTCATATCCTAACCTTCTTTTTATTTTAATTCTTTTATTATTCAAGTTATTGGTCTTACTTTTCTTTATTCCTTGAATGCATTGTTCCTCTTTTTTTTCCATTATTCTCTCACCACTTATTCAATAGATTTTCATATCTTTCTTGTTCTCCTTCTCTAGTAATGCTTTCAGATGTCCTTGTTTAGAATTAGAACAAATAACTAACGATAATTATCACAAATAATAATTACTTTTTTTTATTTTTAAAATGCATGTGTCAAAAATGGAAAGAGATAAATTTAAACAATTTAATATAACTATATATGGGTAATGTAATAATCACACATGAGACTTTGAGTAACATAGCAATATAATAAAAAAATTAAATAAATGAGATTAATTACAATCAAAATTTATATTCCACGATTTTGTACAAGCCACATATAACTTTATCAGTCATTAAATCTATCATGAATCAAAATAACATATAAAAAATGGAAAAACATTATATTTTTTTTAAATTTAAAAATTATTATTTGAATAATATAGCTCATTGAGATGAGCCCAACAACATTTGTTTCATCTCCATTTGACCTCATTTCAAAATACAATGAGTTATGAATGTAAATAGAAATAATTCATAATATATTATAATTTTATATGAAAAAATATATATGTTGAAATTTTAAATAGATAAATTGAAGCAATGTGTTGTACCTAAATAGAAATAATATAAACATCACATGCAGGGTAGTAATAGTTGCATTGTAATATAGTTAAATAAAAAAAAGTTAAGAAAATATATATATTAGATAGGAAACTCAAATTCAAGATATTAGATTGATAAAGTGTAACATCCTCAATGATAAAATAAGTTACAACTCAAAATGTATCACAAAATGTGTGAAATATTTAATAGAAGACCTCCACAAAATCCAGCAGTGACCCCTTCAGTGTCGAAATCCCAGAATGTGCCTATTGCAAGGAATCAACTTTCCTAATTTTTTTAATTTTCGTATAGCTTAAAATAAATAAGCATAAAAAGTAATAAATTTATATTTTAAAGTTAAGAAAATATATATTCAATCTTAAATGAGATAAATTTAAGCAGTGCAATATAATGAAATCATAGTGACATAAAGTCACACTAGAAGAAAATTGGAGGCTCATCTAGTACAATGAAATAAAAAAGAAACAATTAAAAAATATCACAAGTTGTATGACAATGCTGCATTCCAATATACTAAGGTTCTAGAGTGTAACATCTTTAGTCATCAAATTAGGTACAAACAAGAATATCTCACAAAGAATTTAAAAACTTTAGATGGTAAAAAATATGCAAATATAATCATGATTCTTTTAGAGGAAAATGCACTTTTAAGATAAATCCGACAATTCATGTCTCATTTTGATCAGACCTCATCTAGAATTTTTGTCAGAAAGAAAAATAAATTTGTAGAAATAATGATAGATTAGTTTTCAATATTAAAAAAATATATACTATTATTAAAATGAGATACATATAAGCTATATAATATAGCCAAATATAAGTATTGTAAACGGTCACATAGTAGGAGTTTTAGAGTTAATAAGAAATACAATCAAATCAAAGTGAAAAAATTTAAAAAATCATATAAATTGCATGTGAAAGTTGCTTTCCAAATTACTTAGGTATTCGAATGTAGCATCCTCGACCATCAAATTAATCAAAAATAAAAAAATAATGCTAAAGCATGTTAACAACCTAAAAAATATAATATTTAAAAAAATAAAAAATTAATATTTAATAGAATAGAGCCAATTGACTCATGTCTGATGATGTTTACTTCATCTTTAGCAGACCTTGATTGTAATTGTTAAGAAATACAAAAGAAATTAAACACAAATAATAATAAATTATTATTTTAATTTTAAGAAAAATATATTGAAGATGAAATGAGATAAATTAGAATGACATGATATAACCAAATAAGATAAATTAAATGTCAAGCAAGAGAAGAATTAGAGTTTTATAGAAACAAAACCAAATGAAAGAAACAAAATTTGATGAAGTGAGACAAACTTATGAGTAAGTAGAATTCCCAGAAATTAAAGAGATTAAGAGTAGCATCCTTGAACAACAAATTAGTAATGAAATGATTAGCTTATAAAGCATGCCAAAAAATAGAAAATAAAATATTTAGAAATATAAAAAAGAATATTTATTGTGGTGGTACTCATCCAAATTAGTCTAATGATGTTTATTTTTTCTTGAGGAAACTTGGCTTGAATTACTTTCAATTATCAAACTAAATAAGTGTAAAGAGCAATAATGTTTTTTTAAAAAATAGACATTAAGTAAGGTTGAAATATGGCAAATTGATACAATTGAATATGCCTAAATAAAAGTTATGTCAGAGACTCACTGGTGAAGAATTAGAATTTTGTAGTAATATAACCATGTTAAAACAAAAACTTAGAAGATGTGAGAAAAATTATATAGGAAAGATATATTCAAAGATACTAAGGCCTCTAACAATGTTTACTTTACCTCATCCAAATCTTATATAGAATTACTTTTAATTAATAATAAAAATAATTTATTATTTTTAAATTTTGTAAATATGTAATAAATCAAAAATAAGATAAATTGAAGTAATGCAATACAACTAAATAAATGGCATGTAATTGTCAAACTATAGGTGGTTTAGATTTCACAATAATATAACAAAATTGAAGTTAAATATTTTTATAATATGAGCTAAGTTTTATAGGAAAATAATATTCCAATATACTGAGGAGATCATGTATAATATTCGTAACCATCATATTGTGTAGGAATAAAAATATCTGATAAATCAGGGCAAAAAATCTTAAATAAACTATTGAAAAATACAAAATATATATCTAAATAGATAGAGCTCATCAAGTTGAGTTTGACTATGTTTATTTCACAATTCACCTTTGTTTTAAATCATTAAGAATTATTAATTAAAAATTTTAAATAATTAAAAATATTACTTTAATTTTAAGAAAATGTGTGTTAAAGCTAAAATGAGTTAAATTAAAGTAGTGCAATATGACCAAGTCATATCTTTATAAATGTCACATTATAGAAGAATATGAGTTATATAGTTGCGTACCAAATCGAAGTAAAACTTTTAAAAAAAGAGATAAATTATTTGGGAAAGTTACATTGCATGTAACTCCTAAACCATCGTATAACAAATGAATCAAAATATATTGTTGAACATGACCAAACCTTTAAAAAAATATTTAAAAATTTGAAAATAGAACTTAGTTTGATAAAGCTCATTGACATTAATCGAATGAGATTTTTTTTTATCTAAATTAGAGCTTTTTTACAATTACTATGATTTACAAAATTAAATAATTATAAATTATAATAAGTTTTTAATTTTTAGATTCACTTAATACATAATAAAGTTGAAGTAAGATAAATTAAAGTAAAACATTATAAGTAAATCAAAGTAATAGAGAGTCCACATAAGAGAAGAATTAGCATTTCGTAACAATATATGCAAGCCAAAGTAAAAATTTTGAAAAAATAATATAAATTGTATTAGAAAGCTACATTACAAGATACTAAGTAGATCAAATGCAATGTCTTTGATCATCAAATCAAGTAAAAATAAAAATACCACATAAAACAACAAAACATAGAAAAAAAATTAAAACTATTCTAATGAATATTTTTCTTGAAAGAGCTCATTGGGGCTAATGCATCAACGTTTATTTTGTTTATACCTAATCTGATTTCAATATTAATTTCATATATGATAAAGTTGAAATACAGTAAATTGAACTAATGTAATAGCACTAAATCAAAGAGATGTAAATGTTACATGAGTGTAGAATTACAAACATATTAATATTATTATATTAAAGTGAAATGTTTAAGAAATAAAATATATAGTATGGTAAAAATGCAATCAATGATACTATGGAGGTCAAGCTTAACATCCTTAATCATTAAGTAAGCACAAATCTGAATGTCTTGTAGAGCATGACAAAACAATAGAGAAAAAACATTTAAAAGAATAAAAAATGAATATTGGTTTGGAAAGAGCTTGTTGGTCAATTCTAAAAACATTTGTTACCTTTGGATTGCACATCATTTGGAATTACATTAAATAATCCAAGTAAATATGCATAAATAATATCAAACTTCTTTCGTTTTAAGTAAAAATATTTGTTAAAGCTTAAATGACATAAATTAAATTAATATATTCCAATCAAGTAAAAGTATGTAAATTTTACACACATTAAGATTTAGAGTAGCATAGTAAAATATGTAATAAATGAAAAAAAAATGAATAAATAAGATACAGTACATAGGTAAGTTGTAATCCATGATACAATGGACATCAAGTGTAGTAAACATGACATCAAATCCATTACAAAATATAATGTCTCGTTAAACATGTCAAAATACCATAATATTAAATTTTTTAAAATATAAAAAACAATTTAATTGAATTGAATTTCTCATAGCAAGTCAAAGGTCATTTATTTCACCATCTCATATGACATTTAAAATTATTATGAATTATCAACGTAGATAAACATACATAATAATAATTTTTTGTGATAATAATAATTAAATATATATTAAATGTAAAATTAGATAAATTAAAGTAACGTGATACAAAAAAATCAAAGTTTTGTGAAGGTCACACAAGATGAGATTTAGAGCTACAACATAATATACCCAAATGAAAGTAACAAATTTGAGGAAATGAGATAAATTATAAAGAAAGTTGCATTCCAACAAGTGAAGGACATCAATTGTAACATCATTGATCATCAAATAATGTATTATTCAAAATATCTCATAAATGGTGTTAAAAACCTAAGAAAATAAAATATTTTAAATATAAAAAAATAATATTAAACTGGATTGAGCTTGTGATATTTATCTCGTCTTAGTCAGATGTTATTTAGGATTATTGTAATTTACTTATTGCAAATTAGTAACGTAAGAATTAATAATAATAACTTATTTTTTAATGTTAATTATATACAAATTAAAGCTTAAATTACATAAAATGACACAAATATGACACAAGTAGGGATTTTAAGTCACATTGTGATAAAAAAATTGAAAGTGAAAAATTTTAAAAACTATCATAAATTGTATAAGAAAGCTACATTCCAAGATATTATGGAAGCTATGTGTAACATTCTCAATCTTCAATTTAAATGCAAGTCAAAATGTCTCAAAATGTGCGGCAAAACTTAAGAAAAAAAAATAATTAAAAACATAAAAATCAATATTTAATAGGATAGAATTCATCGAGATGAGTATAACGACATTCATTATGTGTCAATTTGATCTCGAATAGAATTACTACATAGAATAAAATTAATTCACCATAAATTATAGTAAATTATCATTAGAAAAAGATGAAAATTTAAACTATATATAGCATAACTAGTAAAAGCAATGTCATGGATATGTGGGAGGAGATTTATTACAATATAGTAATATTACCAAATCAAAGAAAAACAATTAAAGAAATTAAATAAAGTTAATGGAAAATTATATTCATTGATAATAAAGGGATTTATTGTAGTTTGTTTGATCATTAAATAAGGTGAGAATCCAAGTGCCTCATTAAATAAGGAAAACTTAAAAAAATATTTCAATACAAAAAAGAGAATTATTTAATTGGATAATGTATGCAAAGTCGTGTCCAACGATATTATTTTGTATTCAATTGACATTTTTTGGAATTATTACAAATAAACAAAGAAAATGAGTAAGATTAATATTAAATATTATCGTAATATTACGTAAATATAAATTAAAAGAGAAATTTGATAAATTGAACCAAACTAATATGATAAAATTAAAGTTGAAATTTAACAAAACTGATATAAATTACATTGGAAAGTTGCATTTTAAGATGTTAAGGGGAATGACTGGAACTTCCTTGATTTTTAAATCATATATGACTCAAAATATATTATAAAGAATGCCAAAGAAAAAGAAAATTAAACTTTAAAAAATGATTATACTTCTTTTTAACTATAACTCTCCTCTAAAAAATCATATTAAAATTTTATTAGATATATTTTATTGAGATGAGTGTAACAACATTTGTTTTATCTTCATCATACTTCGTTTAGAATTATTATAAATTATGTAATTAAATAAGCAAAAATGGTAATAAATTTTGTAAAAAAACTAATTAAATATTTTTTAATATATCAGAGGACATAAATTCAACTAAGGAAATATAACCAAACTAATGTGATCTAAACATGATAAGAGAGGAGAATTAGAATTACATAAAAAATTAACAAAATCAATGTGGAACTTTTGATGAAATGACATAAAATTTTTAAGAAAGTTGCATTTGATAATGAGTATAACAACTTCAACCATAAAATCAAGAATGAATAATAATATCTCATGAGTCCTATTAAAACATTTCAATAATAAAATATTAAGAAACATAAAAAAAATATTTCACTATGTGAAGGTCACAAGTGAGGTGGCTTAGAATTACATAGTAATATAAAAGTTGAAAGCGAAACATTTTAAGAAATGAGATAAATTATATAAGAAAGTTGTATTCTTTAATTGTTTGGAGATCAAGAGTAACATCCATGACCATTAAATTATACATGAGTCAAACTTTCTAAGAAGTGTATGAAATGTTTTAAAATAAAATATTTAAAAATATAAAAGTTAATTTCTTAATTTTTAGAACTAGTCTAAATGAGTGCTATGTCATTCATTTTATCTCTAACAGACCTTATTTGGAATTTATGGGAATTTCACAAGCAAATATGCATAAATAATTGTACATTATTATTTTAATTTTAATTAAACATATATTAAAACTGAAAAATAAGATAAACTGAAGTAATATGATACAACTAAATCAAAGTGATATGAAGTTTACATGAGACGATATTTAGAGCCACATAATAATGTAAAAAAATCTAAGAAAACAAAATTGAATGAAATAAGATAAATTATGTTATAAAATTTTATTCCTAAACACAAAGTATATCTAATGTAATATCCATGACACTCAAATTATGTAAAAGTGAAAAATACAAATAAAAAGTGCCAAAACCATAAAATAATACTTAAAATTACAAAAAAAAGTTTAATTGGATAGAGGTCATTAAAAGAAGTCTAATTAAATTTTGTTTCCTAATCTATTATCATTTTAAATTACTATGAATTACTAAATTAACTAAATATAAATAATAATAAAATTATTTTTTACTATTTAGAAAACGAGTAATAAAGCTAAAGTGACAAAAATTGAAACAATATAAGATAACTAAATGAATGCGATGCAGTGGTCACACTAGAGGAGATTTAGAGTTACACAAAAATATAACAAAATCAAATCGAGAAATTTGAACAAGCAAGATGAATTACATGCGAAGGTAAGATTTCAAAATCTAAGTACATCAATTGTAACATCCTTGGTCACCAAATCTGGTGTAATTAAAATGTCCCATAATTGGTGAAGAAAACTTAAAAAATGAAATATTTAAAAATATACAAATATATATTTAATTTAACATAGCTCATTAAGATAATTCTAACGACATTACTTTTGTGTTGATCAGACCTCTATTAGAATTATGTGAATTTGTAAAGTGTAGAGGCAAAAATAATAAAACAATATGATTTTAATGTTATACAAATGTATGCCACCCCTAAATTTATTGAAATTAAATAATATAATATAACCATTTCAAAAAATTGTAAATGTCACATGATAAGAGAATTAGAGATACATAGTTTCATATCTAAATCAAAGTAAACCTTTTGAAATTAAAGAGGTAAATTGTATGATAAACTAACATTTTAAGACACTAATAAGATTGACAATAACATCCTCGATCATCAAATAAGGTTCAAATCAAAATGTCATAATCAAAGAAAATGAAGCATTTAGAAATATAAATAAATCAGTATTCCGTTGGATAAAAATCATCAATTTGTGTCCAACGCATTTGTTTCGTATCGATTGGAACTCATCTGAAATTACGGAAAAAATACTAAACAAAATTATCATAAATAGTAACAAAATTATTTACTTTATATTGAGTAAATATTTAGTAAAGGTAATATAATTGTCATATAATAGAAGAATTAGTCTTTCATAATAATATAAGTGAATCTCAGTGAAAAAGTTGAGAAAATAAGATAAATTGCATAGAAAAACAACATTATAAGGCATGAACAGGATTAGTTATAGTATCCTCAATCATCAAATCAAGTCCACAAGGAAATATCTTATAAAAATACAAAAATCACTAAAAATAAAATATTTGATAAATATGATAATGAATATTTAATAGATAAATCTCATCAAATTGAATCAAACAGCACTAGTTTCATGTGTATCAAATCTCATTCAAAATTATTACAAATGATCATATTAAATAAGAATAAATAATAACTAGGTAATTATTTAATATTTTGTAAACACATAATAAAATTATAAATGAGTCAAATTAAAAATGTGTTATATAACAAAATAAAACAATCTAAAGGTCATCAAAGAAAATAATTAGAGATTCACAATATTATAAGTAATTCAAAGAAAAAAACTTAACTGAGTGAGAGAAATTATATAGGGAAATTTGCAATCTATGATAGTAAGAAGATCAAGTGCATCATTCCTGATAATCAATTTAGGTACAAATTAAATTATGTCATAAGGTGTGCCAAGAGAAAAGAAAATGAAATATTTAAAAAATTACAAAAAAAATATTTAATGAGATAAAAACCTCGTTAGTAAGAACCTAATCTCATTAATTTCATGTCAATTTTGACAACATTTAGAGTTATTAAGAATTACCAAATTAAATAAGCATAAAGTATAACAAATTATTATTTTAATATTAAGGTGATATATATTAATTCTTAAATTAGATGAGTCGAAGCGATATAAAATAACCAAATCAAAGTGATATAATGTTCATGCAATAGGAAAATTGTAGCTACATAATGGCATTACCAAACCAAAGTGAAAGATTTGAAAAATAAGATAAATTATTTGAGATTGTTGCATTTGAAGATACTAAGACGATCAAATGTAACATCCTTAATAATTAAATCATGTATGACATATAAATTCACTTCAAGCTTGTAAAACTCATAGAAAAAATATTTTAAAAGTAAAAATAAATATCTAATTGAAAAGTACATCAAGATGTCTACAATTACCTTTATTTCATATCGATCGAAGAATTGCTATGAGTTACCAAAGTAAAAACATGTAATTAAAAATAAGTTTTTTTAACAATAATGAATAAAATTATAGTAAAAAAATTTGATAAATTAAAGCAATGTATTATACCCAAATTTAAGAAATAGATAGATCAAATGATAGAAGATTTAGAGTTATATGGTGACATTACCAAATAAAAAAAAAATATTTGAAGAAATCAAAATGACTTTATAGTAAAGTTGAATTCCAAGATAATAAAGAGTCTAAGTGTAAGATCATTGAACATCAAATCATATGTGAATCAAAATTCCTCTTAAAGTCTACAAAAATTATAAAAATAAAATATGGGAAAAATTAAATTTTTTTTTATTTTATAGAACACATAAAAATGAGTCAAATGATATTTATTTTATGTACAATGGACCTTCTTTAAAATTACTATGACTTATCAACATAAATAAATACAAAAAAAATAAATCATTTTTTCTACAATAGGTAGATATATATTAAAGTTAAAGTAAGATAAATTGGTTCAATATGATAAAAAAATTAAAGCAATATATATAAGATACACAAAACAAGATTTATGGTTACATAGTGAATTACAAAATCAAATTGAGAAATTTCAAGAAATGAGATAAATTGTGCCTACAAGTAACATTCAAAGATACTTACATGAACAACTGCTGCTTCCTCGATAATTAAATCTAGTTTGAATAAAAAAACTTATAAATCTTATCAAGCTCTACAAAAAAAAATATTTAAAAATACAAAAAATGAGTTCTTAGTTGGAAAGTGGTCATGGAGATGAGTCTAATGATGTTTGTTTCATGTTGATTAGTCATTATTTTGAATTATTTGGAGTCATTGAAGTAATTATTAATAAATAATAATAAATTAATTTTTTTGTATAATTTTAATATATAATAAAATAAAAAATGTTATAAATTAAAGCAATGAAATACAACAAAACTAAATCAATGAAAATATCACACAAGAATAGAATAATCATTGCATAGTAATTTGAGCTATTCAAAAGTAGATGATCTAAGGAAATAATGTTTTTGGAAAATCTACATTCCAAAATGCGATGGACATTGAGGATAACATCCTTAATCATGAAATGTTGTATGAATCATAATATTCCATTAATCTTAGAAAAACAATAAAAACTAAATTATTTAAAAATATAAAAAGAAATAGACAATTTAAAAGAGCTCATTGAGACAAGTTTGATGAATTTTTTTCTTGATCAAAACTCATTTGGAATTATTATGAATTTCCAAATTTAATAACTATAAATAATAAAAAATTATTATTTTAATATAAAATAAATTTAGCTTAAAATTGAAATAAATTAAGAAAAGTAATGTTATATGCAATATCAAAGTAATGTGAAGATCACATGATAGGATTTTAGAGTTACATAGGAGAATAGATAAATCAAAGCAAACAAATATTATGAAAAGAGATAGGTAATATGAGAAAGTTGTGTTCTAAGATATTAATGTGATTGATGGTAAAATCCTTCATAATTAAATAAGCATGCAAAAAACATAGAAAATAAAATATATAAAAATAAAAATGGGCAAGTATAATTGGATAAAGCTTAATAGAGGAGTCCAACGATATTTTTTTATCCAATCAAAGCCTCATTTGGAATTACCACAATTTAAAATTTTAAATAATCATAATTAATATCTAATTATTACTCCAATATTTTGTTACTAAAAATTAAAAATAAAATTTAATAAATCAAACAAATGTAATATAAAAAAATACAAGTGAAATAAGATTCAAATGACAAAAGACTTAGAGTTACATTTTAATACAACCAAATATATGCAAATCATTTTAAGAAAAATGATTAATTATTTGGAGATGTTTTCTAAAATACTAAGGAGATGAGAGGTAACATCCTTAATTATCAATGTTGTTGTAACTCAAAATCTTGAATAAATAGTGTCAAGGCCATAAAAAATAAAATACTTAAAATTCTATAAATAATATTTAATCTGATAGTGCTATTCGACATAAGCCAAATAACATCTCTTTCACCTCCACTAGACCTCTTTGTAATTACTATGAATTACAAAAATAAAAAAGCATAAAAAATAATAAATTATTTGATTAATATTAAGTACATATATTTTAAAAAAAACTAAGACAAATTAAAGTAATGAAATAGAAAAAATATAAAAGCAATATAAATGCCTCATGAGAGGAGGCGTGATAGTTTCATAGTAGTATAACTAAATAAAATTCAAACATTTGATGAAATGAAATAAATTATGCAAAAAAGTCGTATTACAAGATTTTAAAGAGATTTAGTGTAACATCCTTAGTCATCAAGTCAATTGCAAAACAAAATGCATCTTAATTATGCTAAAATCTTAGAAAAGAAAGTATTTTAATAAAACTAATTTTTTAATTCGATAAAGTTAATCTAAGAGAGCTTAATGATATTATTTCACCTCCATTGTACCTCATTTCAAATTATCATAAATTGTAAAAATAAATTTAATTAAAAAATAATAAGTTATTATTTTAATATTAAGTATACTTATCTTAATTCTTTAAATATTTAAATTTAAGCAAAGTAATATGATCAAGTTAAGTTGATTTAAAAGGTCACATGAGAAAAGATTTAGAGTTAGTAATATAATGAAATAAAAGAAAAAAGTTGAAAAAATTTTGTTATATTATTTTGAAACGATAATACTTCTCTCATATAACTATTATATTACACTGTTTCATTTAGTTTGATTTTAATTTTTTCTATTTTTTATTGAAAAAATAACAATTTATTTTTATTTATCCCATTTTGTGCATTCTTACCTGAGAACCAACAAAGTATACCCCCATTCTTCACAAGATTTTTGTTCTTTCGTTTTAGCTCCAATTGCTTAGTAATTACCAAAAAAACAAATCCCATTTTTTATGAGCCTAAAAATTTATTTTACATGATAATCATCTTTCTCTATTTTATTTGTTTAATAATGAAAAGTATAGATTTTGTCACCTCTCATGCTATCTCTTTAATAGGTAGAACTCTATCTACCTAAGCCCTAATTTGTTGAAGGGAAATTTGTCCATTTTGAAGTTCTTGATGCTTATATTAATTTATCATAGAAAAAAAATACAAATTCTCATTAATTCATTAATTTAGATCAAACTTGAATCTTTTTTATCTTGAAGTTATTTTAAGATATAAAGTAATGATTTAGTTCGAAGGCCAAAAATAAAAGCTCTTGAATTAGTGATCAAAAGGATTCTAGAGCACCCACGTTCTATTTGTCCCATTATCATTGAACTAAATACCTTTTTATGAGCTCTAATATTATCAAATTTATAAGTAAGAATCTCTTAAAAAATAAGAGCAACACCAATTCCTTATTAAGCCTAAACATCCATATCTCCTACTCACTGCAACTCTTTCTTGAACTCCCTCTAATAGTTTGTTGTGTAATAAATCAGTCAACTATATTTTTGATCAAGTTATTTATTATTAGTTTAATATATGAATTAATTTAACATGTGATTTAATAAAACACTTTCTACTCTGATATATTGACATTTAATTAGTATGATTTCTATCTTTCTCAACAATTGGTAAATGTCATATTAATTTGTTTATCAATTCATGCAATATAAACGATCTACATTTTTAGCTAACTTTTGTTGTTATATAGCCTTGATACATACTTAAAAACACATAATCAAAATATTAGAGGAGAATAATGACATTAAGAATCTTGTTTTCAAGAATACACAAAATGGTAATAAAATAGGGGTTTTAATTGATTTAGAGGTACATTATAACTTTGAAAATCCTAAATCCTTGATTATAAGAAAAGAAATAATCAATATTAATTTTAATTCCAACTATCATTATTATGACATTGGATACTATTTTTATTATAATTATTTTAATGAAAACAAAAGGCAAGATAATAGTTGTTATTGGTCTTAATTACTATTAATTGACAAATTTTATGTTAGCCCTAACAATCTTAGAAATATTATTACTATTTAGTTCATTAAGGTATATGCTTCCTTTTGAATTAATATTTCAAATTTAAATATTTTAAAATTTGAATACAAGAAAGTTTAATATTGAACATTGCATTTTGAATTTTGAAGTATAAATTTGTAAAATTGGAAAAATGGTAGAATGACAAGACTTGAGTTACGAGAAAGTTTGCAATTTTATTTTCAATTTTGATTTTTCTTTCATCCTTATTCCTTGCAAACCATGAATGCGTTATAAGATATGGATAGGATTTCGAAAAAATAGGAGTTGGTAGTAATAAATAAGATGATCAAAGCAGCATACACACACACACATGCATGCACTCACATACACACAGATATATATATATATACAAGAGAAGAAGATTTGTTAGCCATATCTTACATAGATTCATAAATTTTGGCAGCTTGATATATCTATCCTGAAACAACAAATTAGAAGAGGGTTAATTAAAAGGGGCAAAATTATGGCTCCCCTAACCAAAAATTGGAATATCTTAAAGTAAATCGTTTGTTTAAGGAGGTGTGGCCAAGTTTATGTGAGCTCTTTAACATGTTTTTGTAATGGTTTAAGAAATTTAACCATAAAAGGGGAATTTAGAGAAGTTAACTAAGGAGATGTCGAGTAGAAAAGTAAGTTAAGAGACAAAGAAGTAGAGTTCAAGCTTTTAAGCAAGAAAAGTTTAAACTAAGGAGAACTCTCTGTATACTTATTATACATACGATGATCTTTGATTTCATACTATATCATTAGTTAGGATCTAAGCCAATATAAAAAGGAATTACTTTGTCAAAATACATATGAAACCATGAAAAATTGATTGTGATAAAAGCTAGTTATTCTTCTTGAAGAAACTCGCTTAGGAAAGAGAAAATTCCTTCTACCCAAGCCAAATAAAGATTTGTTTGTAAATAAATGAGTCAATTATCATTGTTTCTTATGTAATATTTATAGTGGAACCATGCCAAAAAAGTAAATTAGCATTTTTCTTATCAATGCAAAGTAGTTTCCATAATTTTGTTTCAATTTTGATTTGTTTATAAATATAGGCAGAAGATGAATTTAAAATAAAAAATTGATGATGCAAAGCACTCTTTAACTGAGACAATATCATGTGGATTAAATTAAAACCATGTTACCTCTTTTGCCTTGTTGGTTGTTTAAGCATGTATGCAACAAGCATGGATTATCCTAACAATTGTTAGAAAATTGGAAAACGATGGAGAAGAAAATTTTATTTAATGTAATCAATAACCTAGGAAAGGTAATCTAGTTTTGTTTCTAAATCTTGCTAGAAGTTAAGTTCCCTTCTAAAGTTCTTCTTCTTTCATAATAAAATTGAAGTTTGATAATATGGATCTAGTGTAACATTCACTTCTTGGTTATTGTATGCATAGACGAAGAGTTTCAAGGCATAACAAACAAAGGAATGTGTAAAATTGAGACTTAGTTCTATATTAGTATATAAATTTAATTTTTGAATTGTATATTCGATGTGCATCGCTATGATTGTATTTGAAATTATTGACAATCTTAGTTGATAACATTAGAAGGTAAAAATGTGTGTAAATGAAATTCTAACTGATATAGTTTGAACCTTAGCTTAATTGATAAATTATTTTTGTGTGTGTGGAAAGAAAGGTTTGGAAAATGTTGTAGCCAAGTTTCCCTTCTCTTGGGCATGCTTGGGAAGCATGGAACCCTTTCATGGCTAAGTGATTGGAGTAATTGCCTCAACATATATGAGAACTCGTATAGCTTCTAAGGTTTTTAGCCTTTTGTTCCTTGTTGGGAAGCATTGGAGAGCTTTTCTTAAATCCTTAGGATAAGTATTAAGGATGAGGTTAGACATTAAAGTAAATGTTTATGGATAATTAACAATTCTTAGTAAAATTGACTTGAAAATTTAAGGCCTTTGGATATGATTATGTCGATAAGCTTAGACTTGGAATCACGCTCAATGGCATAAAAATAATCTATGGAATAGAAAGCTATTATAGAATGTCCTTTTGATTTGCTAAGGAGACACTGTCAGTGAAGCTTTATGCACATTGTAATTAGACATTGGAATGTGCTAGGTTCTATTAAAGAAGTAAAAAGATAATGATGTTGGCCACCCTTAAGTTCAATTGGTCCTTTGGGCAACACCAAAAGTGCTTTTATTTATGTTCTTAAGCCATACGATGACACCTTAAATGGTGATCTATGGAATTCGTGGCAACTCTAGAGGGGCCTTAGGATGGGTATGATGACTAATGTTACCTTAGAGTCATAAAGTTCACTAGTGATACTAGTGTGAACCCAGACTTTGTTGTGAAGGTAATCAACTAAATATTCAATTATTCTATTGGTAAAATTCAAGACCTTGAAGACACTATGATAGCATTGATAAGCACTATCCTAGACATAAGCAATATGAAAAAATGGCTTAAACTTTTTTAACTTATTAATTTATGATTTTGTGAAAATTGTAAGGCATTTAGACATAATAGGGCTTGTATTATCCGTACTCACTTAAGAGATAGACATTTTATTTACCTTGCTTCTTTATCCAACAGTAGTTATGCATCAATGCTTAAGCCTACAATAGGAGTGTTAGATTATAGGGTAAAAATCTTTAGAATTGCTAGGAAGCCATTTTATAAAAAGTTCAAAGAGAGAATATTTGCACATTTTGACCATTAGGAATTACATAATGTGAAATGCCTTTTAGGGGAGTAGTTATGGTTGTTAAGGACCCCTAGAACCTTGAAGGGATGGCTCTTGTGATCAACATTTTCTCATAAAGTATTAGATTACATGTTGTGAATGAAGTGTAGGACATGTCATGTTTCTTTTGCATAAGAAAGTGTGTTACATCAACTAGTCATTGTAAGCATCAAATTAATCACAATATAAGAAAATGGATATTAATGTATTAGTAGATGATGATCTCATTATAGTAGTTAAAATATGATGCTATTATTTTACAAAATTTACTCTATTATTTCATTCATATTTTTTGGCTACCACAAGTCAGTTTAATAGCATAGTTCAAAGAATCCCTTTTGAATCTCATAGTCACCGCTTTATATTTTTGTGAGATTAAGGAGTTAGAACTATTGAGAAGCAAAATTGGAGATTATTTGATTTAGAACATTAGTTAGATGATTCATCTTCTTTATTTCACCTTTAATAGTTGTAGATTTGATACTTATTTATCATTAATTATATTTTATTAGATGTGGGCTATATCAAATAGTGTTATTCGGCTTAATAGATATTATATTTTTTATCCGACTTTGATAGTGATAAATGGTGTTGCCTTCGACTAGACTAGGTTTCAATGGTTTATTCAATTTTTGGATACAATTTTTATGCTTTGGTCTTGTGACTGAGAAAAATTGTTTGATTCTTAGCATGATAGTGTTTTGTATGTTGTCATATTAGAAAAATTATAGGTATGTTTTGATATCATTATTCATTTAATTTTTGTTATACTCATTATTAAAGAAAAAGCTGGGAGTGGCTATAAGATCATTTGACAATAAACTAAGGCACAACAAAGATGATTATATAGATATATATATATATATATATATATATATATATATATATATATAGTGGCAACATAGGACTTTCATATAATAAATCTACATGAAATGCAAAGTAATATTAAGAAAAGTAACATTTAACATTTCAATAATATGCTCTTTTTCAAATTTGGTGAATGTAGGATGATATCTCAAATGAGATTTTAGGATTATTTTCTTGTTGGTATGCTCCTCTCCCTTACTAGTTAGATTTCATGCACGTATTGGAGTCATGGCCCTTCTTTTATGGTGAATCAAGGGAGTTTTCCAACCTCTCTAATAAAGATAATACTAATGTCTTTTTTAAAGTGTATACCAGAGGTCATGTTCAATGATGATGATATCTCCAAAAAGGCTACATCCTTGAAACTCATTGTAATTGGCAACATTCTCACTTTCAAGGCCCAACATTGAGTTGTTAAGAGTTGAAATCTAAACAAATTGGCTACCTTTGATCTATTGTGTTAAATAATGCATATGATCCTAAGATTTTCACTAGACTTAGAAAACATTTATTGTTCATGTACAAATTTCATAAAATGGTAGATTTTCAAATAAGAATCCCAAAATGGCTCATAGATTTTTGACTGAAAATTTAACGTTTGTGAGCTCTGGTGTAGATCTCATTGAAGTTGCTTCAAATCGACTTTGTGAAAAAGTTAGCCCTGCTCTCATTGTGTCATTAGTCAACTACCCATTAAATGTTGATGTTACAATAGTTAACTTAACAAGGCCTTATGGGGCTCGAATCAACGTAGAGCTTGATCTTTCTAAAGACATGTCTTCACATATTAGAATCCTTGGAAAGATTAGTAGCAATAATAGTTTCTAAAAAAATATCAAGCACTCAAAATCTTCCAATCTATTATCTAAATTATTGCAAAAAACATAATTAGTTGACTAATGCAACAAGGAAAAAAGTTCTAGATATATGCAAGAAATGGTTAAGAAGAGATAATTCCAATTCATCAAGTAACAAGCAATGTGAAACCCCAAACTTTGGTAGTCTTTAGTGTAGACGCCCAAAGGTTGGATAATGAAAATACATCAATGAGGGAAAGTGTGGGAATAGAAGTTGATAAGTGTATCATAAGTAGCTTAACATGTGACAAATTCTACTCCCCCAACAACACAAAAAATAACTTCCTTAACAATATCACAAAGCATCAATACTTAGTAAAAGAATCGTAATGTACTACGAATCATTTCTTAAATAACTATATTAACAAATTCAATGAGCAACAAATTTTTCTATGAGGTTTTCTCACATTTTGATCTCACCAGTACACCTTATTGTTCTAGTCAAAATAGTTGAATTTGAAGTACAAAAAATGGTGAGGAATTAAGTAATAAAGACAAGAAGATTAAAGCTTTTGCCACAAGAAAATTGAATAGTACAAGAAGTTCTTCTTCTTTCATCATTCTTTCTTCTTTATATTTGAATATTTTATTACAAAAAGAATAATATTTTAATTTCCAAAATACATATTTGTCCTTTGATCAAAAGTTTACAATTGACAAACTTTTGCATCAGTGGATCCATACCTACATATCAAAGCCTAAGGTGTACTTGAATTTGATGCACCATTTAGCACTACATGAGTAAAGGCAAGGCATAGTAGGTGGCACATATCCTACACAATACCCACATAGCTACCCAGCTAAAGCATGCTTATGTATTTGTGGGGGTTGCATGATCTCCTATTCATATGTGGTGCACATAAACCATGTTAGCACTACACATAGAGTGAAGCACATTTGGTGCTTGAAGTCAAGCATACATAAGGCAATTGTTCATTCCAACATTACTAGCAATAGTTGTATTTTTCACACATCTTTGCTCTGGTTTTGGCTTATTTTTGAGTTCCATTGAATCAACTCGACCAGATCATCTACTCCTCCTTTTTCATTATTATTTGAAACAAAAATGATGGATTAATGATTAACCTTTCTCGAAGCTATACATTTTGTAGTAGTAAGCATTTTTCCCATCTTCACAATTTGGTATTACGTATAGGCCTTGCTCCTTATCATAATGATCCCTTTCTAGATGATGTTATCTTAATTTAAGATCTTATCATCATTCGTTAGAAAGTCATCCATTGGTGGTAAGAGTTTTTGATGTTCTTTATCAACGAAAAATGGCTCACAAGCCTTCATGTTAACCATATTCACTATTAAGAACATTTCCATATATCCTTGTCGCTCAACTAGATAAGTATTATCATTAATTCTTTATATTGTCTTAAAAGGACTATATCATAGTAGTTTTATCTTCTTGCCATGTACATTAAATCTTTCCTTCCTAATATGTACCCAAATAAGGTAATCTTTTGTGAACATCTTTTCAACTCTATGTTGGTCATGTCTTCACTTATACATCTTCTATGATTTAATTAGTTGTCTTTTGTCATTGAAATATATTTCTTGTATTGTATCGAGAATGTTTTCAGCTTTTTGTTGAATATAACTTCCAAATTCTCCTATTTCTTGTATCTTGAAATTAGAGTGTAGCAAGCTTTGGGGATTTATCAATCCATACACAATATGATTGCATGCAAACTATAAATATATATTACTCTCATTCCATGTTTTTGGCTGATGTAGATTATAAACTCCAAATATGCTTGACTAAAATTAGTACCCATCATTTCTTACATTGCTCACTTCATCATAATGCACTAATTCCATGCTATTTCCCTTCTTCATAAAAGTGGTATCGATCATTTCTTACATTGCTCACTCATATTTATTCAATAATTGAATATCATGATTTCACATGACTAAGGATGTGCAATTTCCCTTCTTATTCTTCTTCTACTCCTTCTGGTTCTTTTTCTTCTTCTTCTTTTTCTTCTTCTTCCACTTCTTCTTCCCCTTCTTCTTCATCTTCTTCTTCTTCTTTTACTTCTTCCACTTCTTCTTCTTCCTCTTCTTCATCTTATACTTCCTCTTCTTCTTGTTCTTCTTCTTGTTCTTCTTCTTCTTATTCTTATTCTTATTCTTCATCTTGTCCTTCTTCTTCTTCTTCCTCATCTTCTCTTCCTTCTTCTTCTCCTACTTCTCCTTCTTGTTCCACTTCCTCTTCTTCTTCTTCTTCTTCTTCTTCTTCTTCTTCTTCTTCTTCATCATGATCTTCTTCTTATTATTATTTTTCTTATTCTACTTCTCCTTCTTCTCCCTTTCATTCAATGATTCTTTCTTTCTTCCTTCCTTCCTATCTTCTTCTACTTCTTCTTCTTTCCCTCTTCTTCATCTTCTATTATTCTTCTTCTTGCTCTTCTTCTTCTTCTATTCTTCTTCTTCTTCTTCTTCTTCTAGTTCTTCTTCTTCTTCTTTCTCTTCTTCTTCTTGTTATTCTTGCTTTACTTATTTATTTTTCCTTTCATTCTTTCTTTCTTTCTTCTTTGGCTACTCTTTATTCTTCTTCTTTCTTTCTTCCTTTCATTTTCCCTTTCTTCTTCTTCTCTTTCTTCTTCTTCATCTTCTTCTTCGTCTTCTTTCTTTCTTTCTCCCTTTCATTCTCTCTTTCTTCTTCTTCTTCTTACTTTCTTTATTTGTTTTTTCTTTATTCACCTTCTTCTTTTCTTCTACTTCTTCTATTACTTCTACTTCACTTTCTTCTTCTTCTTCGATTTCTTCTTCTTCTTCTTCATCTTCTTCTTCTTCTTCTAGTTTCTCCTTCTTCTTCTTCTCCATCCTTTTCTTCTTCTTCCTTTCTTTCTTTCTTTCAATTATTCATTTTTTCTATCTTTTTTCTTCTTCTTCTTCTGTTTCTTATTCTTTTTCATCATCTTTCCTTCTTCATCTTCTTTTTCTCCTTCTTCTAATACAACTACTACTTCTTCTCCATATATTTCTTTCTTTCTTTCTTTCTTTCTCTTTTGTCTATTTCTTCTTCTTTTTTTCTTCTTCATCATCTTTTTCTTCTTCCCTCCTTCCTTTCTTTCTTCTTCTTCTTCTCGTTCTTCTTCTTCTTCATTTTCTTCTTCTTCTTTATTGCTTTCTTCTTCTTCTTATTCTTCTACTTCCTCTACTGCTTTTTTATTTCTTTCTTTCTATTGTTCTTTCCCTTCTTCTTCATCATTTTCATCATCGTCGTCTTCTTCTTCATCATCTTCCTTTTCTTCTTCTTTCTTTCTTTCTTTCATTCATTATTTATTTCTTCCTTTTTTTCTTTTACTTATTCTCCTTTTACTTCTTCCTCTACTTCTTTCATTCTTTCCTTCTTTCTCATACTTCTTCTCCTTCTTCTTCTTTTTCTTCTACTACTTCTTCTTCTTCTACCACTACTACTTCTTCTTTCTTTTTTTCTTTCATTCTATCTATCTTCATCTTCTTCTTCTTCTTCTTCTTTTATTCTTCTTATTCTTTTCTTTTTTTCTTCTTCTTCTTGATTCTTACATTCTTTCCCTACTTTCTTCTTCTTCTTCTTCTTCTTCACCTTTCTTTCTTTCTTCTTCTTTGTCTTCTTTGTATTCTTCTTCTTCTTCTTCTTCTCCTTCTTCTTTTGGTTCTTAGTTTCTTTCTTTCTTCTTCCTCTTCTTCAAGTTATAACTTGAACAAGGTTTTTAGCTATATGAAGACATTTGTTTCCTATGTAGTTGATTGATGCACTATGATGGTTTAGTTTGTTTTGCAAAACTAGTATGTCCACGTATGCATCTTTTATTATTTCTTTCTCTCTTTTTCCTAAGTTTTGTGTTTAATTAGGCTTTGTTCATCTTTCTAAATAATTGACCAGTATGTTTTTGTTGCATCATGCATTGTAGGATTCTGTTTGTTTGGAATATTTTGGATGAAAAATGTTTAGGTGAGTGAGATTGAATTATGTGATCAAAAAACTTTGATGCGTCTATGAGGTAAAAGTAAATATGTTGTATATAGATAGAATTTATATTTTTTATTTTTTTAGTTATGCATAACACAAATCAATAATAATATTTCAAGGTTAATGTATTTTTTTATTTCAAGGTTGCTTGATTGATTTCAAGATAGAATTATTATTTTATTTTCTAAGTTTTGTATAAAACAAATGTATAAAGGAGTTGAAAATTTTTTTCAAGATTTGATTGAAGGCACATGAACAATTATTTTTTTTCTGATAATATTTAATTATACATTTCTTGATTTATTTTCTATCTTAAAAAGCTAAAATAATATCTTAATCAACCCTATAATATGACATTAATTTGATGATAATGGTACACATATTTTTTTATAAGAAAAGGGCAATTACTTGTTCACTTGTAATCCCTTATTTGTATGAAATTACTCTAACCATCTTGGAAATTCTATCTACGATTACTAATTGGTAGTTATGTCCTTATGAAGTCATTGATAGATCACTGATAAAATCCCTTAAGATTTTATTCCAATGACTTGTCTATATTGGTAGTAGTATATGTAGTTCTTATTTATGACTAGATGGTTTTGATGCAACAAAAAATGTTCCCTTATCAATAAATATCTTAACTTCTAAATTCATGTGGGGTCAATAAGCATACCTTTGAAAATTAAGAGTGGTCTTTGAAAGTCCGATGTGTCTCAACGCCTTTGCATTGTGAGCTACACTTATCCAACATTTGTTATCACCATCTTGATGTACAAAACTTTATTTTTGACAAAATACTTTGAGTATTTACCTCATTTTTTCTGTTGATAAAGTTTGCAAAACTTGGGGTCATCATAATATTTTATAATTAACTACTTAAATTCCACAAGTTATATTTTAGTAAAAGTTGTTAAACATTGTAAGATTAAAGGAGGTCAAGAATGTTTCTTTACAAGTTTGCTCAAGGTGTCTTTCTTATAATGAATAATCAGGCTTAATTATTGTAGATGTGATGACCACTTGAAGTGTTGTACAAGTTTTAGCTTTGATTGAGCCTACAAATATTGGAGTCGCTAACGATTTGAGTGCTACAAGTTATTTTCTAAGGGTTTATGCCATCTACTGTTTTATAGATTTATTTAAACAAATTAGCTCTTTATCATTATTTAGATTTTTTATTCTCCTAGTAGTTATTAACAATAGTATGCTAGTGGCTTGCCTTATTCCATTAAAACTACATTTATAACTTACCCTAATGCATCTAATTGTATCTCAAATAGATATTGTAGATTGGTAGAGCTAGAACTGGTGCTTCACAAATTACCTCTTTTAATTATCGAAATGTCTACTGATGTATTTTTATCCACTCAAATATTAAATGTCGGCAAGTTAATGCATGAAACAGTGCTAGTCTTTCAAAGAATGCTCTGATGAATTTTCTTAGGTATTGACAAGCTCTATGAAAACCTCTAACATTGGTAGTATCATGAGGTTTAGAACATTTCTCAATTGCATTAATCTTCTCCTTATCAATGTTTATTCCACATTTTCTAACTTAATATCCCATGTATTAAATTTTTTCCCTTGCATACTCCCACATCTTCTCATTCAACTATAAATGAGAATTTTATCAAGGTATACTAGCATAAAATCTTCTAAGGGAAAAGAAGGCCATTCATTAGTGACATGACATTGCATAACCCAGACAACATTACTAGCCACTCATGCAATCTTTGTAGAGTTTTAAAGGTTTTTTTTCAAAATTTATCCTTCTATAATATGTACATGAGGATACCTTGCTTAGACATCTAATTTTGTGAATCCTCATGCATGCTTTAGTGGTCTAATAGATCATTAATTCTTCATAGTGGATACCTCTACGTACAAGTCATTTTGTTAAGAGCTCTACCATTTGCACACATGCACCAACTTCTATCCTTTTTGCACAAATTCAACTCTAGAGCCAAATGGTGAATTAGTTGGTATGAGTACTCCATTCTTCAATAACTCTATGACTCGCATATTAATCACCTAATTTTTTACTACTAAATTGTGATACATATCTATGTTTATAAGCCTTGATTTGATAAAAATTAATCCGATGCTTCACAACATAATCTGGCAATTGCATTTTTGTTTAGTAAATGGTGTAGAAGATTCTATTAGTATCTTCTTAAGTTGTTTCGGTAGGATGCTATATTTTTGGGAACCAATATTCAACTTCTGGGGTCTAATTAACTATAACACATAATTTAGACTTTTATTTTCTAATCTCTTTGCTTGGCTAGTAGTAATAATATCTACTATTAACTTTCTTTGGTTAGATATTATATTAAATTTCTATCCAGCCTTTGTGAATCGATGTTATTGGGCTTAACCATAGTATATATCATCTTGACTCCACAAGTATTACTAGCCAAAAATGATAAAGCAAATATCGAATGAAATAGCCCCATGGACAACTTCATCAATATATTCTTTAGTGATTTTTAATTTTACCTTATATTATCTATAAACTCTTGCTTTAGAGGCCTTTTGACTCAACCCATGAGAATAGGTCTAAGATAAGTACTTTCTAAGCAAAGCATCTCGAGAGTGCATTTAAAGATCAAATTTTTCTTACATCTAGTGTCTGCATAGGATTTACCAACTCATCTACATGAATATAGGTTGAAAAGTGTTCCACTCTTTCTATTATAATTTCATTAATTATAAGTTCTGTTGGCCCTACCAAAAAAAAAGATAGTATTATCTTTTTATTGTCAAGCGTCAAAAAACGTCTCAATTTTAGCAGCAACAAAGATATTTTTTCCTTATTTTTCTTAAATGTTTCTAAGAAAAGATTAGTGTAAAAGATCCAACATTTTTCTCATATGTGGCCTTGCCTTTTGTAGTGGGTACAATTTTTGTGACTCTCACTTGTAAATATTGCTATTATTATTGTGGCTATCATCCACTTTATTGGATATTAATCTCTTCCCCATTGTGAGTTCATTATATTAATGTTAATCCACTTGAAGTGTGAAATCCTATGTCTTTGGTTCCATTTTTTGACTCTTCTTCTCAATGGTAATTATATCAATGGCCATTATAAATCTACTTGCTTATACCAAAGATTATGTAGGGATAAAGGTTAGTTATGTAGCAATAGGATTATAAAATCCTTAGAAGAACATAGATAAAGTCTACATCTTTGCAATAGATATCCTTAATACTATTGCTTGTCTTTAAAGTTTAATGGTGTAATCTTAGATTTTTTGCACTTGTCAATATTAAAGACAGAGCTACTTCCAATACCTTTCATACATAAACTATGGGATAAAAGTTTTCCAAATTAATTTCTTAATTAGACTCCGTATTAGCTCTATATCTGAATGAGTCCTTAAATTTACAATCAATTGGGCCAATGCATGGCTCAACATTTTCAATCAAGCATACACTACTTTGTTAAATGAAGAGTAGTTATACAAGGAGAAATAGGTCTCAAGTTGATTTAATTAGGCACCTAATGTTTTTGCATCCACAGTACCATCATGAATAAGGTATTTCTAACTTGAATTGACCTTATCAATTCTCATGAATTGAATAGGAATATTAATGATGGCATCCTCAAATGTACCCCTTAGTGCCCCCTGATTTAAAAGCATTTTCTTTGCATGCCCCCTCCTAGAACTTCTCCATCTTTCATTCATCTTTCTTAACTCCTTATATAGACCCATTTGACCATTGAACCAAAGCATACAACTTGTAGATTCTGTGTCATCCAATCCCTTAATAGAATGTGCATGGATTTCTCAAGCCACCAAGCACAACGTGCATGTGGATGAGGCACGATAAGTTGTAACAAATAGACATTCAATTACTAAAAATCTTTAGTGAGGATCTTTAGGAAAAACCAAAGGCACTTGAACTTTTTTAGATGGACCAAGTTGGCTTTATAGTGGCTATCAGTCACATGTCAAGACGAAAAGCTACTAAGTGGAAAGCAAAAAACTGATTTTCCTTAAAATGGCCTAAAAAAGACTTTAGGTATGTCAAAATACTAACATTATAGGTTATCATGAATAATATCCTAACTTTTAACATTAATGATGTAGTTAATTCTACAAAAGATTCATGCGTTAAGAACTTGACTAAATTTCACAAAATTAAGTTAACTTCCTTTTTGGAACCTTTTGAAGGTAACAAACTAATCGACGTCATTCAAAGGAGCTAAATTTTTTCTATTGAGAGAACACCTCTAACAAAGTGTGGGCATTTTAGTTGTATGACTTCAGCGGACAAATAATGAAAATGAAGAACAATGTATCTACATGGTTATAAAGCACAATAAATAAATGAGATGTCACCCATTTGTGTATGCCAAGAATTATTTCATTAATAGAAGAGATCATTGGTGTGATTTAACATTGACGATGGAGGCTAATTGTCTTCCTTGGCTGGTAGGGAGAATTTATGTCATTACTAACATTCAAGAATTTAAATATCACTCTTTTGGATAGAACCCTAATGAATTGTGATTAGCTCAAAACAATTCCAATACAGTGGTTTAATATACGAACTATATCCTATTGGACTACTCCCTTTTTTATGCTTCTTCCAAAAATAGATCTTTTCAAAGAAATTTAAAATTCCAAAGCACATTGATTGAAAGTGTAGAATTCTATCTAGTGTTTGCTCAAAACTAAAGTCTTCCAATTGTTGATTTAGGAATGAGGGCCCTAGCTTACAAAATGAGGAGACATGAAACTAACCATGAAGAAAGCTAAATTTGGTAATGTAATCTAGTTGGTTGAAGTAGTAGAAGAGCCACTTTTGGAGAAAGAAAAAGACCTTAACAAGCTATAAAAGAATTATAAAGTTTTGAATTGACCAAATTTAGGATTAGATTTTCATGGGTACTAAAATAATGGAGATTTATTAAACACTTGAATGAAAGTACTATGCGGCTCAAGGAAGGCAATAAAAGCAAAACTTTCTTCCACGGTAATGGAACAAAAGGCAAAGTAAGCTTAATATAAAGTGAATTAAAGATGCAAGTGGGAGTTGAGTCTCAGAGGAGGATTTAATTTCCAAATATGTTGTGGGTTGCTTCACCTCTCACTTCTCTATTGACCCTACCAAGCAAAATGGGAACAACTTTACTTTATTGTGCTTAGACTCACAAAAATGTAATATGATGCTAATTTAGCTAATTTCTATGGGAGAAATATAAAAAGAATATTTTTTTTGATGGATTTTCAAGTGCTTTTAAATTGGATGGGTTTAATAATTTCTTTTACAAGCATTGTTTATCAAAAAGAAAGTTATGAAGCTATCAACGAGTCTCCAGTTGGGAGCTTATTACTTAGAAAATTCATTAGTGCTAATACAATCTTCCTTCTAAGAACTTATTGTACTACATCTATTAAAGATTGTAGACTAGTTTAAACTTATAGTTTCTTTCAAAAAATTTGAAGTTGTTGGCTTTTAGCATATAATCCCTATTGCTCACACAATCATCTTAATAGAGCCATCTACTTTTACAAAGGGGAAATCACTAAAAATATCTTCATTGCATAAGAACTACTTTGATGTTTTAAATTGCAAGGTCAAAGTTAATAACTCTATTATCAAACTATACTTTTGGAAAGCATTCAAATGAATATCACACAATTTTCTTAAAAAGTACTATGCATGCTTAACTTTAATATTTTATTTATTAAGCTAATCATATGTATCTGTAATTAAAAATGACTACTAGTCAATAATTTTAGAGACAATGGCCCTGCTAATCATCCCATAGCTAAAGCAAGGTAACCATCCATCCATATTTCTTTTCCTTTCTGTAACTAAAGCGCTAAGAAGAGATTTAAGCAATCTACATAGATAAGATGTAGTGCAGCAATATGAGACTTTGAGAGGTTATAAACCAGGTTCCTATTTGGACCTAATAGTTGAATTTTATTCTCTTCTCAAGACACATCACATTTGGAAATTATTGTACAAAAGATTTTATCTATTTACAGTAAATAAATGAAAGACAAGTAAGAGAACAACATCAAGAAGCTCTTAAGGTAGAAGATACTACCATCCAATCCCTTTACTTGAAAAGCACCTTTTTCAAAGGTAAGAAGTAGGTTGTTCACTTACAAAACTACGTTAACAAAACATGTATGAAGATAATTGGATAGAGGAAGAAATTACTCTTAATAATAGGTTTGATTGTTAGCTATGTACCCTAACAAACTCCACTCTATACTCTAATGATGTTCTGTCCTTCAAATAATTTTATTAATATAGTAGAAAGTGTAGTGAATGAGTTCCTTTAGAGGAATAGTCATCTATCTTCAAAAATATCTTTACTAATATAGAGGCTCCCATAAATTTATTACATTTTGATAACAATTGGGGGAAGTTGAATTTTTAATTTGAAGACAAATGGACTTTCTTGCATATAGGGACAGTCAAATTCTTAATTTTATGGATTTTCCCAGGTGCACAAACTTATTGAACAATTTTTTTATGATCAATGGCATTAAACATAACAAACATTAAATTGTTAATCAATTGCATCTACAATAGTGGAATTGTAGTCACAAAAACACTATTGCTATTAATGTCTCTAGAGTTCTTCCATTTCTCATATTTTATAGTCTTTAGAAGTTAAAAATTTAAAACTAAAGAACAACAAAAAAATCCTAGTGAATTCTATGATAAATGGAGTTCAACATAATATCTATGCTATTTTTAATTATAGTCTAACCATGTAGAGAAATTGAATAAATCTTCAATTAGTAAAATATACATTGCTTTCTCTACTTTCTAAGAGCAAATGCAAAACAGTTAAAGTGGTTCATTGGACTCCCACAACACTAACTTTTATCAAATTATATACTATTTTATTGACCAGAGGGAACCAATGCATTGTAGGTTGTGGTCATGTGATCACAGACCACTTGGGTAAAGAAAGCAATGCATTCTCAATTTATGAAGGATCTAAAATAATTATAGAAGATAAGCCATGATAGTACTATTTGGTTTAAACTTAAGTGACAAGCTAGGCTTAGAGAGCATTATTATAGAATCAAATAGTAAATCAATCCTTATAATGATTTGCTAAAGAATTGGAAACTCTTGGTTTACGTTAATCCTTTTGAACAAAATGAATTAGTTTCAATGCAAAGTGATTCGATTCTAACACATATTCGGAGAAGGCTATGTAGTATTAAACCAATTAGCTTAATTCGCTAGCAATCATATTCATTTAGACATTCTAGATTCATGAAAAATTCTAAAATGTTTCAAATATTTAATTAATAATGATAAGTAGAAATTTCCATATATTTATTTGGTTATCATAAAAAAAGTCATCCAACAATCCTTCTATAATCAAAGTCATGAAATTCCTTAATATGTTCATTTTTGTCATCTTGGATTTGTTCTTACAAAAATCACTAGGCAATTGGGGTTGAAAAACAAGAAGCAACATCTTGGAAAACAAACTACAAAATTTTATCATATTTTTTTAACTTTTTCAAAACAATTGAATTCCCATAAACTACCTAGGGCTTTGTTGCTCAAGCCAAACATGTCATATTTTGGTCCAACGAAATGAACCTATTTGACATGGCTCATTTCATTCAAGGGAAACCCATTTCCATAGAATCTCTCAATTCTAATAAATGATATCTATTCTTCTTATATTAAAGATAATGATTTTTTCTTCTTCAGAATATTAAAGATAATGTTTTTTTAGGCATTATGAGTGCATTGTCCTCAGGGCCTTTATTTTATGGTGAATCTAGATAAGTTCTCCAACCTTGCCACACATGATAATGCCAATGTCTTTGAAAAGGAGGTCATGTTCGTTAATCAAATTGCTTCCAAAAAGGATTCTGTCTTCAAACTCACTCTAATAAGCTATGTTTACACTTGGATTACCTAACATGGAATTACTAAAACTAATAACTAAAAATAATTGGCCACTTTGGATCTTCCATGATGGGGTAGACTTGTGCTCTTAAGATTGTCACTAGAATTTTACAACATTTAGTACTAGATGTGCAATATTACAAAAATCACAGTCTTTCAAATGAGAAACTTAAATTGTTTTCTAATGTTCTGGCTCAATATTGAACATTTTTACTACTCTAGTTTGGATCTTATTGGAAAACCTTCCAATCTATCTGATCAACAAGTAGTACCTATTTCCAATCAAGTGAATAGTCACCAACCCTTTAAAAGTAGATTCTACATAAATCAACTTAATATGGCCCTATTGGACTCTATCTTATGTATTGGTCAATCTTGTTAAAGTTTTTCATTTAAATATTAGAATCTGTAGAAATATTGGGAGTAATAATGGATTTTGAAAAAAAAATTAGGTATTTAAAATTTTTTCGAATACTATCTATACAGTTTTTAACAATGATGCTTAATGGTCTTTTGTAAGAAAGAAAGACATTATACACCCTTATTTGTAAGAAATGGTGAAGATGAGAAAATTCTAATTAACTAAGTAGTAAGCAATGTGAAATGTCCAAATTTGTTAGACATATATGTGGACACCAAAAGGTTGGAAAATGAATGAAAATCAATGAGGCAAAGTATGGGTATAGAAATTGATAAGGGTATGATAGGATCTTAACATGCTTGATACTCTCTTGCCCCCATAATTGAAAGAAATAACTTCCCCCACCACATCATAGACCATTAAAACTTAATAAAAGAACTTAATTACATAATGAATCATCTATTTGTTTATTTTTATGATCAACTTCAATGAGAAATTGTATAGAAAATGTAAAACATTTAAATCTAACATTAAACAAAGGAAGGATGTGTAGCTTAAACAATCAGTGGAGATTCAATCTCTCAAAAGACTTAATAATGATCTCCATTAAAAAAGCAAAGGCTCTTAAGCATTTTGAGATAGACTATAATGGCTATATAGTCGTTACCAGATACAAGTCGATAAGGAAAGCAACTAAATGGAATGTAAAAAATTGATTTGTAAGAAAAAGACCAAAAGAAGACCTTAGGAATCTCATAATGCAAATATCACATATTGTAACTAATAACTTCTTCATTTTAAACATCAAGTGTGTAGTTAGTTTTATAGTGTCTTGAAGCCTTAATAATATGATCAAAATGAACAAAATTAAGTTAATTGCAATGTAAGAAGGCTTTGCAAGTGATAGACAAGTGGACAATATTAAATGCTACAAACTTTTCATTATTTTCAGGGCAACATTACATATTGAATCATGATTGGTTCAACATATGAATAATATTTTATCAGACCACTCCCCATGTCAATCATTTCTCCATTAATAATTAAATCTAATACTAAACAACTCTGATTACAAAGAACTTGGATTGATGGCATAGAATTCTATCTAGTGGTTGCTTAGAATTGGAGTCTTCCAATTGCTAGGTCAAGAATGAGGGCCTTAGCTTACAAGCTAATAAGCATTAAAGATCCCTTTAAAGAATAAACTAAAATTTAATTTGGTAATATATTTTATAATATTGATTTATTAGAATAACATGCCATAAAGAAGGAAAACAAAATCAATGAGTTATAGATGATTTATTAGGGTTGGAATTAACAGAGCTTTGGATCAGCTAATCATGGTTGGTAAAATAAAGGAGATGTATTGGAGCCAGATGACAATTACTGTGTGACTCAAGGTTGGTGATTAAAGCATTATTTTCTTTCACACAACTGTTAATAATATGAAAAGGGATCTTAATACATAAAGAATTAAAGATTCAAGTGGGAGTTGGGTGGCAAAAGAGGATTCAATTGCCAAATATGTCAAGGATTGCTTCACCTCTAACTAGTCCCTACTAAATAGGTGCTTTGCTTTGTTATACTCAGACTCACTAAAAAGTGCAATGATGTTAAATTAGCATGCTAGCAAGGAGGAAATATAACAAATTATTTTTGAATGTATTCTTTAAGTTCTCGTGGATTGGATGGGTTTAATTGTTTCATTTACAAGCATTGTTTGGTTGTACTTCAACATGACATTTATCATGATATCATTGTTTTTCTTGTTCGTAGACCATCAATTAAAGAATTCAATTGTAGTACTATAATAATCCTTCCATAGACTTATTGTACTAAAACTTTTGAAAATTTTAGAACAATTTGTTTCTATAGTTGCTTCTAAAAAATACTACGTTTTTAGTAGTTAGCTTATAGTGTTTGTACTCACTATTATCTTGATGGAGCATTCAACTTTTACTGAGAGGAATTCACTAAAAATATCTTACTTGCATAAGAACTACTTAATGATTTAAATCATAAGATCGAAGGTAATAACTCTGTTATCAAGCTAAACTTTAAGAAAGTATTCAATAGTATATATCTTAGGGTTTTGTTAAATACATAATATAGAAGTTTAACTTCAATAGTTAATTTATTAATCTAGTGATGAGTTTTTATAATATAAGTTATTAATTAGTTATTATTAGTGACAAAAAAATGATTCCTTCCAATTGTCTCATTGGCTAAACCAAGTGAACCCTTTATCCCCATACCTTTTCCATATTGTGGTTAAAGTGCTAGGAAGAGGGCTAAACATTCCATATATGCAAGGAAAAGAGAATCACAAGTTCCCCAAGTAGCTCATCAACCAAACTCCCATTTTTGCTTAGTAGATGGCTATATTCTCTTTCGAAGAGGTGACAAATAGTCCATTAAAACTATCAAGTTATTTTTCTAAGCTCGAGAGCACATGAAGTTTTTAGATTAATGTAGAAAAGGACTTATTTATTTCATTTAAAAACATTAAACAAAAGTTTGAGAATATCAACTAGGAACTCTTGGGATTCAAAAGATGCTATCTTCTAATCCCTTAACTTGAAAGAACATTATTTAAAGCTAAGAATAAGTGGTTCACTTCTAATACTAAATTAATAGTTTTGGTAAGAAGAACTTTCAATTAATGGGATTTAGTACTAGTTAGTCATGTTCTCTAATTAATACCACTTTATACTCTAATGATACCTTATCTTCCTAACAAGATTATGAACATAGTCAAAAGTGTGACAAATGGTTTCCTATAGGCTAATAATGATTAGGTGAGTAAGAAAAATTTTTCCAACTAGAAATAAGTTAGGTTCCCTTAGGAAAACTATGGATTAGTGGTTAAGAAATTGAAATATTTTAAGGATGCAAGTAATACAAGGTTTTGCTAGAAGGTCTACACCTCAAACAAAGAAACATAAGTGGTAATTACTTCAATAAAAAATATTGTGAAGCACTCTCCTAACTTAGAATGATAAAATCATTCTCACTATTTTCATACATGGAACAAAATAGTCTTGGATGGAAACAATTCATTAACAATTCAGCATGATACAAGCTTATAAGTACTGTTTTTATTCAGAATTTAGAAAAAATAATGTAGATTACATACCAGCCATCCAAAAATTACTTGCTAATGTGGAGGCACCTAAATAATTAATTACCACTTGCTAACGACTTGAGGAAATTGAAATTGAAATTTATATACAAATACCCTTTCTGTGCATATAGGGATTTTAAAATTAATGCTTTTATGGAGTGTTCTAGTTTCACAAACTTATGAAGCCACTTTGCTCTAAAGTTTAACAATAAACACATCCAACATGATGCTTCTACAATGGTGGAACTATGGTCACATGCATCAAGAATTTATATAGTGATTCCCTAAATCTAGGTCATACATATCATGAAGTCTGTATTTTATCCAATAAAGTTTTTTATGATTATTATTTCAAAGATGGGTTTGGTTTTGTGTATCCCAACTTTACATACCCCACACATCTCTTAACAATTTCTTGTCTAACAAATAACATACTGGAGGTCTCACTAGACATTTTGGTAGCCAAAATAATAAGATATGTCATTGATTGATTCCATTACACAAGATTACCCAAAAAAAGTTGCATCTATAGATTCTCAATGTTGAAGATGTGTTATAACTAAATTAGGTAATTATAGTCAAGGTGCATGCACACCATTACTTATAGCACAATCACCATGGAAACATGTAAGTTTGGACTTATATTAGGAGTTCCAAAATCATTAGAAATAATGATTTTATATTCATACAGAGAAATTTTCTAAAATGACTCATTTTATTCCTTACAATAAGAATAAAAACCTCCCATATTACGAAGTGATTTCTTGATGAAATTGTTAAACTACATGGCTTACCTTAAATAATTATTTTAGATCATGATGTCAGATTTACTAGGTACTTTCAAAAATTATTTTGGTGCCTAAAGTAATCAGAACTTAAGTTTTTATGGACTAATTATCCCAAAAATAGAGGGGCAAATAGCAGTACTAAATCAAAGTTTAGAAAAATCTTTTTTGTAGCCTAGTAGTGGAACACATTGAAATCTAGAATCTTATATAGCATTTTCTTTTAAAATGATTAATTAATAGAACAATAGGTTTGAGTCCTTAAAATCAACATCAGAGTCCTATTTATTTTATAGACTTATCGTATGATTTAGCACTTCTTAGTTTGTCGTGTTGAGCCTTTTACGTACAAAATTTTGTTATTCAATAAATATATTACTAAATAAATTAATTTAAATAATTAAAGATATATAAATAACTAGAAAATACTCATTGACAACTTATAAGTTTGTTGAAAGTGAATATATAATTATTTGTGTCAGCTCTGGGAGACTCTTTTTGGAACCCATAAAATATTACATGCCTCTAATACTGGACCATTTACAATTATCTAAGGGCTAACAATCAAAATTTATATTTTTATTTACTTAAATATTATAAAATTAAAGCTACCATTAATATTCAATAACTTGTATCTAGTAAAAACTTATTCCTAATACCTAGTGAACCTTTTTAGCCTTCACTATCATTGCCAAATAAATTACCCCAATAATACATTTAGCCACATCTTATGACCTTTGAGATTAAGTTAAGCCAGTCTTAAATGTTCAAGCAATCTTAACATTGAATCATGTATAACAAATATTTTTTGTAGGTTAATAGGTCCATCAAGTCTTTCATGACACTTGGATTACTAAGAAGGAGCTTCACCACATAAATTTTGAGATGTTAAAAAATTTTTGGAGATTTTAATATGACTCCATGGAGTTGAGCTTTTTCTCACATAAGGAGACTGAAATTAGTGATTGTACTTTTTCTCACTTAAATATTCTTATTAAATTAATTTAAGTGAATTTTAAGAATTTAGATAATATATGCTTATGTTTATGGGAGAATTTAAGGAAGAGAAATAAGGAAAAATTGCATGAAAATCCTCATACTTGTAATGGCAAATCATGTTGCCTCTACTCCACCAACAATAGTATTTTGGGTGTAGGTTATTAGAACAACTTTTCTTTTAGGTTAAGATCCCTTATGTCAAAGACTAATTTTAATCTTTGGCTTTTAGAAAAGTTCTTTCTTGTTTAGTTATCCTATGATTTGCAATTCTAATTTAATAGAATCTTTGAGTTGGCTCTTACTCAAATATATTATTTGAATCTAAATATTTTTTAGCAATTTATGATCTAATAATAGGTTTATCATATCATCTTACCTTAGGTTGGGCTTGAGCCTTGTTAAAATCTCATAACGATAGTAGTATTGAAGCACAAATGTATCTAAAGAAAGAAGATTATGCCTCAATTCAGAGGAAATGCACATGATGAAATGGCTTCTTCACTAACTATGAATAAGAAGTGAAAGGATTATGTAAGCTAAGCCTAATTGACTTGGTGTTAGTTTTTGGCTCATTTTGTAAGAGCCAAACCACAAAAACATTTTGATGCACCTTTCAGTTTACATATTATTTACTATATATTTATTAGTATAGCTTTTGTGAATTTTTCATTACATTTAAAAAACATTGGTATGTGATGTGTGATTTTTAAAAAACTATTTGCACACTAATTTCAGTTGCCCTCTTTTGAGTGCCATTTGTGCTAGTAGTTTTGTACATATATTTTACAGAAACCTATGCCATTAAGGACCACTTTATTTTTGAATACATTCTTAGATTTCGATAGGGTATCATAAAAATATAGGTAGTTTTTGCACAATGTGCTTAAGAGACCAAATATTATTTGCAGCACAGCAAACTATTTAAGTAGCTTATTTTTGTGATCTTATGGTATACCTAATGCATGATATCTTTCTTTGCAAACTAGAAACTTATAAGTAATTATTCATATCTTATGGTGTTAAATGTTGCTTGAGTAGAGCATAAAAAAGTCATACGAATGATACCAAATAAGCTCAAGGGTGTGGAAGATTACTCAAAATGCAAAGTGCACCATAAGTTTGTGTTCAAGGAATTTTTTGTTCTTTTGAGTACTTATGTAATGGATAAATTACTTTTTATTGGATATTGAGCAAGAACTACACATGGATTTTATTTCAAGCATGGATTTCCCTTTCATTTTGGGCATTGATAGAATTGAATACTAGACTATTTCCTATATTGAGATGAAACATTTAAATTCCAACAATAGTGAAAAGCTTTGGTGGTAAGGTGCTTAGGGAGGACTTGAATTTTTGTACATGCAAATATTAAATTTTAAGCTAAAAGATATGTTCATTTTCATCAATACATTACATCAACAAAAATTCCTTATTTTGTCCAAAAAAATCTTTCATAAAGGAATTAATACAAAAATGAACTTTTGTAAATAAAAATTGTTAAAAGGAATATCTATTTGATGGTCCTTTTGATCATATAATTAGTTATCTAAACTAGTGCATTATTGGTAATGAACTGCTCAATTAGGCTACAAATAAAATTTAATAGTAAAATTCCAAGATGGAAATTTCTTGAAGGCCCATTAAGCAACAATATCAATAATCTAATGTTCAATCTAATGCATAATAGATCATTAAGGAGTTAAATCCAAGAGAATCAACAAAGTTGATCACCAAATTCACTTTCTATAACATGACCATCAACCATTTAATAGGAATTCTAAGATCAATCTGATGTCATTTTTGAGCACGGAACAAATCATCTAATATATAAGAATGAAACATGAGATAAAGCTAGGTTTTTATCAAAAGCTAATATGAAATTAAAAAAGGATAGTTTGTTGAATTTAAGAAATAAATGTTGAATCGAATGGATGACATTGGAGCATCATCTGTTAGCTCACAAAAAAATTAATTGGAATTGCACTAATCCTATTGAAACTCGAAGCCATTCCTAACCAGAATCTTATTTCGATTAATTGTATTTATTGACCATAAGGCTTGACTACAATGATATATTTGCCATACCATTACCTCTACTATTTTTGCCTCGATCATCCATACAAATTTGATAATAAAGTATGTCATCATCGATGTCAGTTACTGTGCATCACACATTATCGATAACTATCTTCCATCACTTGATCATCTACTGCTTGTAATTAATGTTATTTAAATACCCAACATCACCTACTTACCCATCATCACAAGGCCACCAGCTACTTCAAAACCACCTACCATCTACTTGCTGCTCGTTAGCTAACACCCTTTGACATTGTCAAATGTCGTCATTTGACTTCTTCACTGCTAGCATTCTTATCACATCATCATTGATGTTCAACCACCATATTGTATTATTGCTTTATTTTTCCTATGTCAAAATGTTTCATAAATTTCTATATTTTGTATTAAATATGATTGATCTACTTAGAGTTAATGTCATGGATTTCTTAAGATTTTTAACGATTGTTATGTGATTTAATTCAAAAAGAATCCTTCTCTATATATTTTGCATTTAATATGGTTGATCTTTTAAGAATTAATGTCATAAAACTCTAAAGATCTCTTTTAGATTCTCAAGTGATTTAACTCTAAAATTATCATTCTCTTTTTTCCATTCTTATGATAATTTCTAAAGGTGTATTTTCCTTTTATTTTTTTCATACATTAAGCTCTTCTTCAACTATAAGCAAGAGAAGCACTCTTATTATAATGTAGTTATTGATGAAAGAAATTTCTCTTATCTGTGTGCTTCCATATTTGTGAGCAAAGAGTGTGTACCCAAATATTGTTAGAGAGATTCAAACTTTTCTTTTCTTTTAAGAGACAATGATTAAACATGAGAGAACTTGAATTACAAAAGCTGACAACCAAACAAATTCACCTTTCTGTCAACACCTATAAGTCTTCACCCACTTTGTTACTCTTTTCACCCAATCGCCAAATAACCACCATCCTCAATAATGCTTGGGATCCTAGCCAACCATCTTGTTACCCCATTATCATCCCCACTAATTCAAACCTCCAACTCATCTTTCTTTTACATCTTTAGTACTTTACGTACTAGTTCGAAAGGAAATATAAGCCATCATCACCAAAAAGGTGCACTCTTTCTATAATTTTTTTTTTCTAAATGATAATCTAAAGTAAATGTTACCTTTTCTTCTATTCAAGTACTCCAAAAAAAGTTTTTCTTAAAGTTATTATTTTTTTTGAGTGAAATTTGATATTGTAAAACTATTTAGTAAAACTTTATGCTTAACTCTTATTGTGTTACCACGCAATCTACTTAAGAATCTATGGTACAAATTTAGAGGCTAATATTTAAATAATTATAAAATACCTGACACACCATCTAACCCTAATTAGTGTATGGTATCTTTTAATATTTTCTAATAATCTATTAATAATTTCCATATTATAGGATCAAAATTAGATCATAGTAAAAGTCAAATTTATCCTATATCAACATTTGTTTTGCACTATTGTTTTCTATTTAATATTTAAAAATTATATTTTAAAAGAAAATTCTAGTTGTAAATATTTTTTGGTTCAAAAAAATTTCCTTAACAAAGTGTGTCCACTAAAGAACTCTTAATTTGTTTTGGAAAAATTTTATCTTAGGAGATCATACAAAAGCATAGATATGACTCCTTATCATCTTTCATGAAAACCATATAGTTCTATGTACGAGGTAGTTTTATAAAAGTGAGTTGATAATCAGTCATCATTTTTTTTAAAAACACATGCCATCTCAGCTTTGGTAGTCTATAGTTGTAGTTACTTTGCATTTACAAATTATTTTAAATAAAACGAATATATAAAAAAGTGGATATCACTCATTATTCTCCTATCTTGATATCCTCATGTGCCAAATGTTTATATGATCACAAGGCTTGTTAGATCTTGCCAAATATCAAACAAAAGTTAAGAATCAAATCAAAATTAAAGATAAAAAGATATATATACTTTGAGTTTAATTTGAAAAATGTTAGTACCCTGGAGAATATTTATCATATAACTAGAAATATGAAAAAAAAAATAGAAAAACTTATTTTAAAAGAAATGACCTTTTAGTCCTTTTGAAGGCTCACAACACCATTGCTTGCTTAACCCACACATACTTGCAGTTTATTTAACCCCTTTGCCATAGTTTCCAAATCTCCTAAATCTATAGTATGATCCACTTCTTTACACCGTTCTTCAAGAAAACCTATTATGTTCCAAATTACACAATCTAAATTCTTCTATTTTAAGGGCCATGAAAGCAGCATGTAGCCATCAACCTCTCAATGAGAGCCATGGATGTAAACTTATATAGTAATAATGAACAAGAAGAGTCAAAGGAAGAAGAAAATATAATGTCTAATAAGGATATTGTGCAAGAATTAGAAAATACGAAAACTATAGCAGTTTTTAATGATTAGGTGCACCCTTGTAATCCCATAACTATATGATGATTGGAGTTGCACTAACATCTTCAACACTAGTATAAAAATTTTGGAACAACAATGTATGATGATCATCAAAATTGGTAATTGCATCAATGCAATGGACTACTAAAAAATAAGAGTTTCTTTATTGAAATAATAAAACCACTACTCTATCGTGAATAGATAAACCTAAAAACTTATTAAGTAATGATGCTATGTACTCTTAAAATTGGAAATATTTAGTGGTGATAATTTATTTAATATCATATTTATGCAAGTCATCTTATCATATGAAGACCATGAGTTTTCTATTGAGATACAACTTTGACAGGTAAGACTAACATGTGTTCTTTTATTTATGAAGGAAAAGTCATCACATTATACCCTTCTCTACCTCATCAAAAATCTTAATCATATAAGCATACAAAATCTGCAAAAAATTTTAAACCCATTATCAAAAAAAAGGAAAAGATAATTAATTTGAGCTTGATTACACCACCTCAAGTTAAGAAGACCATTGATCAAGGAGACTTAGTTTGGTTTTGTATAATTGAGAACTTAGCCACCACCAAACTAAAACCACCACTTATTATATAGGGCTTTCCAAATGACTTTTTTGATATTTTTCTAAATGATTTACCTAACACTCTACCGCACACGCAATACATAAAACTAATGATCAATCTAGTTCCCAAAGTAAGCCTACTAAACATTGCTTATTGTAGATTAGACCAAAAGACTCATGCTATGTTAGCTCATTAGCTAGAAAACCTACTTAAAAAGTGATTTAACTAAGAAAGTATTAGTCATGGTGCTATCGTTGTACTTTTAGCAAACTAAAAGGATGGAACATAGAGGATGTGTGTTGATAATCAAGTGATTAATCAAATAATAATAATATACAAGTTTCTTATTTTCTATTTAGATGACCTATTAAATCAGATGTTAAGTGCCATAGTATTTTCTAAAATAAACTTCAAAAGTGTTTACCCTTAATAAAGGTTTATAATAAGAGATGAATGAAAGATAGTATTTAAGAGTAAAGTTAGTTTGTACGAACAATAAGTGATGCCATTTGGGTTATAAGACACATTAAGTAAATTCATGAGATTGATGGCCTAGGTTTTAAAAGCATAATTAAGGAATTTTATCATACTTTATTTTGATGACATTTCGTCTATAAATATTCCATTTTCACAAATTATGTTGCCCTCAATAAAAGAAATACTTATTTATCAATCTAAATAAATGTGAATTCTTCATGATTGAGGTTGCCTCCTTATAGTACTTAGTTTCTTCTAAAGGGTTGTCTATTAAACATAACAAAATCAAGGTATTTATGAGTGGCCTACTAAAAAAATCATTTATGACATTAAAATATTTCACATTCTTGCCACTTTTTTTTATGATTATCAAGACTTTAGTATTATTGTCACATTGATTACTAGATGTTTTAAGTCTAGTAAACTTACTTTGACCAAATGTATAGACCTAACTATTAGAAATTTGAAAGAGATTTTAACTAAGGAATCCATTCCAACATTACTTAATTTTTGTACTACTTTTGAGGTTTTAGGCAATGGACTAGAAGTATGGATAGGTGGCATCCTTTGTCAAGATAAATATCTTTTTGCCATCTTAATAAGAAACTTAATGTTGTTAAAAAGACGTGTTCTATATATGAAAAGAAATTGTATATCATAGTTTAATCTTTAAGTCATTAGAAATATTACTTGTTTTTCAAAGAATTTGTCATTTACTCTAACCATAAGTTGCTAAGGTTCCTAAATAACCAATGAGACCTTAGTTATACATCTATTATCAAACACAAGCCTAGCTTGAAAAATAAAGTCCCAAACTTTTTCCAAATTAAAAAACAAATATCGTGGTTATTCTAATTTTGAACCAATTTATCAAGAAATCAAATCAACTTCAAACCTTTTATCTAGAGATTTTAGCTTAAAATATTGCTACTTATATTGGAATAAAAGGTTATATATCCAAAATTCATCAAGTAAATATTTTTTTGTTAATGAAATACTTGCTAAAGGATTATCTGGTCATTTTTTAATAGATAAGACCCATTGAGATATTTCAAAGAGTTTTATTAGAGTAGAATAATACATTATTTTACATCTATTGTAGCCCAATGTCACGTATGCATAGCTACAAAATCTTTAAATGTAGGCCAAGGACCTATATTCCACATCAAGGCATGATATTATCCTTGTCGTCATTAATTGTTTCTCTAAGATGGCTTAATTTATCATTTGTTATAAGGACCCAAATTCAACCCATGTAGCTAATATTTTTTCAAAGAAATAATTAAATTACGTGGTGTTCCAATGACTATAATATATAAATGAGATGTGAGATTTACTTGTTATTTTTGGAAGATCTTATGGCATTTACTAGAAACTAAGCTAAAACATTTTTAAGCATACCACCCTTAAATAGATGGAAAAATTGAAATAGATGGACAAATTTAAGTATTAAATCATAGTTCAAAAAATCTTCCTTGTAGCTTGATAGGGTAATAACCTAATCTTTGGGAGCAACTAGTACTATAACAAAGATTTGCATATAATAATTTTATTAATCATAGTGTTGGTCTAAGGTGATTCAAAATTTGTCTTAGTAATAAGAATAGCTCTTCGATTGACCTTATTCCCCTACTAGTAGACTTTCATACTTCTACCTCTACATTTTTCTTTATTTCTCATATGTTTTTATTGCAAAACATAATATACAAAAAACCTAATATAAGTAATGAAAGGTATAAGAAACTAATAGATGCCATAAAAAAGTTAAGAAATTTCATGAATATGATTATATCATAATCAGAGTTAGGTTAGAATGGTTCCTTTTTCGAGCTTACAAAAAATTAAAAGCACAAGGAGCAGGACCTTTTAAGATTATCAAAAACTAGGAACTAATGTGTATGTACGGGATTTGTTTGAAGAATATGGGATTGGTGAGACATTTGATGTTAAGGTTTTAGTCTCATATAAGGTTATACATCTAATACATAGCAAGTCATTTGAGTTTAATTCTCTTATGTTGAGTAAACTCACTCCAACCACTAAATTGTACTTAAGAGTATGGAAAATATGAAAAACATTTTAGATCGTATGAAAATTCTAACCAAAGATTGTATACTTAGAAAATTTTTAATTCATTTCAAAGGAATTTCTCTGATCAAGAACTCTTGGCTTACATTTTATGACTTATATTATGTCATGCCATATTTAATAGAGCACTTCTATGCCCATCACCATGATACTATAATGCCAAGCTCTCTCCCACGTAGGGAGTATGATGAAGGAGCATGTTGCATTAGCTCAAAAACACGTGCTTAATGGCATCACGCTAGACCCACTCAAACTCAAGCTAAATCTTATTTCGATTAGTCATCTTTTCAACTATATGGGTCAACAGCAATACTCTTGTTTTTCCTATGATTATCACTTTTATTTTTGCTCTATTTGTCCAATCATATTTTGTACTAAAATGTCACCATCAAAGTCACTTGTTATACCAAAAAAGCTATATGGTTTTAATGATTATGAGATCTTCTCTACATCAAAGAAATAAATGTACTTTAGTTTACTTGGGAAAGAGGAAATTGGGAGCATTAGTATGCTACATTTGTGTGCCAACTTCATTTGGTGGTATTGGAACTGCTCAATGAGAACCCTTATTGAGGCAAGAGAATCTTCATTTACTTAGATTTTGTATACTAACTTTAAGGTAGAGGAGAAAGTTTGTATGGAAAGAATCTCAAATAAGACTAAGAAAACTTGTGGAATGGTAAAAAACAGCTTGATCATTTAGCTTTTTTTCTTGAAATACAACTACTACTGGTGTTTAAGTTCCCAATGTTGTTGTGGTTTTGTGGTTAATATTTATAAGTTGCCTTGGTCCAAGTGTTTTGTCTCCATCTAATAATGATGATTGCAATAGTAGTTTTGTACATTTAAGGTGTTAGAGTAGCAAACATTTGAGACTATTTGTAGCTCATTGCAAGGGAAAATGGTGTATCAATGTTGCTTTGTTGGAAACTTCCACAGATAACTTCAACAAGAATGTGACGAAGATTCTTTTAGGAATGAATTGAAACAAATTTTTCCAACCTTTAGTTGGCTTTTCTAGTGGCATTGTGTGTTATGTAGTAAATGGGTGAAGCTTGAGATTATGAAGGCACCCTCATAGGTTATGTTTATACTGGTCACTATTGCCAAAATCCTTTCTTGGTGAAGTTATGTGGTATATGCATCTAAAGCTTATATGATCCATAGGGTATCCTAGGACAAAATTAGAGAATTATCAATGTTGGTTGGTCTATTGAGTGTAACTAAACTTGGTAATATCATTAGCATGCCTTGCATGTTAAAATAGAAGCTTTAGAAAGCTCATGCTTAAAAATTTGAGCTGGAGTTAAATGAGCTTGGGCATAATTTTTTGGCTTAACATATAAACTCATATCATAGGGCTATAGGTTAAGAGAAATCTTGGTGGTGGTGGCGTGCCAATCTACATTGGGCTAACCTTGGAGATTGCAACACGTACTTCTTCGAAGTTGTGGCTACTTCTACCTACAAAAGTAATTATACTCATCAACATAAAAATTTTAGTAGAGAATTGGTGGCTTCCCCAAATGAAATTAAAGAAATACTCATGTGGTACTTTAATAAGAAATGAGGTTGCTTTGGGCAACATAGTTTTCCACCTCTCTTACCCTACAAAACTTTCGATAATGAGCATGCAACAGCTCTTATGACACTAATAAGTGATGATGAGATCAAGATTGTTGTTATGTTTATCAAAAGAAATAAAGCCTCTGCCATGGATGGCATCTTTGAAAAGTTTGTGCATAGGTACTTGAATAATACTCTCACAGATATTGTAACAACCATGAAACAATTTTTTAATGATAGAGGCATGCTCAAAAGATTGAAAGATATGTTAGTTATTTTTATTCAAAAGGTTTAAGTTCCTTTAAAACCTGAAGAATTTAGATCGATAAGTTTTTTCTATGTGACATACAAAATTGTGGCTAAATTTTTTGTGGGAACATTAAAGATGATGCTTCTCAAAATAATTATGAGGACAAGTTTTTTCTATGCCTAATTGAGCTATATTTGACAATATACTTTTGGCATAGGAGATGACAGCTTTTATGAATGCAATTGCAATAAGTGAAGGTCTCATGGCTCTTAAGCTCCACATGGACTAGGCCTACGATAAGGTCAATTAGTTGTTTGTGCTTGATATGTTAAAGAATTTATAGTTTTCAAATATTGGTTTGATTAGGTTGAGTTGTGTATCACTACACCAAGAAATCAAATTAAGCGAAATGGGGTTCATCTTTCATGGATTGAAGTTACATTGGATCTAAAGCAAGGGTGTCCATTAGCACCATAAATTTTTACTATTGTATATGAATATCTCTCTTATCTTATTATGAAGTAGATAGACCTTATAATGATGGTTAAGATCAAAAGTATCCTTTCTTCACCAATGATTTCTCACCTTTTTTTATGATAATGATAATTGAATCTATGCTCTACCCATTTATGTTCTAGCAATGATCATTTGGGACATTATGAAATAGTATCAGCTACATTCAAGCCAACTGATCAATCTTAACAAATCAAAAAAGTTGTTTAGTAGTGTAATGGAATGCATGCATATGAAGATGATTATAGGGAAGGTACATCTGTCCCAAACTACTCAATTGAAAAATTTAGGCATTCTTTTATAGAAATTAAATTATAGAAAAAAATACTTTAATTTTCTTATTGATCAAGTTAAAAATTGCATGGCTGGATGGAGGTTCAAAGCTCTCTCCATGACGGGCCATATTATCATGAGCAACTCAGAGCTTATTTTCATTCCTATATATTACTTAGCCCATTCTTTAATTTTGAAAGGCATTATTATGGAGTTAAGAAAATTGATACGTAGGTACTTACAGATGGTTCTAATATTAGCAATTCTATAGAATTTGCTTACTCTATGTAAGGAGGATGAAAATTCTTGGCTTATCTACATGATAGGTAGCATTAATTGCAAAGAACTATAAGTGGGTTATGAATTCGAAGGAAGTTTTAAGGGTTCAAATATTCAAGTCCAAGTATTTTAAGATAAATAATAATCTCTATAAACCACGTAGGGTTGCACATACATGCAAGCAAAATTGTAATGCAAGGCCGTGAACAAATGAGAAAATTGTTTGGTGAATTGGTAAGGACATGCAAGTTTCTTTCATGTTGGATATTCACTTGGCTTTTTTGCAAATGCATTGTGGCCTACATATATTAATGTAGACATGTAACATCTAATTTGTGTGGCAGAGCTTTTTAAGGAACATGGTGTGTGGGAAAAGTTATGACACAAAATTTGTTTGTGTCTACTTTGGCTTTTAGGATTATGCACTCCCCTTGGGCAAGTTCAATTCCAAAGGATATGTTGTATTTCAATGAGCATGGAGACATAGTGCTGGAATCAAAAGTTATATACAACAAAATGTATAATAGCCAAAATTTATTTCTAGAAGAAGTGTGGATTCTGAATTTCAAACTATAGCATAGAGTGAGTTTGTTTATGTAGAAATTAATTTTTAATTTACTTACCACACATTGCTTGATTCATGTGAGAGGTATTGAGGACCAGGCATTTTGTCCATGAGGGTGTGAGGTGGTGGAAGATATTATGCATTACTTTTGGGAATGCCATAAGGAAAAACAAATTATGGGCAAGTAACTTCAAAATTAGAAGTCTTAGTATTGAATGGAATAATAACATGAATTTTAAAACATTAAAGGAATTATTGAGGTAGATGGAGTTTAATATTTATGTTGCTAATGCATCATAAGTGATCAAGTTTGCTACTAAAGAGTTGTATTAGCTTTGGGTTAATAGAAATCTACATGTCTATGTTGGTAAGCAGTTTAACCTTGTTGCTCTTTGATGAAGAATTCCGTTTGACGTTACTCCTGTCGTTGCATGTTCTATTCATTCGAGCCCATCTAATGGGAGTTCTTGCAAAACTTCATGCACTATGTCTAACCTCTTATTAGACAACTCTAATGGGGTGGGTTAAGCTTAATTATGATGCTATAGTGAAGGACAACCTTAATATTTGAATTGGCATAATTGTTTGGGATCACTTTGGTAGGGCAAAACTTTTTTTGATAAAATGTGGATTTTAAGAGCAGCCTCTGCCACAAAAACTATTACTATTCTTGAAACCTTGGAGCTCCTTAGAACACTATTTCCTAATATTCTTAATACAAAATTTGAATATGACTCTCCAACTTCCATTGTAGATGTGAGATGAATGGTTGTGTCAACCTTCTATAATAACAATTATCTAAGTGCTACTAATATTGTGAAGAGTATGTAGTTCTTCAAGCTTCCCCATATATTGTGTTAAGGTAGATGTGTAGTTGATTGGGTTTTGTATTATACTCTTTTGCAAGATTTTATATGGGATTGGGGAATGCCCCTTCCCAAACTATTTATGCACTATAATTTTTTTTTATTTTATTATCAACCTCCATAAGTATTATATGTTGAAGCCTTTAGCCATTTATTTATCATGCAACCCAAAGACTTACCAATAATTGGGATTGGGATAGGCCATTTCTCACCAATGATTACTCACCCTCTTTTATACATATGACATTTTGATCTGCACACAACATGTGCTACAACATAAACTATTTGGGACATTATGAAGTAATATGGGCAACACTTTGGTTAGGTGGTAAATTTTAGCAAATAAAAAATATTGTTTAGTATGGAGATAGGATGCAAGTATAGAAAGATGATAATAAGAAAGTTACATATGAGTCAAGCTACTCAACTAAAATATTTGGGAATACCCATTGCAGTAACTAAATTTCAAAAAAATGACTTTTAATTTATTATTGATCAAGTTGAAAACTGTGCAAAGATGAAGGCTCAAGTTCTATCAATGATCAAGCATCTTGTCATGATCAACTTGGTGCAATTTACTATTCTTGTGTACCACTTAGCCCACTCTTTAGTTCTAAAGGACATTATTAATGAGTTGGAGAAATTGATGCAATGGTGTTAGTGAAGTTGTTTGAATGTTAGCAACTCTATAGATTATGCAACCTAGAAACTAGTACTCTTCCTGGGGATTATGGAGGTCTTCGAGTTTGTAGTTTTTCGACTTGGTGTGTAACATTGACTGCAAAGCGTTGTAGGTGGGTTGATGGTCTTTGTGTTCAAGCATTTTGATTGGATCAAAGGGATGTCCCTTCTTAGGCCGCTTCAATTTTATCTTTTTACTATGATTATGTATGAAGCTCCTTAAGGAGAGTATGTTGTTGGCTTCAACCATTGCTTTATCAAGGAAGCCAAAGGGTGTTGCCTCTTATTGGACCACTCCTCCAATGGGTTGGATTAAATTCAACTATGACATAGTTTTATATTATGTTTTAATTACTAAAATTAGTATTGCTATATGAGATGACGTGAGTAAACTTATTACTATTATAGAAAAATCTTTCCTTTAAAGTTCAACCTTTTTCATGGAGATTATTTTATTCTTGAAGAAATTGAACGTCTTAAATCAGTACTTTTTAATGTCTAAGTAGTGGTTATTAAATCACATTCTGCTACAACAATTGTTGTATTGAACTTATTGCTTTTGTCTATAGCAAATAATAGTTCCTACAAATGTATTATTACATATATTTAGGGTATGAAGTCCCTCAAACTTTCCCACAAAAGTGCCAAAGAAATAGTGATGTGCACTACATCAATTGTCATGTGCTTCTTCTTGAATATTTTGGGACTAGGGAATGCTCCTTCTCAAATCAATTCAACTATCTTTTTTATTGATTTTATACATCAATCCCTTGAAGAAAAGTATGATATTGGCTTCGACCATTATTTATCAAGTAACTCAAAGTGGGTTTACTTGGTGTAATAAAGAGGTGAATGTCTGTATCTATGAAAGATTGGGTAGCGCTTTCATGAATATTGATGGTATTAAGCCTTCACAAGTATTACAATGACACATCTTCCTCGCATCGACTTAGATCATAGCCCATACACAAATTAGATAATCCTTATTGGGTAAACTTGATAGAAGAAATTAGTTTGAGAATATCCTATTATCCTTTTCGTAGTCAACTAATATTGTGTATGCAACTTTGGGGTTGGCTATTTGAGGTATCCCTATGAATAGCTTATCTAGTAGATTTAGTAAGCATTTAAAAAATGGAATGAAACTAAACTTGGTAATTTCCTTACTAAGCATCATTAGTTGGAATACCAAATATAGAACCTTCAGCTTAAGGAATCTATGAGTGGCTTTATTGAGCTAAAATAGAATCTTTTGGAACAATGTATTGCTTCCTATTAAATGTCATGGCTTTAGAAGAAGCATCTAATGGTAGCATGCAAGCTTCATTGGACCACCCATGGAGACCAATACAAATGTTTCTTCTTGGCATCAACTACTTCGACATCAAGGAGCAACTATATAATAAACTTAAAAATGAAAGTGGGGTATTGCTGGCATCCCCAATTGAGATCAGAGACACTATTATATAGTTTTTAAGTAAGAAGTGATGTAGTTTTGGGCAATATGAGCCACCTCTATCCTTCAACTTTTGAGAATTATTAATAGTGATTAGGTGGCCATAGTTATGGCTCCAACCAATGACAATGAGATCAGAAGTGTGGGATTATCCATGAAAAGAAGTAAATTCCATGCTGTAAATAACATCTCTATTAAATTTGTGCATAGTTATTTGAACTTTGTAATGGTTGATATTGTCATAATTATGGAACCGTTCTTTAAAGATAGCTTTACACCCAAATATTAGAAAAACATGATGGATATCTTTATCCATTAATTTCAAGGTGCACCTAAATCTGAGAATTTTAGGACCATTAGCCTTCGTAATGTGATTTGCAAAGTGGTAACAAAAATGTTGGTGGCTAGACTGATGATGGTGCTTCCTAATATTCCTAGAATGGAAAAGTGGCTTTTGTACCAAGCCATGTTATATATATTAATATATTCTTGGCACACGAAATGGTTTCCTATATGCACATTTGTACTTCTAAAGAAGGTCAACTAGAAATTTCTGCTCGATATTCTAAAGCATTTGTAGTTACGGCTTTGTTGGTGTGATTGGATGGACGCTTGTATCGTTACACTAAGACTTATAATTATGCTAAATGGTATACATCTAAAGTAAATAAAAGTAGCCAAGCTTCGATTGGGATGTCTTCTCTAGTTATACCTTTTTTTATTATGCTTGAGTATCTCATATGTCATTTAGTACTAGCATAAGCATGTTGCCTCATTGGGTTCAACATAGGCCCATCCTCCCCTATTATAACACATCTTCTATATGTTGATAACATCTTGATTTATGCACTTATAATTTATTTCATAGTGAGCACCATTTATGATATTATGGAGTAGTATAGGCATCACTTAGGTCAGGCAGTGAATCTTAATGAATCAATAGTATTATTTAACAAAGGGATGGGATGTAGGCAAAGAAAGATGATAGTATGAAAATTATATATATGTTAAGCTTTTTAATCAAATTATCTAAACATACCAATTGTAGCAACCAAACTACGAAAAAAGAATCCAATTTCATCATTAATCCTGTTGAAAACTATGTCAAGATGGATAACTAGGTCACTATAAATGGTGTGTTATACAGTCATTATAAACTCAGTGTTAGGTGCTTTTCTTGTGTATTACTTAGCCCACTCTTTATATCTAAGTAGCCCTATTATGGAGTTGGAGAAATTAATGCACCAATACCTTTGGCGTTATTTAAATATTGTAGCATAATGCATTATGCCTATTAAGACATGGTAATTATTCGTACGAAGTTTGAGTGGCTTAAAATCTAGAGTTTTTTGACCTAATAGATAGCATTGATTACAAAATACTTAAGGTGTGTTATAGCTAAGGAAGACATTTTTTAGTTTAGTCCTTTAGGTCTAAGTACATTATGACAATAAATACTTTCTTTATGTCTCATGGTGTATCACATACATGTAAGTTAATGTTTTTGCTAGACAATTAGCTTGGCATTGATCTTATTGCTTCATGGCCAACCTATCTTAACATGTAAGTAGACCATCTGATAGTTGTAGTAAAGTTTGTTAAGGAACTTGGTGCAACTGATTGTAATAAAATATAGAATGTATTTGCATATTATTTGGTATTTTACAATTTACAATCCCCTTGGGCTAAATCAAATGAAAAGGATGTGTTACACTTGTAATTATGTGATGAGAAGGAGTTGGACTAAAACAACACTTACAACGATACGCATATAAGCCAAAATTATACTATCAAGGACATCACATTGATTTGGAAAGTATAGGTGTAGCCAAGGGTTAACATCTTCATGTGGTGATTAATGTCAAATCTTCTCCCTACTCGCTCTTTGGCTCTTAAAAAGGGACTAAGACATCAGAGGTTTGTCTGTGGAGTTACTGTCATTGAAGATTTGCAAAATTATTTGTGAGAGTGCCACAGGTGTGAAATAATTTAAGTCTGTAGCTTTGCCAATGACAGTTTCAAACTCAACGGTTTGAACGGTAGAGATACCTCTTCAATAGTTCAGTTTCTTAACTGGATGTCTGTCAATATGCGGTTGGATACTATTTCTCATTTGATTAAGTTTGCTACTTTGACATTATTTCATCTTTGGCATTATAAGAATTTGTACGAACATGAAAACAAGGTTCTCACTTCAACTATAATCCAAATAAAATTTTGAATTATTGCATGTCTATTACTACTTGTTTTAACTATCCAACTTGATCCAATGGGAGCTCCAACAGTCTTGATGGGCTATTTGTTACATCTTATTTGACTCCTACTTCATGAGTTGTGTTAAAATAAATTTTCACATAGCTATGCAAGATGATGTCACTATTGGTTCTTAAGGCAATGGAACTTCTTAGAATGTTACTTCTTAATATCAAAGTTGTAGTGATTGAATTAGACTTTGTTATATCTATTATTATAGTCTCCTAGTTGCTTTTTTATAAAGAGAATTGAGGTTCCTATCATAGTGCTATTACATATGTTGAGCACATGCAGTCTTTCAAACTATCCCCCAAAAAGTGCCAAGGCAACAATGTTGCAAACCAGGTCACTTATCATGCATTATTGTATTATTTTTTTGGAACTGGGAATTAACTCTTCTCAAACTACTTCAACTTGTTCTTCTTAATAATTTTATGTTTTAACATCTTTAAACAAAGCATGATGTAGGCTTCAGTGTTTCTTTATCAAGGAACCCAAAGACATAGACTTGTAATGACATACAAATGTGATGGATGGGTGTAGTGGATGTATAGGATGGTCTTGTATGTATAGAAGGCGATGTACAATTTGTTGGTCAATGACATTGGTGGCTAAAGGAGGGGAAAAAATGATGGAAGATGGAGACAGTATTAGCAAAGCTTGCTTTTGGCCAATGCTAGTTGCTCACTAAGAGGATAGTATGGGCATCTTAATGTTTTACTCCGATTCCAACTAATTTTGAAATAGACCTAGAATTTATAATCCTTTTGGTACTTAGTAAGGAGCAACAATCTATGGTAGGAAAAAATATTGTAAGATTTAAAAAAAGAAAAAAAAATAAAAGGTAGTATGGTGCAAATATCCTCATCACAAATTACTAGTGATGATGTTAAGAGCCCAATTGGTGATACTTCTAAGCCTAACACCCCTTGGGTGAACATTCTAGAATATAAGATTGTCTTTGTGGTTTGAGCTCTAATGAACATCAGTGATGGAGTTCAAGGGAGTACATGAAGTAATTTAATGCTATTAATGGAAAACTCATTGTTAGACGAGCCTCGCTACAATGTGAATATGTTTGAGGATGACGAGGGTGCTTCTTTTATGGTTGCATGGTGCATTAATAGTGGAATTACATAATGAATCAGGGACATGATAGAAAGAGGAAAAACTAATTTCACTGAATAGGGAACTTGGTTGGATTGAAAATACTAAATTATATTTCCACTCACTAGAGGAATCTCCATGTCCCAAAGGTGTTGATGTGGGTGATTTATGTGGCTACGCATAAGGTTTGTGTCAAAATGTTGTAGTGCTAATGGAAGATAATTCTTAGAATAGCAAACTTGAATCACTTCACCGAATTAAAGTCAGCTTTTAAATTTGCTCAGTTGAGGGAGAATGAGAATTATTAATCTAACACAGTTGGGAGGTCCCCTCATTAACTACTCATAGTGACCAACCAATCTAGATGTTAAGGTGCAAGCTCCAAAGGATACCTCTTTCATAACAAGTCATGAAATACTTCTATCAAATGAGGCATGTGAATGACAAACTCACTACCACCACTTCAACCTTATGGGTAGAGTGTAAAAAGGTCATTTGACATTTCAACGAATATACAAAATATTATAATAAAGGTGTGGCCAGTTTAGTGGATTTTGGATCAGGGGCTTCATAGGTTGGAGTTTGTATATTGTACTTATATTCAATTGTATATGGAGAATATGTTTAGTTTTGAAGGCCATGGTAAGTTACTGGCTTTGAAATAGGGTTATATAAGTGGACACCTAAATTTAAACCTATTACTCTAGTGATTATGTGTGCTCCAATCTAGATTCATTTTCTTATTCCCTTATTGTGTTGAAACACAAAGAATCTATTACATTGTGCCGAAGCTATACAAGATCCTCTTTTGATTGATGGTTGGAAACTAATATGTAGAGGTCACTCTTTGCTAGTGTGTCTATTAAAATGAACATTTCAAAACTATATAGTGTAAGAATATTGATTAATAAGCACACCTAGTGAATTGATACTAATGGCTACTATAGTTAAGAGAAAGTCCTTTAAATAAAGAACCTAATCAGGGTAAGAATGGGGTGTCTTTTTTGACATTAGTGGGTAAAAGGATCTTAAGGAGAAGAGACAAGGACTTGGACCGTGGTTGGTAGTTTAACATTGAAAAATGAGGCTAATTGATGCAACAGAGGGGAGAAGGATTGTAATAAGTAAAGATAAAGGTGGCAGTAAGTCAAAAAACAAAACAAATATGTGGATACAGTGTAGATAATGCAAAGGGGTAGGTTCTATAATTGGCAATAATAATACAATGGAAACACATTGAAGCCCAAATGGGTGCAAAAGTTGAAAATTTAGGGAGAGGTTAAACCTATTTCTAATAAAAAGCATAGTCCATCATGTAGCATGGTAGTGGAGGAAGGTCCCATTGGTTCTTCACATAGTTGTAGAATTTGGAAAAGTATGTAGAATTCTCATGCAATTTTAGTCCATCCAATGAAGTGGCCCTACTTGGTGCTAAAGAAAAGGGAAGAAGTACATTTGAGTGATTTTTGTTATTGTAAGGAAAACAAAAAAATTATAAAAAGTGGGAGAGCTCTTTAGTAGATTGGAAAATCAAAAAACAAAGTCATAGGAAGATAAGAGAATATAAGATTAGGTGGAGCATTGAGAAACTGTTTCACTTATCCAAGAAATTTAGAGGATGACCATATAGCTATGCTATTGTTGAGATCACTTGTAAAGCATATTATTATTTTCTCATGGTTTTACTTTCTTGTGAATAAAGGATACTATGACATGGTCAAATAGGGATAAAGAGATTGTTTGCACTATTACTTTTGCACTGGTTGCATGAGACTTAAATGTCACAAATTTTTAGATGTATTGGATTATTTACATTGGGAGTATTTTTTTATTAAGGATTAGTCTAGACTAGAACATGGCAACAACTTCAAGGAGGGGAAAGCAAGATGGTTTTTATACTAGCTATGGTTATTAATAGCTTTACAATTTTCTCCATTGTTCATAATAAAAGCAAGGGTTATATAAGAAATAAAGTGGAAATGCAATACTTGGGCCTATCTATACTCAATGGAGTTTGGTTTGAGAAACTATAAGCTACTATGGATTTGAAGGTATGTTCTCAACATTTTTGCTAAGAACAGGTCGAACAACTTAGTTGACTGTTATTATATAAACTATTATATTCGCTTCCCATATAGCAATAACTCTAACATGTCCAAGAAGCCTAAGAATCTAACTTTGAGAAACAACTTCATATAGTGCACATTTATGAATTTTGTCAAAATGTTTATATGGGTGAGAGTTCCCACCTAAATGTGGACTTGTAAATATCTAAGGATGATGAGTATGTTATTATGAGCATTAGCATGAATAGGGGATAGAGTCTTTGCTTTGTCTAAAATAATTTGCTCTTAAGAAAAATGTTAACATAGTAATCTTACTATTTATGATTTGACCTATAAGGTATGAAAGGAGATTGGTTGAGAAGGCATTAACCAAAGTATGCTAAATCTATATTTGGAAAGGTGTTGCTTTACTTATTTACCATTATTGTAACATAGTTTTAGTGATGCTTGCCTTTGCTTTCTCAACATCAGTTGATAGAGCCTTGAATTAAGAATGTACAGATCAACCACTCTAGTCTACAATATGGGTGGTTGGACAACAATTTTCTCAAAGATGTGAGGGGCTACAAATCAATTAATGTTAAAAAAAATAGCAGAGTATTGAGCACACCTTGCCTTATGAGTGTAGAAACTATTTGATGTATTTTAGAAATGGTGACCTATTGGCTGTGGAGTGCTCTAGATGTGAGAGGATGTGTTTAGAGGCCGAGTGAGCTAAATTTAGTTATGCCTACTTTATTGGACACTCTCATTTGTTCTATTTGGACTCACTAATATGCAAGGGAGGTAGTAAAGTGCTTTATTAAATGCTACAACATGCTTGGGTGCTAGAATTTAACTTCTATATCAAGAGTGCATTTGGAATACGTTGTAATAAGATATAAGGATTGGGTTAACTATGAATATAAAGTAATAGTAGATGTAGATAATCTTTTCAAAAGTTGTTGGTACATTCCCAAAAAAAGGGAAGATTGTGCATACCAACATGCCTGATAAGTGTAACTTATTGTAAATAAGTTAGGATGTGGCATTATTAAGTTGTTGGTATGGGTGGTTGCTACATCAGATGGTTTTCAATTTTTTATTTGATTATTAATGTGGTGGGATGGGTCATATGTTATGTTTTTTGATAGAGGGTGGAGTGGGGTTTCACATAGTTAGCTAGGTTAATATCTTATTAACAATGAACTATGAGAATTTAAGTTGGTAAAGCTTCTTGTATCAATATTGTGTGATTAATTTCATGAATTATCTTAGTTCTACATGCTATTCTAGTTTTCCTATGCCTTTAAAATGCATATTTGCTTTGGATAGAGTGTGTTGCAAAGTGAATGTTTATTGTTTTGGGCAATGTATTTTTGCTAATAAATTATGATTTCATTTGTAGAGTGGAATATCCATAAGAATAAAAAATTGAATCCCATGGCTACTTGAAACATTTGGTAAAAGAATAGGTTCTTCATAGTTGCTGTGTTGGAAACTCGTATGGATACATTTATCAGGTGTGAGGTGGATGGAGTTTTGGGTAGAAATAGGAATTACTTTGTTCAAACTTTCATTGGGTTATTTAGGGATATTGTAGTATTATAAGGGAATTAAATTTAACTTTAGATTATGGATTACTCCTCACAGGTGGTTACTATCTTAGTGAGATATGGCAATAATGAGATTTGGTAGTGTTGTGCTATGTATATATCAAAAGTCTACATAAACTACTAACAAGATTGGGATCAAATGAAAAATACTATATAAGCTTGGTGGAAAGCTACTTGTTCTAGGGGCCTTCAATGTTACTTAAATAAGAAGATGAACAAAGGTGAAAAAAATTCAATAATGACTATGCTAAGTATATAATATCTAGCTTTATTCATGAATTGGATCTGATTAACTTGAGTTTTATTAAGATTCAGTTTAAGTGGAGCAGTAAAAAGGAGGGGAATGGTCGTATCTTCAAAAGATTGGATGGAGCTTTCTTGAGTTTCAACAATATGTAAGCCTTCTCGAGCACCACTATCACATATCTTCCATAAATTGGCTTAAAGCACTACATATTACTTATATAGCTTAGAAAATCATTATTGGGCAAAACTAAAAGAACCTAATTTGAAGGGATTTGGTTATGCTTTCCTTAATCAACTAGGGTAGTGAATGTTTCTTAGAAAAGGACCATTAGAGGAAAACCTATGGATAGTCTATCCACTACATTTAATAGTGCTTTAACAGTGTTAGGTCACCTTTGTATTTGATGAGTCAAGCATTAAATACTTAGAATTTTATCCTAATGGGCTTATTTAGTGTTAAAAGGTATAATTTTAATGAGCAAGCTATGCACCTTTGAAGATGGTGAATTATTGGTCTTCAAAGAACCATGGTGTGTTCAATATGTTTTAAGGATTACAGACATGTATACCAAGATTTGATAAGTTTTTTTACATAAAATAGAATTTTAGCTTATTCATTTTAAGGCACTATCCTTTTATATCAATTTCAAATAATCAAGATCTCATCTAACATGATCAAATGGCTTGGATGAAATCTATCTTGATCTCACCATTTATAACTCATCTGCCTACTCAGCATTAGAACTGACAATCTATATCTCTTTAGATCAGATCCAACAACCCTAGTCCATCTTGCTTAATGACTTATTTTTTAGCCATTACATTAGCCATTTTGAAAAAATTATTTTAACATGTCTATAAAAGCTTTTTATGCTCATTCGCTACATATTTTCAAATAGGTTATTTCACTTTCTAATAGTTACAATCAAAAGTTTTTTTTATAAAAACCTAACAATTATAAATGAAATAACTAATAAACATGAATTAGTCCTGAGATTACGACAAAAGTGCTCCTAAATATTCTACTGGTGAAAATTCTTCTAGTAGTAACTATGAGTTCTACTTAAATCATCAAATTTTCCCATCTAAGCTTTGCACATCTAAACCTTCAAATTCTCATTTTTCTTCATAAATTTAAGCTGTTTTTGAATTATTCCATTGGGCATAAACAATTCTACAGATTTAACAAATTTTTTTGTCTTGCTATGTTTTTCTTTTTCTCTTGGGTTGGGCGGCATGACATTTGAGAAAGTCTGAGATTGAGCTCTTAAAAGCTTGAGCTATAATTGAACCTGAAAACATTAGTAGGTAGAGGTGAACTTTAAGAAAAAAATGTCAAGTTGTAGCCTTTTCTTGGTGGTATTTTTGTTATCCTAGGTCAGGGTTGGATGTAGATTCTAATTTATTTGAACTACCTTAATATTTTTGTGTCTCATTTTTATTTTTATCTTCATTTTCTTATCATATTAAAAAAATAATATATATATATATATATATATATATAATCAAACCTTTCTGTAAAGATAAAATTATTTTTGAGAATATAATATATTTAAAATAATAAAAAATATTTTTAAGACCATAATTCACTCCCTTGTTGTGAGATTTGTAGATAGCTTTTACTTTAGATAGCATTAAAGAAATGGAGTGTAACAAAACTTCATAACATTCTTAATATCCTTATCAATAGGATGAGAAAATCTTGGTGCTTCAACTTAACTAACGAATGAACAACTTAACTAAGTCAAAACATGATATTTTAGCAAAATGTATTGCTTCCTATCACACAACCTTGGCTTTAGAAAAAGCATGTTGGTGGTGGTATGCTAAGCTTAATTAGGCCACACTTGGGGACCAAAACATTCATTTTTTTCTAGGTGGCATGCACCTCTTCTTCCAAGAGAAACTATAATGACAAACTTAAAAATGATATCAAGAAACTAATGGCCTCCACAACTTAGACTAAAGAAATTTTATCTAGTGTTTCAATAAGAAGTGGTGTAGCCAAGTGTAGTGTGATCCTCCTCTAACCTTCCAAGCTTAGAGAATTATTAATAATGAATATGTGGCTACACCTATGTCTCCAACTAGTGATGATGGGATCATATTTATGGTGATGTTTATCAAAAGAAATGAAGCCCTTGGGATGGATGTCTTCTCATTGAGTTTGTGCATAGTTATCAAAAGATCACACAAATGGTCATCATTATAGTAGTAAAATAATTCTTTAAAGATAGCTTTATTTCAAAAAGATGGAAAAACACAATGACATACATATCTCTAAAGCTCAAAGAGGATCCAAACTTAAGCAATTTGTTGTAAAGTAGTGACCAAAAGTTTGGTGGCTAGACCAAATGGGGGGCATCATGAGATCACTACTCAAGAAGAAGTTGCTTTCATGTTAAGACATGGTACATCTGATATTATTCTTTCGCAATAGGAAAGCACTACCATTTGCACCAATCTACTTCCAAAGAAGGATTGATTGAGCTAAAATTCAATATGAATGAAGCCGATGTCTAGGTAAATTTGAAATTTGTGAGGTATATGATTAAGCATTTATGGTTTGTTACTATTTGATGTGATTGTATTAAGGACACTTTATTACACTAAGATTTGAGGATATGTCTAATGATATCCATCTTCCATGGATCAAAGTAACTTATGGTCACAAATAAGGATGTCTGCTCTCACTATATCTCTTTATTATTTTGTCAGAGTACTTCTCATTTCTTATTCAGGGTTAACTTGATCATGCTACCTCTATTTGGTTTAACATTGACCATTTTTCCCCTATGATTACCTAACTCTTATATTTTGATGAATTCATGATTTAAATGCCTATATATTTTTATTAATAAGAATAAGAAATAAATAAGAACTAATGAGAAAGAGAAGATTGATATGAAAAGAAGAAGAAGAAGAAAAAGAAAGTTGTAAAGGAAGTAGAAGTAGAAAAAGAAAAAGAAGAAGAAGATGATTATGATGATGCAGAGGAAGTAAAGTAGAATAGAGGAAGAAGAAGATGATGATGAAGAAGAAGTGGAAGAAGAAGAAGAAGAAGAGATAAGTCCAAAGACATTCATTTCATCATGATCAAAATATGTTTATAATTATTACGAATTATCAAACAAACTATGTTTAAACCCTAATAATTTTTTAAAATATTAATTTAATTTTTTTAAGCAATATAATGTTACCAAATGAAACAAATCTAAAGGCCACATAAGAGGAGAATAATTGTTCTACAGTAATATTACAAAGTCAAAATGAAAAATTTTCAAAAATCAAATAAATTGTTTAAAAAAGTTGTATCTATTGTTACTAAGGGGATCGAGTGTAATATTGGTAGATATCCAAAGGTATGAATCCAAATATCTCATGAATTATGACAAAACCTTACAATTATTTTCTTAAAAAATATAAAATTAATATCTAATTAAGTGGAACTCTTCTAAACATGTTTAGGGAGCTTCATTTTGTCTCAATTAGATATCATTTGGAATTATTATAAATTATGAAATAAATAACAATAAATAATAATAAATCAATATTTTAATACTAGATAAACATGTATTAAACATAAAATGACATATATTGATGCAATGTATTATAGCAATGTCAAAGATATGTAAAAGTCACATAAAAAGAGATTTAGAGTTACATAGTAATATATCTTTGACTGTGACATTCTTATATAATTTAATTAATTTAATCATGTTTTCACTCTTAATTAGAAATATTAAAATTAAGCTCAAATTCTTCTCTCATGTGACCATTACATTGTCTTAGTTTTGCTACAACACATATATTTAATTTATCTCATTTGAACTTTGTTATATATTTACTTAAAACTAAAATAAAAAAGTTTTATTATTTAGGGTTATTTAATTTTTAATTTGCATTACTTTATAATGAGGTATGATTAAGAGAAAACAAACATCATTTGACTCATATTAGAGAGTTTTATCTAATTAAATATTCATATTTTTTATTTCCTAAAATTTTTGCTCACTTTATGAGGCATTTAATTTGTGCATAATTTAATCATTAAAAATGTTAGACTTCATCTCTATAGTATCTTAGAATGCAACCTTTCTAAAACATCATGTCATTTCTAAAAAAAGGTTACATTTGATCTCTGTACTGTGTAATTCTAAATATCATTTTGTCTAACACTTATATTACATTAATTTTGACACATTAAATTACTTCAATTTATCTCATTTCAACTTTAATATAGTATTTCTCAATAATAAAATAATATTTTATTATTTTTAATCATTATTTTTTTTGGCTATTCGAATATTCAATAGAGATCTATGAAAAATAAAAATTCATTAATATATTTAAGATAGTTTAATTTTCCAGGTTTTTGACACCCATTACATAATATTTTGGTTTGTACTAGTTTTGATAATCGAGAACATTACCTTCTGTATAGAATCTTTGAAATTTGGTGGCCCATATAATTTATCTCAATTTTTAAATTGTTTTCTTTTATTTAGTTATTTTATTATGATACACTAACTCTCTACTCTTATGACCGTTACTTTTTAAATTTTCTAGTATTCTTTCTTTAATTTACTCATTTCAATTATAATATATATTTAATATATTTAAAAGAATAGTTTTTTTAATTTAAGCTAATTAATTTCATAATTCATGGAAATTCCAAACAATGTTTTATCAAAAGAAAGGAACAATTTATTATTATTTATTTCTTTTACATTCAAAAATCAAAATAATTAAAATTAACATTTGATTAGAACAAAATAAATGTCATAAAAATTCTAAATGATATGCAACTAAGTAGAAATGAATGTTGTTGGACTCAGCTTCACAAGCTCTATCTAAATTAATATTCATCTTTATGATTTTATATGTTATCTTTTTTAAAATTTTCGTACACTTTAAGAGATATTTTGATTCATACATGATATTTTGGCTAAGGATTGATCTCTTTAGCATCTTTGAATGCAACTTTGTTGTGTAATATGTCTCATTTATACAAATGTTTTGTTTTGATTTTCATTTACTACTATGAAACTCTAATTATCCTTTAAATTCATTGTTATATTACTTTTATTTGGTTATATTAAAATTTTCTAATTTTTTTCTTTAAACTTTAATGAATATATAGTAATATTAAAATAATAAGTTATTATTTTTTACCTTTAAAATTTCTTCAGACTAAAATGTCAAAATTATTATTATTAAAAAAGTAAACACCTACTATTAAAATAGTAAATTATTGTTATTTACTTTATTTTATTCAAAATGAGGATCATTCAAAGGGAAACAAAACTTCCAATACCCTTCTTAATTAATTTTATCTAATTAAAACTTTATTTTTAATATTCTTAAAAATGCAAATTTATGAGTCATTTTATTCATAATTAATTTGATGATCTAATGTTCTACACTTGATCTTCTAAGTATTTGGTTAGGTCACCATGAAACTTTAAATCTCCATTTTTCTAGCCCTCACATTACTAATTTATAAATGTTAGAATTCTTTGATTTAAATCATTTCAATTTTAACACATCTCTACTTCATATTAAAAATATATTTTTTTATTATTCATGCATATTTCCTTTTGAAATTTGTTTTATTTCTAAAAGAGTTTTGATATTAATGAAAAAACATTGTATTTGCTTTAGAAACTTTATCAAATTAAATATTTATTTTGATTTTTTTTAAATATTTTATTATTGATGATTTTAGCATGCCTTCTAAAATTTTTTGAATCATACCTTATTTGATAATTGATGATGTTACATTTTATCTTCTCAGTATCATTGAAAAAAAGTTCTCATATATTTTATCCCATTTCTCTTAATTTCTTGTTTCAATTAATTTATTTTACTATTTAACTCTAAGTCTTCTTTTGTACAAATATTTTATTTAATTTATTATATTATATTGCTTCAATTTAACTCATCTGTTCTTTAATATTACTTAATAATCATATAGTAAGTTTTTTGTCAATTCTTATTTATTATGTCTAATTCATTATAATTCCAAATGAGGTCCAATTAAAAAAAAAGGCATTGGTCTCTTCTCGACAAGCTTCATCAAATTACATTTTTATTTTTATATTTTAAAAGATCTTTTCTATGCTTTTTTGCATTTTACGAATCATTTTTGATTTGTACCAATTTTGGAGATCAAAGATGGTGGACTCAATCTATTTAGTACCTTGGAAAATAGTTTTTTAAAAACTTTTATCACATTTCTCAACACTATTCACATTCATTTTGTTAGATTACTATGTATTCTATTTCTCATATCTTGTGAGACTTATGTTCCTTTAAATTGGTTGTATTGTTTTGCATAAGTTTATCTCATTTTTTTGATATTATATTTTTACTTAAAATTAAAATAATAATATTTTTTTATTTAAGGTTTTTACATTCATAATTTGCAATAATTCCAATCGAGGAGCTATTGAAAGGAAACAAATGTCTTTGTGCTCAATGTGCCTTGCTATATAAAATTAAATTTTTTATTTTATATTTTTAAATATTTTTTTATGATTGATCATTTTATGAGAAATTTTTATTTTTATATAATTTGACAACCAGAGATGTTACATTTCATCTCCTAAGTATTGTGGTAAGAAACTTTCTAGTTAACTTTATCTCAATTTTCAAATGTTTTACCTTGATTCGGCTACATTTTTTTAAAAACTCTAATCCTCCTCTCTTTTGACCATTGCATCATTTTTATTGTCCTATGTTGTATTACCTAAAATTATCTTATTTCAACGTTAATATAAATATATATATAACTATTTTAAAATCATAATTTATTATTACTACGAGTTATTTACCAATGTAACTTGTAAAAGTTCCAATTAAGATAATCGAGATGAAACAAATGTCAGTAGATTCATGCTAATGATATTTTTAAACGATCTATTTTTTAGGATTTTGTCGTTCTTTATAAGTCTTTTTAGTCCATAGACTATTTAACGATAAAGGAGTTACGCTTGATCCCTTAGCATATTGGAATGTACTTTTTTTTGTTTCAATTCCCTTATCATTTCAACAGCTCCATTTATTTTGGTTGTATTGCTATGTAACTATAAATCTCCTCTTCTATAACTTTAACATAGCTATGTTTTGGTTATATTACATTGCTTTAATTTACAGCTCTCAAGTATTAATATTTATTTACTTATTATTATAATATAATTTGTTATCATTTCTGTTTATCTATTTTTGTAATTCCTACTATTTGAAAAGGAGGTATGATCTTGATGAAACAAACAACTTTAGACTTCTCTTAATGAGTTTTAACAAATTAAAAATAATTAGCATATTTTTAAATATTTTATTATACATTTTTAACATGTTTTATGAGAAAGTTTTATTTGTACTTTATTTTATGATCATGTTTTTTAAACTTAATCTCACTAATATCTAATAGAGTAAATTTCCTCCATCAATTATCTCGTTTATTTCAAATATTTTGCATTGATTTGGATTTAATGTTATGTAATTCCAAATCTCCTATCATATGACCTTCACAAAGCTTTTATGTCTTCAAATTATATTGATTCAGTTTATATCCTTTTAGCATTAATATAAATGTACTTCAAATTAAAACAACAAATTATTATTATTTTTTCTTATTTAGTTTTGTAATTCTTACTAATTCAAAATATGGAATGATTTTAACGAAATAGATGTCTTTAGGCTCATTGCAATGAGCTTTATGAAACTAAATATATATTTTTATATATTTTAAATATTTTATATTCCAAAATTTTGGCATATTTCATGAAATATTTTAAGTACCTAAATTGACTATTCAGTATATTATGTAATGCACCTTAATATGTAGGAATGCAATCTTCTCATATAATTTGTATCATTTATTAAAATTTTTTTTGATATAATTATATTACTAAAAAACTATAAATCTTCTCTCTTATGACTTTTATATCTGTTTGATATGATTATATTATATTTTTTTAATTTATCTTTTTTCAACTTCAATGCTTGTTTACTTAATAAAAAAATTATTTATTATTATTTAGGCTTGTTCAATTTGATAATTTATTGTGCTTACAAACTAAGTCCAATCAAGATGGAATAAATGTCGTTGGACTTTACTCAATGAGCTCTATATAATTAATCATTTATTTTTATACCTTTAAGTATTTTTTTAGGTTTTTCTCATGCTTGAAAAGAATTTTTTTCATAACTATTTAACAATTGTGTTTGTTACACTTGATCTACTAAGAATCTTGCAATATATCGTTCCCACTCAATTTATCTCACATATTCAAATTTGTTTTGCTTTTATTTAATTCTATAACAATGAAACTATAAGTTCTTTATAATTTTCTTTTTATATTGCTTTGATTTATTTATAGAATAATATTTTAATTTAACTAATTACAACTTTAATATATAATTACTTAACATTAAAATAACAAATTATCATTATTTATTTTTAATTACTTCTTAATTTGTCGAAATTCAGAATGAGATCTATTAAAGACAATAAATGTCATTGCACTTAAACTAACAAGCTCTATCCAATTAAATTTTCATTCTTATAAGATTTAAATATTTTATCTTTTTAGCATTTTGGCATGCTTTGTGAGAAATTTTGATTAGTACCTAATTTGGTGATTGAGGATGTTACATCAATCTCCTTAGCAACTTAGAATACAATATTCTCATGTAATTAATCATTTTCTAAACATGTTCTTCTTTGATTTGGATATATTACTATATAACTCTTAAACTCCTTTTGTGTGACTATTATATCACTTTAATTTTCTTGAATTTATTTTATTTCAACTTTAAAATATATTAATTTAATATTAAAAAAATAGTGTATTATTATTTTTGCTTCACTTTTTTAGTAATTCACTATAATCCTCTGTAATTAAAAATAAAGATTGATTGGGATGGAACAAAGATCATTATACATGTCTAAAAAAGTGCTATTCAATTAAATATTTATTTTTTACTATATTAAGAAATATCACAATTTCAACCTTTTTAACGATAAAAGTTGTCACACTCGATTTTTGATGTCTTAAAAAACAACTTTCTCCTATTTTCTAATGTTTAAATTTTTCTATTTGATTTAGTTATGTTATTATGAAAAATTAATTCTATTCTGGTGTGGCCCATTGGTTTACATTAATTTATTTATATCATCTTACTTCAATTTCTCTCATTTTTCCTTTAATATATATTTACTTAATATTAAATATTAATTTTTTGTTATTTATGTTTATATAGTTAGATGATTCATATTTATTCTAAATGAAGTTTGTTAGAGACGAAAAAAAATGTCACTTGAATCCTCTTGATTTGTTATATCAAATTTAACATTCATTTTTATGATTTTAATATCTTGATTTTTTATGGTTTTCATATGTCTTATGAGACATTTTTATTTACACCTAATTTGATGTTGAAGTAAGCATTGAATCTCTATAATATTCTAGAATGCAAATTTCTTATTCTTTTAATCTCATTTTCCTAAATATTTAAGTTTTATTTGGTTATATTAATCTCAACGTGTGAGACATTTATAATCTTTTTAACCTATTATATTTATTTTATTTAATTAATCTAATTTAAGCTTTATATAATGTTTGATTAATATCAAAAAAATATTTTTTTTGCTATTTATGCTAAATTAGTTAGTAATTTTCCATAATTTTGAAGCTGGACTAATCAAAATGAAATAAATGTCATTTGACTCATCTCAAACCATGCAATTTAATCAATGATTCATTTTTTTTCAAAATCACCTTAATATCTTAGACATCAACTTTCATGTGCAATTTATGTTATTTTGTCAAATGTTTTAGTTTGATTTTATTATATTATTATGTAACTCTATATTATGTGACTTTTACATCATTTTGATTTAGTTATATTGCGTTGCTTCAACTTAGCTCATTTTTAGTTTAATACATATTTATCTAATATTAAAATAATAATTTATTGTTATTTATTCTTATTTATTTTTGGGACTTATGGTAATTTCAAATGACATTTGATTGAGACAAACAAATGTCATTAAATGTTTTATTAACAACTTTATCCTATCAAATATTAATTTTATATTTTTATCAATGATATTATTGGCTTTTGGCATGATTTATATGATAATTTGATTCATACCTTATTTGACAAAAGAAGATGTTATCTCCTCAGTATCTTGGATTGTAATATTTTTTGTATAATATATGTAATTTCTTCAAATGTTTTGCTTAGATTTGGTGACATTACTATAGAACACCTATTGTGCTCTATTGTGGCCTTTAGAATAATTTGAATTAATAATATTATGTTGCTGCTACTTAACACATTTTTTAGACAAATGTTAACATAATATTAAAAAAATAATATATTTTATTGAAGCTTATTTAATTTTATAATTCATAGTAATTATAATCAAAGCAAAATCATGATGAAATGATTGTCATTAGACTCATCTCAAAAAGCTCTATCATATTAAATATTATTTTTTTTATATTTCTAAATATTTTATTTTCTATGATTTTGGCATACTTTTTTAGATATTTGTATTTTTGTCAAATTTGACGATCGTGTATGTTACACGTCAACACTTTAGAATATTGGAATGTATCCTTTCCATAATATTTATCTCATTTCTTTAATTTTTTGCTTTGATATGATTATAATATTATGTCTTTCTAAATTCCTCTTGTGTGACAATAACATTGCTTTGACTTTGTTATATTATATTACAACAATTTATTTCGTTTTAAATTTAACATTTGTTTACATCATATTAAAATAATAACTTATTATTATTTATATTTATTTATTTTGGTACTTCATAGTAATTCTAAAGGTGCTTTATCTTATTAAAAATTTATTTTTATATATAAAAATTTATTTTTATATATTAAAATTTATTTTTATATATAAAAATTTATTTTTATATATAAAAATTTATTTTTATATTTTAGAACATTTTTTTAGAAGTTTATCATGCTTAATAAAGCATTTCAATTTATATTTTATCTAATGATAAAAAATTCTACACTCTATCTTCTTAATATCTTGAAATGTAACATTACTATACAATTCAACTCATCTAATAAAAAGTTATTGCCTTAATTTAGTTATATTAATATGAAACTTAAATTCATCTCTTGTGTGACATTTACATTGATTTAGTTTTATTATAATACTTGATTGAATTTATCTAATTTCAACTTTATTATATATTTTCTTAACATTAAAATAACCACTTTTTATTATTTTAGATCTTTTAATATTTTAATTTGTAGTAACTCCAAATGAGATATGTTAGAGATGAAACAAAAAATCATGGGACTCATCTCGATAAGCCTTATCATATAAAATATTCATTTTTACATTCTTAATTTTTTTATATTCCAAAGTTTTTCCTCACTTTGTGAGCAAATTCTATCTAATTTAATGGCCAAGGATGTTATCCTCAATCTCTATAATGTCTTGGAAGACAACTTTCATATAAAATTAATTTCATTCTTTCGAATGTTTTCTTTAATTAAGTTATATAACTACACAACTTTAAATATAATTTTGTATAACATTCATGTTATAGTGATTTTATTACATTACATTGTTTCAATTTATCTAATTTCATCTTTAATATTGTTTGGCTTTATAGAAAAAAATACTTTATCATTTATTTATCAGTATTTTATTTTTTATTAGAAGTATTTCTAAATATGTTTTCATTGAGATTATACAAACGTCATTAGAAATTTATGAGAGAACTTAAAATAATTAAATAATCATTTTTACATTCTAAAGAATTTTATTTTTTAGGATTAGAGCTCCTTTACATGAAATTTTTATTTTTACTAGTTTTTACAATCATGGATGATACAATCACCTTAGCACCACAAAATTTAGCTATCTTATATAATTTGTCTTATTTTTTAAAATGTTTTACTTTGATTTGGTTATGTTGTCATGATAAATTAATTCTCCTCTCTAATGACATTTATATTGTTTTGATTTTTTATATTGCAACTATTTAATTTATTTCATTATGGTTATAGAATATATTTGTTTAACTTTAAAATAAAATTTGTCTTTTATTTAAGATCATTTCATTTTTTTAATTCATAAAAATTCCAAATAATGACTGTCCAAAGAGATACAAAAATTGTTGGACTTAGCTCAACTAGCAATATCAAAGTTAATATTAATTTTTATATTTTTAAATATATTATTTTCTTTTATTTTAATATAAATTAAATTTTTTTAATTTCATAGTCAATTTTTTGATAGAGGAAGTTATATTAATTATTCTTAGCATCTCAAAATGCTCTATGTAATTTCTCATTTCATGTGTTTTGCTTTGATTTGCTTATATTATTATGATGCTCTAATTTTTCATTCATTAGACATTTGCAACACTTTGATTTGTTTATATTAGTTTTCTTTAATTTATCCTTATTTTACTTTAAAATATATTACTTTTTTCATTTTTATTTACTCTTTTTAAATATGGTTATTCATAGTAATACTAAATTTGTTTTATGGAGAAGAAACAAAAGTCATTGGACACATCTCAAGAAGCTCAGTCCAATAAAATACTTCATTTTTATTTTTTTTCATGTTTTAAGAGGCATTTCAATCTTTAATTAATTTGATAATTGTGTATTTTACACAATCTCCTTAGTGTTATGGAACATAAATTTTTTGTACGATGTAACTCAATTCTTTGAATTATATTATAGTGTAACTCTAATATCCTATCTTGTGACCTTCATGTAACTTTTATTTGGCTATATTACAATTCTTTAATTGAACATAATTCAACCTTTAACATATGATTAATTTATATTAAAATTATAATTTATTTTTATCTATTATTTTAATAATTTGTAATAACTCCAAACAAGATCCAACAGAGACGAAACAAATGTCATTTTACATTTTTTAAGAGCTTTATCAAATTAAAAATTCATTTGAATATTTTTAAATATTTTAGATTATAATGTTTTAATTGGGTTTTCAAAATATTTTGCTTCATACTTGATTTGATGATCAATGATTTTGCACCCTATCTTCTTTGTATCAAGAAAAGAAACTTTACTATATAATTTATCAAATTCTTTATATTTCTTAATTTTATTTTGTTATATCACTGTTTTACTCAAAAAGAACTCTAATATGATTGTTTCATCACTTTAATTTTATAATATTATATTGCTTTAATTTATATCATTTCTTTTTTAATATATACTTAATATAAAAGATGGTAATTTATTTTTATTAATATTTGTTTAATTTTATTAATTCAGTGAAATTATAAATAAGGCTTAATAAAGAAAAAATAAACATCATTAAACTTATCTTTGTGAGTTGTACCAAATAATTATTTCTTTTTTAATGTTTTGAATATTTGATTTTTTTGGTTTTTCCTTTTTAATTAGAAATATCAATTTCTGTAGTTTTTAAACAATTGAGCAAGTTGACTCAATCTCCTTAGTGTCTTCAAATATGACATTCCTATAAATTTAATCCCATTGGCAAAACATTTTTTCTTTGATTTCATTATATAATCATAAAACTCAAATTCTGTTATCTTGTGACATTTATGTTGCTTTGAATTAGTTGTATTTCATTATTTCAATTTATCTCACTTAATATTAATTACATGCTAAATGAATATTAAAGCTAGAATTTATTTTTATTTAAGTTTCTTTATTTTGGTAATTCACAATAATTCTAATTAATGTTCGATCAAGATAAAGAAAAAATTATTAAAATCATCTTGAAATGTTCAACAAAATTAAATATTAACTATTTCATATTTTTACATATATTTTCTACATTTTTTGTCATTTTACAATTCATTTTTTTATATATAATTTAACAATCTAGCATGTTACACTTAATCTCCTTAGTGTCATGCAAGCTAATTGCCTATGAAGTTATTCTTGTTTGTTCAACTTTTTTCTTAGATTTTGTTATATTGTTATGAAACTCTAATTTTTCTCACATGTGATCCTTACATCATGCTGATTTGGTTACATTATAGTACTTCAAATTGTTATATTTTAACTTTAATGTATCTTTATTTTATCTTAAAATAATACTTTATTTTTATTATTCTTATTTAATTTTATAATTTTCATTAGTTCCAAAATGAAGTCATATGGAGATTAAAAAAATGTTGTTGGACTCATATAAATATGCCCTATCAAATTAAATTTTCATTTTGATTTTTTAAAATGTTTTATTTTCAAGTTTTTGCATGCATTATGATACCATTTAATTTGTAGCTTTTTTGATGATTAAGAAGTTACACTGAATCCCTTTAATACACTGGAATATAACTTTCCCATGCAATTTAACTCAACTTCATGAAATATTTTACTTAGATGTAGTTATATTATTATTTGACACTAAACATCTTGTCATGTGACTTTCACATCCAATCATTTGGTCATACAACATTGGTTCAATTTATATCATTTTAGCTTCAATATTAATTTGCTTCAAAAGAAAATAATAATTTGTTATTATTTATGATTATTTATTTTTTTAATTCATAGTTATTGCAAACAACTTTTGATAGACATGAAGGAAAGGTCATTGTACTTGTCTCTATGAAATTTATTTAAGTTAATAATTATTCTTATGTTTTTAAATACAATATTTTTTAGGGTTTTTGCTCTCATAATAAAAAAAAAGTTTACTCTTACCTTATTTGATGATCTATGATGTCACACTTGATCTCTTTATTATTTTTTAATGAACCTCCATTTATAATTTATCTTAGTTTTTTTCCTTTGATTTGTAATATTTCTACCAAATTATAACTATTTTATAGTGTGACCTTTTAATTACATTTTTAGTTATATTACCTTGATTCAATTTATCTCAATTCAACATTATTATATTGTTACTTACTAATAACATAACAATTTTTTATAATTTATGGTTATTTAATTTTGTAATTTATAATAATTCCAAATAATGTTCGATTCAAGAGAAACAAAGCTCGTTGATCAATCTTGATGAGCTCTATCTAATGAATTATACTTTTTGTTATTTTGAAATACTTTAAGTATATGATTTATTAATTCTTTTTGACATATTTCAATTCAAACTTTATTTAATGATCGAAAATTTACACTCGATCTCCTTAGTGACTTAGATGACAACTTTCCTATATAATTTAGCTAATATTTTTAAAGTTTTTTCTTATATTTTCTTATATAATTATCCAACATTAAATCTCATTGCACATGACCTTTACAACATATTTATATGGTTGCATTAATTAGCCAAAATTTATATTATTTTAACATTGATTTTTTATTTCTTAATACTATAAGAACAATTTACTATTATTATGTTTAATTTTTTAGTAATTTCTAGTAATTCAAACCATGCCCTTATCGGGATAGAATAGATATGATTGAACTCAACTTCAAAAGCTCCATCTAATTAAAGAGTCATTTTTATATTTTTAAAAAAACTTTTTAAAGGTTTTGTATTCGTTTATAGGTCATTTATGTTCATAACAAATTTGATGAATGAGGTCATTATACTTGAACTCCTTTTTCTCTTAGAATACAACTTTTTACACAATTTATCACATTTCTTAAAATGTTTTATCATCATTTCGTTAGATTACTATCACTCCAAGAATCCTCTCATGTAACATTTATATCACAATGATTTGGTCATATTACATTGTTTCAAATTCTTCCATTTCAACTTAAATGTATATTTACATATTATCAAAACAATAATTTATTATTATGTATGCTTAATTACTTTGGTAATTTTCATTAATTCCGTATGAGATCTTCGGAAGATGAAACAAACATCGTTGGTAATTCTAGTCTTTTAGAATGATTTACATGATATTTCAATTTGTGTCATATTTGACGGTAAATGATATTACTTTTGAAATCCCTTGTATATTGGAATGTAACTTTCCCAAATTTTTTAACAAATTTCTTTAAATCTTTTACTTTTATTTGGTCACATTATTATTAAATTATAATTCCTTTGTCATGTGACCATTTCATCAATTTCATTATGGTATATTACATTGCTTCAATTTATCTTTCTTAAGCCATAATATAAATATATATATATATATATATATATATTTCATATTAAAATAATATTTTTTTTATTATTTGTTTAATTTGTAGTAAATCTAAATATGGTTTGAAGGGGATATTACCAATATTGTTTGACTCATCTCAATGATCTTTATACAAATCCATAATTTTCATTTTACTTCATATTTTTTTAGGGTTTTCTCATCCTTTAGAAGAAAATTTCAATCATATATTAATTTTTTCTCTTGATGATGATACACTCAATCTTCTACATATCCTAAATGCAACATTTTAATAATAAGTATTTTATTTATTCAAATTTTTTTACTTTGATTTGGATATATTACTATTTAACTTGAAATCTCCTATCATGTGACATTCATATGGTATTGATTTGGTTATATTAATTTGCTTCCATTGATATGTTTTTTCTTTAATATATGTTTTTTAATGTTTAAAAATAGTTGATTATTATTTATGCTTATTTATTGTATTTATTTGTGTTATTCTAAATAAGGACTAATCAAGATGAAATGATTATCATTTAACTCATTTTTATAAGCTCTATATAATTAAATATTTTTCAATATTTTTAGTTTTTTTATTTTTTAAGGTTTTTGCATATTTTACAAGGAATTTCTATTCATACCACACTTGATAATTGAGGATGTTACATGATCTATTTAATGTATTAGAATAGAACTTTTTGACATAATTTATCTCAATTATTTAAATATTTTTCTTTCATTTAGTTATATTATTATATAATTCTAAATAGAACCTTTTATGACCTTTACCTAATTTCAATATTAATATATATTTAATTAACATTAAAATTGTAATTGATTGAATTTTATGTCAATTTTCCTTTCTAATTCACATAAATTCATAACAAGGTCTAATGGAGGCCAAACAATTATCGTTGGTCCCATGTTGATAACATTAATCCCATAAAATTTTATTTTATTTTTACATATTTGTTTTTGTAGAATTTTCCATTATTTATGAGGATTTTAGAATAGTATCTTATTTTATGATCAAGGATGTTACACTCTATTCGCATGTCATCATGGAATGTGGCTTTCCCAAACAACTTATAGCTCATTAAATTTTTTTCTTTCATTTGGTTATATTACTAAGCATTTCCAAATCTTCTATCATTAGATATTTATATCACATTGAATTTTTTATCTAACATTACATCAATTTATCTTATTTCAACTTTAATAAATATTTATTAAATATTAAAATAATGATTTATTACAATGTAATTTCAAATAAGTTTGATAAACAAGAAAAAATGTTGTGAGACTTGCCATGATAAACTTTATGAATTTAAATCACTTTTTTTTGCTTTGAAATTGTTTATTTTCTGTAAAATTTTCATGCCTTATAAGATATTTTGATTTCTTCCTAATTTGGTGAACAGGAATGTTACACTCAATTTTCTTAGTACCTGAGAATGCAACTTTTTTATACAATTGATCTCATTTCTTAACATTTTTCTCTTTGATTTCGTTGCATTAATATTTAACTCTAAAGTTCCTCTTGTATAGCCATTATATCAATTTGATTTGGTTAAATATTGTATCAATTTATCTTATTTTAGCTTTAATATATACGTTTTCTTTATATTAAATGAATAATTTCACGTTTTTGCACTTTATCTCCTTAATATCTATAAATGAAACTTTTTACTTATAATTTATCTCATTTATTAAAATCTTTCACATTTATTTAGTTAAATTAAAATATAACTCTAATATTCCTCTTGTGCAACATTAACTTCGCTACGATTATGTTGTATTATACCCTAATAATATATCAGATTTTGTGTTAGTATATATTTACTTAATATTAAAAGAATTATTTTTTATTATTTATGATTATTTATGTAGATAATTCTTAGTAATTCCAAAGAAGGTTTGATCGAGGGAAAACAAACATAATTGCACTTGTCCTGACTAACTCTATTCAACTGAAAACTTATTTTATATTAACAAATATTTATTTTTAAGAAGTTTACCAAATTTTGTGAGTTATTTCAATTTGTATCATATTTGATGGCTGTGAAATCTACTCTCAATTTCCTTAGTATCATTAAATAATACTTTCTTATATAGTTTTTCCCTTTTTTTCAATTTTTTTGTTTTGATTAGTTAGGTTACTATGAAGCTTTAATTCCTATCCATTATGACCTTTAAATTGCTTAAATTTGGTTATATTAAAATAGTTTTATTTATTTCATTTCAACATTAACATATATCTTCTTAATAATAATATAGTAATGTAATATTATTAATATCTAAAACAATGATTTATTGTCACTAATTTCTAATGAAGTCCAGTACTGGTCGTTAGGTTCATCCGTCAAGTCATCGAATTAAATTTTTTATTTTCATGTTCAAATATTTTTTCTAAGGTTTTGACACATTTTATGATACATGTTGATTCATCTCTAAATTTAGAATCAAGAATGTCACGCTCAATCTCTTTATTATCTTAGAATGCAACTTTCTTAAGCAATTTATTACATTTCTTCAAATGTTTTGTTTTCTTATGTTTTATTAATACATAAGTCTAGATCTCATCTCTTGTGACCATTGCATTGCTTTGATTTAGTTACATTATATTACTTCAATTTATCACATTTTTCCTTTAATATATAGTTGCTTAATATTGGAATAGTATTTTGTTATTTTTATGGTTATTTACTTTGGTAATACAAAGTAATTAATATTCAGAAGATAAAAAGTGAAATAAATGTCATTTGACTCATCCTGATGAGTTTTATTTTATTAAATATTTTTTATATTTTTAAAATTTTATTACCAAAGGCTTTTCTTGCTATATTAGAAATTTACATTGATACCTGCTTTTAAAATTAACAAAACAACAATCAATAAAACTTTATCTCATTTTTTTCAAATATTTTAATTTGATTTGGATATTTTACTTTGTGATAATAAATGTTCTCTAGTTTAACTACTACAATGCATTGATTTCACTACATTGCATTACATAGATTTCTCTTTTTGTTTTTTAGTATATATTTTCTTAAAATTAAAATAATAGTTAGTTATTATTTATCATAATTCATTTCGATAATTTGTAGTTATCCCACTTGTCGTCTAGTCAAGATGGAACAAAGGTCAATGGACACATCTTGAAGTACACTATTCAATTGAATATTTATTTTATTTTTCTAAATATTTTTATCTAGGCTTTCTTTTCAAATTTTTATGGTATTTTTATTAATCTCTTATTTTACAATAAATTAGGTTATACTAAAAGTCTTTCATACCTTTTTCTGCAACATTCCTATATAATGTTTCTAATTTCTTTAAATTTTTCTCTTTGATTTAGTTATATTTCTGCAAAAGATTAATTCTTCTCTCATGTCATATTTACATCACTTTTATATGTTATTTTACATTGCTCAAATTTATAGAATTTGGATTTAATATTTTTTATTTAATATGAAAATAATAATTTATTATAATTAGTCTTTAATTCTATTTTACCTTGTAGGAAAAGGTTTAATGAGGATGAAATAAATGTTGCTGCATTGGTCTTAACAAGGTATATCCAATTAAATAATGATTTGTATATTTTTCAAATGTTTTCATTATTACCAAACCTAATGATGGATGATGTTATATTCAAACTCCCTATATCTTAGAATACATCTTTTTCACATAATCTATCTATTTTCTTTAAATGTTTTTCTTTCATTTTATTGTATTACTATGTAACTTAAACTCTCCTTTGTGTGAACTTTTCATCTTTTTACCTTGTTATATTACAATACTTTAATTAATCTCATTTTGAGTTTTAATATGAATATTTACTTAATATAAAAATGAAGCTTTATTATTATTTATTCAAATTTATTTTTGTAAATAATTATAACTTAAAATGTTGTTAGTAAGAGTTGAAATGAATTTCATTGGACACATCTAAATATGATTTATCCAAATAAGTATACATATTTATATTTTTAAATTTCTTATTTTTTAAGATTTTTTTAAGTTTTATGGGATTTTTAGTTTCATATCTTTTTTGATGTTTAAGGATGTTACATTAAATCCCCTTGGTACATTGGGGTGTAGTTTTTTTACATAATGTATCATAATTCTATAAATTTTTTTTAATATTTTGTTATATCATTTTGGATCTTTAAATCTCCTCATATGTGGCATATGCATTGCTTTTATTTAGTTATATTTCATTGCACATATTTATCTTATTTTAATTTTAATAAATATATATTTTTCAAAAATTAAATAAAATTTATTATTACTCATGACTTTAGTTTCGTAATTTTGGGTAATTCTAAACAAGGTTCCAATGAGATAAAAAATGTCATTTCACTTGTCTCAATATGGCACAACAATTTAAGTAAAAATTTTTTATTCTTCAAAATTTTATTTTATATATGTTTTAAACATTTTATTTCAAAATGATTTTAGGTTCAAGGATGTTACACTTGATCTACTTTCTAACTAGAAAAAAAATTTCTTGTAGTTTTTTTGTTATTTCTTAAAACTTTTCATCATCATTTGGTAATATGACTATGTAACTCTAAATTTCTTTTCATGTGAAATATGCATCACAATTATTTTGTTAAATTACTTTGATTTAGTTTACCTCTTCTTAGCTTGGATATAAATATTTCCAAAATTTTTAAATAATAATTTATAGTTATTTATATTTAATTAATTTGGCAACTCATATTATTTCTGAATTACGTCTATTTAAGACAAAATAAATGTCATTACATTCATCTTAATTAGTATCTTAGAATGTAATATTCTAAATTATTTTATCTCATTACCACAAATTATTTGCTTTTTTTTCTTATATTATATAGTAAATCTAAATATCTTCTATTCACGATTTTCTTTAGTTATATTATATCGCATTAATCAACCACATTTCAGTTTTAATATATATTTTTTCCTAATATTAAAAAAAAATTATTATCTATCCTTATTTACATTAGTATTTCAGAACAAGGTTCAATGGAGAAAAAATATATTATTAGACTATGCTTGATGAGATCTATTAAATTAAATATTTTTTATATCCTTAAATATTTAACTTTATATGACTTTATTATGATTTAGAAGCTATTTAAATTTATACAAAATTTTGTAATTGAGGATATTAGACTCATTCTCTTTAACATCTTGGAATATAGCTTTCCCATTTAATTTATATAATTTCTTCATATGCTATATTTTGATTTGTTATACTTCATTGAAACTTTATTTCTCCACTAATGTTACCTTTGCACAACTTTTAATTTTTTATATTACAATGCTTAAATATATCCCACTATTTTGTAATAATATATATTTACTTAATATTTCAAAAATAATTTTTAATTATTTCTATTGAAGTTTTATTAAAATGTACAGGAATTTGAAATGAGTTCCCATTGAGAGATTATAATCATTATTGGAATCGTCTGATGCAAGTCCTATAAATTTTAAAAAATAATTTTTACATATTTAATTACTTTTTTATAATTTTCACAGACTTCATGAGGCGTTTTTATTTGTACATAATTTAATGATCAAGCATTATATGATCGATCTTATTAACTTCTTAAATGCTATTTCTCTATATAATTTATGAAATTTCTTTTTAACTTTTTCGCTTTGATTTGGTTATAATACTATGTTACTTTAAATTTCCTCTTGTGTGAAGCTTAGGTCACTTTGACTTGGTTATATTACATTACATCAATGTATCTCATTTAAACAATAATAAACACTTAATTAACACTGAAATATTAATTTATTATTACTTACACTAATTTACTTTGGTAATTCATATTAATCTCAAATAAGGTTTGATCAAGAGCAAATGATGGTCTTTTCACTCATCTTACTGAGCTCTATTTAATTAAATATTATATTTTTTATTTTTGATATTTTTTTAACATTAATTATTTTAAAATATATTTCTATTCATATCTTAATTGACTATTAAAGAAGCTACACTCAATATTGTTAATATATTAAAGTGCAATATTTTGTATAATTTATCTCATTTTCTTGAAAACTTTGCCTATGTCACATTATATTATTTTGTAACTCTAAGTCTTCTCACCTATAACCCTCACACCATTATAATTTAATTATATTAAACTACTCAAATTTAAAAAAATTTAGGTTTAAAACATATTTACTACAAATTTAAATATTAATTTATTAATAATTAAGGTTATTTACTTTGGTAAATTTCTATTATTCTAAATGAGGTTTGATTATGATGAAACAAATATCATTGGACTTGCTCAATGAGTTTTATCAAATTAAATATTAATTTTTATATTTTTTATATAATTTAGAATATGAAGCTTGAATCAATTTGTGAACTTTTTGATTAATCTCTGATTTCATGATTGAGGTTATTGCACTTGATCTCTTTGTTATCTTGGAACACAACTTTGTCATTTAATTTATCTCATTTTCTTAAATTTGTTATTTTCATAAGTTTATATTGTTATTTAAGTTTAACTCTCTCCTTTTATGCTTTCATAACCTTAATTTAGTTATATTACATTTCTTCAATTTATCTCATTTTTTATAAATATATGTTTGTATTGTATTAAAATATTACTTTCTTTATATTTATGTTGATTTATTTTTGTAATTCATTACAGTTTAAAATATTACTATATTTAGATTATAAATGTCGCTAGGCCATTCTCTATGAACTCTATCTAATTAAAAAATAGATTGTTATATGTTTTTTTAACATTGTATTTTCTAGGTTTTACATCTTTTGTGAGGCTATTCAATTTCTACCTTTTAACGAATGAGAATTTTACTCTTGATCTCTTTAATTTAATTGAATACATCTTTGTTATAAGTTGTATTTCATTTTCTAGATTAGTTTTCATTGATTTAGTAATTTTACTATGAAACAATAGTTATCTTCTTTTTTGTCAATCAGATCAATTTGATATGGTTATATTTTATTAATTTAATTAATATAAAAATATTTAATGATTATTATTTCTTCTAATTTATTTTGTAATTTGAAATTATTCTAAACTTGGTCTGATTGAGATGAACAAACATCATTAGACTTATCTTAATGAGCTCTATCCTATTACAAGTTCATTTTTTTTTATCTTTAAACATTTTTTAAGGTTTTGGCCCACTTTATAAAACATTTTGATTCATACTGAACTTGTAATAGGAAATGTATCACTGAAAGTCTTAAGTATCCTAAGATGTAACATTCTTGCATAATTTATATTATAGTGACAATATAATTTTCTATACTTCTGAACTTTACATTGCCTTTATTTGGTGATATTACATTATTCTAATCTATGTCATTTTAGTTCTTCTTTCTATTTTCCAATGTTAAAAAAATTATTATTTATGTTTAAATAATTTGGTACTTAATAATAATTCCAAATGGGATTTAATAAAGTTAGAAGAAATATCATTTGACTCTTCTTAATGAGCTCTACCTAACAAAATATGTTTTTATATTTTTAAATATTTTTAACTTTATCTCGTTAACATCTTGGAAATAAACTTTCCCTTACAAATTGTCTCATTGTTTCAAATGTTTTACTTTTATTATGAAATTAGATTCTCTTCTAGTGTGACTTTTGAATCACTTTGATTTGGTTGTTTTACATTTGTTTTATTAATCTTATTTCAAATTAAGCATATATTTGCTTATTATTAAAATAATAAATTGTTATGTTTTTATGATTTACTTTAATAACTCATAGTAATTGTAAAAAAGATGTAATTAAGACCAAACAAATGTGATTACATAAGACACAATGACCTCTATCCAACTGAATGTCATATTTTTATTTTTAAAAAATTTATGTCCAAGGGCATTGGCATTTTTAATGTTTCATTTTTATTAGTATCTAATTTCATGATCTATAATATTACCCTTGATCTCCTTAGTATCTTTGAATGCTTCTTTCTTTGACCATTTATGTCATTTTGTTAAGGCTTTTACATTGATTTGGTTGTAAAAATATTTAAATCTTATCACCTTTCTGGTAACCCCTACACTGCTTTCTTTTTTTTGCATTACATTACTTTATATAACTTCAACTTTAATATAATTGCTTAATTGTTAATAATACTTATATTAATATTTATGCTTATTTATTTTGATGATTTATAATAATACAAAAATATGTGTAATCAAGATGAAATAAATATCGTCGGACCTGTCTCCATGAGTTTTATCAAATTTATTATTTTTTTAAGTTTTTTTAAATATTTTATTTTTAATAATATTGGCACCTACTATTAGATATCTTTATTTATATGTTATTTGATGATTCAGGATGTTACACTCAATCTCCATTGTATCTTTAAATTAAACTTTACAATATAATTTATCTTATTTCTATAGATTTTCCATAATGTTTTGATTATTTTGCCATCTCACTCTAAATTCCCCTTATTTGACAATTCCATCTCTTTGATTTTGTTATATAATATTGCTTCAATTTATTTTTTTAACTTATAATACATAAATTTTCTTAATATTAAATATTTAATTTTTTATTTTTATTTATTTTTATGATTAGCAATAATTCTAAATAAGGTATGATTTAGACAAAGCAAATGTCATTAGACTCCTCTTAATGAGCTTAATCCAATTAAGTATTTATTTTTTATGTTATAAAACATTTTATTTTTAAAAGTTTTACATTAATTATGAGACATTTTGATTTGTGTCTCATTTTATAATTGATGATGTTAGACTCAATTTCCTATGTTTATTAGAATGCTAAATTCTACTATAAAATTTCTCCATTTTCAAAAGTTTTACTTTGATTTTGTTATGTTATTATGCAACTCCAAATTTCTTATAGTGTGACCATTCCATCATATTTGTTACTTTGTATCACCTTTTTTGTAATTTATCTAACTTTTATGTTAATGTATACTTATTAAATATTAAAATAATAATTATTTATAATTTTTTTTATTTTTGTAATTCCCAGTAATTATAAACAAAGTGTAATTTAGGTAAAATGATTATCATTGGCCTTTGTTTTGATGTAGTCTAGCCAATTTCAATTTTTTTTATATATTCAAATATTTTTATCTTCATTGTTTTGGCATATTTTATAAGATATTGCTACTCATATCTAATTAAGCATAGAGAATATTACACTGAATGCCGATAGAATTTAAGAATGCAATTTTTTTGCATAATTTATCTCATGTCATGAAATATTTTTTATTTTGATTTACTTATATTGTTATGAATCCTTACTCTTCTCTTATATGATGTTTACATCACTTTGATTTCTTTATATTACGTTGTGTCAATTTATCATATTTCATCTTTAATAAATCTACTTAATATAATAAAATAGTTTTTTATTCTTTGTGCCTATTTGCAATGGTGATTTGAAGTAATTCCATTCAGGGTTCGATTGAGATAAAACAAACATCATTGGACTCCTCTAAAAAAACTTTATCTCATCAAATTTTTTTATATTTTTAAATTTTTTCTTGTGATATGGCATGGTTTGTGAAAAATGTAGTTGTATATCCACTTTGATGATCATGGATGTTATACTAAATCTCTTTAGTATCATGGAATATAACATTTCCATACAATTTATCCCATTTTTCAAATTTTTTGCGTCATTGTTTGTACTAGTTGGTATCTCTAAATTCTGCTCTTATGATCTTTACTTCACTTTGATTTGGCTATATTTCATTGCTTAAATTTACGTCATTTTATGATCAATATATATTTAATTAATATTAATTTATCTTATCACTATGGAAATTCAAAGAAATTGCAACAATGGTTAGATCAGGATGGAGCACACATTGTTAGGCCCATCCTGATTATATATTTTTAATTATGTTTTAGCATTTTTACATACTTTTTAAGACAATTTTATAAATATGACATTTCATATTTGACAACATCACATTTGAACTTTGCAATATTTTGAATGTAGCTTTCTTACACAATTCATCCCATTTTTTCAAATTTTTCATTTTGTTTAGGTTTAACTATTATGAAACCCTAGTTCTTCTCTTGTGTGACTTTCAAATTAGTTTAATTTCTTATATTATATTATTTTAAATTATCAAATTTCAATTTTAATATATATCTACTTAAATTTAAAATAATAATTAACTTAAATTTAGTTATTTTGGCGATACAAAAATAATTCCCAATGTGGTTCAATGGAAATGAAATAGAAATGATTAGATTCACCTCGAATATCTCAGTTTAATTAAATTACTTTTTCATATTTTTAAATATTTTTTCTAGGATTTTTTCATGTCTTTGGAGACCTTTAGATTCAAGCTTGGTTTATTTTTCAAGATGTGTGAAGTCACCCTTGTGTTTGATAAATAAAGCCATAAATATTTATTATTTTAATATAATGGGATTGTTTTAGTGTGAATTAGGCATAGTATTGAAAACAAAGCCATGCACTTTTGTAGAAGATTAATTATTTTCTTCAAAGTGTCTTGGAGTGTTTACCAAGTTTCAAGGTTTTAAGACAATTGCATCAAATTTGAAAATAATTTTTTCTTATTATTAAATAGATTGTTTGCATGTTGATTATTAACCATAAAGCACATGTCTCCATTCAAATCCTTTAAAATCTTATTTCAATCTTTCCTTGATTTAAGAAACATAGAATTTTATTTTTTAATCATTTACTTCATTCAAATTCTACCTAAACTTTTCCTTAATTTCAAAACTATTACATTTCATTCCATTTAATTCTTTCATTGGTGTAATCCTACTTATATATCTTTACTAAATTTCATATTAAACTTTTGTTATATCAAGAAAATAAATTCCTTTTAAATTTCCATAACTAAAATAGAAAGACTATCTTAGCCACATCCTCAGCATACACCCAAGCAAAAAGCTCTCCAACCAACTAATCACGTGTGGGTACTCATAAGCCTCAAGTATGCAAATTGACAAGGACAAAGTTAGGTCAAGCCAAATCTTCATCAAGGTGCAACCCTAAAACCAAGGTCATGTTAAGTGGAGGGAAGATTGAGCCATTCAAAGTGAAAACAAAGAATGGAATTGGTCATGTCAAACCCATAACCATGTTAAACTTCAATGCATATTGTTGGCCCATGTGATAAAATCTTCAGCTCAAAAGGGGATCCAGCCTCAATTTTAGCTCAAATTAAAGGTACATGAAAACTTATATAAATAATAAGCTATGTTGATATTCCAATGCATTAGTGCCATTAAGTTATTTTTAACCATCCAACTATTGGTGCAATGTCTATAGTTTAATGTGCATATAAGATTTTCTATAAAGCTCAGATTGTGTGGTCATAGTCTCATCTAAATTTAATGGACAGTAAGATTTCTTTTTGCCTTATCCTTAAATCATGCAGCTCCAAGTTATCCCTTTTGAATCTTACAGCTAAAATCATTCTAATATTGATCACTGATTAATCGAATGATATGGGTCACATCTGATGTGATTTGATGACCCAGATCTAATCTATCTTGATCGAACTAGCAGTAACTCCTCCACTAATAAAGTCTATGATCTAATGTCCCAAAGCATGTCTGATAAGATCCAATACTCTGGTTGATCCCACTAAATAGCTTATTGCTTGTCCATTATTTAAGCAATTGCATGATCATTTTGGGAGAAATATTTTAAGATATTTGGAATAGCATTTAAAGTTATTTGGTAATAGTTTTTAGTACCTTTTATTTAACTTTCTAATGACTTTGATCAAACTTTTCTAATTAAGCTTAATCATTATTAATGAAATGGATAATGAATGTGAAAGACAATTTATTATCACAAAAAAGCATTACGTGTTATTTTTTTGATTTAAACTCTTATAACAACAAACTATAGCTTAGTACAACTCCAAATTAAAAATTCTTCTTGCAAAGACTAACACATTTAAGATTTCATGTAATCACTTCTCTTCAAAATTCTATGCTCATTATGTCTTGCAATTTGATCAATAAGTATAGAAAGTTGCATGTTTTTATTACAAACTTTTATTTGTTGTATTTTCCATTTCTTTTAGGATGGGAGACTTGGAATTTGCAAAAGCCTAAGTTTGATTTGATTTCATAAATAATTGAGTTAGGGTTTATGTTTTGAAAAGCCCAAAGTTGAACATGAACTCAAGTTAAACAGACTTATAAGGAAATTCCTTAACTTGGTTGGATGTGAACTATAAAGAAAAACCTTAAGTAGGTTTGAGGTGAATCTTAATGAAAAATCTCAAGTATATTGGAGGTAAATAGTAAAGAAAAACTGTAAGTTATGACTTGTTTAAAGATGGAGTTTTTTTGGACCTCGAATAAAATTGGATGGAAGTACGAGTTTTGACCAAATGACGTAAACAATTTGGTGTACAATTTTAATTTTGTTTATATTTTTTATTAATCATAAAAATGACAAATTTAATGAAGGTTTTCAACAAACATAAAGTTATTTCTATGAAAAAGTTTTGAAAATTAAAATTATCAAAAATTAAAAAAACATTTATAAATGCTTGTTTCATCCTCTCTCTCTTATGAGATTCACAAACACCTATTTTACATTCAAGATGTTACACTAGATCTTTATAGTATCATGGAATTTCGATGTACCACACAATTTATCTTAACTTTTTCAAATTTTCTACTATTATTAGTTTAATTTACTATGTGACTCGAAATCACTTCTTGGGTTGCTATTACGTTGCATTGATTTTATTATATTACATTGCTTTAATTCATCACATTCTTGCTTTACTAAATATTTAATTTATACTAAAATTATAATTTGTTATTATTTCTACCAATTTAGTTTTAAAATTCATAGTAATTCAGAAGTAGTTCTATTCGAGTTGAAAAAAAGATCCTTTTGAATACAATTTGATGAACTCTAAATAATTAAATATCATTTTTTTAATTTTTAAATTTTTTTTTATTTTTTAGGGTTTGGCTCACTTGTGTGGCACTTTTATTTATGCTAGATTTGGTAATCAGTGATGGTACTTTGATCTTTTTGGGATATTGGAATGCAGCTTCTCCTAACAATTTATTTGATTTTTTTAATCATTCATTTTGATTTTGTAATATTACTATGAAACTATACTTTAGTTCTTATATGATGTTTATATTGCTTTGATTTTTTTTCTTAAACTCCTTAAATTTATCTTTTTTTAGCTTTAATGTCTAACTACTTAATACTAAAATAATACTTTATTATTAAATATGTATATTTACTTTGTAAATTCATAAAACTTTCAGAAATGGACTAACCATGAAAAACAATAGTCATTAGATAGGTTTCAATCAGCTCTATACAATTAAATATTAATTTTTAAAATGTTTTGATTCGAATAATTTTAACATGCCTCATTTTATATTACTTCAATTATATTATTTTATATTATATTTTTTACTTGATATTAAAAAAATAATTTGTTATTATTTATGTCTAAGTACTTAGCTAATTAACAAAAATTTTGAATGTTGTCCAATGGAAATGAAACAAAGGTCAATGGACTCATTTTGACAAACTCTATCCAATTAAAAATTTATGTTTATAATTTTAAATATTTGTTACAAAGTTTTGATATGTTTTTCAAGTTAATCTATTCATATGATATTTGATAATTAAGGGTGTTACATTCAATAAAATTAGTTTCTTGGAATGCAACTTTTAAGTACATATTTTCACATTGAATTAAATCTTTTGGTTTGATTTGGTGATATTATTATGTGACTTTAATATTCCTCTCATGTGATGTTTTGTGGTGCTTTGGTTTAATTTTATTATATTGGTTCAATTTATCAAATTTTACTTTTACAATATATATACTTAATATTAAAATAGTAATTATTTATTATTTAATCTTTTTTACATTTGTAAGTCATAATATTCATAGTTGATTTGACAATCGAGGATGTTATGCTCAAGATCTCTAATGCCTTGAAAAGTAGTTTTCTTGTTTAATTTATCTTATTATTCAAAATTTTTTATTTGATTTGGTTATAATACTATGTAACTCTAATTATCCTCTTGGTTGACTTTTTCATCACCTTATTTTTGTTATATTAAATTATTTTAAATAATCTACTATTCACCATTAACATATATTTATTTAATATTAAAATAATATTGATTTTTTTGTTAAATTTCTTTTTAGTTCTTTGTAATTATAAAACAAATTTTATTGAGAATAAAGAAAAGTCATTTGACTTATCTCACCAAGCACAATCATATTAAATAATCTTTTGATATTTTAATTTTTAAATTTCTAGCATTTTTGCAAGTTTTACTAGGAATTTTAATCTTTTTCTAATTGGATTATTAATGATGTTAAACTTGATCTCTTTAGTATCCTAGAAAGTATTTTTCTCATATTACTTAAATTATTTGTAAAATAGTTTTTCTTTAATTGCATCATATAATTTTGAAAAAATAATTCACTTACAATAGCATCTTGATATCTATTTGATTTTAATATAGTATATTATTATAATTTATGTCATTTAAATTTTAATGTATATTTAACAAGACACTGTGTGCCATGATGTAATACATGGTGAAGCAAAGCTTGGATGATACAATTGTGTTATGGATTGTGCATGCTAGGCATCATCCTTGCTACACATGCATGCAACCTTCAAATCACACGTACCCTATGACACCTTTTGCATGCTAGAGGTGGGGCTTATAATGTGTATCCTTTTTAGCATTATATGCTACTATACATAGATAAGGTGATTCTCTATTTGATGTAATTATCATAATATCCAATCTAAAAGTGGGAATGTCAGATAAGGTGTGGCCCTTTGTGAAGTAGAAGTTTGATGGTGCATTATGTGCTAGGGTTTGTGTATATTGGGCTTCATCCCTAGTTGTGCATGACAATCAACACTTTACTCATATGGCTTATGACATCCTACGCAAGGATGGTTAGACATGCAAAGTGTAACTTTTTTGAATTTTTTGCATTGGATTTGATAGCACATGTATTGGATGATGCTTTATTTGGAGACTTTCCTTCTTCCTTGAGTAAATTATCACAATATGCAACCAAAAAGTAACAATGTGTGACACGATGTGGCCTATAATGAAGCAAATATTTGATGGTGTAATATGCTCTAGGGTTTTGGCATATGATGATACACCTCTAGTTGTATGCAATTGGGAACTATGTGCATGCACTATAGCTTTGTGCTCATGCCTAGTGCCCTGTCAGTTTGTGCCTAGAGGCATTTTATGCCTACGACTGGTAAAGCCAACAATGTGTAATGTTTTTTAAATTTTTGGCATTGTGGGTTACTATGGCTTGTTAGTTTGTGCCTAGAGGCATTTTATGCCTATGACTGGTAAAGCCAACAAAGTGTAATGTTTTTTAAATTTTTTGCATTGTGGGTTACTATGGCTTGGATAAAGTGATGCCCTATAAGGAGACTTGGCTTCTTCTTTGACAAAATATCACAACATGTGATCCTTAATGAGCAATGTTTGATGTGGTGTAGCCTACAACAAAGTAATAATTTCAAGATGTAATATAATCTAGGGTTTGTACAAGCTTTTTCGAGGTCCTAGATATTTGCTATTATAGTTGTGCATGGAATAGAGCACTAGTCATGCTACAAAACCAGCAATGCATTATTCATCATGCTACAGTTGGTACACATGCTCTCTATTATATCCAATGTGCACAATAAGGCCCACCAAGTGTAACTTCTTTAAGGGTGTTTATCACTAAAGATAGTAAGTGCATAGATAAGGTGATGCCTTATTGCAGGACTTACCATTCTCCTCAGTGGATTTATTGCAACATGTAATCTATAAGGCTTAATGTGTGTGCTTGGTGTTGTCCTAGATAATGCATAAGGGATTATGCATGCTAGTCCTTATCTCTAGCCACATACATTAGTCTAATATTCATTCATGAAATAGCCAATCTACATGTTTCCTATGACATCCTCTATGTTCTATTGGTGATGCTTATGATGTGTAACTTTTTTTGAGACAATTATCTAGTGGGTAGCCAGTGCATGGATAAGGTGATGCCATATTTGTAGACTTGACTTCCACCTTAATAGAATTGTCACAACATGCCTTCTATAAGGGGCTATGTGTGGCACAGTGTGCCCACTTCTGAAGTAAAAGCTTATTGGTAAATATGGGCTATGGTTTGTTCATGTTGAGCTTCATCACTAGCTATATGAGATAATCCACAATGCATGCACACGAAAGCTAATATGTGCGTAACTTGTGACATCATATGCCAACTAGTGAGGCCTTAAAGTGCAACATTTTTGGATTTTTAGCATGATAAGCTACGGGCACATGTATAAGTGGATGCTCTATAAGTAGGCTTACCTTCTTCCTTGACTGAATTGTTGCAATATGCAATATGCAATCTACAAGGGGACTATGTGTGACACAATGTTGCCCATGGTGAAGCGAAAGTTGGATGGTGCAATCTATGCTAAGGTTTTGCGAATGCTTCTATGGCCCAAGACATGCATTGCTATAGTTGCACATGTGACAGAGTATTGGGTCCACTATTGCACTATGCTCACATGTGGAAACCTATCTACATGTGTCATTCTAGATCCTTCACAAACATCTTTTTGGGTCCTTACATTTTAAGTTTTCTTGGGTTTTTTTATATTGTGAATTGCTATGTCATGGATAATGTGATGCTTAGACTTTCCTTTTTAATCGAAAAAATTCTTGCAAGGAGCAATTTATAAGGGACAATAGGTTTTGTAGTGTGGCTCACGACAAAGGGGGAGTTAGATTATGCAATATGTGCTAGTTTTTGTGCATGTTAGGTTGCTACAATAGCTACTTGCTACTATACTAACATGTACTGTTGAGAACTTGGGCTATTGCTACACTTTTTGCATGCAATATTGCACTTTGCATAAAGCCTATTCGCTCATGGCCCACTGCATCATGCCCTTTTAAGATGTCAATGTGCATGTTCAATGTGCCACTCTTTCCCCATTGTATAGAGCATTATGAGATGTAGTAATACTCATGATGTAATGAAATTTTTGGGGTTCCATGTGCAGTTAGAAATGTAGTTGCCATCTGCATTTCTACTCTTCTTGGTGCGACACATAGTGGTATCCACTCGGCCTTTTGGCTTTCTTTACGTGTGACATTTTTTTGCTTGAAATAAGTAACATTTTTCAACAATTATCATCCCTCAAGATTAAAAATGCATGAATATGGTGTCATTCTATTGTGGCCTTGCCTTTACGGATTTTTTTGGTGAAGTAATAGCTATTGCCGCAACAAAAATTTTGTGGTGCAAATTATTGTCTTCCATGTATTAGATACATATGTGGTTGCATCTGCATGGTGAGGCATTGGGTGTCTTGCCTCACTTGTGTGTTCTTCCTACGTGTACTCCATTGGAGGCCTAATATTTGTGACCTTTTAGTGCGTAATTACAACTTTTTAAATGATTAACATCGTGTTTCTTGATAGTTATAAAGTTATGAGCATGTAGTTTTCTTTCTTTCTTATCATAGATCTTAGAAAAAAACATTTTGTAGTTACATGAATCGAGCTCGACATCTTCAATTTGGATGGTGAAATCCTTTTCAACAATTTTAAAGTCTATTTGATCGAAGCAAGCCATTATGGATCATTTGCAAGGCTACACCCATTTTTAAAGCTTGCTTCTTATCATTTCATGTAGGTGATAGCTAAGGACTTGATCCTCAATTAGGCCCTTTGTCCATCTTTTTGCATATCTTTGAAGCTTCTTGAGATAATCGGATTGCATTATCCTGAGATCGCTTTTACAAAAGACATGTTTTTTTGGTACTACTTCCTATGACTTTGCTACAGTTTGGTCTAGTCAGGTATTATGTGTAGACATTTATCATGTAATTGAACAATTATAAGGAGGAAGTTCATTCATTCAACTATTTTGTTGTGGCACATTTCTTCTAAGTTATAATTGTTGGTGTCCCATAATGCTATTGAATGTGCAATCATCTCTACTCTAATGTTTGCATTGTCTTAAAAGTCGCTCATTTTAATCATCATTTTTTAATAGAGAGGGTTGTCATTGAAGAATACTATTATTGAGAAGCAAAGTTTTAAAACATAAGGGATGGTAACCCAACATGATAATTTGCTCCTCTTTTTGGAGTATTACAAGACATGACGAACATGTCAACTATGACATAAGGAGCTACCTAGCATTTTACCTTTGTAATGCTACGTATTCGACATTACAAGTATTCATATATTTTGTAAAAGATTAAGCCATGCATATGTATATATAGACAATTTTAGCCAATAAAACTATTAATGGCTCTTTAAATCAATTAAAATTTGTTTGGTGTTACATGCTACTCAAATAATCATAATAATTCTAGAGCTAATATGTGCACCAAAGTCCAACTTTTGGATGGTTGCATTTATTAGGAAAGTGGTTGATGGAGGCTATCGCTTGAATTCTTGATTATTCATGATAAGTTCTTAGATCACACCACTATTTTATCAAATGCATCATTCGAATTTTTGTTGAATGAACTTTGAACATAGGATAGGGGCACCACGGTGGTGATGTGAGACAAAAAATTAGGGTTAAACTGTGGAGAGGGATCGTAAGAGATGGTAAAAAAATCTAAGAATGGTAATAGGAGTAAAAATTACCTTTTGCATGCATTGCATAGTGAAAATAAATAACAATACCAAAGTCAACAACTCTACTAATTCGAATTAATACAATATAAAACCCTTAATGATGATCCATTAGAAGGTAAGTCTATTGCCAGCAATCATGGTATCTCCAACACTAATAGCATATATTTAAGTTCTAGTTAAAATCGTAGAATTGGACCTTTCTTTGAATGGTCAGTCCACTTTTTGGTGTGCACTTCCCACCTTGGTCCTTTTTCTGGCACAACAATTTTGCCTTAGAATGCTCAAAGTAAGCCCATCCTCTACATACATTAGCATGGGATAACATCACAAGATTTCAATGGTATTTTGTTGGCGCTGAAGATTAGAATCTTGGCCATTATCATTTCGTTGTTAATGGTGAAATTCTTTGATTAATTAAAGTTGAACCACTACAAAAGCACTTTCCAAGGAATTTTTATTAATAAATAATGAAAGTATGGGGCATAAAGACAATTAGATATGAACCTAGCCATAACTATAAAAATGCTAAGGATTAGTACATGTTGCTCTTCAGACTTTGTCAAAAGCTTATGACAAATCAAATACTTTGGGTTCATTCATAAAGTAATGGTTGTACCATACATCATACTCACCTTAAGGAGGTTCTTACATAAAATCATTAGAAGGAAAAAGTTGAAGCAGTTGGTTAAGCGGCATTCTTTAGTCTCAAACAAAATCACACAAAATGTTTTCATGAGAAACCTAACTTATAGCACTATTACCTTGATGCTTTATGTTGGATTGTTTGAAGGACTTCATACATGAGACATATGCAATGAGAATATGTTAAGAACTATAATTTGGTGTTGACAAAAGTTACTGGTTAACTATAATAATTGCTATAGTTAAATCTAATTCAATCAATGCTACCTCAACATTAAGAAGTAGTGTTCTTTGGAGTTTCATTATTTTGAGAATAATAGTAATACCCATGGATGAAGTTGAACATGGAACTTGGGTTTCTCTTAAAATAGTAATAGATCCACCCTTGTCATCCTATGCAACAATATAAATTCCAATATTCAAATCATCATACAATTGTACATCCTAAATGAACTTTATCGAACCTTTTGGAGGAGTCTAATAAGGGGTAACAAGTAACCTATTTAGGTTATAGAAGCTTCTATTGGTTGTTATTTAACAGTTGTTGTAAACAACAACTACAATGTGCAGACATCCAATTAAGGAGCTCAAAAATGGAGGTGATGTCCTTATAGTTAACCTCACTTAGAGTGAAGAAATCAATAATGAAGCTACTTGACCAGAGTTCTTTCATAATAATGCACTCCCATAAACAATTTGGGACATTTGTATTGTTAGTACATCCCCAAAGAAAAAAATTTTAAATCCCTCAATACCTCTTACACAAAGGAAAGTCTGAGTAGGAAATAGATTTAATACTAAGCTCCATAGGAAACTATTTATGTGAGGGTACACTTGCACTTTAAAAATCCATATGACCTCCTTCCTTGATGAATTCTCGCTATATACATGCTATTGTTTATACTCTTTGAGACAAACACTATATCCTCACTTAATTTGAAGAATTACACATCCATTTCATTTTATTTAGACACAGGAGAATGCAAAATTAAAACTACTAAATCAAGCTCAAATAACATCAAAATCATTTTGTGATCCGACACCCTATTCTCTCTAATCAGCTTTACTACAAATGTCAGATGTTTCACATCCATGCTAAGATAGGTTGCTAAGTAGCAATAGGAAGGATTACAAACAAATTATCTAAACAAAATGAAACGAAACTGCTTGTAGCAATCTTTTAAACTACATTTTTTTATATTCCAGGTGACACAATATTGAGTAACTTATGCATATAAGATGTGACATGAGAAATATGGAAAGCATTACTTTCTAGAAAGTATTTAAACCTGATGGATTGAACCCAAAAATAGTCTTCCTAAGCCATAACCAACCAGCAATATTTTGCAATCAATGTTGACTACTAGGTTGAGAAACTAAAACCTCTACATTTCTTAGGAAGAGCTATCATTTCCCAATTGGCATAGTGTATTGTGTTACTATCATTTTAATAGCTCAATAAGTAATGACAAGGAAATTTCTCCAACTACATAATAATGTCATCCAGAATTAATGTTTGGGTTTAGTAAACAGTAGGAATAGTAGATAATATCAATTGACCATAAAAATATGGTCTACCATTGAAAGGTAGATATCATCAAATAAAACATTTAGACATACAAATTGGCCCATGGTTTCTTTGATCCATGATATGTAGATATCATTAAAAACATTTCAAAATATCAATTTAGTGATATAAACCATAATCAAATCATACCAAAGAGTAGGGAAACAAAAATATTGAAGTATACATGGCACAAATTTCTATTTTACTTTATCATAACTCTGGTTCATATCTAATATTGATGCCATAAAATCATCATCAAAAGTAGATGACAACATACAAGTAGCCATTTACTATACAAAAAAAATTTAAATAGGTATAACAGAGCCTAGCCCAAAAGCAACTTGCTCTCTGGTAATGATATCAAGAAGCACCACTTTCTATCTTGCCACCAAAAGTTTTTCATCTACTTTATAAATTACATTGTAGATGCTAATGAGCTTCCAATTCTTAATTTTTGATTCTCTTTGAACTTTCGGGATAAGTATGACCATTGCATCTTTACAATGTTTTTGTATAAAGTAATCTTAAACAATATTTTCACTATTACAACAATGTCAAACTATATCATCTTCGAATAACCATGCACAAAATTAGCTTAGATTTCATCCATACTAAGGGATTTATTTCTTTTTATGGACATCATCACATATCCGAGCTCATTATCACTTATTGGAGTCACATGTTCAACAGTCTATTCTCTATTAATAATTTTCAAAGCCTAGAAGGCTGAATAGTCCCATATTTGACATGGTTATGCTACTTTTTGCCAAAACAATTACATAACAATGTCTATAATTTTAGTTGGAGAATCCAATAGTTCCCCAATAATAATTTTAAGTTGGTGGAAATACTTGCTATTGGTAATAGAGGTAGGTGTTGCCTGGAAGAAACATGTGTTAGACTCAAGGGTGGCCCAAAGAAACTTGGCACACTGCCACCACAAATGATCATCTAAATCCATCAAAGTGTGATAAAAAAAATAAACTATGCCAAAAGATCATCTTCTTTCTTAATTTAGCAACACATAAATTTGTTAAGTTGAAGATCCTAGATTTCCTTTTCCAATTAGCAAGTCTTTTCAACCAAGTTTTACTATACTCTATTTCTTTAGTGTTGATAAATCTCTGCTATATTTAGTGAACAAATGATCAATTGTGTTTCCTCTAATAGTCTTTTTCCAAGCTATAATCACTAAATTAGTTGACTGGGAAAAGAGTAAGTACTTGTTCTTGCCTAGCAATGATTGTCTAAATATTGTGTAATGGGTAATGATCTAAGCTGATGCATTAGAGGCATTCAATAGTGTTTATCAGGAAGGCTTCCATAACATCTTTATTCATAGATGTTTTGTCTAATATTTCATTGATTAAAGCATTACCATCTTTGTTATTACACAAAGTAAGCTAATTTCCAACAAAACCGAAGTTATTAAGATCCAAATTATGAATACATTGAAGGACCCTGCAACAAGTAATGGTCCATTTAACTTAGTAGTATCTTTAATATAGTCATAAGCTGATTAATGGATTATATAGACTGTTGATATAGACATAGTACAACATTGCAAATCTCTTTGCTATCAAATCTCACCTAAATAGTAACCTTCCATGAAGGGTGATCCACGATCTTAAGCTTGACCAAATTTTATCATCATACTACAATACAATCAGATAGCCTAGTCAAATATTGAACAAAGTTATTTTAGTGCCTACCCAAAAACTAATCCAACTGATGCTAATTGAAAAACTTCACACAAGTTTTTGAATAAGCACCTTCAATGACATCATTCTTCTTTACCAATTGCCATATGTAACTATGTGATTTATTCTCTTAAATCCCCCAGATATTCAATAATATAAATGACATGATAATTTTTTAAGAAAGAAAATAATTCCACTAAACTTAATAGTCTCCGTTATTGTACACCCTATCAATGCCACATTTGCATTTTTGTGACACAACAATTCCATAACAACACATAATGTTAAGATAATTCATGAAAAGAATTTGAATTCTAGCCCCCAACAATGTAATAACAACTAAGAAAGTAATTTATTTCCAACCTTGTACAATAATAAGTTCAATTAGAGCAAACAAGAGTTGCTAATGTCGAAAACATAACAAAATTTGACTCACTATGTTGCTGGACTAAACTTCTCAAACAAAGATGCTATTTGTAAGTAGCTCAACTATAGGTCACCCTTAGAAATAAATACGAATATAACATTAGCTTTTTTCACATATGAGATGAGTCATGCTAACCACTCCCCCATTTCTAACTTTTATTTAATTTGTAGCTACACCATCTTTACTAAATTTATTTGTAGTCTTCCAACATTTCCATTCAATGTGGTTGATACACAAAATTATCCAAGACTCCTAGAAAGTGATGGTGAGAAAATATGCATAGCCATATGTAAAACTTACTCCTTGCAATTGGTAAAAAGGTAAAGTGACATCTTTTAGCAGCAATTTCCATATACTACATCAAGCTCTGCCTCTACAAATCACCTTCCATATTATGCAACTTTTATTATCATATGTAGAATATTATTATCACCAATTTACTTCAATACTAATTATTTGAGACAAAGTAAGCATGCCATCCCCTAAAGAAGACAATCCCTTTGATAACTCACCCTAATGAATATTCTAACATAATTTATTAGTGACCTTCATTTGAGGCTATCTATTAAAGCTAGAATACCACAAAACCATCTGTTGGGAACCTATTTCAACAATTGGCACAAAACAACCATTTTCTACACATAACGAATAAATAAGGGAAGTAGCTCACCGAAACCTGAAGATGTCTTACCTTCTAGATAATAACCATATTATTTATGCCATAAGTAGATGTAGCATAGTACCATCCATAATAATTCTTCCAATGGCATGTTTTTGATGGATCTTTGAACATGTTAATAATTGTGTAGTACATTGATGATTATAATAGCATATGTTATACCAACATGGAGAGAAAACAGACCTTTCTTCAACAATTATTTGGCCAAAGTACATTAACATCCACATCAGCTTGATTTTTTCAAACCATCCTCCACCAAGCACATCCCAAAGAATTGCAATTTCTCACTTTTGCAAGTATGAAACTTGCCTCTACTATAGACAAAGAAAACATTCGCCCAAAGCTATTAGTGGCAACATCCAATAAGAAATCAATCTTTCTTCCCCCTCACAACTATAGTGATAATCAAGCTTAGCTTGATATTGTATGTAATGCATTGATGTTGGGCATCATGTATATGTAAATTCTTATTAACCCACATATAATACAATGCATTAGTAGTAAAATTATGTACAAGAAATTGCTCAAACTTTTGAATGAGCAACTCCATCAAAATCAGTAGCAACTCAAGTGAGTTAAACTCATTGTTGTTATTCTCCCCGATCGTGAAATGAACAATTACAAATTCACTCATCTAGAGTTCCTAAGTCATCCTGCATTCTTAGAATATTGCATACCATTCTCCAACACCATACAGTCTCATAGGCACAAAATCTCCATCTCAATTAATCTGATGCATAACCAAGAATGGGTTGAAAGAAGATTCAATTATAGTCTCCACATGAATACACTTCAGGCTATTTTTTTAATTTCCATACTCTAGCTTTTCCCATGTTTAGTTTTAGCTAATATCGATGTCACTATAAATACATCATGCTTCTATCATCTTACCTTCAAAATGATTAAAAAATAGCACAACCATATTTTTTGATTTTTCCCATGAGATATGCATAGTTTGATGAAACAATGTGGTTGAAAATAGCTAATGGAGTTTATCAAGGTTCCATGAACCCTAACATTCAATAATTGATATCACTAGAGTGGAAAGCTTGGTGTACTTGTTGATAAATGTGTGTCCAACAATAAAAGAAAGATATTCCAACCATTTATCTTTCACTAAAGACACTTGCTTCTCATTCACAATACACTACATGGTATTCTCACTAGTCCATGGATAAACTATTCACAATAGCTTACATATATGTGAAGCCCCATGTTGCATATGTATCTTTTTATGATACAATATTTGGATCTAAATACTTCAACCAATAACCCAATCTCCTACACCAAAACAAACCTAATATTCTTAGCAATTAAAGCTACCTATAAAGTTAATATGCTCTGAAGTCTTAGTCCTCCACATTGCTGTGGAAGCATTGCCAAATTTTTATTTACATAATCAACCAAATTATTAGAATTAGAACCACTGTGCAAGTACCTTGGCATCACCTTTTTTGACTTCTCCATAATGCCATTTAGAATAAGTTAGTTGAGTCAATAAGGAACTTAATGTCTTTATTTTATTATTTTGTTGCTACAATCAAAGTTCCTAAATAAGTTAGTTGAGTCAATTGATTCATATGCAACTTCCCGACAATCATCTTCCTGTGCTTGTAATCCATACCTTGACTAAGCAGTGCTCCAAATTTGTTAAAATTGACAACTTCCTTAGAGTGTAGCCTGTATTGCTTCATTATGTCAATAATAGTCCTCACTGGAGCACACGTTCTATTGCATAAATGAAAATGTCATCATCATAAAGAAGGTGAGTAATGATCATTGAGGATTGGTTAATCCTGATTCCAATAGTTGCATTAAGCACAACATGATGCATAATCTATCAAGAGAAATATTATGATATAATTATAAAGATGTATGGCAACAAAAGGCACCCTTGCCTAAGTTCCTTAATTATTTTGATCCAAGGAAGCAGGATCCTATCGAATAAAATCCCAAACTTAGGTGTCGTGATACATGCCTCCACTCAATCACACCAGAAAATTGGAAAATTTAACTAACTTTACATGTCAATCAAAAATTCTTGTTGACCTTATAATTATCCTAGTCCACATCAAACTTCAATAGCATGAGCCTCTCTTAGGAAGTTGATGAGTTTATGTAAGCTACCACCTCCTATGCCAAAAATTTGCTATCCAATGTAGTATGAAAAGTCACAAAAGCCACTTGTTGCCTTGCAATGATACATGGAGGCACCAACTTCATTCTACTTACTAAGATGTTAGCCATAACCTTGTATAGCATAATACATAAAATAATCAGTCTAAATTGTTAAGGTTTTTTGGATCCCTATACTTTGGGAATTAGAATAACTAGTATGTATTTCCATCTTTTAGTAAACAAATACCAAACAAGAATTGTTTTGTAGCTATGATAATATCCACCTGGGTAATATTCTAATAACAAACTCTATAAATATGCTATCAATGCTCAAAGCTTTATCTTTTTTAATAGAAATAATAGTATTCTTGGCCTCCTAATCTGTAATTGGGCCTATTAGATGTTCTTCTTGTTCACTATTAATAGTTCTTAAAGACTAAATTATGGGAGAGGATTATACTATTCCAAAGTGCACCACTTCCTACTCAAGAACTACATAAGGATATATTTAATTTTAATTAAGGAAGCCATTAATTCCCCATTATCCTTTCTAAGTTGATGAATATAACTACTCCTAAGGATAGATACAATTACAACATTAAAAAGACACATCTTCTGAACCCTAAGGTTAGCAATGTATGTCAGCATGTTGCCATCACTAATCTTCCTTTGTGCTCATTACCATATGATAGGAAGAAATATGAAGTGCCAAAAGTTCGTTCTCCTACTTCGTTAAACCCCTGTCATACTCTTTAAGTTGTAATGTTAAGATTTCTTGCTCCAAATGGCATGGATTATTAAGAATATTGACAAATTTTGTAGTACTCCAATTTTATAATGTTGACAGAGCTCTATTGAATTTAATGGAAAGTCCAATCATAGACTTACCTCAAACGATACATTTCTATACAGCTTACACAATCTCAGATGAATGTGAAAATGATAGCCTTGCATTGTTATATTAGAGTCTCCATTCCATCTTCTTTAATGATAGACATTCGAACTAAATAAGCAAAGGACAATGGTCAGAGCTAATACGAGGAAGGTGAGTCACTACATAGGCTAGAAAAGCTCATACCCTTATCTTTCAAAAGGGCCATACCTGATCTTTCCAAAATTTGTGTCCAACCTCTCCTAGTATTGCACCATGTGAACTTGTTATGAAGAAATCCCAAATTAGTAAACTCCAAATCCTATGTGAAACTTGTGAACTTGCACTGAGCTTACCCACTAATAAATTACTTCCTTGCTTTCTTCTCATTTTTCTCCAATATGACGTTAAAGTCCATTGAACCAATTGGTAATCCACCTAGCTTAGATATTTCTTTAAATTGGTCCTATGCCACATGGTGAGGCATATAATCCTTTGATGCATATACCATGTAACAAGTTAAGTGGAACTACTACCCAAATTCACAAGTATACACACCACCTGTGAGGATTATCACGCAATCTCCAATTGCATTTAGTTCCTCCAAAGCACCATAATGGCCCATGATGTTCTTGATAAAGACATAATGAAATAGCTATAATTTCTTCCCAATAGTGTGTGCGCCTCCCACCTATCATCATTCTTAGCCATTGTTTCAAATAAAGCAATAGTACTTACACTATATTCTTTTATAATGCATTGCAAATAACAATGAGACTTGCCCCTCTAACTCCGTAAATATTACAAACTCCTAATTTTACCATATCTATTAAAGGGAAAGGATGGGAGCATGCTTATGAGTCAACTACACCTTAATAACACATACTAAATGTCACTTGTGTAAAAAAATGCACCACGCTTGTATGATAGCATCGCTCACTGCATTTATAGTCCATACCAGAATTCAAGCTCCCATATGATTTCCATTTCTTGTAGCCTTACTAGTCACCTTAAAACATATGCAAAATTATGAAGTAATGTTGTGCCTTGTATTTTTTTTTTTCTAATTCTACATTCCATAAGCCATTTTAAAAACAATTATGTCTAAGCAACGTAACTTTGCTATCAATCTTGTTCAATAAACTATTATAATTTTGTGACATTGACGTAGAGCATATGTCTAGAAAGTATAAAAATTACATGTTCTTTGGTTTAAAATAACTTGAAAGAATTTTCTCCTCAAAAGTCACCCAAAGTAGTACATCCACAATATTGTGATGTAGATTCTAAAGACTTCCACCTTTATAGACAAGAATATTAGCACCCATACGATTTTCAATTCTTATAGCTTTCCTACTATCCCTAAAACGTAACAAGAAATATAAAGTCAAGCCCTATTCTTCATGTTTTCTAATTCTACATTCCTTAAGCCATGTTTGAAAACTATTATGTCTAAACAACCTACATCAGCTTTTAATCATCTTTAATAAGATGTTATAATTTGGTCATATTGAAGTAGAGCACAATTCCATTATGTTGCAATTTTTGTAGCTTCCTCTACATAAAGGAATTTGAAAAAATATATGCCTCAAAGTTCACCTTAAATACTACATCCACTTTGTTGTTATGTAAAGTCCAATGATTTTAACCTTTATAGACCTAAATTCTAGCTCATATACAATTTCCATTTCATATAGCCATCCCTATTCCTTAATCCCCACTAACTATAATTTTTTACAAATTCCATTACATAAAATAATTTGAAGAAATCAACTCCTCAAAATTCATCCTAGGTAGTACATCCACTTTACCGTTATGTAAATTCTAATGATTTTGAACTCTATAGACCTGAATTTTGAATGTCTTATGATTTTCACTTCCTCTGGACATCTTACTCACCCAAAAATAGATGAAAGCATGAAGTAGCACTTTACTCAATATGTTTACTAACACTACACTCCCTAAACAATATTTGAAAACTATTATGTAAACAACCCACCTCTATCTAAATCTTATTTAGTAAGCTATTATAATTTGCCCTCATTGATGTCATAATTACAAAAATCTACAAACCTATATCTTCCACTACTTCAAAAAATTTGAAGAAATCTGTGAATAAAAAATCCCCATGAGTATTACATACACTTTTTTGTTATGTAGATTTTAATTTCAATAATAATTTCATGCTAAGGCACTCTCGGTAAGCCCATGTTCATAGCAAACTTCCCATTATATGTTCCTTATGTCTTATTGTGGCCATGTAGAACCCACACTAAGATTGTCAATAAAAGGGTCTTCCCCATATGAGTATCTTTAGCCCTCTAGAATTTAGTCCAAGTACCATTCATGTCATCAATGTGACAATAGCATAATAACAGCCTATAATAATGTTTGAGTTAAGAGGCCAATGACCCAAGACTATATTTTACTATTAGTTAAATAATCAAGCATCCCCTTAACTTGATCCACTTGAAGAAAACTAAGTGTATCACAAAAATAAAAAGATAATTTAGGCAGCATAATCCCTAGCACGTTGGACATAATGCCTCTTTTTAGAATTTGCATCCCTTCATTTTTGGTAACCAGAGTCCTTCCTCTATTAGACATTCTTGCCAATACATCATTTTTACAAGTTATAGAATGCCTTTAAACATAGTGTAATAGTAAGTATACAAATATTGCAATCCTAGCAAGCACCCAACAAGATCTAATTCCAACAAATTCATCACCATCTCTATAGTCAATCTACTTATTGCCATGCAAATCAAACTTCTAACACCCATGGCCATATAATAATGAAAGCAATGTTATGCCATTCTCCTCCTCTTTGATTTATTACACCCAAGATGTAAAGTATAATTTCCAAAATAAGCCTTTGAATAATACCCCATATTATTCCCAAGCATTTCCCAAGGTAGCACAACTATCCACTAATCCACACATTCATAAAGAAGTTGGAAATTATTTTGTCTTCAATCACCATCATCCTCTACACAAGCTTCTTGGTTTCTTTTTTTAAAATTTGTAGCATACATGGGGGAAACCTCTCCATTTATTTCTTATTGAGTTTCTTATCATATCTTATTTACTACATTAAGTATTTACCCTTTACCCTAACTCTTGTGGTGCTACACTTTTTGATGTACTTTGACTATCTACAACATCAATCTACTTCTTCACAACCTGCTCTATGGTATGAGAAATGTCATCAAGGTCTTCAACCACCTCATTTATATTAATTCCTTATTCCCCAAGAATTTTTTTTGGGGTTCACACTCAACTTTATATAACACCTCATTATGCCCATCATCCTTGGACCTTGATTTGTACCTATTCCTTGCTTGCCCATTTTTTTGGGTAAAGTTACTTGCATACACCTCGCTTGCTTCCATGTTTCCTATTAACATTTCTCTTCTACTATATTACTATAGTCATTCCTCTATTTCAGATTGACACCACAATCCATGGTCCAAAGTCATGTCATTAATCACCAAGATCTTTCATAACCTACTACTACTTCTTAGTTTAATTCTTATTTTTATCTTGATTAAGATTGGCCTCCATAGGGCAACAAGCTTCATAAGTGTTATTATTCAATATCAACTTACTCTATAGACACAACTTTGATGCATGCCCTACTCTACCATAGGTAAAGTAATAATTAGAAATTCCCTCAAATTGAAGGTTCTGAATGATCTACCAAGTAGACCATTTAACCGCATACTTTCTCTAGGAGGATTAGAGTGGTCAATTTTAATATGGACACTAACAAATGATGTCATCTACAAGCCTATCATCAAACCATCCATTTCAATAGGATCATTAATAGCTTTACATTGTAAAAGTGCTCTCTGTGTCCAAATAAAGGGGTGGTGCAAAATGGACCCACATGGTGATATACATAAGTCATATAGAGCTGGGCCTAAAACTGGGTGTCCACAAGTCAAATCCCACTACTAGTCGGCCTACTTCCTAAGGCCCCCTAAACCACACTAAGTTTTTATTTGTTATAGACTCAAAATGTAGATGGAAATAATAGCAAGATAATTGTAAGACCTAGAAAACACTAAGATGCCCCTATTTATGATGTAGTACTCTAGCAATTAACTAAAATGGTAATCAACTTGCATACATCCAACAAACAAGCTCAAATTGGTGGCACATAATTTGCCACTCATAAGAATCATTCCAGAAATAAATTTCATCATTAATAATGAAAGAATTATCTTTTCTTGTGTAAACTTTCACATCCATAATGGTCAATCCACCCAATACACTGTTGCTAGAAAAGTGCTTCACATTGAATGCATTTCTTCTCATTACCTCATCTCTAAAGTAAATTTTAATTTGGATACATGCTTGCTGATCATTATCTAATGAATTCTCTTTCTCCACCTCTGGCAATTGCACAAGTAGTTGAAGTGCATTCTTTTAAAACAACTACTTCATTACTATTTGGAGTTATGCCATGTTCTCATGATACATTACATAATTTTATTGTTTCGTCCTACTTCAATGCACTTTCTATTATATTTAAGACTTTTGGTTCCTTCCATATCTCAATTATTTTATGCTATATTCCTTTTGACACCCTATCTTCAACATTAGAGGAATTCAACTTTTTGCAAGCCTTCTTTAACTCAAATGAATTTTTTGACATCTCATTAGTATTACCTACACTTCCTTGACCACCATAACTACAATGCATTTGCGCATTGATATTAAGAAGAAAGCAACATTATGTTACATTGTGTTCTATTGTGAAAAGAGTCATCATACTTATTACCCATGCAAGGGGAAAGTCCCATGTCTTTTGTTTTTATTTTATTATGAACTCTTCCTTGCCTTAAATACTATCATTGTCTCCACACCAACTAAAATAGTTGATTTAGCAAACTCCACTCAAAATTCACCCACATAAGTGCATGGGCTTTCATCCTTCAGCTACTTCCCACAATTCTTGCTATTACGAGCACCACTACCCACAACACCACTATTCATTAACACCACCTCCAAGGAATTAAAAACTCTCCCAATGCCAACCACTGTCATTTAGTTTCTTGATAATGTATAAGTAGTTGAAGACTACAATAGACTCTCTCTTTTTGGATGTTCAAACTAAAAGTTTGAAATGGATGTAATAGAAGTGGTTTGGGAATGGGCATTCCCTATGACCAAAGAAAATCACCTAGCAGTGCATGATGTGCAACTCAATCTACTACACCACAACCTTGCCACAAAAAATGTTGTAGATTGAATGAGCTCATTCTTTTCGCAAACCTAATTTCAGCTTGGTATATGTTTTCAAAGGAAATAGATACTATCATGCAAGTCACTTCCTCAATCACATTTGTCAAATCTAAATGGTTCTCCATAGGAAGTGTGTTTGATAGTTCTTAGAATCTCCATGGCACCAATGATCGCAAGTGTTTCCATATTAATGATAAGTTATAACATTTATAATCTATTATCAACAATCAAATTTTACCCATGTGATCCCTTATAACATTGCCAATCCCAGCAATATCCCTTTCATCTCCAACTACATAGTTATTTATTTTGACCCACACCATTGAAGGAGTCAATTTTGAGATCACACATAGCCCAAAATTACTAAAGGCACTATCGCTAGATGGGCTAGGGAGTTTTCTGCACACAATAATAGCAAGAAAATCAAATTGAATATTTCTTTATAAAGCATGCTTGACATAACACCTTCTCTTTATCTTATTTCTTATTTCAATTTATCCAAAAATGGTAAAGCACAATGATAGAAAATTGAAGTCTTTTTGCATTGTTAAAAGCACGAAAATTGCTACACTCAACTAATTAATTCTTGCAATGAGTTAACCTGACTAGTTTTTCTCCTAGCACAAATAGGATTAATAATAATGCTACTCTCTCGTTGTTGTTTGTCTTTAAGGAATTACCTGAACAATACATGATATTCTCCTCTATGACACACAACCACAAATGTGTCAACCTCTAATATCTAGCCAAGGGTTTTTTTTGTTAAGATTCAAGATCAATCTACAAAAGAAAACTTTCACCTAAGGCTGCACCTTCATTTTCTAGACACAAGCTACATCCTTCCCACCCATATTCAAATAGTTCAACATGCTAAAGTATGTGTTTAGAATAGAGAATAATTTCTTCATTTTTTAAAAGAAAACTCTTCCATTAGATTTAGACAAAGTGAGGAATTGTGTTGACTATAAGGGGTAGCAAAAATGCTTTTAAACATTTCATAATCCTATTCTCCATGTTCAATGATAAGCTCCTTCACTTTTAATGGATATTCAACGTTCACATTAGTACTTGTAGGCCAAAAATCATTTGAGAGAAATTCAAACAAGTTATATGATAAGAAGGATTACCTATTTATCTTCAAGAATCTACCATATGATATTAACACATGACCAAGGCATAGCAAACACAAAAAGCTTGCAAATATGTGAGGTACCTTAACAATGAGGTTGTCATTGATCATTACATACTTGGACCTGAATACCTATACCCATAATCCATTTTCACGAGCCAACACCTTTCTACAATGCTTGTTAGTCAATGCCATCTTCCAAAGAGACAAATCATGGATATTAAGGCCACCACATTCCTTAGGGAGCATTATAACATTCCAATTGGCGTAACGGATAATTTTATTCCCACTCCTTCCACTACATAAATATCAATGAAACTATTTTTCCAAATCATCTATGATACGTTTTAGAATTAAATACAAGCCTAACTAATATGTAGGAATAGCTTTCAACATTAAATCTATCATAAAAATATGCCCAACCATGAAGAAGCTCTGGTCCTCCATCTAGTCACATATGTTTCATCTTGTCCAATATGAAACTTGAAGTCAACTTTTCATAATTCATTTGTTACAATAGGAATTCTTTAATATTTGGCATTGGTAACCTGGGACATTTGAAGCTTTCTTACATTCATTTTTTATGTTTTCAATCTATTCCCTTGCTAAATAAAACTTTTGATTTGTTAAAATAAATGAGTTGGCCAAAGTGTATGCCATATTCTTTTATAATCTCTTGGATCATTCGAGCTACAACATAAGTAACTAAGTAGTAAATAATGACATTATTAATACAAAGGAGTGAAATCATAAGTGTAGATGGACCACTTCTAAACACTTCCAATGATTATTATCCATTTGCTACATAACAAGGCATGATAGAAACTCAAAAACTATAGTAACGAGGGAAGAAGACAAATAGCACATTTGTCGAATCCTCCTTGTAGCATCTATCCACAGTAGTCAATCCCCTTTCAATTGAATACCAACTCTTGATACTAATATGCACACCTTTACCCAGTCACATGAAGTGCTAAAAAATGCTATGATGTTGAACATATTAGTCGTAAACTATCGTTTAATTTTGTCATATACCTAGTTTATATCTAGCTTAAGTGCTATAAGCCTTCTTTTGTTCTTGATGTGTTCATATTAATTACCATCTGCTGTGCCAAAAAAATGTTATGAGAAATTGTTCTACCGAGAACAAATGTAGCTTTCTCATTATATTAATGTTAGAAAGCACCATCTTTAGTGTACCCACCATAATCTATGCCATAATTTTATAAACCACATTGCATTGCTTAAAGAATCTAAAATGTTTAGCTTTTGAAGCATCATTAACATTTGGAATTAATATGAGCAAACAATCTTTCTATTTTTTTGGCATATATCTATCATGAAAACTTATTTAACTGCATTAGCAGAGTACCCATGCAATTGATCAATTGTGATGTCATCAATGCCTAGAGCCATATTTCTCTTGTTAGAATTTGTAGTAGTGTTAATCTACTCATCAGTGATCAATGCCTTAAGAAACGTTGCATACTATCTACCAATACATCTATGTGGTCTCAAATATAAGGGGTAAGTGGAATATACTACTCATTACTGCACAATTTTGAGTTAAAAAAGCTACACTTGTATGCCATTTATTTCACGAGGAGCCACTAAGTCCTCTTAGCTTTTTAAGCTAGTAAATATAGTTATTCCAAATGGTAGATGTAGCTACATCCTAAAGAAATGTTATGATCCCTCATGTATGTTCAATGTAGCTTAAAATGCTGTCACCATCACATCTCCTCAATACCCACCATTCCATAGAAAGACAAAATGTGTTGACCCAATAGCTAGTGCTCTTATTTTGATAGGCATAGCTCAAATTCTGTGATTTGTAGCACCTGATCACTACAGCTGATTATTGTTATTAGGAAAACTTCTTATTTCACATGAATTCCATTTTCTTAGAGCTGGCAGTTCTCTACAAAATTTTGTAGACAATTCATCCATCAAGTTTGTAGTTATTATTTTACTCCAAGCTATTTATACAATCCTCATTGTCTATGGGAAAGAAAGCCATACATTTTTAAATTAGCTGAGATTACCCATTCTTTAAATAAGTTACAATTTGAGTTGAATGTGTTGTGGATAATGAATTGAGCCAATACAAGGATGATTTGATATGGTAATATTTGGATATGCCTAAAACCCCTCAATGTTTACAACATAACTCTTTCGTTATTGCTTAATCATTCATAAATAGGAGCACCATCATCCTTGTTATTGCACCAATTATAATTATCTCAAGTGAAACCCAAGTTAAGAGGCAATATATCCTATAAGAAAATAGATAATTTATGCTACTCTTGTCGACTCAAAACATTTTTCTCCCATTCTTCTTATTCTATGCAAAAGGAATATTAAAATCACTAGCAATAATTAATGGGACTCCAAGTGCTTTTGTTTCTATAATTTGATCCAATGCCACTGTGCCAGTAGCATAATCCTTGGAAGCATACTCGACACAACATCCTTGACCTTGTTTACTTCTTGCTTATCTTAATTAACACAACTTTTTATAAGGCCTTAACAATGTCAAACTCCACCCAATTTCTCCATACCACAATGATCCCACTAGATATGCCTACTTATGACTTAACATAGAACTCCTAATCCTAGCCAAGAAGTTGTTCTACATCTTGCTTATCAAACTTCTCCACTTGAGTCTCCAATAAAGAAATTGCTGATACTCCATGTTCCCTTACAAATGGCTAAAGAAAACCCCTCAGCTTTGTTGTCATTATACCCCAAAAATTCCAAACATCTAACACAATCATATAAAATTAGGTGGTACCATTATAATTACATAAATAAGCCCCGAAGGATTTGGAAATATCTAGCATATAATAACAAAGACGACATAATTCTATATCAGCAATAACATTATAAAGTGGGTTGGATAGTCAGATTACTATCATACCTCCCATTAACAGGTTCTATCCAAGATTACTAGCATACCTCCCATTCACTCTATGCATTTTTTTGTATGCCATTGAAGCACTTTGGGCTAATGGAATTAGATTGGCATGAAACTCTTTAGCTCAAGAGATGTTTTTTGTGGTGTTGTATCTTATGGTTTGGCTACTTCCTAGTATTGTTAGTCATTTAGTGTATGGCTTTATTATGTAATCAAACCTTCCTAAGGAGGAAGTTCATATGTTGCTTACTTTTCTATTGGATAGGTTTGTTCCATTCATTTATTTCATTAGCACCACACTTCTCCTGTGTTGGAAATATAGGAACTCCATAATGCCATTGAACATATTATTTTTCTTGCAATCGTGTTGACACTGTCATCGAAATCACTCTTTTTAATCATCATTTTCATCTACGGAGGGTTGTCATCAAAGAATGCTAGTAGAGTTTGATTAAATCTACGTTATGTAGACATTAGGAAGTATCATTCTAAGTAGTTCCATTGCTTCAAGAGTAATAATAATCTCCATGCCTAAAGCTACATCATAAATAAATTTCTTTCTAGCAATAGTAATAAGTCTACATATGTCATCGCAAACAACAATGCAATTTCTAGCATCGAGATTAGCCACCATAACTACACCACAACTAATTTTTACACAATCCATTTGAGGAGGGGTCCAATATGTGATTAAACTAGCTCGTTAGGGCTACAAGAGCTTCTATTGGAAAAAGTTTGACAATTGAAACAAGTAGCAGTAGTCATAGCAATTTGAATATCTTTTGGAGCTTAGTTGAGTTAAGTACCTCATCCATTTGTTCTTCTAAATTTCTATAAATCCAAGGGTGAAATAATGTCAAAGTAATGAACTTAATTGTATGACAAGCAATAGACACCTACACACTTAAAGATATTTAGTTATGAGACTTAATTAATGAAGTAACATCCCTGCCATTTTCATTATTGAGTGTGAAACTATTATTTATGAAGTTGGGCCATAATTCATTCATACTATGGTACTACAACAAGCAATGTTGCAAATCATTATTCACATTCATTGACAAAAGCTTTAACATCTCAATCCCTATTGCATGAAGTTAAGAACAAGTAATAAGTAGATTTAACATTAATCTCCATAAGAAATGTTAACCCAAAGCTACACCTAAACTTCTCAAAGCAACATGACCCATTACTATAAAAATTCTAGCTCATATGCATGCTGTTGTGAAAGGTCTTTGAGCACAATTCCTTTTCCTCAGTTGCAATCTCAACACATCTCTTTCATTTTATTTAGCCTAAGAGGAATGCACAATAAAAAATATCAAACTAAATGAGAATAAACTCTCTGTTTTTTATGATCCCACAAACCATGCACCTTAACCAGTTCCATTATAGGTGTATGATGGTCAACCTCCATGTTAAGATTGGTTGGACATAACAAAATAAGAAGGATGCCAACCTTATCAACTAGCATGAATGAAATTTAATTTTAGAAGGATGCTAAGCCAAATGCCCAACAAGAACGAAAGTAAATTACTCACAACAATCCTCCAAATAGCATTTCTTATTATCCATGAGCTTCCAATATTGACTAACCTACACATATGAGTGCATCATACTGAATATTAAAAGTATTGCCAGTCATGAAGTACTTGGACTTGAAAGGCTGAATCGATAAACAACCTTCCCAAGCCATAACTAGCCCAGGTTCTGTATTTAATGTTGACTACATAGTCAAGAAACTCTAGATTTTGATTCCTTTACATTCCTTAAGAAGATTTATCAAGTCACAATAGGCATTATATATTGTGCCACAATACTTTGAACTACTCTACAAGTAAAAGCACATCAATTTCTCCACCTTTATAATAGTATTACACAGAATAAATGAGTGAGCTAAATAATTCGTAAAAATAGTAGTTAACACCAACTTTGTCATGATAATACATCCTGTCATCCATAGTGAGATGGTAATCCATGTTGGCACACAATGTTAACATAATTAATAATGAAATTAAAGTTTTTTAAATAGTTTAGTTGTTGCAATTAGTATGCTAAGATATTTTAATTAAGTAGCTTAACACGTATGTAATTTTTTTATATCATCTTCTTCACTTGCATTCCATTCCCATGTTACAAAATACTCTAGATTTGTTAAGATTGACCAACTTCTGGAGTGATGCCAATACTGCTCTATCATATATCAAATCATCCTCATTATGACCTAAATTATAAGTGTAAAATCATGATATTTTTACTATATAGAAGGTGTGTTATCATTGGAGAGGATATTCTAATCCTGAGCCAATCAAAGTAATGTCCTCATGCTTGTATTGAATAAGTCATAAGAAATACTTAGAGATAATAGTAAAAGGGTATAATAGGAGAAGACATTCCAGCCTCAGACCTTTTGTTGCTTCAATCAGTTACAGCTTTTGAGCATTAAACATAATAAAAAATCTTAATATAGTCATACAATCAACAATCCAATGACACCAAAGAGTTGGGTACTATAAATGCTTTAGCATATCCAACAAAAATTTCAAGTTAATCTTATTATAAGAATAGTAACATTTAACTTTAGTACCATCAAACCTTCTTTAGAAATAAAATGTGTATCCATGTAGTCATTTCTTATGTCAAGATTATATTATCTAATATAAAGTAGCCTAATGCAAAACCTTGTTGTTCCTAGATAGTAATATCAGGAAGCACCATCTTGACTCTAGCAACAAACCTTTTGGTCACAATTTTGTGGATCACACTATAGAGGCTAATGGGATTGAAAGGGTTGGTGTAGATGCATCATGAACTTTATGAATAAGAATGACTAGAATGGCTTTGAAATGTTTGAGCATGAATCTTTCTTTAACAACTTATTTTACATGTTTGATAATATTTATTTGTGTGATGTTCTAATAACCATGCACAAACATAGTAGAGATGTCATCCAAACTAGGGGATTTATTTTGATTGATGGATAATATTGTACTTCTAATCTCATCGTCACTAATTGAAGTCGTAAGTGAGACCACATATTCATTATTTAAAGTTCTCAAAGTCTAAAAGGTTAAGGGAAGCACATATTGCCCAAGGCTACACCACTTCTTACTAAATAGCTATATACAAATGTCTTTGGTCTCAGTTGGGGATGTCATTAATTCTCCACATCTATTTTTACATTGGTGGATATAGTTGCTCTTGGATGTAGAAGTTGTTAATTCTTCGAAAAATGCATGTTATGGTCTCCAAAGATGGACTAATTAAGCTTGACAAACTATCATGACCATGCTTCTTTAAAAGCCATGACATTATAATTGGAAGCAATACATTGTGTCGTAAGATTATGTTTCAGCTCAGTAAAGTAGTTTATTGATTCCTTAAGTTAAAGCTACTAGATTTTCTATTCTAATTGGAGTAGCTTGCTAAGGATATTACCATGTTTAGCTTCACTCCATTTATTCAATGCTGACAAAGGATTCCTAAATTTGGGGGACAAAATGCCCATGGGTTTACCTCTAATAGTCCTTCTCCGTGCTGTATACACAACAATTATTAATTGTTGAAAAGACAATCAGATGCTTTCAAAATGGTCTCTTCTATTAATTTTAGCACCATGGATTTTCTAAACAATATAAGTAGGGGGTAGTAGTTTGAGCTAATTTGGAAGATGTCACAGTGGCACTCAAGAAGGTTTGCATGCCATACATATTCATTGATGTTCTATCTAATCCTTCATAGATATTGACATTCCCCTCCATATTATCATAGAAAGTAAACTGATTCCCAACAAAAACAAATTCAGTTAGATGGTAATCAAGAATGATGCAAGAGAACTCATATTGAGCTTATCCATTGCAAAATTTCTTTCCTCTTTTGTTCTCTTCTTATGCAAGGCAATGCAAGTGCCAATAATAATTAATATTCCACCAAGATTTTTAGTACTTTTAATTTGGTCCTAAACTGATTGATTGTTAATATAATCTTTAGATGCATATAAAGGATAGTATTGCCACATCTAATTACTATCATATCTTATTAGAATCGTAGCCACCAAATAAAAGTAATCAACAATCTCAAGCTTGAACCAATTCTTCGAAAAAAACTATAATGCCCCTAAATAGCCCTAATGAGAATTTCCTTAGTTCTAGTTCATTCCCAATGACCAATCCACCTCATGTTAATTAAAGGTCTCGACATGAGCTTCCAACAAGACAACTACAAAGTACCTATTCTCTCTTACTATGTACTACAACTAGTCGTGAGATTTTGTTGCTTTTGTCACTTTGATATCCAATACTAAAAAAGAGATCATAATTGATTGGAAAAAATACATTACCTCTAAGAATGAGTAATACCATTGCCACACTTCCTGTCCATGCTAAATTTCCATTTTGTAAGCATAACAATTCTAGTGCCACGCATACAACTAAGCAAGTTCATAAAATTGCTCACAAAATTTTGGAACAACAAGCCTTCGTAGATAATGTTCTGGAAGTTTGTAGTCAATAAAATAGTAACCCAATTATAAATGCACCTTCCTTATGTCAAACAAAAATAACAAATAACCCACCCCACAAACATAATCATCAAGCAATGCATGGAAACCCATTCAACCCACTAGCCAGCTACAACCATAGTGTAATAATGTTGCTTTTAGACCTATTTTCGTTTAGGTCAAACAAACAAAGAGTATTTGAGTTCCAAATCTTCTATTTTTTTTTTGAAAGAACCGTTAGCTTTGGAACTAATTATGTGTAGCCTCAATTCTTATATATTCAAAGCTACACTAAACTACGAATCTCTTATTACAAAGCATTCCAATTTTATACATAAATTAGAAGTTAAATTCTAGTGCCAAACCATGTTATGGAATTTGAAAAAATTTACTCCCCACCATGCACATCATTGAGTCCAAATGAAACAATTAAGAAGTTTTCGACATTGCAACAATCATTACACAACCAATAGTATATCCTAAACTTTGTACATACAAGAAATAGACTATATTCACCTCAATCGTGGATCTATTTTTTTACTACTACTTGATCTGTTGGTCCCCACACCATTGGACAAATTATTTTTATACCTCCCATAGAAAAGTTCAGTATCATTGATCCACACATTCCTAAATAATGGTTCAAAATAGCTAAAGTTGAGTGGGCAAAGGCGTAAATGACATGATCTATTCACCCTAATTGACACACATATAAAGCAACATCTTTCTAATAGAAAATTCTATAGACTTTGATAAGCTCCCTCAACCATTCTCCATCCAAACCCTATAGTTCTATTCATAGCATGGATGAATTTTTAACACCATTTCATTTAAATGTTGATTTTTTGAGACAAAGCTAAGAATCTAAACCCTAACGATGTTGTTCTTCTTATCAACATACTCTTTGGCGTCACCTAGATAGCCATGAGTCTAGCTTGATAAATGAGATCTTACCCTTAAAAACATTTTGGTAAAGTTCATATAGCTCCACACAATGGGGATCTTTCAGCTAGCAAATCATGATTTCCAATTTCTTTTAGTTGTAATTGATCAATAGAGATAAACTCCTTTTTTACATAATAATTCTTCTAATAATTAGCCAAGGCCGAAGCATGATAGAATTATTTCTTAAAATCTATAGTGGCATATAGTTTCTTAATTATTCCTGCATAGAGTACAATCTCAAGTATTGTACTCCCTATTTCTTTTCCAAAATGAGCCCCGTTTATTGATGAAGGTGAAACTTGCAAAGCTATTGATAACCATAAGCATTGTAAAAATAATCAAGCTTTCCCCATCCTCATAGCTCTAGCCAAGCTTGAGCATAGCCTTGTTATCAAAAATGATATAGGTCCAAAATAAGTTATCAAATACATCAAGATTATACATATAAGCTTCATGCAACTAGCACAAATGTAGTACCATAATGAACCTTTTTTTCCCTAATTACCCCAACCATAGTACACTTTATACACATCAAGGTAAATCCATAAGCAATCTCAAATTTTCTTTCAAAGTGTTCCTAATAATAGCATAACCAAATTTTCAATCTCTGAATTTCTTGGAGAGGTGAGGCCACTACTCAATGCTTTTACTAATCCATTGTTCACCTATCTTTTCTACCATTTTACTTTTAAATTTTATAAATTCCTTAGGACTTCTCCCTCCCTTTATTCATTTTTTTCATAAACTTAACTAAAACCATTCCACAATGCTCCATATTCTTTTGCCCTTTTTCTCTGCTCCTTGTCTTAGAATAGTATTGAATGAATTTAAACTACATGGTAGTTATACTTGTCGCTCCAAATTCTTCTAGTGAGTATTTGTAGAATCAATTACGCCTTCCATCACATCATTATAATTGATTGACATACCATTTTATTTGTAATGAGATGGCCCACTCCCTTATTATTTTTCTTTGATACCAATTCAATCATTTGTTTGCCCCAATTATGCCCCTCCTACTCGATGTGAGCCATTCCCTTTACCATTTCTTCATCATTTTCTCATATTTGTGTTATTTTCTTGCCTCTTTCCTTCTTATATGTTTACCTACCATAGTCTTCTACTATTATGATGCTATTATTAGCCCTCTTTTCCTTTGTTGGAGCACCATCCAAGGTCCTAGTCCTTATCTTTTCTGATCATGCTTTTCTATAATCATTTGCATCAAAAACAACTTTCAAATTTTTATCATGATTAGATCTACATTCAAAGGATATGATTCCTTAATTTCCATGATAGTATGTATAGATTCACCTAGTGTACATATTTCCAAACCATGCCACACATTACCACACTTGCAGCAGATAATGGGTAATACTTTATGCACAAACTACTAAAAAGATTATCCCAAGGGATAATCCACATTCATACTCTAAGCTTTTTTTGAAAGGTCCATTCTTACACACTCAATGGCAAAGGATGATCTCTACTTATCTACTAACTAGTCATAAATATGAATAAGACCCACTACAACTTTGGCATTGTGTAAAATATTCTATGTCTTAGTATCGAAGGGGGAGCTCCAAAAATGGATCTAGATCAAACAACACATCATCACTAAAATATTGAGTTTAAATTAATGGATCCACATGTCTAAGCTAAATAAAGGCCCAACAATCTACTGTGGTCCACCCAACAAAACATGATATTTATTTGTAGTTGAAATCAAAACATCTATTAGACAAGTTAAGAACCAAAAATTCTCTTAAATGGCCACATCTGTGTTGTATTCTTCTAGCTATTCAATTAATAGAAAAATAGCCATCATATGCTTTAAAGCTATGAATATGAATTTGTTGTTCACATGCCTCATTTGATAGATATATTTCATTGTTAATTATGAAGAACATTTCCTTTTGTACTAACACCTTAACATGTAAATTGTTTCATCTCTTTGAGTTACTAATAGAGGGACCTCCCATTAGTGTTGAATTAGCATTGCTTATTCTCGCCCAAGTAAGCAACTCTTTGAAACAAATCATAATTAAATTAGGAGATTAGTGTTTACCATTTTGACTATTTCCTTCCATGCACGCTTCAGCATTTCCACATTTTTCTTGTGAATAGTCACATAAGTCTCCCTCATCACCACCATTGGGACAAGAAACATCACTTATAGGTTGATACATGATTCAATTTGTTCATACAATCCCAATTCACTTTTTGTGGAATCACATTTTTGCCTTCTTGTCATGCTTCAATTTCCCAATGAAATTTAGTAACTAATGCACCATAAAGCCAGATTGATGAATCCTCAACATCCTCTAAGGTTTTCTCATTAGAAGAAGCATCATCAAATTGTGAAGTTTCCCTTAATGGAATATCTGTATTCCTAATACTGCCATCAATCCCACCACTAAATGCTCACTAGAGCTCAAACCATTTGTACAATCCTGAAATCATGATAACTCCCCCTTGGCTCTTAAGTATCCCCAGTTGCATTTAGAACACCTTGGGTTATCAATAGCAAAGGAGATAATTCCATAGAATTACACATTTTTCTTTTTCAAGTATTAAGGGCTTTAGTTCCCATAAGTAGCCTCTACACCTTAATGCAAAATCATAAAATTTTAAATTCTAAATCAATTTTTACATCGTCAAAAACTTAATGTAGACACATAGAATAAACAAACACATCTTCTAATGAGATGCTAATTCCATCTAAGACTAGAATTTGCTAATTCTTCTTTCCAACCACTTAGTTCCAACACTTCCTTCCACTGCTACCTTACACATGCCTTCCATTACATATGACACCATCCTCATAGCTATAGATGACATTTGACCATCTGTACTCCGCTAATGCTGCCAACATCTACCAATGTTTTGGGTCCCAATAGTCTTTTTGTTCTTTGATAAAAAAAAGGCCATAGCATAAATCAAACTCTCCGTAATGGGGTTCATACATAAAATTAATAAATAGTCAAAGTTGAAGCAATTTGAGGAAGGGTATTCTCCTATCCCAAACAAACTCATACAAAGGTGCGTGATACAACACCAAGTATGTAGATTAATTTTCTTAGCACTTTATATGGAATTATTTCAAACTTGGTTCATTTATCAGTTTTGACCATTATTTATTTTCTAAACTTTATAAGCAATGAGTTGTGCTCCATGCTAATGCCAGGAAAATGAGTCACAATTGCACCTTGGAATGCCTACTTATCATCATGGTTCAAGAAAGCCATATCCAATCCTTCATATATGTAGGAATTCTCCTCTTTGTTAATATGCAAATTAGATTGATTCCTAATAAAACCCTAGTCAGTCAAATATAATTCATTAATGAAACTGCAAAAATCATGGTAGCCTTAGCCACAACTAAATTTTTTTTACCTTTTTTCTCTTCATGTGCAAGGCATTAAAGTCACTTGTAATAAGTAATGGTTCACAAGGATTTGCAAAATCTCTTATTTTCTCCTAGGGTGCTCACTGGTTAATATAGTTATTTGATGCATATACAGCACAATATTTCCAAATCTCATTACTTCCTAATGTCACTTGAATAGCAACTACCTCTAAAGAGTAATCCATAATCTTAAGCATGACCATATCATTCCATAACACCACAATACCCCTAGATAAGTTTATGACCACTGCACAAACATGTTCTAGTTTAAGCCCAAAGGTTGATCCACCATATGTCTATTAAAGATCCAAACAGGAGTTTCCAATAGACTAGCTACAAAGACCTCATTCCACCACACTAAATATTACATGTAAGAGATTTTGCTACTTTAATCTCCCTTATGTTTCTTATCACAAAAGAACTATTAATTTAATAACAAAAAAGCATTGCCCTTTTGCATATTCTATCTCTCGCTACATATCTTATCCATGCCAAATTTGCTTTTTATAGGAAACACAATTCCAATGCAACACTTACAACTCATCCAATTCATTAAAGTACTCACACGGTTTAGAAACAATAAGGCTTCCCAAACAATGTTGAGGAAGTTCTCAATTAGAAAAGCATTTGCCTAACAAAAAGTAGCACAACCTTCACCAAAGAAGAAGAACTTATAACCCATCACACCAGTAAAATGATTAGGTGGTGCATCAAAACCTACTCATTATGGCAGCCTCCCACAAGCATAATCGAACAATGTAGCTTTTAGTCCAGCTTTACATTTAATTTATACCAACAATGCATGCTGGAATGACCAATGTTCCATTTTCTTTTAATTAACTGATAGGTTTTGGATTGATCATATGTAGCCACAATTCATATATATTCATAGCTATTATCGTCCTTGTTTCAAATTATTAAGAATTCTGAATTCAACCTAAAACATAAGTTAAATTCCAACAACTAGCCAAGTTGAAGTAATTAAATGAACAATTTTCTTGCCACCTTGCATGAAAGTCACTACAAATGTAATAGTTTAGCATTGAGAACACTTCAGTAGTCATGATAAATAACCACCTAGGTATTCCTTGCAAACTTATCCAATTTGTGAGAAAAAACTATGCTCACCTCTCCTCCAATTCTATCTATTGCTTGACATGTTGCCCCACACACTTTGGTGAAATTTTTTCACTAACATCCCATATCATAGTCCTAAGTCATTGATCCATACACAAAATAATTGAAGCATCGAAAAGCTATCGTTGAGTAAAATGAATCATATATAACTTGATCTATACACCAAGAAAAACCTACACAAGTAAAGTGACATCCTCCTTCAAGAAACTTCAACATTCATTGACTAATACTCCCACCACCAATCTCCATCCATACCCCATATAAACATTGTCAGTAAAATTGATATAGCTCCTCCACATGAGGTTTTTTCTACAAGACCATATATTGTAGATTGCAATTAGCTCTAGTTGTATTATATTAATGAATATAACCTATTTTTGTGTGAGTTCTTTACTTAATAGCTAGTAATCTAAGGCTCTTAGAGAATACTAGTTTTTTGGGCAAAAATCCATAGTAGCATATACTTTCTTAACCTTGCCTCCATAAAATATAGCCTCAAGAATTGCTCTTGCTCATTAATTCCTATCTAAAATGATCCCCTAATTCTAACAAAGTAGAAATTTGCATAACTAATTTTAAGCAAAACCATCAAACAAATAATCGCACATCTTAACTTATGATAGTTGCGGCAATGCATGAGCATAGCTTGGTCCATAATTAGAAAAAAGGAACCATGCACGTTCTTAATTGCATCTAGATTATATTGCCTATAGGCTCCCTATAGTTAACACAAATGTAGCATAATATTAAACCTCTTTATCATTTCCCACTCCAAACATAAAACCCTCTATCCACATCAAGCATAGCCCCTTTTTACCTTTTGATTTGTAAATTGACCAAGGGTTCTTCATTCTCTTTTACTTATTTCAATAAAAATCATTATGTCATCTTTTCTTCTTCACTTTGACTCCTTGCTTGACGATTGCAATAGATGAACTTGAACTACAAAAGAGTTCCACTTGCTTCTCTGTATTCTGTAGCAGTGTATGTTCATAATTGGTAGGGCCTACCTCTACTTCCCTATTACTTGATGAACTATGATTTTTATTACTAATAAGATTGACCTCTCCATAAGTTCTCTTTTATGGCACCATTCACCCTTGAATATTCCTCTTTTGCATCCTTCTTGTCTAGTGTAACATCTTCACCTTTTTATTACTTGCATTATATTCTCATATTTGTATTGTTTTCCCACCATCTAGATGCCCATATCATCAACCTCTTTTTCCTTGGTTAGATTACCACCCAATGACCTAGACCTTATTTCTTCTCATCATGATCCTTTGGATCTATCTACATGAAAATAACACCCCTATTATTATTCTTTTCTTGTCTAGTATACAAATTACATAAGCTCTCACTTATAATATTAGTGAGTACAAACTCATAAGATACAAATGATCCAAAAGTGTGACCTACCTTGGCAAATGTGAAGCATATTGAGGGTAATCTTTCAAACTAAAAAAATGTAAAGGATCGACCCAAGGCACCATTAAACCACATTCTTACTTGAAGTAGTTTGGAAAGGTTTATTATGTCATATACCCCTAGCATTGGTTGACCTTTGCATATCTATCATCTAGTCATCAAAGTTTATAGGATCCTTTAAAGCTTTGGCAATGTGTAATATATTTTTTCTATATCTTTGTACATATTTAGAAGCAATGAAAAAAGAATCATGACTAGAGCACACATAATTGTTAAAGTACTAAGTTTAAATTTAGGTGCTCACATATCAAATCCCAATGCAAGTGTAACAACATGCCATGGTTCTCTTCATAATACATAATCTCTATCTTTAGCCAAATTAGACTTTAGATAGATATACCCAACTATCAAATCTAGGACTCAAAATCAACTCAAAAAGCCCCTCCTACTCTTTAATACTTTGGCTATCAATTGAAATGATACATGGTCACTATGCACTCAACTTATGAGCTCAAACTAATGATAGTAAATATGTCATTCACATGCCTTGTTTGATAAGTGAATTTCATCATTAATTATGAAACATGAATCCTCCAAATTAATTTGTATCTCCATGAAGTTAATGGGGGTACCTCCCATTAGTGAGTAATTAACACTATCCTTCCTATACCCATTAAGTGCCTCCTTGAAGCTGACCTTAATTAAGCGATGTAGTTCATGTTTACCATTTTGATTATTAGGTTTTATGAATCTTGTAGCATTTTCACAAACACAATCTTTGCAAACACAAAGAACACCCAACAATACCATTTGGAAAAGCAGGCTTCTTATATGAAACAATGAAATTTTATACATGTACAATCAAATCCCATTCACTATCTGATAGATTTAGTTTTTCCTTTCATACAACACTATGTGTAATGTGTGCACTTCATCCTCTTCAAAGTTGCCAACCTCCTCCATCTATGACACTTGCATTGATTGAACAACATTGTTTCCTAGATAGCATTTAAATTCAACTTCAATTGCGAGTGCCTTGATAGCAAGGACAATGTTGACAGCTTGGATGATCATGATAAGACTGTTCAGCACCAAGTTTTCCTTACAAAATGTAGAAAATTAGCATATACCATTTGTGATGGCAACACCTGTAGTAACTTTATTTTTGTTTTCTTAATTGACTTCTGAGACTTAGCTATTGGCATTGTTCACCACTACCTAATTTCTCTTTAGATGCTTTAGAATTTTAATTCCATTTCTAAACTTGTTGAAAGTGACCCGAATAAATAAAAAATCACACAATTACTCTAGGCATACAACCAAAGTAGGGCACATCAAAACACCTACTACTCTCCTTTCACCTCCTTCTATCACCAATACCGTGAACAAACCCACTGTGTCACCCTCAACATATGACATTGTTCACTACACACACATCACTCATCCATCCCATTTGTGCAACTTCTTTTTTTGCATCTATTCAACTACTTTTACCAAGGTCTTTGGCTTTTTAGAAAAGTCATTGTGTTAACAAGTCTTTGTGTTTCTTCATAATGATGAAACCTACATCATTCTCTCCTTAATGTGGTTCATACATAACTGCAAAAAATAGATAACAAAAAAGTAGTTTTTGAATGGACATTCTATAATATGAAAAAAAAATCATAAAAAAGACCATGATGCACAACTTAGTTTGTTCCATAGTTTCCATGCTCCTTTGTGTGGGATATTTTGGAAGTCTACATGCCTTACACTTAAGTAATAATAGTATGATAGGAGCTTCTATTCATTATAAGCATAAGAAATTGGTTCACATTAGTAATAGTCATTATAAAGTCTATTTTTATCTTTAGAGCATGGTTATTAAGAAGTAGCATTCTAAGAAGCTCCATAACTTCAAGAAAAGAAGTAATCTCCATGATGGAACTGACCCTAAGATCTAGCTTTTGCTAGTAATAATAATAAGCCTACCCATGTATTCCCAAACAACAATATGAATTCCAGCATATAGATTATGTTACATAGTTGCATTGTAATTGAGATTAACCCAATTCATTGTAGTAGTCCAATAAGACTTAACAAATTGTCACTGAAGACCTTTGAAGCCCCCACAAGATTGGATTGGAAAATTTAACAAGCAACAATAATAAATTGAATAATTATTTGGTTTGCAGCTAAATTGAGCACCTTCTTTGTATGTGCAAGCACATTTGTATTAATATAATGGTGATATATCATTGAAGTGGCAAATTTAATTGAATGAAATGTAGTTGTGACCCAAATGTTCATTACCATTCTATCAAGAAGCTCATTTAAAAAAATTAAAAAATACTTGCCATTTACCCTACCAAGCATGAGATTAGCATTCACAAAGTTGTTGGACCAAACATCTTTCTCCTTATGTCCTTCTCGAAAGCTATGTGTTATGTCCTCCATCAAATTACATCCCTATGGACATAACACCAGTGTCTTGATCCATCTTGTTCATAGCTAAGAGCAAGTTGGAGGCTATAGCTTCAGGCTTCCTCCTCTCTTTTTAAACCATACTATCAATTGTCCATGGTAATGCAATACTAAGTAACTTATATGTATGTGAAACAGAACATGACATATAAAAAATATAGTTTGTAATAAAATACTTGGATCTGAATGCCTAAACCCATAATTTATCTTCTCGTGTAATAACCTAACTCTAATGCTTTATTATTAGTGATAGTTATCATGTAAATTGACTATAGACTCCAAGTCATCCATACTCCTTAAGAAAAAGTTATTGAATCCTAAGAGGAATAATGCAGTGTGTTGCTAACATTAGAACTATTCCACAACTTACCACGCACCAATTTCTCCAACTTAGTAATAGTGTCCCTTAGAATTAAGAATTTGGCTAAGTAATATAAAAGAATAGTAGCGAAGACGAGTTGATCATGACAATATGTCTTGCCATCGATAGTGACATGATAATCTACCTTGACATAAAAGTTTTCTTCTTACTTAATATTAAATTTGAATTTTTTTGTTTTTCTAAAGTATAATTTCTATAATAAGTAAGCCTAGATATTTCAATTTAACAAGATGACTCATTTGTAATTTTTCTATTATCAACTTCCTTTAGTTTCATTCCATCCCCTTGCTAAAAAAATAATATGGATTTATTTAGACTTACCATCTAATCAAAATGTTGCCTATATTGCTTCATAATGTCTTGAATGGTCGTTGCTATAGTACTAGTTGTTGATGTATAAATCAAGATGTCATCAACATATAGCAGGTGTGTAATAATTAAGGAAAGAAACCATTCCTAATCGTAATAGAGGTAGCTTGGTCCACCTAGAGTAGAATAAGCTGAGGTAGATATGAATGCACAATGGTAAAAAGGTATGGTGAAAGTGAAAACGTCTACCTAAGATGCCCGTCAGCTTTAATGCACTTAAGGCAAATACAACTAAGTATAAACCACAAATCTTCATGCATTGATGCAAGGCTCAGTCTAATAACATTAAAGATTCAAGAACCACAAATGGTTTAGCATATCAAGAAAACTTTTGTAGTTGAGCTTATCAAAAATCTTGTCATTGCCTAACTTTACTACAACTAAACCATTTTGGGATGAAGATAAATTCATACAACTAACCATTTTCGATGTCAGAAGTATATTATTAGATATAAGATTCCTAAGCAGAAAAGAAACCTATTCCTTAATGACAATATCAAGAAGCGTCATCTTCAATATACCTATTAAAATTTTGGTCACAACATTCTTGATCACATTATAAACATTAATGAGACTTAATTGTTTAGGTTTAAAAGAAGCTTGAACTTCAATGATAAGAATGACCAACATGCCTTTCCACCATTTTTGCATAAAGTTCTCTTTAAAGAATTGTTTCAAAACTATGACAATAACTCCCTGGATAATAGTTGAATAAGCATGCACATACTTAGAGATGCCATCCACACCAAGGGCTTTATTTCATTTGATAAGTAAGGCAATATTTCTAATCTCATAGTTACTAATTGGAGCCACAAGAGCTATTGATTGCTCATTCTTGATAGTTGTCAAAGGTTGGAAAGTTTTAGGAGGTTCATATTGCCCATATTGTTCTTTTCTTAAGAGTTGCATGAGGATATCTAAAATCTCTATTAGGAAAGCTACGAATTCCTCACTATCATTTTTATGATGACCTATATAACTACTTTTGTAGATAAAAGTAGTTACTACCCGAAAAGATATGTGCTTCGGTCCGCAAAGGTGGTCCAGTGAAGCTTAACATGTTATCATCATGCTTCTTCTAAAGCCATCGCCTTATGGTGAGAAGTAATACATTGTGCCAAATGATCATGTTCTAACACTACTAATCCATAATTAGATTCCATAAGGTGAAGCTTCTTGATCTCTTATTCCAACTAGAGAGGTTTATCAAGAATATTACTAGGCTTAGTTATGCTTCATTTCTTTAATAAGGCCATTACTTTGATAAATTTACTTGACATATTATTTATATGATCTCCTCTAACAATCCTTTTCCAAGCTACCTATACTACATTAGTTGATGTGGAAATGATAGCCATAAATTTTCTAATTGGGCTCTCTTAACAATTTTATTTAATAATAACTTTCTAAACTAAATAAGCAGAGGGCAGTGGTCTTAGTTGATATAAAGAAACTATGTTACTTTTGTACTTGGTGATTTTTGCATACAATCAATACTCATAAATGCACTTGTAGACTTTCATATCTATGAGTATTGCTCACCTTCTTATGGCACCAAGTCAACCTATTCCCAATACATTCCAAGTCAGTCCAATCTAGATCATGAATTAAGCTAGAGAACTCATACTAATCTTGCCTATTTCTAAAAGCTTCCCATTTTCTCATTCTATGCATGTAAGACGTTGCAATGCTTTGGAACAATCAATGATCCACCATGTTTTGTTGGTTCTCTAATTTGGACCTCGACTGCCTGGTGGATAATATAATCTTTTGATGAACACACTACATAACACCACCAAGAGTAGTTATTGTCATATCTCATATAGATAGCAAACACCAATGAGGATAAATTCACAATCTCAAGCTCTATTTACTTCCTACATAAAATCACAAAACCCCCTCACAATATAGACAATGATTGAACAAAGTAGTTCCAATTCCTATCCAAAAGTTGATCTACTTAAAGCATTTAAAAGTTCTCCACCTGAGTTTCAAACAAAGCAACTATGAAGAATCTATTTCCCTTACCAAGCGCTATAAGTAGCTATGAGATTTCTTATCTCTAATCCCTTGAATATTCAACAAAACAAATGTAGCCATATTTTATTAACTATAGAACAAGCACTTAGATAGATTATACAACTCTATGGCACTCCCTACTGCATTAAATCTACATTTTAGTGGCATCATGCATCTACAATAGCACATGGGACTCAAACACTTCATGACATTCATTGTACTATTTAAAATTAGCATACTTTAATAACTTGAGTCCCCAAAGTTAATTATCCATAAATGACATACCCAATATGAATGTAGCACCAGTTAGGAAGTTGTATCTCTTACCAAATATTTGACATCGAGTAAAGATTCTGGCTCTAAATATTGCTACTCCCCTTGAAGATGCCCCTCCTCTTAAAAATATATTAACATTTTGAAGCAAATAAAGAGGCTCTTTCCCTTATAGACATTCTAACATAATTTGTCAAGGTCCATCCAATAATGGTGTCTCTAAAATCTAGCACATCATTTCTCCAAATTAGCCCTTAATGTAGTTAACTAATATGAACAAGTTCCTTAGATGCATTATAAATCTCTCAAAGTTTAATTTTCTATAGCTTCCTATCCTTGGTAATCTAGATGAGATACCAAAATTGAATATAGTGTTTTGCATAAAACCCGTCATAGAAGCTAGTTGACCGCTCAACAAATTTGATGAACACTGTTTCAAATATTCATTACTTATAATATCTCCAAGAACACCACAACAAATACATCTAAACAATTGCGCAACCTTTACATTGCCATTTGGAATCCTTCCTCTATTAAAAGCACTAGAGAGATTTGCATACCTGTTGATTAGCATAACCAAAAGAAAATTAGCATTACTTTTTCCTACCTCATAGATGTCAGTGTGCTCAAGTCAAGCTTTAGCTATATCCATCAAGATCAACACCATGTAGGTAACAAAATGCCACTAGATTCTATTCCAGGTGAACTTCATGAGATGAGTAGCAATACAACAGTATTAAAACCTTCTTTGCCCTTGTTTGCCATAATTAAAATACCGTAATTCATAACAAGGTAAAGCCATGCGCAGTACCAAATAAAATTTCCAAGTGAACCTAGTAACATTGTAGCCATCTATAGTTCAAGTTTTGGATACAAGAGGATTCTAGTCATTTCTCTATCAAATCCAACATTTTTTAAAATACCACCATTATTTTTTTAATTTTCAGAATTTCATGGAAGATACTTTATTCATTTTTATTTTAACTATCATCTCTAAATTCATTCTCTAGTCCTTTTACTTCTTTTTTGGGCATAAGTGATGCCACTATTATTGATGGATAGAGACTCCACAAGTCTTGCACCTGTTTTTCCAAAAACTATGACATAAACTGTCAGGAATAATTTGGGACATCATGCACTACCTTATTACTAGATGGCTATTTCTTTTTATTTTTAATAATTTGATTTTTCCCAAATGCTCTCTATTTTTATAACTACTTATTCTTAGATGAACCCCACTATGCCAAACATTCCAAGTTTTATATCTACCCTTATGAAAAACTTGTATCGTATCTTTGAGCTTGTAGTACTTACTAGTCTCTTGCATACCCATGTCATTATCATTTAAAATCATCCTCAGCTGTGTTCCTATAAACGTTCTCCTCTTCTAGGTTGCACATCCATCCATGATCTCAAACCTTATTGCTTCTCATTATGAGCTTCTATCTGCACTTGTGCCAAACCCACCCCATATTCTTATCATGATCAGGTCCATCTTCTATTGAATAGTAGCTAGCAAATGCAACAGCATTATGAACCAACATCCTAAATACACATATCCTAAAAGTAGACCCCACCTTACCACAAGTGAAGTATATAGAGGGTCATACCTTATACTCAAACCTCTAAGAAGATGAACCTATTTGCCCATTGAGCAATAGAATAACTCCAAGTGGCATTAAAAGCTCTATTCATATGCATACCATAGAAAATGATGACCATGATATGTTAACCTTCAAAACATTAATCTAAATATGCTCACTCATGAATTTAGCAATGTATAAAATGCTCTACATGTCCCATAAAATAATAGGGTGTGCCTAAAAATGAACCCAAACATAGCATCACATAATTGTTAAAGTATTTGACTTAAAACCATATGTTTACATTTCTAATTCAATACAAGGCCAACATCCTTCTAGGATCCTCTCAATCACATAGAATCTCAACTTGTAGTTAACTCAAAGCACAAATAAAAGCACATAGCCAGCAAATTCAGAATTTGAAACCCATTGAAATGGCCTCATCTACATTTAAAGTATTCTAGTAATCCTTTGCAAACACAAACAACCACCATACACTCTACAACAAAATCATACTTGTGATAGCAAACTCATCCATCACAAGCCTCATTCAAATGATATATTTCATCATTAATTATCAAAATGTAAAGCTAGATGCCAGCATTTACAAATCCAAATTTTTCTACCACTCCATGCAGTTAGAAAGGGAACTCCTATAGAAATGTTATTATCATTGCCTTTGTCCCTCTCATAAAAGCTTCCTTAAAGCTCACCTTACCCAAGCTATTTGCTGGATGTTTTCCATTTAGAGAATTTTCCTCTACCATTTCAACAGTCTCACAAACACTTTGCATGCACCTTTGTAAATAATCTTTTTTAGTATTAATTGGACATGCAACAAGCTCCTTTGAGGTAGTACATAATTACATAAGCTCATTGAAGTTGAGCTCACAATTTAGTAGGTTTGCCTCTTTCATCCCATCATTAACAAGTGTAGTTTCGTAGTTAAAGGATCCCACATCCTTCATGATTCATCAACATCATCCTCATATGAATTATTATCACAACAAAATTCATTTGAATGTGATAGTTCTAGTGATGTCACTACATTGTTTAATTCAGCATCCCCATAATTGTCCTTTGTTGGGGACAAAACTTACTCATTAGCTACTCAATCATGCTAGCCCTTATTTCTTTTTTGCAGTCCTTTTAGATTTAGAGTTGGCAATTGATTAAAACTTCCGATAAGTACTTAGGAAGTTATTCATTCCATATTCATTTTCGACATTTCTAGAAGTAGAATGAATTACATGCCTAAACTTGCCATCTAATAAGGTGACAACTCCACTTGGAACAAAGATTTAGCCATGCTTCTTCTATTCCTCCTAGTTCTACCTCTTACCATCGCGTACCATTCACTACAAACAATGCCATCAACCTAGACAAAAATTATATTTTGATCATCTTTCCTCCAACAAAGTCACCAACATTAGCAATGTCTCCATCCACCAGCCTTTCGGTGTATGGTCACATGGCCAAAACTTGAAGGAATTGATAGGAGGCCACAGCTACAAGTGGAATCTGTAGCTTAATTTGATACAATACTAGGAAGCTTATCAGATCTAGACATAGCAAAAATGGAAAAATTGAGAGTTCTTTTTTAATTTTATGGGTGGTATTGTATGGCCATTCTTATTTTGTGTAGAGATTTATTAGTTTAATTTTTTTAATGGGTGAGAGCTCACCCTGTTAATTAACAATATAAGGTGCAAGACCTATGGCCAACATTTTAAAAGGGCTATGACAAGTGAAGCCATGGAAATTTGTGGTAAAAATAAGTTTATCATTCCCTCAGATGTCTTGTGCCACATGAATGCTACATTGATGTATTCAATGAGTCCATTGCCTTCATTAAAAGGCCTATGTAATTTTACAAAAATTTAACCTTAATGAGAGTTGATCATTTCAATATTTGGTCATCAACAAAAAATTCCTTGTAAGTGCTAGTAATCACCTTGCGTTTATGTTGTCCAAGCGCTTTGTACAAACTACCAATTGCTCCTACAGATTGAAAGGCTAATTGAAGTGTTTGGATAGCTAAAGTGCAAGAAGCTTGCAATGTATGACTGGATGAGAAGTCTATTGAACCATATGATTTAAAAGAAGAACAAGACAACAATGTTTCCATATGTAAGCCTACAAAAGGATCATCAACGAGAGCTATTATGATCACGTGATCTATTAAAACTTTTGACGTTAATGGCAATTCGATGTTGCATTCTTCCATTGCATATGCTCTTTCTTCCACGTGGAACTTGATTTAGTAGAGGATAAATAGTAGATTATGTTCATGTTCAAGTGTTGATGGAGAGCAAATGTTAAGCTAACAAAGAGTTTGTTTTGCACTACTAGGTCTAGTGGGGCTTAGTAATTGAACTTCAAATAACTTTCAACAATTGACATTCTAGCTCTTGCATTGATGAACAATGGAACCAAAATGATACATGTTGTGAATTGTAGAATCCAATGGTCATTCAAATTTTTTAATGCAATTTGCACCTAAGGATACAAGTGAAGGACATGCTTGCATGGGTGTAATGTGACATGTTGTTCCCTTTAGAAGCCTATAACTACTAGTTTGGGGTCTTGACCTCAACTTGGAAGGGAGCAATGGCACCATGTCCTTTGGCATGGCCTATTTAAGTGATGGATGTTGGTTAGTTATCATTGTGGTAAGTGGTAGATGCCTTCTAGTTTTGAGTTGTTGGTTAATATGAATTGATGTTTTAAAATGAGAAGTAGATGCATCTCATAAATCCAACTCCATGCTCTATAGTGTGGAATTGTGACCAACTATTAAGTGAGGCTACCCAATGAGTTTGAGCATGTAAATAAATGGAGGAGAAGGAACATATGACGATTGCCTTTATAATTGTGAGGAAAATAAGATTAGACCAATGAAGAAATCAATCAACCTAAAGCCCAAATTGTAGTATAGATAGGGGTCCTTAGTGATGGACATTGATCAAGTTCTTTAGAAGGTGGTGCTTGGGAGGTGTGCTGTTTGGCTCGTACCAAATAACTACGTTAGGAATTATGAATGTGTCAGGTTTTTTTTAATGCATTCCAAATTAGGTGGTACGTTTTGTCAAAGGAAAAATAATTATAGGAGGTCAATATCAAACAAGTACCACAAGGGAAAGAAGATGATGACATTGAGAAGGGAGTTTAGGATTGCTTGAAATTATTAAGAGGGAAGCAGATGGTAGATGGTGATGTGCACTAGATAGATTTAGAATGTCATTGGACAATTTGTTGAACAACTAAAGAGGTTCATTGCCTTGGGCAATCATGGAGATAGAAGCCTTGGAGAATGTCACCAATGGAGAAATCCTTGTTGTGGCCAATCACAATGTTCACACTTTCGAGGCTTGCATTGGTAGCATCGTGTCAATTGATTACCACTAGTAGGCTCCTTGTTTGGCCCATCTTGAAATACATGCAAAGAAGTCTAACATGCTTGCTAGTTTAAAGGTGAGTAAGCCTCGAAGGTGAAAAGAAGCTGAGTTATGGGATCCTTATTCAAGTGGTGATCCACTAATTGACCCACATCTTTTATGAAGGGTTTAAATGAGAGCATTTCTATCAAATCCTAAAATATGGTGAAGTGTTCCTAAGTAGGTCGAATCCTATGTAGGTCAAAGCCAGAGAAAACTCTTGTGGAGGCCTATTGGGCAAAAGACTAATCAATCCATCTAGCAGTTAGTTCCCATAAAAGTTTCCCTTACGATAGTTGGAGCAACAATCAGTGTTCTATCAGGTAAAGCCATTGACTAGAAGCCTTAAGGGCTCAATGGACTTGACGTATTCTCATACATTAAATTAGTAGGAAGGATCAACTTCTTCAATGTGTTGAGCCAGAGAACCATGACTCCAACTGGGCAATTTTTGGTAAGGGTAACTGGTGGTGTTGATGAACTAAAAGTTGGGTTATGATATTGAACTGTGCCCTAACCTAGTGCCTGCAAATAGAGTTGATCAATTAAGATAGTAATATGGTGATCATGGAAGTTGAAATCCAATGAGTGCAAAAAGCTCTCTTATTGGATAAACTCGTCCTAAAATAGATTGCATTTGAACATATGACCCACACCTATTTGTCTATTCAATGCAACACCTTGGTGATTAAGAGGGTTGAATAGTCCCAATAGAGTGTAGGGCATGAGCTCATACAGAGCATTTGCTAGTATATATCTTTGTTGGATGGACAATTTTCAAATGAGAGCTTTAACAAACAAAGGGAAGAAAAGTTCCACATCAATGACACTTGAAAATGGGTTAGCTAATGGTAAAAGATAGGAGAAGCTAGTTAGAGAGTGCTTTTTTTCCTAAAAATTTAAAGGACATCAAGTTAAAATTCTAAAGCTATTATGTGGTGGTTAATAGAAATAACAAGTTATTACGAGACCTAGTTATATGCTTTAGGAAGAGTAAATGTTTTTGCTTAATAGCCTATTGTACTTAGAAATGGCCTGGCTAGGAGAAAGTCCAAGTGGTTGGAAGAGCACCACATGTTGAGTAGTGTTTGATGCATTCTCAATGAGCCTTAAAAATCTGGATGGGTGAGTTCCTTTAAAGATCAATCATACTCATAACCACATAGTGTCTTTGAGCTGAATAGCCTTTCATTGATGGTGGAATTAAGCAAGGGAAGATGACAAAGGGGACTTTGGGAAAAGGATTGGGCTAAGGAATGGGCATGAGAGTGATAGCCCCAAACTCATTAACTATCAATGAATAATTTAAGCTACTTTTGCATTAAGAGTAGATTGATGCATGTTAACTGGTGGATGGATTATGAGTGGCCTTATGGGGTATTCCCCTATAATTAAAAAAATCAACTCAAAACTAGCATGAACATGAGGAATCTGATTATTTAATTACAACAAAGCATTGTTACTATCCTTGAGGATACTCATACAATGTGATTTCTGCCTAGTGCTCTCAATGTCAAAGTGAAGAAATTCGACCATTTCTAGGTAAATGATGGGAGTCACTATGAATTTCTTAAGGTAATTAATTCCCTAACATTGAATTTGTTAAGTACATGAATAGAAAAATGAGATTCCCACTATCCTTGTCTACTCTTCAATGAAGCCACAGTCAAGGGAATGCACTTGGTTGAATTGGTAGATGTTGCCTTATCGAGGCTTGCATTGGTGACACCACATGCATTGGTGTTGACTAATAGGATCCATATCTACCACGTCTTCAAAAATGGACCAAGAACTCCAACATGCTTGCAAGTCTAAAGGTGAGGAAGCCCAAAAATTATGTAAGGAAGCTAATTTGTGGTATCCTTGATTAATGGGTGAGCCACCAACTATCCCTTATACTCTGTGAAAGTTTAGAGTGAGAGCAGGCCTATTGAAAACTAAGAGATGGTGAACTATGCATAAGCAGGGAAAATATTGAGGAAACTCTAATAAAGGCCCGCAATAGTATTGACATGCAAATTGTTTGTCTGACTTGGGTGCATAAGTTAAAGACTAATTGAAGCATATAGCACTTGGTTTCTTTTAAAGTTTCCCTTAGGATAACTAGAGCCTGTCTTAGTTCTATTGAGTAAAGCCTTTGACTAGTGTCATTGGGGGCTTTTTGCTCTGACATATTCTCATAACTTAAATTGGTAAGAAGTCTTGGCTTCTTTGATGAGTTGAACCAAGGAATCTAGGCTCAATGTGTGCTGCTTTTTTATAAGTATAGATATTAGTCTAGGATGAACTAAAAGCACAATTATAATGTCCAACTTCATGCTAACTTGGAGCCCACAAAGTGTGTTGGAAAATTAAGACTACAGGAAAAGGGGGTTATGGAAGTTGAAATCTACTAAGGATTGTCAACTCATGTTTTGAGTCAACTACTGCAAAAAATGGATAATGGTTAAGAGTTCCAACCACACGTCCCTATTGGTGCAACGCAATGCCTTGATTAGTAGTAGGGTGCAATCATCCTTACAAAATGTAGGGTATAAGTTAGTGTGAATGAGAACTTTCAAGAATAAAAAGGAGGAAGGTTCCATGTGAGAGACACTTGTACATGGTAGTTCCTAGGAGAAGGAGGGAACTAGTGAGAGATTACCATTTGGTATAAGCTTTTAAAGGAATTTGAGTAAAAATCTATAATTGGGATATGGTAGTCATTAGCAATAGCTAGTGGTTCTAAGATGTAAGTGGGGGTCTTTGGAAGTGTTGGCTTTTCTACTTATTATTGGCCATAGAAACCACTTAGTTCGAGGTAGGGTATTTCAAGTTATTGCCCTTGATGTTTTATATAGTTGAGTGGCATCAAAACCCACTCACACTCATAACAACATCTTGTCTCAAAGGTTAACAAGTTTTGGTCAACAGTGAAATTTTGGTAAGGGAAGTTGACAAAATGGATTTGTAACTTTGGGAAAATGAATTGGCTCCAACGAAAGGGCTACTCATGCGCAAAGAGTAGTAGACACATGTCCACTAGTAGAAGACTTTTAAACAACCGCTATGGTGCCCTTCCCCTTGCGTTGAACAATTGACTCGGAATTGGTAAAAATATGAGGAATCTAACTATTTAGTTATAATAAATAATTATGATGGGCTTTAAAGATTTTCTTGAAATGTGATTTCTTCATAGTGCTTTGAATGTTAAAGTGAAAAAATTCAATAAAGCACAGGTAAAAAATGGGAGTCACTGTGACTATATTAAGATAGCTAAATGCATCATCATCTAATTTGTGAGGCACATGAATAGATTAATGAGATTTCTACTATCCCTATCTATTATCGAGTTAAAGAAAAACCATGAGAATAGGCTATGCAGAATCAACAGAGAAAGAAATCTTGCCTCGACAAGTAGACCTTAGCAGAGCACATTGCTAGGTGGGAGATTGATTGGGGTGGAACTTCTATTAAATGACAACGAAGGTTTCCTAAGTTGATCAATGAGAAAAAATCATGTGGAACAAAAGGGTAAAAACACATGTGATTCTAATTTCTTGTGTGAGTAAAAACCATGAAAGCAAGGCCTATCGATCCTTTGGGCTTTCAAAACTTGAGGCTAAAGGTGTCAAAAAAGTTACTTTAAAGATGACTAGTTTGTGGTCGCCAAGCATTCATAGAAATGTAGCTTTTGTCATTTGATGTTGACTCTTCCTATCATTGCGAAGAACAATTCATGATGTTTTGGCTTATTCACCCTCCAATTGTGAATGTGCACTAAGTTTAAACCACTATGGGTGATGTTAGTTTTGCCTGATTGATGAATGTATCATAATAGTATCTGACATAGTATTAGAGAAACTATTAGTTCACATAATTGTTCATTACACTTGGCTTAAAAGACAATGCTATGAAGTTATCATGTGCACGATTATCATTGAAGGTCTTTAAGTCAGAATCCAACATTAAATGTGATGCTTAGGCCCTTTGTTCACTTATTAACAAATAATAATTGCTTTGTACCCCAAGGGTACTTGACCGTGGGTTCACATTATCTTATAGAATGTTGTATTATATTAGCACTATAGGAAATGACAATTAAGTGTGAAAGATGGGTAGAATCATTTGTAGATGAAACAAATTTGCAACAAGGGATTGTAAGTGGTAAAGTGGCCTTTCTACAATGATTCATTGAAATCCTACCACATGTTGTAGTAGATTCATCCCCTCAAAGACGTCGGCATCATAAAAGTTTCAAAATACCACTTACTCACTTGCAAGCTTGCGTGCTTGCTTGCTTACTCTATTGCTCACTTTTTTAAATGCTCCATTTATTGTAATATTTTAGAACTTCATGTGGTAATTTGTCTGATACTATGCATGATACTTTTTTTTTGTACTATAAAATTAATGTTGCACCCCTTGGAGGCTTCTCTAGGTCTATTTTTGAAATGGCTCGTAATGTTGTTTGCAAAACTTAGATGGTGTATTGTAGGAATTATAGTAGATTCACTTTGTGTCATAGTAGATTCATTACCACAAACCCAAAGTCATCACATAGGGTTCAAAACTTACCCTTGGCTGCTCACACCAATTTTTAAAGTAATACTTATTGTGGTTCTATCTATATGTGTGGCAAACAGTTTCACTTTTTATGCATTATTCATCACTTCACGCTACTTAGGCATGGTGGTGGTGTCACTCTATTGGGAGATTTTCCTTCTTCCTTTAGGGAATGGTTACAAATTGTAATCTACAAGGTGTAATTTTCGACACAGTATGGCTCGCAGCAAACTGTAACATAAATTGTGTAATATGTACAAGGGTTTATGAATGCATGGTTATGGCCCAAGACAAGAGTTGAGGTAGTTTTGCTCATTACAAAGCACTAGGCACAATACAACACTGTACATGTGCATGGTAGCCAGTCCACGTGCAACCATCTACATCTTTTGCTCGTGGTTTGTTGGACAAGTGAAGTGTAATTTTTTTTGGAGATTTTACATTGTTGTTAGCTGGATTTTACATTGCTAGTGAAGTGTAACTTTTTTTGTAATATGTAATCCACAAATGGTAGTGCATAGTAGAATTCGACCCATAATGAGTTGAGAATTTGATCGTGCAACATGTGCAAAAATTTGTGCATGATGGGATGCCACTTTAGTTGCACACTACCATAGCAACACGTGAGGCAAAGTACTTGGTGCATTGCAACATTTTTCATGCATGAAGAAGCTAGTCCACTTATGCCCTAAGATAACCAATGTCCATTGTGATTGGGATGCATGTTGTTCATTTTTGAAGTTCCACTCTTCACCCACTACATTGTGAATTATGGGGTGTAGTTTTACTCGTGTTGTAGTAAAATGTTTGTGCTTCCATGTGTACACTGTGGTGTCCTTCCTATCTCTGCTCCTATCCATTGTACTGTTAGATGCAGTGGTATCTCATTGTTTGGTGTGGTGGATTTTTTTACACACTTCATTTTGTTACTGAAATGTGCAACTCTTTCCAACAATTGTCATTGTTTAGAACTACTAATGCAGGAATGAGGTGCCACTTTAATGAGGACTTGACTTGGTGTAATGTATAATTATCCAACCTTCTTCACCACTTTATACTTTGTTTGGTGTGTTATTTTCTTGTGTCACATTAAAAATTTAGTGGTGCAAAGTGCACGCAACCATTTGTTTGTTTAGCTTGTTGTTGCCTCTCCATGGTGTAGCTTATAGTGTAAAGCCTCACTAGCGTGTTGCGTCTTTCTGTGCATGTGGTATGTGGAGGCCTAACCAATGTGACTTGTTAGTTCAAGAATTAAAAGTTTTAAAACTGATTAACATGATGTTTCTTGGTGGTTGACCAAGTTTTGTGCTCATAGCTTGCTTGCTTTTTTGTCGTTGATCTTGTAGAAAAAGTTTCGTAGATACACAAGTCATGTTGAACATCTTCAATTTGGAAGGCGTCATATTTTAAAGTCATTTTAATGGCTACATAATTGGTGCATGCCATTATTGATCATTTTTATGCCTATTACACTTTTCTAATGCTTCGTTCATTTAGACCATGTGGGTGCTAGACAAGGCTTTCATCCTTAATTAGACCCTTTATGCTTCTTATTATAAATCTTTGAAGCTCTTTGGGCTACAAAACTTGATTAGATTGAGACTGCTTTTGCATAATAGATATTTTTTTGTGATGTTACTAATCATGAATTTGCTACCTCTTCGTATGGTCATACATTATGTGTAGTGCTTTGCCAAGTAATTGAACATTGCTCAGGAGGAAGATCATATGTTCCCTGCTTTTTTTATAGGATGAATAGTTTCCATTAAATTATTTTGTTAACACCACACTTCTCCTATGAGGAATAGTTAGCATTCTATAATGCTATTGAATGTATAATTGTCCCTACTGTCATGTTGGCTTTGCCTTGGAAATCACACATTTTTGTATTCATTCTATACAATGAATGGTTATCATCGAAGAATGCTACTGTAAAAGAGCAATGTTTTAGAACTGATGCTATGGCATCCCATCTTGTGATCATTCGCTCTTCCTTTATAGAGTATTGCTAGACATGATGAACATGACAACTATCACATGAAGTGCTACTAAGCGGTTTAATTTGTATTGCTGCCTAATTGAACCTATCAATAATCATATTTGTTTCTCAAAGATTAAGCCATGCATGTGCATGTATGAGCAATTATAGACTATGAAACTATTAATTGTTGATTAAATCAATTATAGTTTTCTTGATGGAAACTTTTGCTCAATTGACCATAATAATTCCAAGGCATATATATGGACTAAACCCTATCTTTTGGAAGGGATTCATTTATATTCACTCATCTTATTAACATTTTAAGATGACTTGGTAGGTCGCATGACCTTTGTGCTAATGATAATCATTAAAATTTCTTGCATATTAATGCTTTATGGTTGGATTTAGGCCTACCATTGTGGTGATATATGATAGAGAGTTAGGGTTCAATTTTAGAGAGGGCACCTGAGAGATGACTACAACTTCCAAGGAAGGTTGTAAGCACACAAATTACCCAATTTTCACACAAGAAGGAAGTGACAATATATAATAATAATGTGCTCCATGAGTCAGGTAATTGGAATGAGCACAATGTATATCCCTTAATGAGAGTGCACTAGAAGTAAATGCTGGTACATTTAACCATGGTATATTTAGGTCAAATAGTATATAATTAAGTTTTTGCAATTCAGAGGGTGATAGTTGGACCTTGGTTTGGGTCTATTATTTAGTCCTCCTTTTTATGTGGACCACCTACCCTGATCGTTTCTTTGATGATGTGCGATACTTTAAGAAAATTAAAGTGCTCAAACTAAGATAAACTCTTGACACATTAGCATTTGTTGACAAAACAGAATTTTGATTCTTTTGGGTTGCATTCAGGATCATAAAAAAATTCAAAATGAATTTCATGGGCATTCATATTTCAATTTGGAGGTACAATTCTTTGATTTATGAAAGATAAATCACCAGGAAAGCATTTTCCACTGATGTTTTCATTAATCAATAATTAAAGTCTGGGGCCTGAAGGCAATTAGATCTCATCCATGTGTCCACCACAAATGATGCCCACCAAGGATAAGTGAAAGTTGCTCTTTATACTCCGTGTGTGCCTTATGAGAAATCAAAGTCTTTGGGTTCCTTGATGAAGTAATGGTCCAATGCTACATTATACTCTCCTGAAGGAGCCCAATATATAAAATAATTAAAAAAACAAAGTTAAAGTGATTTGGGAACAGCCATTCCCAATAAGTTGATTACCTACAAAATTTTGCAACCAAAGTTGACTGCCAGGTTGACAAACTATGAAATTCTAGTCCCCAATAATGATTATACAAAGTAACCATTTCCTATCAAGTATATAATATTTTGTTATTGACATTTTATCTACTCAATAAGTGAAGAAAAACATTTCCTTAAACTCTATAAAAGTGTTGCTAAGAATTAATGTGTGAGCTAATTAGTAAATAGTAATAATAGCGAACACTATCTTATTCTTGACAATATGGCCTATCATTGATACTGACCTCATCATGCTTATTGATACACAATTTTGACGTTATTTAAAATTAAATTAAAGCCTTTTTTTTTTGAAGTTTTTGCTGTGGCAATTGATATTCTTAGATTTTTTTTTGATTCAGCGGCATGATGCATTTGCATCTTTCCTGCCATATTTTTTTCATTACTTTGTAAAACATGTCATAGAAGCTAATGAGACTAAATAGCTCAAGTTTGGATGCTCTTTGATCTATAAGGATGAGTATGAGCAGTGCATCATTCCAGCCATTCGACATAATGCAATCTTTAAAGAATTGTTTCACTACTACACAACGTCTACATATGTGATCTTTTGATAACCATGTATAAACTCACATGCAATAACATCCTTGCTAAGGAATTTATTTCTTTTGATGGACACCTCCATAAATCCATTCCATCATCATTGATTGGATCCACAAGTCCAACCTTTTTTCACTATTGATAGTTACCAAAAACCTGAAAGGTAGAGGAGACTCATATTGGACATGGCTACACCACTCGTTGAAAAATTACATAAGAGTTTCCATAATCTAAGTTTGGAGGCCACTAGTTCCCTAATGGCACTTTAAAGTTTTTGGATATAATTACTCCATGAAGAAAAGATATCTATCACTTGGAAAAAACATTTGTTTTGATCTCCAAGGGTGGACCAAATAAGTTTAGCATGCCATCACCACCATGCTTCTTCTAAATCCATGGCTATGTGATAAGAAGCAATACATTTTTTCTAAAAGATAATGTTCTAACCTAGTTAAGTGCTTCATATGTTGATTAAGTTGGAGCTCTTAGATTTATTAATTCAAATGGCAATGATACTGAGAATGCTAAAAACTTTTGTTGCAAACATTTCTTTAGTATTGTGAAACCTCTACTAAATTTAGTGGGTAAACTATTCATAGGTTTTCCTCTAATTGTATTTTTTCAAGCTACATTCACTACGCTAGTTGATAATGGAAACTATGAATAGATTCTTTCAAATTAATTTATTCTTTTAGTTTTACCTATTAATGCTTTTTTAAATAGTATAAGTAATACCCAATGGTGTGAGCCAATACATGGGAGATATGTAATAGTGATACTTAGAAAGGCTAGTATATCATTGATATTTAGGAAGTCTCTATCTAATCTTTCATGGATACAGTCATGCCTCTCCTTTTGTTTTTATCAAGTAAATCGTTTCTGAACAAAATATAGGTCATTTTGATCGAAGTAATGAATAAAGCTAGAGAATTCATATTGAAACTAGTTGCTACTGATTTGTGTCCCTTTTTTGCCTTCCTATGCAAGGAAGGCATTGAAGGCTCCTACAAAAAATAGCATTCCACAAAGCATTGTTGTATTTCTAATTTGGTCCCTAGTTGGTTAGTAGTTTTTATAGTCTTTTGATACATACATAGCACAACACTTTCAAATCTTATTACTCCCAGATCTTTCCTAGATACCAACAACCTGTTAAGAGTAATCAACAACCTAAAGCTTGACCCAATTCCTTCATAATACTACAATTGCTTCAGAAAACTTTGTCCAATCTTCCAAGATTGGACAAAGTAGTTCTACTTTCTACCCAAAATTTGATCCACCTCATACCAATTAATGGTCTCCACATGAGTTTCTAATAGAACAACCACAAAGACCCTATTCTTCCTTGCCAAATACTACAAGTAGCTATGGGATTTCATTACTTTGATCCCATAGACATCCCACACTAAAAATTAAATCATAGATTATTAGAAAAAACACATTGCACCTAGCAATAATGGTTTTCTTTACTACACACCTTATCATTGGCAAATCTATATTTTAGGGAAATAACAATTTCAGAAAAGCACATTGAACTAAGAAAATTCATTAAATTGATCACACAATTTTATATGAAAAGCTTTCTTAACCTGAGTTCCTAAAGCTCATGTCAATTAGATAGATACTTAGCTAACTATGTTGAATCCCCCCTCTATCAAATAAAAACATATGAGGCATCTTATCATAGAAATAATCAAACAGTACATTGAAAACCAACCAATGTAGTAACCACCCATAGCCATAGCACAATAATGCCACAACTTGACATTCAATTAGGTTACACCTACGATGCATATTTGAGTCCCCAATCTTTTCATTTTTCAGAATGTACCAATAACCTTTGAATAGACTATTTGCAGATGCTATTACTCTATATTCATAGTTGCACCCATCCTTGTATCTTATTGCAAAGCATTCCAACTCCAAATTTGAAATAAAAGTTTCGTTCTAGCACCTAACTATGTTGTAGCATTTAAGAAAGCATTTTACTTCTTGTCTTACACAACAATGAGTCCAAATGGAACAAATGAGAGTGTTAAACATAGTAGTCATGACTAAATTTTTTTCACTCGACCTCTAGACAAAGCCTTTCCCACCTAGTTTACCTCATAGCTAATAAGTCACCTTTTGAAAACACATCAAAAAGTTTCTAAACTCAAGATGTGAGGGGTGCTCACCACTGCCCCATTTTTGAATACTACTTGATTTGCTGCCACACAAATCTTTGAGAAAATATTTGGTGATTGACAATATTAAAATCTAGAGTGGTTGATCCATATATTCCTAATTTAAGTATCCCATCAATTGAGGTTGAGAAAAAAAATCACACAAGATTTAAATTATATTATCTATAGTTGTTAAATATGTAAAGAAACAAGTTCCAAATAATAGATTTAACAAATTTTGTTAAACTCCCACTCAACCGATATCCTTCTATACACTACAAGTAATATCAGTGTAGGCAAGATTACTGCGTCAAAGTTTTACTTAAGTGCTAATTATTTTGAGCCAAAAATGACTCTTGTCCCCATTGATGGTAATACTCACAATAATGTACTCATTGGATTTACTTAGATATACACAAGACCAGATTTAGGTTGGAACTCTTTTCCTTATAAATAATTCAACTAAATTCATATAGGTCCACCATACGAAGTTTTTGTCAAAGCCAACAAACCATAATATATAGTTGGCACCTGTTGTTGAAAAAAGATCCAAAATACCTCTTTTTTTGCAAAATAGTTCTATTAATGACTAATGTTTTCGACTCTTAGGTAATTTTATAGTTGTTGCTATATGGGAAGTGTTCACCGCAGTTGATATAACCATACCCAACCAAGTTGATTGAGCTTTCCTTACCCAAAATGTATGCACATATGATGACATCAACAATAGCTTATAGTTTCTCAAACAAAACATCATTGAGTATAACATCAAGAATTGTAGTTCCTCCCTATTACATGTTAAAAACCTGCCTCTATTATGAATAATGGATAAATCTGTAAAGCTATTATTGACCATAACTAGTATAAAAGCTATCTTTCTTCCCACCTCCTCACAATTGTTGCATGCTCAAGCCTAGCCTACTCCATAATATAAAAGAAGGCCCAGTGCAAGCAACATTTCATCCAAAAATATGTGACATGTAAGCCTCATGCAACCAATGCCAAAGCAATAATGCAAAACAACTACTTTGTCCCTACTTGCCACACTCATAGTATCCTTTATTCACATCAAGGTAAAATAATGAGCAATCCCAAATACACTTTACAAGTGATCTTAGCAATAACACAAACATATGGTGATCCTCTAAATTTCTTGGATACGTGAAACAATTGCTCAATGCTTTGCCTAATCCTATATTCTTCTATCTTGCCACCATATTTATCTTTTTCCAAATTACTTAGAAGTTCCCTTACCTTTTATACATTTTTTTATTTTCTTGACCTCAAAAAAATTATTCAACAATACCATTGTCCTTTTTATAAGCACCAAGTAGGACCACTTCAATGGATGGACTATAATTGCATAAGAATTACACATATTTCTGAAAATTCTAAAACTATGTGACCAATTAATAGGACCTTCCTCCAATTTTTTGTTGCATGATAGATTATGCCTTTTATTGGAAATAGGTTGAACCTCTCCCTACTTTTCTTGTTTTATACCCAATTGGGCTTGAATGTACTTATATTGTACCAATCTTGCCTAGTATAGGACCTACCCCTCTGCATTACATGTATCGTATCTTTATATTTGTATTGTTTTCTTACCTCTTGCCTTTTTATATTTTTTCCTATTATAGTCCTCTATTTTCTACTATAATCAGTCTCTATTTCATTGGCTAAACTACCATCCAAGATCCATGTCCTTGTCTCTTCTCATAATGATCCTCTATGCCCACCTGTATTAAAGTAGTCCCTTCATTTTATCCAAGTTAAGTCTTATACTTAAAGGACAAGAGCTCTCAATTATATTTGTATTTAATATCAATTCACTAGGTGTGCATGATGTAAAATCATGTTCCACCATTCCACACTTGAAGCAAATAGTGGATAATCATTCATAGTCAAACCACTAAAAAGACTAACCTAGGGGTTCATTAATAAACATTCCCACTTTAAGAAATTTGGAAAGTCCATTATAATGCATACCATAATAAAAAGTGCCTTTACATATCTATTTATAGCCATCCAACAGAAGGGGATCCCTTATATCTTTGATAATGCATAATAGAATCTTTGTCTTTCAATAGACAAGTGAGGGCATAAGAAAAATATTCTAGATTAGAGCATAGACAATCACTATAGATTATGTTTAAATTTGGTGTCTGCATATCTAACCTTAATGTAAGGCTAGTAACCAACGATGATCGTTCAAACCAAACAATCTTTATCTATAATTGAATATAAGTGTAGATTAAAACTCCCATGTATCAAGTATAGGATCCAAAATCCTCTAAAATAGCCACACCTATGGTAAAGTATTTTGCATATCCTTGAAATGACAAATGATCTCCATAACTTCTATCAATGAGATTGAACTAGTGGTAGTGAATTTGTCATTCACATACATCATTTGAAACGTGTATTTCATCTTTAATTGTGAAAGATGTATCCTTTGGCGCCAACATGTTAACATGTAAATTGGTTGGTCTAAATGAGCAGTTCATGAAGCCAACATCCAATCAATGTCAAATGGACAATGTTCATTCTCCCTCTTTTTAGCACCTAATCAAAGCTAACTTTAAATAGGCCAAGTGATACAAGTTTGTTATTTTGAGAATTATCTTCCATGACCACTATAGCATTTTTATAGGAACCCAATGCATAGCCACAAATCACCCATATCAGCACCTTTGGGACATGGAGACTTCTCCTTTGAGTGAAAAAATAATTTAGTATGTTTATTCCAATCAAGTTCAATATTTGATGAAATTAGTTTTTAATCTTCTTAATGTGTCCTTAATTCCTCAAGCAATTCCATTATTAATGCAACACATAACCCCAAAAAAGCATCTTTATCATCCCTAAACATATTCAAGTCATTGTAAGGCTTTTCTAAGGTGACTTTTATACTTATAGCACTACATTCCTCTATGCACTCTCTGAATACTATCTACAATTTGAATATTTCATTAAAACTAATTTTAGCCCAACCCATTAAAGGAGGAGTCAAACAAGAGGTATCAAATAGCTCATACATACCATTGGAGCTGCCATTAGATGAAGTTGGAGAGTTGAATAAGGTAGTAATAGTAGTAGTAGAAATTTTAATATTTCATTGGACTGCAACTGAGCTAAAAACCTTACTTATTTGTGCTTGCAAATTCTTGTTAAGCCAAAGATGAAATAATTTCAAAGTAGCAAACTTAATGATTTGAGAAGTAGTAGCCACCAACACATTCACATACATCCAGTTAAGAAGCTCAACTACAGAAGAGACACCTTGTCCTTCCTAATCTTGAAACTATCACTTGTGAAGCTCCCATTTTAACCCCTCTGATAAAGCTCTAACATCTTTGTCCCTTTTGCATAAATCCAAGAGCAAGTAGGAGAATATTTTACATTAATCATCACAAGAAGATGTTAACACAAAGCTACACTTACATTTTCTAAATCAGTGCAACATCCTTCCTGTTAGAATTTCGGCTTGTATGCATGGTGCTGTAAATGGTCTTTGAGAACAACACTGTATCCTCATCTTAATTAGAAGTGCAACATAGTCCTTTCACTAGCTTTAGCCCAAAAGGATTATATAATCAAAATGCCAAATGGTGTATAAATAAATTCCTTGTTTTGTTGTGTTCCCCCACACCATGGTGCTTAAACAACTTCGCTATAGCCATCAGATGGTCCACGTGCATGTTAAGATAGGTTAGCTATGAAGCAATAAGAAGGATGTCAAACTAATCATTAACTAAGAATGATTAATTTACTTGTAAATGATGCACCATAATTCATAAAAAATAATTTTTGTCATAATGTACTTCAACCTAAAGGATTGAACCCATAAACAGACTTCCCTAACAACAATCTACGCATCATAGCTTGTAATCAATGTTGACTATAAGGTTGATAAACTCCTAATTTTGATTCTCTCACACTTCTTAGGAAGAGTTACTATGTTCTAGTTAGCTTAATTTATTATGTTATAAACATTTGAACTTCCCCAATGATAATGGTGTAATGGTTTCTCTAACTCTATAATAGTGGCACTCTTAATTAATGAGTGATTTATATAATACACAAAAATACTAACAAATACCAAGTCCATCATGACAATGTGCTTGCCATCGGTAGTGACATGGTCATCCATCTTTATAATGTTTTCATCACAATTAATAGTGAAATTGTGATATTTTTCAATCCTTTAGTTGTTATAATTGGTATGCATGGATATTTCAAATTGAGTAGCTTAACAGATATGTAATTACCTATTATCATGTTCCTGTACTTAAAGTCTCATCTTGCTATATAATATAATGGATTCTTTAGGATTCACTAGCTAACCTAAGCGATTTGCCCATATTGCTCATATTGCTCCAAAATATCTTAATTGCTCCTCTCTATGACACAAGTTGCTAATGCATCAATCATGATGTCATTAGCATATAGAAGATGTGCTATCACAGAGGAGGATGGGCAAATCTTGAAGCCAATGAGTTACCATCCCAACATTGATGTTGAATAAGACATATGAGATACTAAAACATAATAAATTAAAGGTGTAGTAAAAGTCGAAATCCTTACCTATAATTCTTGGTTACTTCAATCAACTATGGATGGATACCATTAAAAATAATCCTATTACTTGTGCAATGATATAAGACTTACTCCAATAACACGAATAAAATTTTTAACAACAAATATTTTAACATATCTAGCACAAATTTCTAGTTGGCCTTCTTTAGAAGTAGAAATGAGCATAGAAGCAACCATGTCATGTGTTAAGAACATATTAATAGTTATAGAATGGCCAGGTACAAAAGAAATCTTTTTCCTGGTAGTAATATCTAGAAGAACCATCTTTTGTATAGCCACCATAATTTTGGTGACCACTTTCTAAATCAAGTTTCAAAGGCTAATAAGCCCAAAATGTCTAGATTTAGATGCACCATCAAATTTTAGGATAAGAATGACCTGCATATATTTCTAATATTTAGGCATATAGCAATCTTTAAAGAATGGTTTCATAGCTCTGATGATATCCACATATGTGATGTTCTAATAACTTTCCATAAATTTAGTCGAGATATCATGTACATTATGTGATTTATTTATTTTTATGGATAATGCCACTAATCTCATCATAATTGATTAGAGCCACAAGTGTGGCTGCTTTAACACTATTAATAGTTCATAAGGATTGAAAGGGTAGAGGAGGCTCATATTGCCCATGGTTAGACCATGTCTTGCAAAAAAACTACATAAGAATGTCTTTGATCATAGTTTGTGAAGCTACAAGTTCTTTACTTTCAACTTTAAGTTGATGGATATAGTTGTTGTTGGAAGTAGTAGTTATTGCCAAGAAAAATCATGTGCCCTAATCTTCAAGGGAGGTCTAGTGAAGCTTGGCATACTACCACCATCACATTCCTTCTAAAGCCATGACATTTGATAAAAACTAATAAGCTATACCAAAAGATTGTGTTCTAGCTTAATTTTCATTCACAAATTCCTTAAGTTGAAGTCCTTTGATTTTTTATTCCAACTTATGATTCTTAAGATATTGCCAAGTTTAGCTTCGCTCCATTTCTTCAATGTTGATAAAGCTCTATTAAATTTAGAGGATAAGCTATTTATAGGGTTTCCTTTAGCAGTCATTCTCCAAGTTACATACACAACATTGGTTGATGTTGAAAAGGATAACAAGATGCTTTCAAACTATGGTCTTTTATCAGTTTTACCCAAAAGGATTATCTAAATTGTATAGTAATGGATAGTGATTCAAGCCAATGTATGATAAACGTGTCATTGTAATAATCAAGAATGCTTGCATATTGTCAGTATTCATGAAAGAAATATCTAATCTTTCATTGATGTGGGCATTCCCCTCCTTATTATTGCACCAAGTAAACCATCTTTTGGTTCCTTGATAAATTTATAGTCAAAGCATACATGATACTCTCCTTAAATAGCTTCAAGAATAAAATCAATAAAATGATCGTTTAACTGGTTAGGGAAGACGAACTCCCTTATCCTAAAAAACTCAAACATGAGCAAGCGAATAGTGATAAAGTTTTCAACATAATTAATGATGAAATTTAAGCATTTTTAGTAGTTTTTTTAGTGCAGCTGGTATGCATAAATATTTAAATCGATCAACTTGATGCAAATGTAATTTTCTCACTATTATCTTCTTTCACTTACATGTGATCCCCTGACTAAATAATACTCTTGATTTGTCACGATTCATCACTTGTTCTGAGTGATGCTGACGTTGCTCTATGATATACTGGATGGTCATCATTGTGACCTAAAATGTAGGTACTTAAATGATGAAGTAGTCATCATATAAAAGGTTTGTTATCGTAGAGGACGAAGTTCTAATCTTGAAGCCAATCAAGGAAGCTTGCTGAAGCTAGTAATGAATAAACCATGAGAGATGCTCAGACATAATTGTTAAGAGGTATCACAAGAGTGAACTTCCCTATCTAAGACCCCTAGCTACTTCAATCCACTATAGGTAGATAATATTAAACATAATAAAAAATCTTGATGTAGTGATACGGGCATCAATCCAATCACAGGAAAGTGTTGGGAATTACATATGCCTTAGCATATTAGGCACAAATTTCTAGTTGAACTTGTGATAAGGTTGCTCACATTTAGCTTATGTTTCCTTGATAAAGAGATGGTAGAATCCTACATCACACTCTCCTTGTAGAGTTTCATTCTTAAAATAAAAAATATATAACATTGTAGCTATTTTGCTCTAAAGATTTCCTCAAGATAGCTTCAGCCATAGCTAGGGTCCATTCAGGTAAAGCCAATATTTAGAAGCATCAAGGGCACAATGCCCTCAAAATATTCCGAATCTCTAAATAGATAGGAGGCTTATCTACTTTGATGAGTTGAGCTAAGGAATCTAGGATCCAAAAGTACCTTTTATGGTAAGTGTGACATATTAAAAGAAATTTGTTTTCATTATTATTTGGAATAGTTTTAAATGTTATGAATTTTTCAAATAAAATCTTAATGTCAAATTTCTTTTCTCCTTTATTCAATTTTTATTTTTTGGACACATTTCCCTTAAGTATGAAAGTTTTTTGTTTTCTTTTGTAATAATTACTTTTACTTTTTAATATGTTATACTCCTTATTTACATTAGATTTTACTCTCGCATTCAATCATGAAGAATCTTTGGGTTGATATATTTATAATTAGAACACATATATTAAAATTATAATTTTTAAAAATTTTAAATAAGCTTTTAATTAGGTCACATATTACTCTTTCTTTAAATTACTATGTTACTTTTACTTGATGTACAATAAAATTGAAGACATCAATTCAGAATAAATGTTTCTCATGTTATTCGATTCATTTTAAATATTTAAAAGCTAACTATTTGTACCATTTTTATTTTTTTTGTAGTAAGGACATTTATATCAAATAGTAAACAAAAGTTTTACTAAACATTTTTCCACCACAAACTTCGAGATTTTATTGTTTTAGAAGATTAATTAGCCTATATTTTGTCGTGCAGTTTATGCTTTGCTTTCACATGTTACTTGGCAACTTGAATTTAAAAATTTTCAAAAGTTTTGAATTTTGCTAATATTTTTACCTAGTTTTTTTTTCTTGAATGAAGAAAATCTTAATTCTAACATTTTAATGAGATGTGAACAATTGGTTCTAAACATGATTATAAATTTATCTTTTTCAGAATTTGATTTTTTTACAATTTTGAGTTCTTTTTAATTACATAAATTCATTATACTTTTATCATCTTTATGGTTTAGTGTAATTATATATGTTTTTAATATAAATAGATTTCACAACAAAAAGTTTATAGATTTTTTGTTAGAATTTAACTGACATTTTTTTTGTTTTCTAAACATTTTGTAATGAAAATGATTTAATATGTTGATAAGTGTTTTTATCTTTTTACATGCAATGGGTGTTTCACACCGCTAAATGATATAAAATGCACAATAGCCAATGAATATTATTATAGAAATTCTATGCATAAAAATAGACTGAAAGAATTTAAATCCTTCATTACTGAAGTTATTTTCATAAATGATTGTAAGCGTTATTAAAATCTTTTCATTTTGATAATTCATATGAAACTTTTATACCTTTTCAATTTTATTTAGACTTTTACATATTTTAAATATAGTAACAAATTGTTAATTTTTATTATATATAAAATGTTTTCTTATATATATATATATATATATATATATATATATATATATATATATATATATATATATATATATATATATATATATATATATATATATATATATATATATATATATATATATATATGCATATGTAATGTTAGACATTATTAAATGTGCATAATATGATTTTGTTATTATAATTATGTGTTTTTTATTCTACGTTAAAAGTTATTTTTATATGTCTACATTTTGGATAAAATATTATTCTTATAATATGAAAGATTTAATCTCTCTAAATGATAAATATTATTAATGGTTCTTTAAATTATTATTTATTAAAAACTTTCTAATTTAATTTATTAATATTTTATTTCTTATTAATTTAAATTATCTAATGTTTTTATTTTAATGTAATTTTTCATATTGTTATACTACATAACTATTGCATTTTACCAAATAATAAATATATGTTTTATATATTAATTTCTTAAATATTAGTTATTTGCAAATATTTTTTAATTTTTTTAAATAATGCTAGCATATTTATTTAGCAAACAATACAAAACAAATCTTTACTTTTTATTCTTTTATGGTTTTTTTATCAATCCTAGTTTGTTTATGACATTTAGATTGTTATAGTAATTATTTATTGAAGAAAAAAACTAGTCATTAAAATTTGCAATATTCATATTTAATAATGAACAACTATTTATTTTTTAAATTTAAAGTAAATTACTTGTTATTATTTGCTTACCAAAACAATCTAAGTGCATTATGCATATATTTGTTAACACAATTTGATTATTTTTTTAAGAAGATAACCACTATGCATGCTTTTGTTTTAAGTTTGAAATTTATGTTCAATCTTCAAGACTATTTTTTTATATTTTTGAATTTTTATTTTCATGAAACTAATTAAATAATTTATATTTTTAATTTAATATTTATTAAATAAAATAATTAATATTCTTATATATTATGTGAATAAGATTTTAGGAAAGACCCTCAAACATAAATATTTTTAAATAATATTATGTGTTGGAATTGTACTATTATAACTCTATTTAAATTTTAATGTACACTAGAATACTTTACATCACTGTAATGTTGAGAAAACTTTTCTTTAAATTTGTGAAATAGTTTTTATTTTTGTTTAAGTTATTTAAATTAAATATTTCTTTTTTTAGTTGTAGTAAAACTCTACTTAATTAAATAGGTAAATTCTTCAACTTTCACTAAAATAGAATACTTAAAATGACAAATAATTGAAGCCACTTTTGATATTTTCTGAAAAAATTATATTGATAGGTGAAATATGTCACAACAATATATAAAAATTTTAAAACCATTGAGGTTTTCCAAATATCTATGAACTTAATTTTCAACAATATTTGTTTTAATAAAATTAGCATTGCGCAAATATCGCTATAAAAGAAATATTGACTTCAAAATGAATATTATTAAAAAACATTTAAATTCATCAAAAGTTTAAAAGAAATACCAACACAAATTAGCTTAGGAAAACCAAACAAATATGTTAGTAATACAAATGTCACATTAAAAAAAATAAAACTCACACCAAAATGAGAAATTCCAAAATATTTAATGCATATGTAAACCACACAAAGAAAGTAAACAACAAATTTGAATATGGTGAATAATCCAATTAAAAAATATTATATCAAAAAAAATATTTAAAATGTTTGCTATAAATTCATAGTTTCTTAATAAAAACATTTTTTATAAGTATAGTATGAAATATAATGACATTTTTTAAAACTTTAATTTTAATTTCATGTTTTTGTATTAGTGTAATTTTAGATAATTAGACAATTTATATTTTTATGTTTACTTTATTAACAAGACAAACACTTTTCTATACTAATATGCTACATAAATAAAATTTTTACTAAGTATTCCCAAACGTAACTGTTTTGTACACATATACTCATATATTTTGGCCTATAAGTTTTTTTATTTTCCTTTAAATTTATATTAGTATACTTTGTGTAATTAAATATTCATGAGAGCTTTCCTTAAATTTGTTAAGTAATTTTTATTTTTTCAATTTTTTTATCTTTGTTCAAAAATTACTAAAAGTTATTTAAAAAGAACATTCTTGTTCTTTTAGTTAAAAAGTTTATTTAGCAGCAAAAATTACAAAAAAAATTATGCACAATTTCTAAAAACTATGGGTTTAAGAGGACGAAAATGTCGAACGAACTTTACTAAGAAAACTAATGGGTGACGTTGCGTCATAAAAAAGATTTAATTACTTTTAGAATTTTTCAAATTTTATCCATTTGTGTAATGTTTTTGGAATGCATGATTTAATAATGGAAGCATTACAAAAAGGGCACAATAAAAAAATATAAAACTAAATAAAAGTAGCAGTATTTCTAAATATTTAAATTATTAAGAAATTGGAATGTATTTTCAATAAAATGAAACATTAGGGAAAAAATGACAAATGTATTAACTAAACAATAAAAATGTTGCATGCCAAAAAATAAAAATTAACGTGAACGAGATTTCTTAAAATATTTTTTGTATATGTAAGTCATATAAAAGAAATTTAATAACCTCTTTTCAATGTGAGGGAAAAAATATTAAATAAAATGGAATCTTTTTCAAATAAACAAAAAACATAAATATTGGTAACGCATTAATTTTATTAAATTTTTATTAAAATTCGTTGTTTTATTTTTAATTTTTAGAATTTTTAATTCTAATAAAACATTTTAATTTCGCATTTTTACATCTCTTGCAACTTTTATTTTAAAAAACAAATTTTTACTAATGCTTGAATAATTTTCAGTTTTATTAAGATACATTAATCCATATTTTAAAAATTTAATATATTCATTTTTAGTAAAATAATCTATTTACATATAGTAATTATCTTATTTTTAGTGAAACAAAAAAATATTATTCATATGCTTTATTTCTATTTGTCACGACCACTCATTGGGCATCTTAAATGCCTTTTATTGACATAATTTTTTGCTCTTCTATATTTTAATATATTTTTCTCACAAAAAATCTATCTAAATTTTTTTAAAAAAAATTGTAATTTATTTGTCATCGTATTTCTTTTTAAAAATTAAAACTTCTTATTGTCTAACAAACTTTTTATTTGATACACACTTTTTTTGCTCGCAACATTTAGTTTCAAAAGTTTGTGTTTTGTGGTGCATTTTTTGTCAAATTGCAAGCTTTGAACATTCAAAATTTTTCTGACCTCTGTTCTTGCAAAGCTTTTACAATTAAATAACTTTTTATCTATTATGGGTTCTTTGTCATAGTTCGACAATAAAGATATATTTTAACAAAAATATTAAACATATAGTTCAAATGTTAAAAAGTGAAATTACTATTAAGCTTATTTTTTTTTGTTGTAAATTTTTTTTATTTTTAGTAAAATAATTAACATAATTATATTTCTAAGAATAAACTTTTGTGAAGTATATCAAATATTGTTATTTATTTAATTGTTTTACTTTGTCACTATTTTTTCATATTTATACAATATTTGTAACTCATGTTAAGTACGGCAAAATTAACCCAAAAAACTTTATAAATTGATATTTGTGTGTGCTTCAATAATTTTATAGTTTTTTTTCTAAACATAAAGTTTTACTTTGTACTTTTTGGGAATTTTATTTTACTTTCATTATTAAATTTACCAAATGTTAATTTGTTTTCAAATATTTGGCATTCATTATTAACATAATTTTGGCTAGATGCCTTGTGTTAAATGTTTCAAGATTTTGAACACTCTAGTTTTGAACACCCTACAATTTCTAAAGCTAGTTATCAATCAACCTAACTAGTAGAATGTGCCAACTTAAAGAAAATTACGATTTTAAAATATTTAAATTAATGCATGATTAAATAGAGCATATGGGACGTGTCTAATGGTAATCAATTAATCCATATTCTAGTTCATTTTAAAATTTTACAAATTGTTAATGTAAAAGTCGATTATTTCTCAAACGATTAATGAATTTTTGTTAGTATTAAAAGCCTCTAATTTTAGTAATTGTAAAACAAGACCCACAACATCATCATGGGAATTTCCTAACTTTTATCTACCATAAACAAACAAAACTTGCGGATCTTCTCTTACCATTGAAAAAGGAAACTTTGCCATTAACTTCTAATGGCATTACGTCAAGTAGTCATTTATCAACTTGAACAAGTCTAAAGACAACTTGGGTAAGGATTACATGAATTTTTCAAAAATAGAAAAATGGAATTCATAAACATTTGACTTATAGATTTTCTATTTTTCGTATTCAATGTTATTCTTAAAATGAAATGAAGATTTTTTTTCATTATTTGGTTTATAGGAGGAGTAAATGTTTGTTAAATAATGGAATCAAAGAAGATTTTAATTGAAATAAGAAAAGGTAATGGAGATTAGAAGTGAAGCATGCTAAGCATGTTAGTTTTTATCAAAAAAGTAGTTCAGTGAATTTTACAATTAATCGATTTTGTTATGCTTTGCATGTTGTTTATGCAATTGCATAGGAAAAAGTTTCTTTTCAATAACAAAGCCTATTAGTTTCTATTCGGTTAATTTGATGAAGAATTTACTTTGAGTAGAAATTATTCGAGGACCTTGAGGTACAAATTATAATATAATATATATATATATATAAATATATTTGTTAGATGAAATGTTGTGATAAATATGACATGTATAAGTGTTTTCTCAAAGCTATTATGAAGTTCGTATATATTATGATTATAAAAATATTTTTAATATTGTCTAAAGGATTATCACAACAAAGAGAACATAAAACCTTATATTGAATTTTGAGCCACTCTTGTAGATGGAATCCTAAATAATTAAAATAAATGATGCTAAAATAATACATGTGTATTTCAATATGACTACGAAAAGCGTGAGCACACATTTTATCCTAATCATGTTGTTTACAATGATGTTCATTTGAATGAAATTAATTTAATGTTTAATTTCTACATGATCAGCAAGATTTATAGAATTATAATATGATTTTAATAAAAAGAATGCATAATTGATTTGTGCATTATGTAAAATAAATAATTTAAAATGACACAACAAGTTAACATAGTGAGTCGAATGCTTGAAAGGTGCATCACAATTTTCGGTCAATGGATAATGTGCCATATGGTCTATACCTCTTATAAATAATGATAATTTAAATATATTGACTTAGAAAAACATTAACTACCAAAGTTTATGAACAACTGGTTTTATCTCTAGCAATACATGCTCCAAAAATGCTAGCAATAAAATAACAAAATTTTTAAATATTTAGATAAGATATATGAGCTTATATTCAAATCATTACGACTCTTTTTTCATTTTATTACATTGAAAGAATTGGTGGAATCTACTCGATAAATATAGTATAATCAAGTTATATGGAAGGTAAGGAAAAAGTTTGGAAAATGAAAGGGACACAACTAATCATATTAAAGTTGCTCTAAAAATTAGCTAAAACTCTTAATGCAAAATTTGAAGAAGGTAACATTAGGGGAATGGAAAAAATAAATATTGATTTAGAGGTAAGACACATAGTCATGCATTATTTGAAGAATACTAATGGAGAAATGTTAAGCTGACTTGCAAGTGACAGGTTGCTAAATCTCAAGGTTTGTATTATTGCAAATCCAAAAGTACACCATATGCTACAAATGGTACTAGTTAAGGCTAAGATTCATTAGTTCAACTGCATACTACACAACACTACATTTATGCTATCGAACATGAATAAGCTCCTACATATCTTTTTGCCATTATAGGTACTCATTTTTTATAGAGCATACATATAATGATATTTTTTTTTACTTTAGTGCAACATGTTATTTTGTATTATTTTTTTGATTAAATGATTATCGTGCCCATCCTTTAAATAAGAAGAAATTTGTTTAAAAATCTATGAGCATAACACAACCTATGCACCAAATGATGTTGGCTAGCTACATTCCACTCTTCATGCCTAAAATTCCAATTAGAAGTCTTAATGCTCAAAATTGATTATCATACTTATGGTGTGTTATTTTGAATGAACATTGTCTCCCTACCATTTTTTCTCTTAACATATACAGAAACCTTTTCACCCTAGGATGGTGAACCTAATAACATATATTACTATTTACAAAATGTTTCCAAGCTCCAAGTTAATAATGTGCATACTAACTACATAAACTCTACATGCTAGATATACCAAACAATATAATGCAACAAATGAATAGTAAATTTCAATAAACATTGCACACAATCCATGATTATAAAAAAATATAATTTTTCTAACATATGTACAACATGTTTACTGTAGATTAAATCTACTATAGAAATAAATACTTGACTCCAAGGTTTCTAGTGATCGACTACCCAGTTGCCCATCTCTTCAACCAAGCCCTACCCCCCACTCATTAAACTAAACTACCTAGCATCTTAGACAAGCATGTAACAGTAGAGGTTGCAACAAATAAATATATACAAAACACTCAAAAAATGTTATCACAAATAAAAAGGAATTAGTAAGTCAAACTTTATAAAAACTTAATGAATCATAACTCATAACAAAACTGTTGTAGCATCTCTAATCCTTAGAATTTGTTGACTCCATTATGATGTAGTGATTCTTTAGATTAGTATCCAACCAATGGTATAGCACACATCCATGCTTGGCCCATTGGGATGCCCTAAAAATCAAGCCACACAACATAGTCTTTTTTTATTACAATTAAAAAACTTCACACATCAAAAAACCTTAAGGATGACCTATATAATGTAGGACATCCATAGTTCTTTAGGACATTCTAACTAATTGGGCATTCCATAGTCAATTGTAGTCCCTTGAAATAAAATCAATAGCTCCCTAACTCTAGGATTCAAATATGATTTCTACTTACCATCTCTTAACAAAAAACTTGGTAAGAATGTTATAAAATTTGTACTAAAAAAGGCTGATCACAATACATTATTGAACACTCCAAGTTCACATTTTTTTAAAGCCTCTTCCTAACTAACTCATTACTTTTCTTGAATCCAGTATTGTACCTATAACATAACCATAACTATACCAAGGTCTAGATCAACCACTATAGAATCTAACCATGGGTGAGCCTTACTTATTAGTTTATTTAGGATATCCTTAGTGTTCTCAAAATCTTAACCCACATATATGGTAATTCTATTATTTACTCAAAACCAAAACAAATATATTTAAGCATCATAAGGTTTCCTTATATCCCTAACTAGTTTAACTAACATTATCCTAGCTTCCCTTCTAAAACATTGATAACTATCTTGTAAACCCTATGATTTCTTCTAATTTTTATTTCATAGCTAACATAATGAAAAATTCGTCAATCCCATAAAATCCTTATTATTTATAACTATCTCTCTTAATTCCTCATCTAGGATTAGGTATTAATTTTAGCTAGGCCTTTTTATGCGTAGTTGATTACTTTAGCCTTATTTAGGCCTTCATCCAAACATTATGATTATGCCCAAAGATTAGGCTTTACTCCTTAAAAAATTATATAAGCTTAGCTTAATACTTTGGCTCCTAACAAAGGAGTTTATCTTAAAATTAAGTTTTTAATTTATCTATTTTTTGCTTATCCCTCCTCTTAGTTTCCCTTGCACTACTCTTGCTCTATACAACAATCTAGGGTTCCAAACTATGGCCTAAGATCAATAAAAGTTGATCTCATGTACTTGATCATATCTCTTACCAATTAATGATTTTGTCTTAAATATAATAAAGCCATTATATCTCTTTGGCTAGACTCTATAGCCTTCCTAAGTTCAATCTAAAGGTTTCTTTCAGCTCTACCAACTCTAGAGTCTCTAAAGTCAAAGGCTTTTTTTTATGGTGTTGTCAAAGTATCGCAAATAATTATAGGCTCTTCATCTTGATCACAATCCTTAAATTTTAATTCACTGATGTTAAACCAAAAAACAAATTTCATCATTCTTTTTAATGATATGGCTAAAAGCTTCCTTACCTTATACCTCTCTTCTTAAGTTAGATATGGATTTAGAAAAATTTAAATTGTAACCTTAAATATATACATCAATTTGAAATCTTATGTTTAAACTTTAAACTTTGAACTTTTAAATCTTAAACTCTATAGACTTTAAATTTAAGACCCTAAGTTAAATTTTTCCTTTATAACCACTAACTTTAAATCCCTACGATCTCTAAAATGTCTCATAAGGTTTTTAGTGCTAACAAATGGTTGAACAAGAGAGAATTAGTGCTATATGATCGTGCATTTTCATAATAAAATGGTTAGAATTGCATCCACTTTTTTGAAGAGTGCATTTCATTTAATTGTTCACCTAACAAGCTCGATCAAATAAATGAGATTTGTTTAGACTTTTTGAATAATAATTTTTATCTCACCATCCATCCATAAAAGTAGATAATTGCTCTTACTCTTGCTCATATTTTGTGTTCTAAAAAGTAGATTGTGCTTTTTTATACCATTGAAATCTTAAGATTGTTCAGAGTGGCCTTTTTAGTAGATAAACAAATTCCATTTTAATCTAAAATATTTTAATATAAATAGAGGTTCCATAAGTGTTGGAGAATAGATTATTTTGCTGGTCGCATCAACATTTTGGGAAGGGAAAGAGGAAAAAAGAAAATTGCCAAACAGTTTTGACACCATTGTTGAAGTTATGTTTGAAACTATTTCGTTTCTCTTTCTTACTTTAGCATTTAGTACTATTACGCATCATAATAATTACTTCTTGACAAGTATTTTTTATTTATCTTTTTTTGTTTTTATTTTTATTTTTTGAAAAAATAATATTAATGCAAGATATTTGTCGATTCCATTTTTATTAAAACAATTAATGCATATTGATAAATATTTTGGGTTTAAAATTTAAAAACTATGCCCTTTAGATTATTCAAACCATTTCAAATGTGTACACATATTCTGACATCACAATCCAGATATTTGTACCACAAATACTTTTGTAAATTAAAAGTAAAACATTGTGATTAATTATTCCTTTGTATTATGCTTCAATATTGTAAGCTTTTATAATTAAAATTATGTTGGTGAAACCCAACCTACTTGATAAAAGGGAGTGGTTTGTAAAGGCTAACTCTATCTATTGTGATGGAAAATAGTAGTTTTGATAGTGGAATCTAAATCAGGTTGATTAAGGGAACATGTGGGTACAGGCTAGGCCAAATCACCTAAAAAATTTATTACCATTTTTATTTTCTTAAATTATTAGAAAATTTATGATATTTTTCTTATATCTAATTACATTTCATTAAAAATGCATATAAAAGAAATCTATAAAATTATTTTTATTATGCATAAATTTTTTTTTATTAAAAATATGTTAAAATGATTAGTGTTTTATTCTATTTAAAATTTGTATATAACAAAATAATTAAATCAACAATTTTATAATTATCAAATTACAATTTATGAAAAATTTTAGAAAATAGCAAAAAGTTTAAAAGCACAACTCACCCTTCTTGTGTGCATTAGTCCAATATAAATCAGATCAAGTGGTATTAAAGGCAAGTTACATCATAGGAGGAAATTTCTATGACAAGATTCTATTTTTCTTATTTCTTTTACTTAGTGAATTATTGACTATATTGTTAATGTCATGGATCAGCTTATATTTGGCAGTCAATTTTTATTTCTGGAAAAATAAACTTAAAGCATTTATTTGAAATTTTAATGTTGATTTATGACTGTTATTGGGAAAGTCATTAATTAATTCAAAAAAATTTATGAAAAATGTAGAACTTTAAGGAAAAGAAACACTAAAGGAATGAATTACTTTTTTCTTGCTTTTCTTCAATAAATTGGAATCAACATTTGCCATCGAAAGACTTATTTATAGATTATACAAGAGTTAAAGATTGGATATGACAAATTAGCGGTGCTGCAATTGAATTTAAGAAGAAAATGAGAAATGAAAATATAAAGAAAAAGAGAAAAAAGAAGAGAGATATTTTATGCATCTTAGAAGCTTTCACTTCATCTCAAGGTGCATAATATCTTTCCTTTTCCAGTAAAGATAATTATAATGTTAACACTGATAAATTATCAACTTTTTTGGTGAACTTATAGTTGAGCATAACAAATTGATTAGGATGTACACTAAACTTCAAGTGAAAAATAACAAATAAGTACATTTGGTTTGCCTATTAAAAGGATAGAGCAATGTGTATAAAGTTAAAAATTGATAGCTTTACATGTTTATGATTTTAAGTACTTTAGAAAATAAATTTGATGAACGTGATGCATCTTTAGCCTTAGTAAATTCCGGTATTGATTCCTTGAAATGTGAAATATTTTTTTAAGAAAATAAAATAGTATTTTGAAAGAAAAAGAAAAAAATATTGTCTTGATCTAAAAAGGGTTAAATTATTTGAACGAAAAGTGGTCTAGTGTACCTTCATGTGTGCTTACTTCTTATGATTATCCCCATTCATTTGTAACTTTATATGCTCCATCTTTTACTCATATGAGTTTAGACGATAGTATTGTGAATATAAATTGTAATGTTACATCTAATTTGACTCAAAAATACTAAACAAAATATTCACATGCACATGCCAATGATAATCGATGTCTTTATGTTAGACATATGCATAAGAATGTTTCATCATATAACTATGTGGTAAGAAATAACTCTAGTTTTCATAATTTTGATTTTGTATTTAAATCCCAAGTTGTATGCAATTATTGTGATAAGTATGAACATATTTTTTATGATTGTGCAATTAGGAAATTCAGCTATTTGAAGTGCGATAAATATGAATTTATTTTTAAGAGAACATGTTTAAAAAATACATTTGTTAATGTCCCACAAAAACACATTGCCATAATTGAACCCATGATGGTTTGGGTTCCAAAAATTTAAAGCTGAGGTAGCTATATTGGTGTCTTTCCATAATTAAGACAAACGAAGACAAGCTTTGTCTTGTGAGTTTGCATATGACTAAATTTGCAAAATGTGAGTGGCCCTTATTTTTAAAATTAATGAATTAATATTCTTAGTAGCTGAGCTAGATTTATTTATTATCTACTTATGGAAATTTGATAGTTCATATTTAATTAGTAGCTTAAACAACAAATGTTTGCTTACATAGAAGGATTTTAAGAAGATAAGAATATCAAGACTAGGATGCTTTTGATTTGTTTCCATGAATAACATGATAATATTGGTCTTGTGCTTTGATTGTTTAGTTGTTGATACAAGCAATATTAATCTATTTGTGTGTCATAAATGTCATGTGAATATTGTTGAACTAATTGTCACATGTGAGGAAACTGAACATGCTTTTTGTAATGATGTAAGTTATGAATTCTAGATATATAATTTGAAAAAAATTAAGTTGGAACTTAGAGTGATATAAATGTTCATACATGTCAAGCCCTTAGATGATTTGTTGAAAATGGAAGAAGCAAATAATGGTGAGTAAGACCTAGAGATTTATAAAAAATTTGAACTTTGAGAAAATGTTATTTCATTATTCCTTCTTATAGATGAACTTTGAAATATAGATTTACTTGTAACAATATCAAATTCTCTTTACCAAATCATTAATTATTCAAACACTTCTCAGGCTCACATTGTTCTTTGGTATGATTAAACATTGTTCTTAGGTACGATTAACCTTTTTGGGTGAATACAAAAGGATAAGAATCTACTATTAAAACTTAGGAGTGCATAAGCTAGATTTTAGTGGGAGTCAACAAGAATATCAGTTAATTGTACCCCTTGGCCTTTCTTTGTTAAAACATTCAACAATTTGGATTAAAGTAATAATTTCTATTGATAGCAACTTGAATGTTGTTCTAATGTTTTGATAGATATTTAGAGTAGTTAGTCCATATCATTGTGTTGAAGTCACAAATAATTTTTATTAGAGAATTATTTGTCTTAATTGTTAGAATAAGCAACATATAATTTACTAATTAGGAATTAAGTGTAATTCTTAGAATTTATAGAATCATATCCATTGTTTTATTGTATATCATTTTACATTTTTGAACTTAAATGAAGGAGAAACATTTATTAAAAGTTGTTTAATCTTATGGCCTTATTTTAGGTTGAGTTCTCATGAGAATTAATAAAAATATAAATAGAGTAATAGAGTTCAAAATCATCAATGTTATTAAGCTAAACATGAAAAGAATGCATGATAATTAATTAGTATTTTTATATTTGTATAGGATTTCTAATATGGTTTTTTATTAATTTTAATAATTACAATTTGTTTATGAAAAAACATTAATAAATAATTTTTCTTCATTTTTTAATAAAGATTTTGTTATAACTTCTACCCTTAGGCTTTTAAATGAAATTTTTGCACAAATTTTATTATTGTGTTAGCCCCATGTTTGCATGTTCCACTTTCGTTTTATCATTTGGTGCATGACAATATAGATGAGAGATATGTGTCATATCAGAAACATTAATTACATCCCAAGTTTGTGGAATAATTATATGAATTTAATATATTAAGGTTCAACGAGAATGTAGGGGGAGCATATGTATCCTTGCATGATTTATATGTTTTAATTTAACTATTTTGTCATTGGTTTTTGTAATCATCAAAAGATGGAGATTGTTGTACCCTTATTCATGGAACCACTTATTTAATGGCAACAAAGCCATTGTCATAGTTTATCTAACACATTTCTTGTGTATCTTTCATGTCATTCATCTCAAGGTCTAATGAGATCAATCAATTAGATAGCTTTGAGTAGATGTTTCTTAGAGCAATCTACAAGTGAAGCAATATAAATCAGTGAACATAGTTATGCTCTTGTTATGGCTTAATTGGCATATGAAGCAGTCATTGATCAAACAATTGGTGGAGTTGCTAACTTTCAGGAGTGAGTCTTAGAAACATTTATTGATCTCTTAGTTTTTCCTATCACTTATTTACATGTGGCACATTTATGTTGTATAACATCATTCATCCACATGCATTGTTACTGATTTATTATTCATTATTATTTTAGCTGCTACAAAAATATATTATTATTTTAATACCTATAAAAATTCTTTAGAAATAATAAAAATATTAAATATATAAAAGATGGTTCTAGAAGAAAAAAATGATTTAAGAAACCAATTCATGGCCAAGCATATATCTCACAGTAGATGCCCTAAAGTGTCAGGATATGGCCTAAAGTGTTTGGAAAAGTTCTCTAGGAGCCCCAAAAATGGAGGCTGAGTGAAGTTGGCCAGTTAGAGCTTAAGGTTTGGTTAGACCCTTAGTGGCTTAAGTTAAAGAAATTTAAGAAGTAATTGTTGGAGGTCAAGTTGAACTCATGAAGTGACAAGTTCTTTGATTGAGTCAAGCTGGACTCATATACGTATGAGAAATTGACTTGGGCCATGACCTCCTGTGGGCACAAGAGAGAAACCAACCACATTTGGCTAGCTTATGTGCTAAGAGCAAGTATTATATATGCAAAACATCATGTATAAGTTTGCAATGAAATAGTAAAAGTCATCTCTATGTCCTTTTATATGTCAAAAAATCACTTTTGTGAATAATAGGTTTCAAGTAATCATTATTTAGCATACCTGGTTGAACAGATGAGATCAATTCTACCAATTTGAATTGTAATTTTTATCTTACCATCTATTCATAAAACTTTATCAAATGGTTAAGATCATCTTCACATTTATGAATAGTGCATATCGTCTAGCCATTGATTTATAAAATGGGATAGGATGGCTAAGATCATCTCCACCTCAATGAATAATGCTCTCATGCATCAGGATTACATCCTGACCCTTTATTTAGCATTCTCATCGAGTAGCACTTTTTTTCCTTAGCCAGATCATGTGACAATCGTTGTTCAAAATCACAATTAGTATTCCAAAAAGCCATTTTTATTTGTTTATAACTCTAAAGTTTTAATGGCTATTTTGGTTAAGCACTCTTTCCCTTAAAAAAATATAACATTAATTTAAACTTTTCTAATATAAATGGAGGAGCCTTAGGAACCTAAGACAGATGATTTAACAATATTAAATTTTTTTAATAGAGTAGAAGCAAAAATTAAATATCACAGTGCACTTTTTATGCCTTTGTTTGAGTAATGTTTGTGACTAATTTTTACTTCTTACTTCAACATTTTCTTTGATTGGACATCTTACTATTGACTTACTCCAAATTAATTATTTAATTTTTTATTCCTTTTTTAGTATTTTAAAATTTTATGTTCCTAGAACATCCTTGTTCATTCCATTTTTCTTAAAAGAGTTAACACATAATGATTAAAATTTTCAATTTAATATTTCAAACTTATGGCTTTTGCGTTTCTTCAACCTTTATCATATGTCCACACATATTCTAATATCATATTGCATAAACTTGTGTCATACATGCTTTTACGAATAAATAGTAAAACATTATGATTAACTGTTATTTTGTATCATGCTTTAATATTGTAATCTTTTGTAATTGAAATTGTGTTGATGAATCCCTTCCTATTGCTATAAAAGGGCATTGTTTTTAAAAGTTACTTCTACTTTCTTTGGCTAAAGAGAATTATTTTGATTGTGGAACCTAGTCATGTTAAACGGGGGTGGATGTGGCCACGATTATGGTCAAACCACCTAAAAATCCTTTTTTATATATTTATTTTTATTATTATGCAATTTATTATACTTTTAATAATTTTTAATTAAAAACATATATGATTCAAATTTTTAAAGTTTTTTAGTAAAAAATATATGGTTTAAAACATATTATTAAAAAACATTAAACAACAAAATTTATATTTTTTAATATTTTTATTTTGAAAATTTTTTTGGAAAAATAATTGTATTATTTCAAATTTTCAATTTAAGAAAGGTTTCAAAATAAAAAAATGTTTAAAAGCATAATTAACCACCATATTGTGCATTTGCAGTGCAAAAATTACATCAAGAACAAATTATAGAATTTAAGATAGATCTCAATTTTCTTTATTTACATAGCAGGTTTAAATCATTCAATCATGATGAAAGTTATGATATACTTTATCAAGTCATGATTTTTTATTAAAACAAGCCTAAAGTTATGGAAAAAAATTCATATCATCTTTTACCTAGTTAAGGTTCCATTAATTTGTCTTATTTGTAGTTCCTTTAGAAAAGATAAAGAATTAAAGCATGTGCTCATAACAAAATGCTAAATTTTTAATCTTAAACCTGTCACTAAGTTTGCATGAGTAGCTTAATGTTAATCATATCTCATCTGAGTAATGCACTTCAGAAACAAAATTGTGCTTCTTCTGCTTCAAGGTTCTTAATCATCCTCCATAGTAATGACGACAACATTTCCACTTCTACATCTCAATTATGGCTACCAAACTCCTACCAAGGCTTTATCAAGTCCATCAAAAGCTACTTCTTGATCACTTATATAACTAGTTCAATCCAATTATAAAACATATGTCATCAAAAGACTTTAATTAAGTTATAACTTAAATGAACTAGTCATAAATCCTTAATTCGCTCTCCAATCATATCCTTATGCATTAAATGGAAATGATATACATTTCATAACTGAAGATATGTGTGGTCTAATGCCACCATCACATCCTGACCATTTATAATTGAAAATTTTAATTTAATTTTTTTACTTTCTTATAAATATATCAAGCGTTACGTATTTCAAAATGTTTTAAATTTTGGTAACTAACCAAACTTTCTTATTTTAATAGGAAATTATAAAGAAAAGGCATATCTTTTATCATCCTTGAAACACATCATAGAAATCTACGAAAAAACTAAGGGGTGTAACTCTCAAATAGGACTACGTCATACAAATTTAATAAGTAGCACTAGCCATTTGCATAGTGCTCACAATGTAACTCCAAAGAAGTCACTTGTTCCTCAAAATTATTCCATTACATCACAAGTAACCTCCTAAGAAGATTCAACTTTCTACAATTGTAAAATATCTAGTACTTGATGTATACACACAAGGTTTGGGACATATCTCTTCAAATTAAAGACATGGAAGACATCATTATTCATTACCAATTATTCTAGCAACTAAAGCTATTGTTTTATTGACCCCATCCTTTTTAAAATTCCATACCATTAAATATAGCTTTTTGTACCATTGAAGCATTTGTAAATGTGATTATTCTACACATTGAACTAACTTTAATACATATTGAAACTCCACTAGCAAATCTAATTATCCTATGTTTCCATCAAAGTATTTGTTTTGGTTGTCCTAAACTACACAAACAAATTTGTAGTTGTAAAATCACCTTGGCATTCTTTTCAATAACATCTTCTTAGGCTTATCCTTCCTATATGCAACTATAATCTACAACACCACCCATACAATGCATCATATGGCTCTATGTCCATCACAAATTGATAGTTATTATGTTAAGAACATTCAAGCAATAGCAGCCACTGCCACTAATTTCTAGAATATGATTTCGTACATAGCCTTATGATGTCCTCTATATTCTAAATCACCCTCTATAATTGATCATTCCTCTAAAGACAATATTCTTTAATAAAAAGAAGCATTATTCCCAAAGTTTGATGGTAATCATTTTAGAATTATGTGTTGAATTTTATTTATCTATCAAAAATAATAATTATAGGAAATCTATATAGTCTAACAATTTATTAAGTAAGTAGCTTTTCAAATCTACTAGTTGAATCATTCTTCCTATTAACCTGGCATTATTTTCATTTATTTTATTGATACATAATCATCAAAATAACATCAAAGCCTTTCTAGTTCTTAGAAAACATAGTATGAAAGACATTGTGATTTTGTCCCATATAATTTAAGATATTATCAAATTATAAAGCAAACCACAAGGCTTCTAATTGCTTTCGTTACTCATTCATAAATCATGATGTTTTAAATATAGTGGACTACGTGTATCTTTAAACCTCTTTAAGAAATATTGGTGTTATGGTTTTTTTACCTCTTTTTCCCACAAAGGTGAAAATCTAACCTTTTATCAAGTGACTTTCTTAACAGTCTCTCTAAACTATCAATGTTATGGAATACAACCCTTATATTATTAGGTCAAAATGGTGTGCCTCTTCACAAAAGCATTACAATAACTAAAATAAAGTATGGAAATTCCTCTAAATCACATCAAGAGTTCCTATTAAAGAATCCCAAACAAGTCCATCCAATTATCTTGAATGTGAAGAGTATTATTTAGAGCCACTAATGATTATGACACCAACTAAGACCAAACACTACAAAAATCCATCACAAACTCTTTCCTTAGTTAGCTCCTCTTCCATAAACCTAAGAGCTACACTTTTGTTCAAAGTATATCATTTCATTTTCTTTTCCCTCAAATTCATTCATATTCATGTAAAAATAATTAATAAGCTCCAACTAATGCCATTGCCATAGGTCAAGCTCCATATATGAAAAACTAATCTTGAGGAATTAATCATCATTAAGAAGATCATCATACATTTGACACAAGCAATGTTTCTAAATGTTGAGTCAAAAAAATACAACGACCAACTGTAGGTCATGCATTGTGTAATTGAGTTCATGCTTGCATAACTAATGAAAGTTATTGGGTTCTGCTAAACATTTCCACCTATGAACTACAACCAAACAAATGTGATGCCTTTGTCAAAATCTATTCAACGTGAATGCTACTTGAGGTTAAGCTCTTAGAACCTTTCTCACATTGATCTGATTGAGAGGAAGTTGCATCAACTTTTTTAGTTGAGTCAATTATGCATTCAATATTAAGAAGTTAGACACAAACTTACTGTATTAATATAAAACACCCAAAAAAAATGGATTTTTTGTCTTTATAGCCCTTCTTTTCCACTTAGTGATAGTGTGAACCTTACTATGCTCTATTCAAACTCCCTCGACAATGACAACATGAGCATGGAATGCTTATTGATCGAACACAAAGGGACACAGAGAACATTCTACACACAGGTACTTTCTCCTATGCAACTCCAAAGTAGTCTAACGATTCTGTATATGATGAGCTTCACTCCAACAAAACCTGTAATATAATTGACTAATACCATGATAAAATAGTAATGGGATTGCTAAAAATGATGTTAATAAGATTCAAAAATAATATGGCTACGAACTCATAATATTTTTATAATTTGTGGAAATTTTCTTTAGTAGATTCAGCTCCTAAATTCATATGTATTGTTATCTTGATCCAATAAGCATTCACCAAGAGTAGATGAACCTCATAGGTTATTACTACTTAATTTGTCTGTCTCCAGCCTATAACCCTTGGATAGTTAAAAAATGTAGTCAAATAATTCATTCATATCTTGGTACTAACTAACACATAGTTGAGGAGCCATGGTGCCATTACCACCAATGTGCCACCGCCAATCTTTGGTATGTCATGAATAGTTTTAGGCTCATACAAGTAACAATCAATGTGTAGAATGTCAAAAAGGTTGTCTTATGAGTTACCTTACCACAATATAAAGCAAATATACACAAATAGAACACATCACTAACCCCAAGTTCACTCATATAGCTAGTACAAAAAAATTATACAATGATGTTATATATGTAAAGATATTTGATTTAGAGTAATATATAAAAAGATGAGTGGGTAACACAACAAATTAAGATGGGAGAGATGAAAGAAAAAAAATCATAGTTGGCAAAGGAAAATTAAAGAGATGGGTGCCCAGGCATTCTTTATAAGTTTTTTGCTTCTTTTTTCTATGATCTTAACCACATAAATGAAGTCTTTTGCCATTCAGTGACGATAAGCATTAGTCACTCAATGCTAATTTTTCCACCATTGCCTATCCTAATTGAAACATTAAAAAATTATTACTACCACCACTTGACATGATATTATCCTTTGTGAAGTCTAATAAATGAGAGACTGAAGATGGAATCATTGTTGAATGCAAAAAGATAGCATCAAGATTAAAACAATCACAAAACAACAAAACCACCTGCAAAGAAATATAATAATTCGTAAAAGAGTGATAAACTTTAACTAAAAATAAAAATTTCAATTACAAATTATCAGTTAGCTATTAAAAAACTAAAATTTTCTTTACAAAACATTTTTTTCACATTTTTTTGATATTGTTTAATACTTTATTTGCATCATGTGGCATTTCTTTTCAATTTCAATATCATTTCTTTTATAAAAATACAAAAAAGTGTTTATTTCATAAAAGTTTTTCAATGATATATAACCAAAAAACTATAAATATTCAAGTGATTTTCATTAAAGAAAATTTCAACTTTCAAGATTTTAATATATTTTTATTTAGTAATCATTTTAAATTAATTATACAAATCTTTATTTACAACTATAAAAACAATTCATACATTCTAAAGCTTTTAATATCATGATCAGAATATATATTTTCCATAAACAAGATTACGTTTCATTGCATGTTTATCTTTATTTCTACAATTTCATAATTACATATCATCAAAAAGTTATATTATATATATTTAAAATGCTTTAAGAACCTTTTGTTAAACCCTTTATGTTTAGATCAATAAAACCATTATGTTATTTTGCCAAAAAGTTTCATTAAGTGAGATTAGGTCATGCTTATCAAGGACAAATAAGTCTATCATGTGAAGAGAGATAAGGATCACTTGACCCATGAGAAAAGAAAGGTTGAGTAACACTTGGTGAACTTCATTATTGAGGAATCTTTATTTGTAATAGCATGTGAAATCTATAACAATTTACCTAAATGAGCTAGGTTTCAATAAGGATAAGTGTTTAAAACTCATCTTTCCACTAATCGTTCTCTTTGCTTGAGGCATGCATCTTTTCTTGCATGATATACATTTTAGTTTAGTGTATTAGTTTGGAAAGCCTAATAAAGTAGGAATTGAAAATTTGATAAATTTAAAAAATTTGCAACAACTATTTTAATCATACTTATATGATGGATTCATCATAAAATATGACTAGAGAGCAATGGGGTTGGATAGAGTGTTAGACAAGAGTGATTCTTGGTTAGGTTCTTTGAATATGTTATTCACATATGGATGGTGCAGATATTGTATAAGCACAGATCTAATTTTCCCAAGTGTTAAACATGGTGTTTGTGTAAGTATATTAGGTATGCTTTATAGTTTTTCGTATTACACGTGTATAATCTACTTTACTAATATGGTAACATTTTCCATGGAAGTGATAGATGGAACTTCAGCATTGTGCTTATTTCAATCATAAAAGTGCAATCCAACTATCACGTGTCTAATGTTTTATTTATTATGAGATTAATGGATTAGGAAAGCTTTGTACATGTAAAATAATTTTCATGTTATGGTACACACTAGTGAAAGCCCAAGACATGATAATCTAAATTTAGAGAGTCTTGTTGATTGAAAATATATGAAATGTTCATTGCATAGTTATGTTTCTTTTTTAGAAAGAGAAATACATTATTATAAATTATATAATAGGTTGGGTGGTGTGAATATTGTAGCATCACACTTGTTTACCTTGATTAGAAAATATAGTTAGTTCTTTAGCTATTACTAATGATAAATTAAAGAAAAATTTTGTAGGTTTTTTCATTTCCATTTGATGATTTGTTTGGATCCATTAAAGAGAATTGTAATGTTTATATAAATGGTTCCAAGCACAAAATGCAAGATATTATTCTTTTTTCATGTGACTGAACAAAAGTTTTATTAGAAGATAATCAATCTCTTAGAAAAAGGATTGAAAAAAGAATAATGATATTTTGATCATCATTCTTCGTCATGTACTCATCATTTCATTCCACATCTAGCAAGTTTCTACATTATTACTTAGTTACTTCCATTGAGCCTAATTGTTTATCTTTCTTACATTTCTTTAATTATAATTTGGTGGGTCTCTTAATTAAATTTGTTTTACCTCATAATTAAAATTTGTACTTGGTTTTTTCATTCCATTTTTTGGACAATGTATTATTTATTGTATTTGTTTTTTTACCAAGTTTTAGGGTTTCTCTTGAATATTTGTAGTTTACAGATTAAGAGTATTACAAGTTTTTTTTATCATGTGTAGTCTTAGACCTCATAATTGTAGGTTCTTGTTTGCTAGCACATACAATCATTTTTGCTAGAGGTAGGTATCATTCTATTAGATTTTACAAAACATTTTTAGTATTTTTTCTAGCATTTTTTTGCTAGAGGGAATGTAAATCTAAGTGGATTAATAAACTAGATATTCATTTCCTAATATTACATAATTGTAGTCCAATGCAATGGTTTGAAAAATTAACAATCATTTTTAAAGTATACATTTCAAAAGCTATTAAAAAAGGAGAACTTTCCATTGTAGTGTATTTGATATTTTTAAGGTTATATTTTCACAATTCACCAATTTTTGTAACACTATCCTTTCATAAAACACAACTTTTTCATATTGTAAAATAATTTTTTGAAAATGAATTCCCTATGTTCATTTGGCATATTCTCATTTGTTGATTTTTTTATCATTTTTTATAGTTTTTTATGAGTATAAAAAATATCTATGGCACTATGTTTTCATACCACTGAATATTTTCTTATCTATGCCAGATTCCTATAATTTATGTCATACGTGTGAATATAAATAGACAATAAGTGATTATGTAATTTGTTGAGTGAGAATGCATTTAAAGTTTCCAACAAGAAACATTAACATCCTATTATTCTTAATTGAGGACGAAATTGCTAAAATTGTAGCCTTATTCAACAAACTCTAATTTAAAAAGTTTTACTGGATTTCTATTTTTAGAACAATCATTTAGCTTTTAGTAAGATTGTTTTATTTTTGCTTTCATAGTTGGTTATCATGATAGACAAAACATTCTCATAACATTTTTTAGGAAGTTGAGCTAATTAGATTGCTTGTAACCTAAGCCATCAAATAGTATTGATTTTTAAATGATATCCTTTGAGTGGAATATGGACTTTCAACTTAACATGGAAAGATCTCTTACTCTAGTATGGACTACATTTAAATAGGTACTAATTCACCTCTTCAACAAAGAAGCTATCAATTTAATCACCACTTCCATATTAACTTTATTAGAGGTCAAAGCAACCATGTTGAACTTGTACTGGTCGAGTGTTGGTTTTGTTTGAGTAGAGGTGGGTTTCGTTAAATATTTTCACAGTGGAATAGGAATCATAAAAAATCACGGAGTTTCAAATTGCTTCTATTAAATGATGTAATATGATAACCTTCCCAAATACTTTCATGGCTATTATAACAAAGAACATAATCTTCACTAAAAAATATAACATTAGTGTAAATAATTAGCATAATTGATAAATAGAATTAAAATCACTTCATGTCAGAATTCCCAAAGAAGAAAGGACTACAAAAAACGATGTACATGATGATACAATAGAAATTCAAATGTAAGAACAAATTAGGAAATGCTAAATGGGTACAATTTGGAGATCAACTCTAAGTAAATTTTAGAAAAAAAGCCCAAGAAAAATCCATGGTGTTCTAAAACAAATATGATAATAAATATTTTATTGTCCTTCAATCAAATAGAAGCATCAAGATACTTATAATATCTTGGTCTTCATTGTTTAGGCATTGTGTCAATCAAATTTAGCTCTTTCCTTATCTAGGGTCTCTTATTATTTCGTCACTTTTCACAAAATTTCGCAATTGTAGTGTGCTTAATAAGGGACTTCTCATTTGATCAAAGCCTATGTTTCCCCAAAGTGGCCCCTCCCCATTTCAAGGTTTTTGGCCTTACATATATTTCTTAGGAATCTCCCTATTATAGCCTCTTTAGAACTATTAAATCCCTTGGCTCATATTCTTTAGATATTGTCGTAGTCCTACCATCCTTCTTATGCAACCTTGGTTTCCATACTTCAAAGTTTCTCTGGGCTCTTTAGTCTCTCTGAGGTAGCAAGTTGGCTGTTACATAATCATCACAAATATTTAGTAAGGTGCTACATCAGAGGACAAAGGTGTTTTAACAATTCACTGAGATGAGGAGAAAGTCATTCCAATTCTAATAAAGCATTCCAAGAGGAATTTAAGGAAAGTTCAACACAAGTATAAGATATCAAATGCAACCAATAAAGGATCCCATTACATTCAAATTGTGTGTTAATTAACCAAGAATGAACAACATGCTAAAAGATGCATCATTTAGAGGTGTAAAAGGTGGTTGCAATTGCTCAATGTTTTGGCTAGCATTATTGCACAATGGAAAACAACATGTGGTAGAGCTATTTAAGTAAAAATTTGTGCAAGACTTGAAATGCCTCTATTGGTTATTTGGCATTAGGTGTGCAGCATGGGTAAATTAAGATAATTGAGGATGAAAACACATGAATAAGATGGTTGGCTTTTGTTTGATATCAAAATTGGAGTGGATGATAGTGGAAGAACTAGTGTAATAGGATGAGGAAAACAAGGATTGATAACTAGAGTGAGCCTTACGTTTCTGTGCATCATTCTATTCCAAAGGCATAATGCCCACGTTTAAGCCTTCGAGGCTCTTTAAGAGCATAATTTCAATTAATTCAAAACTTGTTTAGCTATATGACAATGATGATATTCACATACTCCACATAAAAAAGAAACTATTATGAAAATTATTATATTTATAACAATAACAAATATAAAATTCAAACTTTTTATTTACTGATTAGAAACTATAGCAAAGACTTTAACTAACATGCAAAATTGAGAACAAATAAAAAGTTTGAATGATTGTAATTTTTTATTAAGTTTTTGTATGACACAAAAGTACAAAACATAAATAAATGAAGTTAAAATGTGATAAAAAAAATAATGGCCTACCTCTTCTTTAATTATCTTAAGCATCCTTTGGGTCAATTTGCAAAATCAAGTATGGTTTTAAGAAAGGTGAAGCATCTACAAATGCTTATATAGCATCACCCTATGAGCTTTTAGGTCTAATAATGATCATAAGAACTATCTATATTTAACATAATTGTCATAAAAGACAAACAATGGCACTCCTTTATTATATTCCTATGTCATTACTATGCCTTATTTTAAATTAAAATCTAGAAATGCACTACCTCAAATAAATTAATGATTTGTTTCTTTCTTTTAAATTTGTGACACTTTTGAGATGAGAATAAGTTTTTACATTAATTTATAAATGCATTATTTAATTTTTTTTACTTTTCATTATGTTAATGTTTTATAATGTTTGAAAGTTTAAAATTTTTATTTATAACATTGAACAAGTTCAACTTGTATTATGTAGAAAAGTCGTTAATATTTAAGTATAAAAATAATTCAATTATTTTATTATTTTGTTATATTTCTTATATATTATTTTTTAATTTTAAAAAATTTTATCTTAGTGGAACTTATCTTTTTATTTAAATATTCATTGTAATCAAAGTTTTTAAAATCTAAGCCATCTTAATTTTTAACAACTAATTTGTAAACTATCCCATAATTTAGAACTCATTATTTATAAGTGGTGCTTAATGTTTATCTTTATTATAAAAAAAATCAGTATTTTACATTTGTTTGGAAGTTGCAAAAAGGTTTTATTTTTTAGCTAAAATATTTAATTTTAATTTTAAATATTTATTTCTCTATGATTTTACGAATTTTATGTAAATGACATACTATTTTATTTAATTATTATTAAAAAAAATCTTTTAATCTATAAGACTTTTAGCTTTTAGTAGCTAATTAACAAAAAGATTATTTGATTAAAGAGCTTTGATTCATACATTATTTTTACATGTTATCCTTTAATATAAAAGAAATTAGTGTTGCATTTGTATTTTTCATGTTTTTAAATGTTATGAATTATTTATTTAAATTGTCATTGTTAAATTTATGTTTATAAATTTTTATTTTTTTTCCATGTTTCCCATTAAGAATGAACTTTTTTTAATTTTTGATAATTATTAATTTAAAATTTTTTATATGTTATCTTCTTCAATTATATTACATTTTGCATTTAGCTTCAAATATTAAGAATCTTTGATCTATATATTAAAAACTAAAAATCACTAATTAAAAGTATTACTTCTTAAAAATTTTTAATAATTTTTATATGCAGTACTTTTTATTGTTTCAATTGCTTACTATGATAATTATCATATATATATATAGTAAATTGAAAACATTAAATCAAAATAATTCGTTTTTATATTAATCAATTCATTTTGAAAACTTAGAACGTAACTTTTGGTAGTAATTTCATATATTTTGTTTTTGCAACAAAGACATTGTCATTAAATATCATTTTTGGTAAACAATTTATAGGGACAAATTTCTAAATTTTCATTATTTTGATAGATTAATTAATTTATATTTTGCTGTGTGGTTTATAGTATTTTTCATAAGTTAGTTGTGAATTTGAATTTAAAAATTTTAGAAGGTTAGCTTTTGAGCTAATATTTTTTTACACATTTTTTTATTCTATCATTTTAATAACAACTTGATAATTACATGTAAACATTAATATTATAGATAGTTTTATTTAAGATTTTTTTTTACTTTAAGGACTTTGTAATTACAAAGATTCATTATTTCAATTTTTTATTGGAATTATATATATTTTAATAGAAATTGATTTAAGTTAACATTTTTATATATCATCTAAATATTTTTCAATTTAAATGATTTAATATTTTGCGTTCTTAAACATTTTTAATTGCTTTGGAAATTTCACATTTCTAAAAAAACTTTTAAATTTCTTATTTTTGACCTTTTTTATTTATCTTAACTTTTTTACACTTTTTGTTGTTTTTCTTATAAAGTGTTGTTAAATTGACGTGTTCATATTTTTGTTGTTGTAGCACATAACATTATTTTTATTATAATAACATACTTATAAAGCATAGTTAAATACTTTAAATGTGAGATTGTATTTTTTATTTAAAAGTTGTAATGCATTTTCATATATTGTTATTTATGGTAGATATTTGTCTTTTAAAAGTTGCTCAAGGTTTTATTTTTTTTGGAAATAAATATTTAAATACATAAAGCTTTTTCGCATAATTTGTTGACAAAGAACAGTTTTAATAATTTAAATTTTATAATTCTTAAATATAATTAAATAAATTACATTTAATTAAATATCAAAAAGTTATTAACATTGTTAAAAACTTTCTAATTTTTTATCTATGTTCATATCCTTTGAGAAGTATTTCATAGTAATGTTAGTATTTTATCTTGTAATCTATACCAATCCAATTCAACAAAATAAGAGGGTAGTAGAAGAATTGCACTTTTAAAGTTTTTATTATTTTTAATATATTTTTTAAAATTAAAATTTATTTATTAAAAAATTCATTGATTTAAACATTTCGAGTGAAAGAAATGTATAAACGAAAATAGAAATTTTATTTTTTAAAAATCTTTTTAATTAAAAGTTTTAGGATAGAAAAAATATTTTTTTTGACTCTCTTTTATATATGTGTTGAATTAAACATCATCAACTAATATAAATTTTATAAATTGAAAAAAAAATAATCGTGAATATTTTTAGTCGGTTTAGCATAATCCATGCCTTCATCCACCCCAAGCCATCATGACTAGGATTTCACTATTAAAATAATACTTTTTTAATGTAATGAGTAGCAGTAACATTTACAAATCATACCCTTATGATATTGGTGTTGAAAACAAAATAATGTATAACCTGAACATTCAATTATTCACTTGTAAAGGAATATACCACACAAGTCTAGGGATATGATGCTAGAATATTACTACATTTATTAAAAGTTTTTAATAACCACAATTACCACTTACGTTACTAAGAAAAATAGAAACAACATAGATTTTATATTAATGCAATATTTTTTAAAAACATAATAAAGGAATAAGTACATAAGAAATCAATTTTAAAGTATTTACAAATAAGATGTGATATCCAAGAATTGCTAATGCAAGAAAGAGAGAAAATGAGGAAAAAATGTGGCTCTAGTAAGGAAATCAAAGTTAGATTGTATTTTTTAGTTTTAGACATCTACTTCTAAAAACATTGAGTTTGCCAGGTTAAAGTCATCAATCTTCTTACTTCTATAGCTACTTTATTTATATTGGAATATTTATAGAATAAAATAATGTCTTAATTTAAAGAGTTTTACACAAATGGAAACTTTTTAAGTTATTAATGTCGAATTGCATGAAAAACGTTTTCAATTAGAAAAATAATCTCTTTATTTCCTCATTTTCTTTGTTTTATCCTTTCTAAAACCCTAATTTCCCTTGCCACTAATGGTTTCTCGCTAATCTTTCAAAAACCAATAGAAAACTATAATTAAGATCTTAAATAATTATTTTTGTAATAATCTAATTATTTCTAATTTAAATATTGAGGATATAAATTAGATTTTTAGTTTTAGATTTTATTTAATTACATGAAATTTCTAAGATTTAGAACAACTCCAAATCCTTGATTAACTTGAAAGGATGATGATAATCATTGCCATCATCATTGGCAAAGTAATTATCTAGGCAAACATGGGCTAATTGCATAGGGGAACGACTAAGTCTTGTGCATCAGGATTGGTTAACGACAAGAAGATTCTATCTTTAAAAATAGAAACTACATAATATATATATATATAATATATAATATATAATATATAATATATAATATAATATGTAATATATAGTATATATTATAATATTATTTGTTTTTGTTATATTTGATAATTCATATAAATTCCAAATAAGCTGTGATTAAGATAAAATAGATATTGTTGATCTCATCTTAATGTGTAATATCTAATTTGGTTTTTATTTTTTATTTTTAAGTACATATTTTTAGTGTTTTCGCATGTTTCATGAGATAACTAAACATATACATCGTTTAAGAATTAAGGATTCTAGAAATGCTACTCTTTTTGTAGGAATTTTGTCATGAACATCTAGAATGTGTTGTTAAACTTCATTCTGATCTCATCGTCAAGTTTCTAAGTCATTTCATGTTTTATTTGATTGTGTCATATACTTTAACCATAAGGATTACTTTCATTCTAAATTGTTTAATTTGTTTAACTTTTATTCTTATTGGCTTCTCTTCACAACTAAGATTTTGTTGCACTTTTATAATGATTGGATCATACTGCACTATATGGGATGGATCAAAATTGCATTTCCATATAATTGAATAATGAAATACATTATGCATATCTACTAATGCTATAGGTAGTGAAACTTTATATAAAGCTTCTACAACTCTTTCCAATATCAAGAAAGGTTGAATGTACATTGGCTTGAGCTTGTTTTTTTAACCAAATCAAGTTACACCATTCGTTAAACAAAAATTTAAGAATGCATGTCTCCTTCTTAGAACTATATCGTCTATGTTTTATGTGAAAGTACTTCGTTTGATTATCTTATTGTTTCTATATTTTGTTATCATTCATTTTAATCCTTTGAGTCATTTCATTTATCAGTTTTGACCCAATTAAGCTTTGTCATCAACTTCATTCTAACACAATCTTTTCTTGTTATGCAATGTCTCATATGATTCCTTACTATGTTGAATTGATAACTATTACTATAATTAAATTCAATCAATGTGAGATGCATATATTAGCATCCAAATAAAAATAATAGACATACAAAGTCTTTGTAGTTTTTTTAGTCTATCCACCTCCTTGAGGTTAAGATATTATGGTAAATCATAATTAAGTCTAAATGATTCATCTTCATTTTTTCAAAAATGGCATCTTTTTAGAATCTCGATTAAAAGTAATTTCCTTTGATACTCCAAATAATCTCATAACTTATTCAACATAAATTTGTGTTTTTCTTTCAACTGAACAAATAGGTTTAGTGGGTGCAAAATTTACTGACTTTTATTAAACTTGCAATAATTAATCATACAACATTATATCCATGCACAAATTTTGGAAACCGAACTATAAAATTTACTAATATTTCTTCTTATTTAAACATTAGAATAGGATGAGGTTATAATAATCCACTTGGTAATTGCTGTTCCTCTTTTGTAAATTAACATATCAACCACTTACATTACCATAGATATCATTCTTCATACCATTGCTCTAACATCTTAGATTCATGTATTGTCACACTTTTTGTGGTTTTTTGATGCATTATAGATGTACAATTAGCATCTTTCAAAAATATTTGTTTCCATGTACCTGTTTTAGGTGTATATGTTCTATTCATATGGAATTAAACTCTTTTATTTGAATTAAAATTCGTTTGCTTTCTTCATTAAATTTTTGCCTTGATTAGTTAAATGTCTTCATTTATATCTTGAGAACTTTTAAAGATTATAGCTACTCCTTTGAAACATATAATTTAGAAAACTTTCTTCTAATAATTGCTCATATTGCATTTAATTCCAATATATTAATTTTAACAATTAATTGTTGCATTTTTGAAACTTGATTTCATGCTATGTAGACTAGCCCTCAAGCTCAATGCGTGCGCTACAACATTGGCCTAACCTGAATGATAAATAAACTCTATGTCATAATCACTAAGTAACTCCAACAACTTTTAGTGACATAAATTTAACTACTTTTTTGTTGAAATATATTCAAATGTTTGTGATAAATAAATAGATAACTTTTTATGTTGTAAAGATTGTGTGTCTAAATTATTAAGACATAATTATAGTAAGCACAACATGCTTATAATTCTACATTAATACACACCCAAGTCCTTGCAATGATGCAACACTATTTACTCAAAATTTAGTTTCTCTCTTATGCAACGCTAAGATATGGCTAAAACAAATTTCTCTATTAAATTTGCAAACTTTTTAATTGTCTTAATTCTACTAAATAATCATTATCCTCTATGTTAATCTTCTTAATGACACTAAAATTTAAGAAAATTGTTTTGGTAATTTTTATAGTATTTAGTAAAATATACGTAGCTTCATGATTTTTTTATGTTTGTAGGCCTGGGCTATTAGTAATAGTTTTCTCGTTTTAAATATCTATAGAGATTCGTTTTAGACTACTACATGCCACAAGAAAGTTGCACTAGATAACCAAAAGTTATATTCTTAAAATGTTACATATAGTTAGTGATCTCATATCCTATGTAAGACAAGATTGAATTGTCTTCTGTGTTTTGTTTCATCTATAGAATAGATCAAAATATCATCAACAAAAATAATAATTACATTAAAGACTTGAAAGCATACTACTTACCTACCTCTTAAAGACTTTTATGTGCAAATAATAAAAGCATAGTTCATACCTACTTCTTGAAGGCTTTCATCTAAAACTTTGAAGCATTGATTAAAGTAGAACCAACTATTCACTCATGATGATTTAATAATAAACCATGACTTCTTACAGCTATCATTTACATGATCTCCAAAATATCATCCTTTTATTAAATTTTGTAGAGAGTTTGCTTAGTTGACTATAGTTTGACACCTTGTACTAGATCTATGTTGTTATTTTTCCACAATATCTTTTTTTGTGTTTTATCAAATGCAATGTAAGAAAATGAAGGCAATGTGATGATTCACTAAGGAAGAATTATGGTTTCAAAATTATATAATAAAATCAAAGAAAACTTTTAAAAATATGAGAAAAACTATTCTAGAAAATAATGTTTGTAACTACTTAGGGGGCAAATTTTTACATCGTCATCCATCAAATATAATACAATTTGAAATGTCTCACACAATATGCCAACACCCTATAAAATAATATATTTAAAAACCATTACAAAAATTTATTTTTAATTTGATAGACCTCACAGAGAAGAGTTTGACAATGTTTTTTTCAACTTGATCTACACTCATTTAGAAATTTTACAAAATGCCAAAGTTAATAAGCACAAATAATTTTAAATTATAGTATTCAGAAAATATATGTCAAAGTTGAAATAAATCAAATTAATGTATTGTAAAGCAACCAAGTCAAATTGATGCAAAGCTCATCCATGAAATTAATTTGAGTTACATAATAAATTAATAAAATGAAAGTAAAAGTTTGGCAGATTGATATAAAGTTTAGGATAAAATTTAATTCAAAGACATTAAGGACATCAACTATAACAATCTGGATCATGAAATCAAGCATAAATAAAATTGTTTCATAAAGTAAGTAAAAACTTTTGAGGATAATTTTAAAAAATAAAAAAGAATATTTAATTATTTCTAACCTTTTAAGACAAGCCAAGGGATATATTTTTTTTGAAAACACATTTTTTAGAATTACTATAAATTAACAAAGTAATTAAGAATAAAAAATAATTAAGTTTTATTTAAATATTAATAAATTTAAATTGAAGTTTAAATAAGGCAAATTAAAAAAATGTAATATAACAAAATCAAACTGATAAAAAATCACCTAAGAGAAAATCTAAAATTACATAGAAATATAACCTACAAAATAAAAAAAAAATTTAAAAAAGGATAAGTTGGACTAGTGTTACGTTCTATGATGCTAAGAAGATAGTGTAAGATCATCGATCATCAAATTATTTATGAATAAAATACTAATGAAAATGTGGCAAAACCTTAAGTAATGAAATTTTTAGAAAAATAAAAAGTTTTTTTAATACAATAGATCTCATAAAAATGAGTCAAATAATATTTTTTTTCTCTTTATCAATCAGTTAAACATATATAATCAAAATATTAATTTGATATGAAGTAAATATATAGTAAAATTTTAATAACATAAAATTGAAAAAATATAATATAACCAAATCAATTAGATTTATAGGACACACAAGAAGAAAATGAGAATTTTTAATAATATGATAAATTAAAAGCAAACCTTTTGAAGAAATGGGATTAATTGTACTTCAAAGTTGCATTCAATGATCCTCTAGAAATTGAGTCCAAAATTCTCAATCATCAAACAAAATATGATTAAAAATGTCACAAAAGACATGCCAAAAATCGTTAAAAATAAAATATTGAAAAATTAAAAAAAGTTGTAATACAGATAAAAATGAGATTAGATCAATGACATTTTTTTGTATTTAAGACTAATTTTGAATAAAAATGTTTTTTTAAATAAAATAAATAATAAATTATATAATTGAATTGAAATAAAAAAAGTAATGACATAAGTTAAAACTTATGAGAAAGCTACATTCCAAAATACTAAGAAGCATGAGAAACTTTTTTAAAAATCGAATCAAGTATAACTTGAAACATGTCATAAAATTCGCCAAGTTATTGGAAAATAAAATATTTAAAAAAAATTACAAAATGAATAGTACTTAATATAAAGCTCATCGAGACAAGCATAATGGTGTTTGTTTTATCTCAATTAGATCTCATTTGGAATTTCTAAGAATTACAAAAGTAAGATTTCATAAATAATAATAAATTATTATTTTATTTTCAAAGATATAATTAACAAATTTGGAATAAGATAAATTAAACAAATTTAATATAAGTAAGTTAAAGCAATGCATAGAAGACATAAAATAAAATTTAGAGTTTCATGGTTATATAATGAAATCAAAGTGAAGATTTCCAAGAAGTGATATACATTATATGAAAAAGAAGTAATTGTAGATACCAAGAGGATCGTGTGTAACATAGTTAATCATCAAATCAAAATTTGAAATGTAACCTAAAACCTAGTAAACCATAGAACATAAAACATTTAAAATTATAAAATAGATTTATCAATTGCCTAAAGAATGTTGAGGTTAGTACAATGATGTTTGCTTCATCTTGATAAGTGCCCGTTCAAAATTTTTGTAGGTAATTAAAGCAAGTAAAATATAAAACAATAAATTATTTTTTAACAATAGGAAAATAAATAGTAAGCCAAAAAGAGGATAAATATAAAACATTTCATAAACCCAAAAAAAAGATATGTAATGGTTGCACAATAAGAGATTTGTAGTTACATAATAACAAAGTCGCGTAATAGAAAATATTTGAAGAAATTTATAAACTGTTTAGGAAAGTTGGACTTCAATTCACTTAGGTGACTGACTATGGCAATCTTGATCATCAAACCACGTAGAAATTAAAATATATTATAAATCATGAAAAAATCTTAGAAAACATTATTTAAAAATTAAAAAATAAATATTTAAATTGGTAGAGCTCATGAAGTAAAGTGCAACGACCCCCTCCATCTTGATTAAACCTCATTTCCCATTAATAAGAATTATGAAATTAAAAAATCATTAGTAATAAATTACTATTTTAATATTTCGAAAATATTTAAAAAAGATGAAATAAGGTAACCTAAAAAATATATTGTTACCAAATAAAAACGGTCAAAAAGTCAGTAGTGAGACAATTTCGAGTTACACGATAATATAAAAAAATTAAAGGTATGTATTTCAAAAACTATGACAAATTGTATGAGAAATTACATTCCTTAACAATATGTGAATCAAGTGTAGCTTATTTAATAAAGTAAAACCTATAAAATCTCATAAATTAAATATTTAAAATAAAATACTTCATATAATAGAGCTTATCAAGAAGAGTCTAATGGCATTTGCTTCGTCATTATTGAACATAATTTGGAATATTAATAAATTATCAAAGTAAATAAAAAATTTAAAAAAATATTATTTTTACTTTATGTAAAAATGTTTTAATGTTGAATTGAGATAAATTCAAGAAATATAATATAATCAAATGAAAAGCATGTAATGGTTGCACGAGATTAGATTTTGAGTTACATAACAATAAAAACATATTTTGTGAAAATTTTGAAAAAATAAGATAGATTTTTTAGGAGTGTTAGGGTCCATTATAGTGAGTAGATTGAGCATAACATCCATAAAAATTAAATTAAGGATGAATAGAGTATATAGTGAAATGTGCCAAAATGATAAAAAATATTTAAAAATTTAAAAATGAATTTTAAATTAGATAAAACACATCAAGAATAGTTTAATGACATTTTTCTGATAGCGATCAATCCTAGTTTGAATTACTAGTATTTGTAAATTTAAATATGCTTAAATCATAAAAATTATTATTTTAATTTAAATAAGTATATAATAAAGCTAAAATAGGATAATTTGTAGCAATATAAGATAATTAAATCAACGGGAAGTAATGGACGTTAAGAGAAAAATTAAAGTTTGATTGTAATAGAAGTAAATCGATGAAAATAACTTGAATAAATGAAAAAAATTACATGAGAATGCTACATTCAAAGACGCAAAGTAGATCGAACATGTCACTATTAAATGTTAGAAATGGTTTGAATAAAAGTGTAGTTCATTCTTTCCAAACTATGAAAAAAGTAATTTAAAATATAAGAGTAAATATTTAAATGGATAATGCTGTTTGAGATTAATCAAGTGACATTTGTTTCACCTTCATCAATTCTTGTTTAGAATTATTGTGTCTTCATCATAAAGGCTTGTCCTTCGCCATGCATCACTCCCTCACTTAGAAAGATAGAAAAAATCTATTCTTTCTCTGTTTTAACTAAAAAAGATAATTTTATCATATAATATAATTGAGAATATTTATTTATCCCTTTCACCCTTTTTGTATTTTGAATAATAAAAGATGTAACATTTTCTTGATGAGAGTTTCAAAGCATCAGATGAAATGAATGTTTATTGCAAAGCAAAGTTTCATTTAGCTGCCACGAGTTGAAAGCAGTAACTCTTGGAATCTCAATAAAATAACTTAATTCCACATCCTGACATTGATTAAGGTATTAAGGATGTGAGACCCAAACAAGAAAGACGTGGGAAGGGGTTCCTTCACTTTTTTTTTCCTAAGTTCCCCAGAGGTCCCTCTTCATTGACTAGTATGGCAACGAAAGCTAGTTGGTCCATTCAAGGGCATGGATTCATTGCATAGTCAACTATTCAATGAATGAATTGGCCTTTTGAATATTTTTCTATTGAAATGTAATTCTTGCCAAGGTTGTATAATGATACCGATAATCTTTTGATTACTTGAACAGATGAACATAAAAGTGAAGTGTTTATTTGAGGCCCACTTAACATGATTCATTATTCACATAGATTTATATAGGATCAATAGGGATATTACTTATACATATGATGAGAAGCCATACACCAACAAAGCTTCTTTCAATTACTCTGTATGATCAACCACATTTATCAAATTTGAAAAAGAATAATAAGAAATGGTTTACAAAATTTTAGCAGTAGTAAGAAAAATAAAAGGAATAAACACAATAAATAAAATTCTTAATTCCAATTGAAACATTATGAATGTAGGGTGCTGGGAAATAATGGAAAGAACCAAATGGAGAGAAGCAAGTGAAGTAGAAGATTTGTCACAAGCAAGTCATGGAAGTGGAGTTGCCAATTTGATTGACCCAAATTAAATTTTTGTTAGAATAATTAACCAAAGAACTCATGGAATTTTGTTGAAACATTTTTTCTTTTTCTTTATTTCCAGAATGATTGAGTTAGGATGAGGGAACAACCACTCTGCACTGCATGATGACATCTGGCTTAAAGACGACTCAAACAAACATAAAAAAAGAGATTTCAGAAATCGATTCAAACCCTATGTGCACCTTTAGATCCATACAATTTGATTTCAAAGAATAAAGGGAAATAACATTGAATTTTCATAGTCATACTATGCATACTCAAGGCAATGTTATTTTCTCAAAAATAGATGAATTCAGAAGTACACCACTGAGAATCTAAGGATATTCTTAAACTATCTGCCATGAAACTTTTTTTAATGTGTAAAAGACATTCCGAATAAGTTCCACCATTGGATACTTTCTTCTTTTGCTACATTAATTGTGAGAGAAGTGATTGAGGAATCCTCTTTTTTGATCTGACCCTTCCACTTCTAAATTTTGTGTATCCTAGATTCACATAATTCATGTAGTGCATGGAAGTTATCCTTGGAGCATGCTTTGTTGAAGTCTTGAAATTTGATGTAGACATGGGGCCTTGTATCACTTCAAAATAAAAGACTAATGTGCATTGATATGGCCTCGGGCTTTTTTCCAATAAAGCCAATCAACATTCCTCAAAGGAAACATTTGAGCGAGCTTTGGAATAAGAAGTTATTAAGAGATTAAACATGGGGACCGTGAATGTCTTATGTATGAATTGGAGGTTGATTTTTCATATCTTTTGAGATCCCCCCAACAATATAGTGTCAAATATAGTCTACTAAGCCAATAGGATCAAATAAGAGGAAGTTTCTTTCTGAGAAGGTCATGCGCCAACCCTCATTGAGTAAAGATGGGTTGTAATTGTATAATAGAATCTAACAATCATATCTTAGTAGTGATAGAAGAATTCTTTCCATGACATGAAACAGAGAAGAATCAAAGGAAAAAAGTTCAAGTGTTTCTTTAATAAAAGTGGGTTTCCACTCATGCTTTTCTAATAGCTTGCCTCCCTTGTAATGTATTGATCTTCCCTAGAAACTCGCTAAAAACTTTTGAGAATTTATATAGAAAGAACATACACGTAGAGGAACACTAATCATTGATAAACAACCCTACTCACTTCAAACAAATGCGCTCTCATCTCAGTATTTGCTTTGTTTGCCTTACAAAAGTAAGTTAACATATGCAATGATAAATTATTTTTTATATTAAATAAATATATGTTAAAGCTAAAATTAGAGATATTAAACTAATTTGATATAACTAAATGAAACTAATGTGAGGGCAATGATAGGATAATTAGAGTTTCATAGTAACATGACTAAGTGAAAGCAAACAATTTCATATAACATGTTAAATTACATAGGAAGACAATATTTTAATGTCCAAAGGAGATCAAGTTTAGCATACTCGATTTTCTAGTCATGTATGAGTTTAAATGACTTGTAAAGCATACAAAAACTCTCAAAAATTAAATATAAGGAAATATATAACAATGTTCATTTAGTTAATTAGATTGACCCGATCAAAATTTATATTTGAATTTTTAGTAAATAAGCAATAAAGCTAAAAAAAGATAAATAGCAGAAATATAATTAAACCAAATCAAAGTGATGTGAATATGATACAAGAGAAGAATTAGAGCTTAATAAGAATATATCAAAATGAAAGCAAAATATTTTAATAAATTAGATGAATTTTATCAGAAAGCTACATTCAAAGATAATAAGAAGATAATGTGGAACATCGAACATCATCAAATAATGTGAGAATTAAAATATCTAATAACGCTATAAATTTTGTTTTGACTTTTCTTTATTTCACCTATTTTGGAATTATTGAAAACTGTAAATTTAATTTAGCATAAAAAGTAATAACTTATTGTCTTAGTATTATGTAAATATATATTAAAGCTAAAATAAGATAAATTATACAAATATAATATAAAAAAATCAAAGTGATGTAAAGATCAAACCAAAGAAAATTTAGAGTAATATAATGTTTAACTAAATTAAATATAAAACTTTAGTGAAATTAGATAAATTATAGGGAAAATGTTTCATTCCTTCATAACAAGCAAATTGCATGCAAAAATTCTTACTTGTCAAATTAAATCGAAATTAAAATGTCTCATAAAATATTAAAAAACACAAGAAAATAAAAGTTTAAAAATATAAAAAATAGTACTTAATTTGATAAATCTTGTTTAGGTAAGAGCAAAGATTTTGTTCCTCCTTAATCTATCTTCATTTAAAATTACTAACATTTATTAAAGTAAATCAAAAATTATATTTTTTAATATATATATGTATATATACATATATATTAAATCAAAAATGAGATTTATTTGTGTAGTCTTTGATAACCCAAAGAAAGGCATGCAAAGGTCATAAGAAAGGAGAATTGGTGTTAAATAGTAATATATCCAAATTAAAGCAAAAATGTTTAGCAAAGCAGATAAATTGCATTACGAAATATGTCAAAACCTTAAAAAATGAAATATTTAAACATATAAAAAATGAATTATAAATTTAATTAAGCTCATCAAGCAAGAGTCCAATAACGTTTACTTCATCACAATAGGACTTCATTTTAAATTACTATGAATTGTGGAATTTAATAAGCATACAAAATGATAAATTATTATTTTTATAATAATTAAATTTATAATAATGGTAAACAATGATAAATTCAAGTGATATAATATAACCAAATCAAAGATATATAAATATAACATTTTCAGAAAATTAAAGTCTCATAATAATATAACCAAATAAAAAGAACCACTTGAATAAACGATAAAAATAGCAAATAAAATCTACATTACAGCAAGCTAAAAATATAAAATATGATGTATAATTTATCTAAATTTATTAAATAATACTTATCGAGATGGGTCCATTGACATTTATTTTTCCATGAGAGGACCTATTTAGGGCTTACTACAAATTATTAAAATTAATTAAAATAAATAAGAATAAATTATTTTTTTTAGGACGAAGTAAATATCACATAAAGTTGAATTGAGAACAATTAAACCATTGTATTCTCTAAAAATTAAAGCAGTGTAAACTTCAAGTGAAAACAAAACTATAGTTTCTTCATGATGTAGGAAAATGCAACATAAAAATTTGATGAAATAAGATAAGTTGTACAAAAAAGTTGCATTTTAAGATACAAAGAGTATTAAGTGTAACATACTCTTTTAGCAAAGTAGATTCTATGAAAATGTATTGTAAAATATGTAAAAAAAACAAATATGTAAAAGAATTTTAAAAGAAATATTTTTGTGATAGAGTTCATCTAGACAAATCAAATAATGTTTATTTTGTGACCATTGGACCTTGTTTTAAATTATAATGAATTATCAAAGAAAAAAGCACAAAAATACAAAAAAAATTAACAATTGAGAAATAGAAATCTCTCATTAAGTGTAATGGAACCCTAGAAGATAAATTTTGTGAAAAATATATTTATAAAAAATTAATATAGGATCACTAAAGAAAGGAGATAAATTTCTTCGAAAGGTTGCTTTCCATTATACTATGGAATTTTACTATAAGATCATTCATGGAAAAGTTTGATATCAATCAAAATGTATCATAAAATATATACTAAAATAACAAAAGAAATTTAAAATATTTAAATTGTTCAATTAGTTAGAACTCATCAAAATTTGTTATACGACACTTTTTTTCACGAGTGGACGCTATTTTTAATTTAGTATAATTATACAATAAGATTAGTAAAAATAATAATGAATTAATATTTCTATATTAAGTAATTATATAACAAAGCTAAAACAAGACAAATTGAAGTAATATAATATAATTAATTAAAAGTGACATATTGGTTACATGCAAAAAATTAAAGCTATATACTATGATAAGAAACCAAAGTAATAAAATTTTAAAAAAATAAGATAAATAACAATGGAAGTTATGTTCCAAGATGGTGAAGGGGTTATGTATAACATCCTCTATTATCAAAACATATATAAATATATGTGTCTCATTATTCACTCATACAATTAACAAAATTGTTAAAAATAATAAAATAAATAATTAATTATAACGAGGTCATCAAGACAAGTCTACAGACATGTTTAATCTTGATTGAACTGCATTTAGAATTACTATGAATGAGAAAAATTAATAAGAACAAATAATAATAGATCCTTGTTTCAATATTAAGTTAGCAAATACTAAAGTTAAGAAGGGATAAATCAAAGTAAAGTAATACAACAAAATCAAAAGTGATAAAGCAGTCACACAAGAGCAGAATTAGAATTTCATAGTAGTTTATTGCAATCAAGGAAAAATATTTGAAGAAATGAGATACATTGTGTGGGAGTATTTCTTTTCGAGATATTTAAAAGACCACTTGTAACACCTTGGATTGTAAAATGTGATACAAAACAAAAATGTCTCATGAAAAGATTCCAAAGCCCTTGAAAGTAAAATATTTCAAAATAAAAAATAAATATTTAATTTGGTAGTGTTCGTATAGACTTGTCACATGATTTAGATTTCATCGTGACTGAGTGTAAAATTCTCGACCATAAAATTATGTATTAATCAATGTACCTCGTATAGCATGCAAAACTTTATAAAAATAAAATAAAAAATATAAAATAAAAACTTAATTAAATAGAGCTACTTGAGAAGAGTCAAACAAATTATTTTTGAGTGCATTGAATGTCATTTTGAATTACTATTAATTGCCATTGAAGATAAGCATAACTAATGATAAATGTTTTTTTATTATTAAGTAAATACATATGCTAAAGTCAAAAGATGATCAATTAAAGCAATATAATATAAATAATAAAAACAATATAAAAGTCATAAGAAAAGAGATTTAGAATTACACAGTAATTTAGCATGCTTTTTTTCATTTCAATTTTTACCATATTTAATAATTTGAGATGCAACACTTGATCTCCTTAATATATTGGAAGGTAGCTTTATAGTACAATATTTCTAATTTTGTTAAATTTTAGCCTTCATTTTCTTGTATTACTATGTAAGTCTAAATCTTTTCTCGTTTGAACTTTACATTGTTATGATTACTATTATTATAATACTTCAATTTGTCCTGCTATAAGTATTATTATATATTTACTTAATATTAAAAGATATTTACTATTATTATTGCTTATTTACTTTGGCATTCAAAGAAAGTCCAAAAAAAGCTTGATTGAGGCAAAATAAACATCATGGGACTAATCTCGTGGAGATTAATCCAACCAAATATTCACCTTTATAAATTTAAATATTCCATTTTTCATCATTTTGGCATACACTAAATGATATTTAGATTTGTGCTGATTTAATCATTAAGGATTTTACATATGATCTCCCCAGTATCACGAAATACAGTTATCCTATATATTTTTACCTTGGCCTTCAAATTTTTATTTTTGATTTGGTAATATTATTTTGTAACTATAGTTCTATACTCATTTGTCCTTAAGTGCCTTTGATTTAGTTATATTATATTTCTTTGATTAATTTTATCTTAGTTATGATAGATATTTATTTTTCTTTAAAATGATAATCTATTATTATTATTTATGTTTATTTATTTTTTGTAATTCATAGCTATTAAAATTAAGGTCTAATAAAGCAAAAACATACCATCAAACTCATGTCAATAGGAATTATGAAAATTTATATTTATTATTTTTAATTTTAAATATTATATTTTCTAGATTTCTAGCATGTTTATTACACATTTGAGTCATAATGGAGTTGGTCATGAGGATGTCAAGCTCAATCTTATTCGTAACTTGGAATGCAATCTTCTTCAGCAATTTTTCTCATTTCTTCAAATGTTTCACATTGTTTTTGTTATATTTCCATGTAAATCTAAACCTCCTCTTATGTTTTTACTTCACTTTGATTTAGTGACATCATATTGCTCTAAATTATCAAATTTTACTTTTAAAACATATTTACATAATATTTGAAAAACATTTATTAATATGTAAGCTTATTAACATTGCTAACTTTGTTGTTACAAAAGGATGATCGATTGAGATGGAACAAACTTGGTTCGATTTTTTTGGCAACCACTATAGAATTATATGTTAATATTTATATTTTGAAATATTTTATTTTTAAGCGATTAGCCACCTGTTTTGAGACATTTCGATTCTTAATGATTTTGATGATCTAGTTGTTACACTTCATGTCCTTAGTTCCATGGAATGTAGCTTTCATGCATAATTTTTCTCATTTCTTTAGAAATTTTGCTTTATTGTTGTTAAATTAATATATAACTTTGAATTACCACTTTTGTGACCTTTACATGTCTTTGAATTGGTTATATTATATTTCTTAAATTGACCCCTTTTCAGCTTCAATATATATCTACTTGACAGTAAAATAAATATCCATAATTATTTAAGTTTATTTATTTTTGCAATTTAGGGTAAATCCAAATGAGGTCCAATAAGAAACAAAGATTGTTGAACTTATCTCAATGAACTCTTTCAATAAAATACTCATTTTTCTATTTGTAATATTTAGTTTTAAGCATTTTTGCTTGCTTTACAAGATCTTTGATTCATACAAAATATGACGATTGAGGATGTTACGGTTGAACTTATTAGTATCTTGGAATTCAACCATCTATATAATGTATCTCATTTTTTAAAATGATTTGCGCTAAAAGGTAACTATAAATATATTATCATGTGGCCCTTGCATTGCTTTGATTTTTATTTCTTTTATTAATTAATAATAATTTCAGATAAGGTTTTATAGCATTTATCAAGGCATGCTCAACAAACTTTTTTTTTCTCGACCATACCTCGTTTGGAATTATTATGATTTTCAAAATCCAAACATTTTGAGATAATAAAATTTTTTTTTGTAATGTTAAATTAAACTAATATTAATGATAAATTAAGATAAATTAATGTGTCATAATATCATTAAATCGAAAGAATGTAAAGGTAACAAAGAGTATATTTTGAGTTACATAGAAATACAATTGAAATATCTTAGGAAATATTAAATAAAAGGAAAATTAGACTCGAAAAGCTTGTTTCTAAGATACCAAAAATATTGAGTATGAATTGTCAATATCTAAAATAGTTGCAAATTGTAATGCCTCTAAAATCATGCAAAAACTTGGAAAATATAATATTTGAAAATATAGACATAAATTATATGTCTTGAACAAACTTCATTTGACATTATTTTTAATTACATGGTAAGTAAGCATAACTAATTTAATTTTTTGTTTTAGCTTTAATAAATATACATTAAAGAAAAAAATGAGATAAATTATATGTGAATGTTCCATTCCATGATACTAAAGAGATTTTGTACAAGAAGCTCAATCTTCAAATTTGGTACAAATTAAAATAATTGTCAAATAATTGCAAAACTATTAAAACTAAAATATTTTAAAATGTAAAAATTAGTATTTAATGGATAGAGTATTTTGAGATGAGTTCAACTAATTTTTTTGTAAATTGATATTTGTTAGGAATTAATACAAATTTCAATATTAAATAAACATTTAAAGCTAAAATAATTATCATAATAGATGAGATTTGGAGTTACATTGTAATATAGAGTAATTTAACAAAAAATTTGAACAAATGACATAAATAATAAGAAAAAAATGAATTACAAGTTGCTACACAAATTATTTCTAGCATTTGCACTCATTTAATTTGGTTCGAATCAAAATTGTTAAAAAAAATTGAGTTGTTAGATATTAAGTACATGAATCGTAACATTATCAATCATCAAATAAGATACAAATCAAAATAGTCATATAATTACAACTAATATTTAAAAGTAAATTATTTAAAAATTAAAAAAATATATATATTTAATTTGATAGAACTTATCAAGGCGAGTCTAATAGTTGTTGTTTTACCTCAACTAAACTTTTCTTAGAATTACAAGGAATTGTGAAAGTAAATTAGTAGAATTAATAGCGAATTGTTGTTTTAGTGCTAAAATGAGATAAATTTAAATAATGTAGTATCGTTAAATCAAAGTGATGCAAAGGCCACAAGAGAAGAGAAAAATAGATCATTGTAATCTTAAAAAACAAAACTAGGAAGTTGAAAAACTGAGAAATCATATAAAGAAATTGTAATTCAAGATACCAAGAAGATCAAATTTAACATTTTCAATTGTTAAATAATTTATGAATTAGAAAGTCTCACAGAACTTCCCAAAACTTTATAATAAAAAATATATAAAAATAAAAGAAAATGTGTTTTTAATTGGATAAAAGTCATTGAGATGAATCTAATAAAGTTCATTTCACAACAAACATAGCTCTTTTGAAATTACAACTAATTACAAAAGTATATTAGCCAAAATAATATTGAATTTTTTTGTAATAACTAAGTATATAACAAAAAAAACAAGATAAATTAAAATAATGTAATATAAAAAAATAAAAATGATATAAAGGAAAAATTGAAAGAAAAATAGACTTACATATAAGCACAAAATTAGAATGACAAAGATAAAAATTTCTAGGAAAGCTGCTTTAAAAGATAATGAGGAGATTAAGTGTAACACCTTTATCATTAAAGAAAATATATAAAAAGTGGATATTTATACTTATAGAGTTCATCAAGATAAGTATAACATGAATTATTTTATATCAATATGACCTCACTATGAATTACTATCAATTAATAAAAAAATAATAAATTTTAACTTTAATGTTAAGTAGTTAAATATATTAATGATTAAATGAGATAAATTTAATTGATGTAATATAAACGATTCATAGCAATGTAATGATCTCAAGATAAATAATTTAGAGTTAAATAATAAATAACAAAATAAAAGTGAAAAGTTTGAATAAATTATGTAAACTTTCTTAGAATTTTTCATTCTAAAAAAGTAAAAAGATGAAGTATAACATCCTTGATTATAAAATTAAGTATTAATTGTAAAGGCCCATAAAGTATGCTAAGATTTTACAAAATAAAATTTTAAAAGAAATATAAAAATTATTTTGTAATTTGATAGAATTAGTTGAGATAAGTCCAACAAAGTTTATTTTGTCTCTATCTAACTTAATTTGGAATTACTACAAACTAATAATCTAAATATGTTTAATAAATAATCACTTATTTTTTCAAAAATTACTAAAAATAAAATAAGGTTGAAAAAACATAAATTGAGCTAATACAATTTATCCAAATTAAAGTGATGTAAAGCTCACATATGGAAAAAATAATAATTCATAACAAACTAACCAAGTCAAATCGAAAATTCTAGAAAAGCTATATAAATTATGTGGGAAAGCTAAATAAAAAACTCTATAGATATCATGTAAAAAGTTCTTAATAGTAAAAGTTTTTAAAAATCAAAGTTTGTCATGAATCTTGTCAAATCCTTAGAAAAAATTTTAAAAATATAAAAAATATTTATATTCCATTGGAAGGAACTATTCGAGACATGTCCAATAATTTTCATTTCAACTTGACCAAACATCATTTCAACAAACAATGAATAAGTAAATAAAGTAGAGATAAAAATTAAAAAAAAGTTTTTTAAATATTAAGTAAATATGTATTGAAGCTAAAATGATATTAATTAAAAGAGAAATAATACAAATGAAGAAAAGTTATATGATGGTCACACTAGAGAAAAATTAGGCCTTCAATGTAAAATAACCAAAATCATCAAAATATTTGAAGAAATAAGACAAATTGTATAGAACAAATTCATTTTAAGATGCGAAGGACGTTGATTGCAACATTACCTATCATCAAAGAAGGTATATTTTTAAATATCTCATAAATCAAGGAAAAACATAGATAATTAAATATTTCAAAGTATAAAAAATAAAAATTCAACTTGGTATTTGTAGTAAAGACATGTAAAAAAAATTTTAATTCCTCTCAAACGTACATTGTTTGGAATTACTACAAATTACCAAAGGAAAAAAGTATAAATAATATAAAAATATTTTTGTTAAGAGTAAGTACATATATAATAAATTTGAAGCATTACATAATCAAATAAAATTGATGTTGAGATCATACAAGATGAGAAATAAGGTTCTTAGAAATATTAAGATATAAACTTTAACATCCTGGTTTATCAAATTATGTATGAATAAATAAGTCCTGTAAAACATGTAGAAAACCTACAAAATAAAAAAATTAAAACTGCAAAAATGTGTATATTTAATTGGATATAGCTTGCAGGGACAACTTTGACGAAGTCGTTTTGTGTGCATCACGTCTCATTAAACATTACTATTAATATAAAAAGTATATTAATCTAAATAATAGTAAATTATTATTTTAATACTTGTTAAATATATTTTATATTAAAATTGTATAAAGTGAAGAAAAGTAACTTAATAAAATCAAAGTGTATCATCTATATAAATGAGATAAATTATTCAAAAAAGTTGTAATCCACAATATTCAAAAGATGGTGTGTATCATCCGTAATTATCATATCAAGTATGAATAAAATTTTATATAAAAGTGCTCCAAAGAAATTTTAAATAAGATTCTTACGAATATAAATTTAAAATTTTATGGAAAATAGATCATCGACGAGACTCAAATAAAGTTTTGCATCTTGATTAGAGCTTGAATAGGGTTTCTACAAATTAATAATAATAAAACATAAATAATAAAAAATAATATTTTTAATATTTAATAGATATATAATAATTCTGAAATGTGATAAATAGTAGAAAAGTACAACTATAAAATCAAAGCAATTTAATGGTCTTGCGAGTGTAGATGTAGAGTTACATAGTAAAATGATAATGCCTAACAAAAAAAATTAAATAAATGTGATAAATTATGAAGAAATATCATATTCCAAGATAATTAAATGATCAAGTGTAATATCCTTAATTACCAAATTAGTTAATGCTTGAAATGTGATGTAAATTGTTCAAAAATCTTAAACAATAATATATTAAAAAACATAAAAATTAATATTTCATTTGTTAGGGCTCGTCAGGACAACTCAATGAATTCTTTTTGTCTTGATTTGACCTCAATTTTTATTACTATGAATTTCCAAATAAAAAACATAAATAATAGTAAGTTCTTATATTAATATTAAGAAAATAAATTTTAAAATTTATATAGGGTAAATTGTGTGGGATTGTTTCATTTCAAGGTACTAAGAATGAAATGTAAAATCATTAATTGTTAAATAAGGTAAAATTTTTAATGTGTCATAGAGCATGTAAAACCCTATGTAAAAGACATTTAAAATTATAAAATAAATATTTTATTAGATAGCAGTACTCAAGATGAGTCAATCAGGTTTTAATTAATATGCATCAATCAAGTTTTAACCTTAAGTTATAAATTTTGAAGCTAAAAAAATTAAAATGGACCAATGTAATGTAATCAGACCAAAGAGATGTAATCATCACATCAGAGAGGATTTAGAGTTATTTGGTAAAGAACCAATTCAAGGCAAAAAATTTGAGGAAATGATATAAAGTTTCTAAGAAAGTCACATTTCATGACACTAAGGTGATCGAATGTGACATCCTTGATTATCAAATCATGTGAGTGTTGAAATATCCTATAAGGTCCATTAAAGCCTATAAAGTATTGAAATATCTTGCAAAATTGAAGTTTATTTTGTGTCAAATAGCCCTCATTTTGAACTATTGTGAATTAAAACAAAAAATTGTCATCTTGTTATTAATTAAATATATATTAAAAACAAAATGAGATAAATTGAAGATATCTAACATAATCAAACCAAAGCAATTTAATGGTAAAAAAATAGAACTGGAGTTAAGTCGTAATAAACCCACATCAAAATAATATATTTGAAAAAGACGATAAATTGTGTAGAAAAGTTGCATTTAGAGATATTAAGGAGAAGGATTGTAACATCATCGATTATCAAACTAGGTACTAAAAAAATCTCCTAAACTGTGCCAAAAAATAGATTATGATATATCTAACAATATGAAAATGAATATTTAATTAGATGGAATCCATTAAGATGGCTCCAATAATATTGTTTGTTTTTTATCAAATAAAATTTTGAATTACCATGATTTACATAAATAAATAACCATAAATAATTATAAAGTATTATTTTAATAGTTTAAGTAAATACATAATAAATAAATAATTATGTGAATTAAAGCACTATAATATAACAAAATTTAGTCCACGTATAGGCTGCATAAGAGTAGAAATAACGTTCATGGTAGTATAACCAAATAAAATTTAAAAAATTGAATAAATGACAGAAATTGTACAGGAATGTCGAATTTTTAAATACCAAGGAGATTGAGATGAACATCCTCGATCCTAAATGTTGGTATATATAAAAATGTGTGTAAAATGGTACCAGAACTAAAGAAAATAAAATATCTTTATATATAAAAAATATGTACTTATTATGTAATACTCTTCTCATAAGAATAATAATAAATATTGAAATATTTATTTCATCATATTATGTAAATATATATTAATTTTGAAAAGTGGTAAATTGAAGCTATATAATTTAACCATATCAAAATAATGTAAAGCACACGAGAGAAGATGTTTTTAGTTACACAGTAAAATAATAAAACAAAAGCAAACTTTTTTGAGAAATGAGATAAATTGTATGTGATAATCACTTTTAAACTCACTAAGGAGATATAAAGTAACATACTCACTTTTCAAAGAAAATGTAAATCAAATATGTAGTGAGACATGGCAAAATACTAGAAAATAAATCATTTAAAAACATAAAATTAATATTGAATTTTCCCTAGTTTGGAATTACTACAAATAATGAAATTATATAAGAATAAATAATAATAAAATATTACTTCAATACTAAGTAAATTTATATTAATGCTAAAATGAGAAAAATTAGGAAAAGTGATATAGATCACACTAGAGGAGATTGAGGTGTATAGTGTAACTAAACAAACTAAAAAAAATTTGAATAAAAAGGCCATTTACTTGGGATAATTGAACTAAAAGATACATAAGGGATTGATTGTAGCATCTTCAACCATCATATTAGGTACAAATCAAGAAGTTTCTTAAAGAAAGACAACAACACAAAAATAAAAATTTGTAAGAAAATTAAATGAATATATAATTCGATGAAGAGCACGAGGACATTTCTAATGATTTATAGTTTTTTTAAATAAGATCTTCTATTAAATTTCTTAAACTTATAAAATAAAAAAGCAAAAAATAATAAATTATTATTTTAATAATAAAGCAACATTTATTAATGCTAGAAAGAGAATAAGTTGAAGTAATGTATTATCAGCAAAAAATTGATAGCAAAAAAGTTGAATAAATTATATAAATCGGGGGTGACTGTTGAATTAAAAAATATTAAGGATATCAAGTGTAACATTCTTAATCGTCGAATTATTACGAATCTAGAAGTTTCGTAAAGATTACTAAAACCTGTTAAAATAAAATATTTGAAAAATATAAGAAGTGAATATTTAAAAAAATAGATTTTGTCAAGATGAATCAAAAAATGTTTGTTTCACTTTTGATTAGACTTTGCGTATAATTTCTTAAGATTTTCAAAGCAAATAAACATAAACAATATTTAATTTTCATTTTGGTATTATGTAAATATATATTAAAGTTGAAATGAGATAAATTAAGATAATTTAATATTAAAAATAATATAAAATCGACATTGATTCGAAGCTTAGATTTATATTGTAATATAGCCAAATCAAAACAAAAATTTTGAATAAATTAGAATTTTTAATGAGAAAAGTTTATTTAAATCTAGTAAAGAGATCAAATGCATCATCATCTATTAATAAATAATGTTTGAATGAAAATATTTCATAAAACATATGAAAATACAAGAAATTAAAAATATTTAAAAAACATAAAATTTAATGTTTTTTTGGGTAAAACACGCTGAGTCGTGGCTAATTACATTTGTTTAGTTTGGATTTGACTTCATTTCCAAATATTGGCAATTACAAACTTTAATAAGTGTAACGAATAATAAAATACAATTTTGTATTAATTAAACATACATTGTACCTTACATAAGAAAAATTAGAGTAGTGTAAAATTTCCAAATAAAAACAATATAAATGTAAGAGGAGATTTAAAAATATATTATCAAGTAACAAAATTAAAAGAAAATATTTGAAGAAGTAAGATAACTTTTTTTGGAAGTTGCTTTCAAAGAAAATAAAAATTTGTGTAAAGACTTAAATTATCAAATCAGATAAGTGAAAAAATCTAAGGAAATAAAAAATTTGAAAAAAGGAAAAAGATTATTTAATTACAAAAACGTGCCAGGATGAGTCTAACGACTTTTGTTTCATCTCAATCTAATCTCATTTAGAATTATAACGAATTCTAAAATTAAATCAATAATAATAAAAATAAATTATTGTTATAAAATTAATTAAAAACATTATAAAGCTAAGATGAGGCAATTTGATACAATGTAGTATTACAAAATTAATGCGATGCAAACGACATTTGAGAGGAGATTTATGGTCAAAATGTAATATAACCCAATCAAAGTGAAAAATTTTAAAAATGAGATAAGTTATGCAAAAAACCTACATTGATCGTGCAAAGTACATAAAGTGTAACTTTTTTAATCTTAAACAAGGTATAACAAAAACATCAGTTGAAATCAGCAACAGTCCTAAAAATAAAAAATTTAGGAATCCAGAAAGAAAAATATAATCATATATAGTTAATCAAGATGTGTCCAATGACATTTCATTCCTACCTGTCGAATCATGTTTAGAATTCTTTGAGTTAACAAACAAAATAAACATATATAATAATAAAGTATTATTTTAATATTAAGTATATATATATATATATATTAAAAGTAAAATGAGATAAATTGAAGCAATATAAAATAACCACATAAAGGTGATGCAAATTTGACATAAGATGAGATTTAACATTTCCAAATAATATAACAAAATAAAAATAAAAAATTTGAAGGAAAGAGATAAGTTTTAAAGGAATGCCCCTTTGAGCATGCAAAGTCTTAGAAAATAAACGAATTTAAAAATATAAAATAAAACAATTAGGTGCATAGATGTTGTGGAGATGAATATGATAAAATTTTTCTCGCCATCATCAAATATCATTTGAAATTACTATTAATTTCCTAAGCAAGTAAGGACAACTAAAAAAATTATTGCACTGATATTAATTAAATATATAATAAAGCTTAAATTAGAAAAATTGAAAAAATTTAATATAACCAATTCAAAGCAACATAAAAGTCACACAAAAGTAGATTTAGAGCCAAAGTTTAATATAACCACATCAAAGAAAACAATTTGAGGAAATCAAATAAATTGTGCACAAAGTTATGTTCCAATATTAAAAGGAGAACGAGTGTGGCATCCTCTATCATTTAATTGGATACCAACCAATAAGTCTTGTAAAGCATGCCAAATATTAAAAAAACAAAACATTTGTTAAAAAATAAATATTTAATTTGTTAAAGCATGCTGGGGCAAGTCAAAAAATATTTTTTTTGTCATTATCAAAGCTTGTTTTGAAGTTACTATGAAAAACAAAAGTAAATAAGCTTCATTAATAAAAAATATTATTTTCATAAAATTGAATATATATTAAATTTGAAATGACATAAATTGAAGTGATGTTAAATAATCAAATCAAATGGATGTAAAGGTCACAATAGATGGCATTTAAGATTACGTACTAATATAAGCACATAAAAGTGAAAACTTCAAATAAAGGAGTTAAATTTTATGACAAAGTACACCTCTAGGAAACTTGGGTTATCAAGTGCAACATACTCAATCATCAATTCAAACATGATTTGAAATATTTAATGAAGTATGCCAAACTTTTAAAAAATTTTGTTTAAAATAAAATAAATATATTTAATTTGGTAGTGCCCCTCGATAGGAGCCAATGATGTTTATTTCATTTCAAATAGTTCTCTTTTGCAAATATTTCAAAATTCCAATTGAATAAAAAGAAATAATTATAAATTATTATTTTAATAATAAATAAATATAAATAAATGTTAAAAAAAAAAGTTAAATCCAATAATGCAATATAAAAAAATGAAAGCTTTATTCACACAAGATGAGATTTACACTTGCATAATAACATAACTAAATTAAAAAAATTTAAAAAATGAGATAAATTATACATGAACACTACTTTACAAGATGTTAAAGTTTTCAAGTAGAACATCACCATTTCATCAATTCAACTATCAGTCAAAATATCTCAACTAGGTGTTAGAACAATAACGAAAAAAAATATTTAAAAAATATAAAAATGAATATTTAATTTTATATAGCTCATTATGATGAGTCAAATGAGGTTTGCTTTATTTAGAAGAAAAATTGTTTGGGATTAATGTGAATTACCAAGATAGATAATCATAAATTTTTCTTCTTATTTAATGTAAAATTTATGTTAAGGTTGAATTAAGATGAATTGAAGCAATACAATATAAATAAATAGATGACAAGTGATGTAAAAAAAGATGAGATTTATAGTGACAACTGATGTAACAAAAAAAAACAAAGAAGCTTGAATAAATGGCATAAATTATACTAATAAGTTGCAACCAAACATACTATAAACACCGAATGAAACAAACTTGATCGTTAGATCCATAAAGTTTTGTAAAGCTTGTCAAAGCCATATACAAAGAATTTTGATGATACGAAAAAAGTTTTGTTCCCAAAGAGATTCTTAAAATGAGTGTAATGAAGTTTATGTCATCTCCTTCAAAACTTCTTCAAAATTTTTATGAATTACCAAAATAGAAAAGAACATATAATTTAAAATTATTATTTTAGGATTAAGTAAATATATATTAAAAATAAAATAAGATAAATTAAAAAGCGTATAATTTGACTAAATATAAGTTTTGAAATTGTCACATATGAGGAGACTGAATTTTATAGGAATATAACAAAATGAAAACAAAAAATTTGAGCAATTGAGACAACTTCTATAGGAGAGTTGTTTCCCAAGATGCTAACACATTTGAGTGTGCATTGCTTACTCAAAAAATAAGGAACAAGTTGAAAAAAATCATAAAGGGTCAAAAAAGAAAAAAAGAGTATTTATTAATATACAAAAAGAATATTTTTTTATAGAGCTTGTTAGGATGAGTACTTCACTACTTGTTTCTCTTGATGAGACCTCATATGAAATTACTATGAATTACCAAAGTTATTAAAACATAAGAATAATAAATTATTAATTTAATATCCAAATAAATATGTACTAAAGTTAAAATAAGATTAATTGAAGTAATGTAAAATCTCACTAAAGAAGATGTCTAAATTTAAATGATAAAATAACAAAATTGAAGCAAGAAATTAGAAGAAATAAGATAAATTTTGCATAGTAGTAGTATTCCAAGATACTAAAAGTATTGAGTATGACATTCTTGACTATCAAAATAACTGCAAATAAAAATGTCTCACAATACATGCTAAAAAATAAAAATAATTTAAAAAACTAATGATATTTTTTTTGCCTCGATTAGACCTCACTCTAAATTAGTAGAATTACTAAATTAAATAATCTTAAACCAACAAAGTACTATTTAAACGTCATGTAAAGATATATTAAAGCTAAGGATGTAAATTGCATTTCAAGATACTAGTGAGTGGAATGTAACATCATCGATTCTCAAGTTAGTTACAAATGAAAAGTGTAATAAAATGTGCTTTAACCCTAAAAAATAAATGTTTAAAAAATAAAAAATAGTATTTAATTGAATAGATCTCATCATGATGAGCGTGATGAAGTTTTTTTTCTTTCAATTAGAGCTAATTTGGAATAATTATGAATTACTTATATAAATAAGCACAAATATTTATACTTGATCATAAATATTAACAAAAACTATATTAAAGAAGAATTGAGATAAATTCAAAAAATATAATCTTGCCAAATAAAAGCAAAGTACAAGTCAAGTGAGAGGACATTTTTGGTTATATAATAAAATAACTAAATCAAAGCGAAACAATTGAACAAATGTTATAAATTATATAACAAATTTATAGTCTAAGTTACTTAAGGGATTGAATATAGCATCGTTGATCATTAAATATGATTCAAATCAAAATTTCTTGTGAGAGATAAGAAAAAATGTTTAATTAGATAGTGCACATGAAGATGAACGTATCATTTTGTTTCAATTCAAATGGACCTAAATTGAAAAATTTAAAATTAACAAGGAAAATAACCATAAAAATAATAAATTATTTATATAATATTAAATAAATATATGTTAATGTTGATATGAGATATGTTGAAGAAATGTAGCAAAGAAAAATTTTATCTCAAGGTTAGATGAGATAGTTGAATTCCTCTATGAGATGGAGTGGCCGAATTTAAAGGCCACATGAGTGGTAAATTTGAAATTTAAAGTTATACAATACAATCAAAGTAAAAAATGTGAAGAAATAATGTGATTATGTTAGAAAGTTGTATTTCAAAGTGCTAAGAAGATCAAGTTCGTCATCATTGAGAATTAAATTAGATTACAATATAAATATCTCATAAAGTATATAAAAAGCTTAGAGAATAAAATATTTTTTAAAAAATTAAAAATGAATATTTTATTTTGTTTTATGTGATGAGAATAGTTGGTAAGACTTGTTTTATCTCGGGTTGACATTGTTTGGAATACTGAAAATTATAAAATTAAATGAAAATAAAAAATAAAACTTATTACTTTATTAGGAAAACATTTATTACACCTGAAAAAGATTAATTGAAGCAAAGTAATAAAGGAAATTAAAGTGATCTAAAGTGAAAACTAGAGGACATGATGGATTTAAAAATTATTCTAAACAAATCAAAGAAAATATTTTGAAGAAATAAGATAGATTTTATGAAAAACATGAACACCAACATAAAAAGGTGATTAAGAGTAATATCCTCATGCTTCAAATAAGGCATAACTGAAAATGACTCACAAAATGTGCAAAAATCTTAATAAATAAATTATAAATAAATATAAATATTAATATTTAATATGTTCGAGCTTATTGAGACAACTTTAATAATATTTGTTTATTCCATATCAAACCTATTTGGAATTAGTGAGTTAATAAAGTAATCAAAAATAAAAAATAATAAAGCAATTAAAATATAAAATAACAAATTAGCATCATAATTTTACGTAAATAACTACCAAAGGAAAAATAAGTTAGATTGAAATAATGTTATATAACTTAATGAGAAGAGAATTAATGTTTCGTAGAATAAGACCAAACCAAAGTGAAACATTAAAATAAACGAGATATGCTGTATGATAATGTTGTGTTAAAAAAATACAAATGTGATCAAGTGTAACATCCCTAACCATTAAATAAGTTACAAATATAAAAATCTCATAAAACATGCAAATATCATAGAAAATAAATATTTAAAAAACTAAAAATAAGAATATTTATTCTAATATATCTCCTTTAGATAATACAAAAAAAGCTTCATCTTGATTAGTCGTAGTTTGGAATTTTATATAAAAGTTGAAAAGAGATAAACTAAAGAAAATGCAATATAACAAAATCACAACAATGTAAGCAACATGAGAGATTTCAATTACAGTTTCATATCAACATCAAAAAATAAAAATGAAAAATTTAAAGAAATAGATAAATTATACAACAAATTTGCATTATATGATAGCAGATTAAGTGTGACATCCACAACCATCAACAAGGACAAATTAAAATAAATCATAAAATATCATAAAAATATGGAAAATAAAATATTAAAAATGGTAATAAAATGAATAATTAGTTGGACAGAGCTTATTAAAACAAGACCAATGATACTTGTTTTGTCTAGATCGAGAGTCCTTTTGAGTTTTTGTAAAATAAAAAATTAAATAATACTAATAAATAGAAATGAAGTAATAATTTAAGATTATGTAATAATATGTTATAAAAAATAACCTAAATTTTAGTAATAAAAATAAAGCCAACTCAAAGTAATGGAAATGTCAAATGAAAGGTGACATATAATTACAAAATATTATAACAAATTCAAGGCAAAAAAATTGAATCAATAAGATATATTGAATAGAAAAGTTACATCGCAAGATATTAATCAGAACAAGTGTAGCATCACAATTATAAAGTCTAATATAAAACAAAAAGTCTTATTAACTATGCAAAAAATTTAGTAAAAAATTTATTTAAAAATATAAAATAAAATATTTAATTGGATGGAGCTCAAAGAGATGAGTCCAATGGAATTTTGTTAATCTTGATTGAACATCCATTGGTGCTACTCTAAATTAAAAAAGTAAGTTTAAACAATAGTAAATTCTTATTTTTAATTTTTATTCAAAAAATATTAAAGCTAAAATGAAATAAAATTAACCACTATAATATAACGAAATTAATGGTGAATTAATGAGTGGCAAGGTGGTGTTATGCTTGAGAGACTTTGATGCATGTGGACATAGGTTGTTTGGACAACATAGGTTCTTTGGTCAATGTCAGTTGCAGTGCTTGATCTTAATCAGTAGCAAGTTCACACAAATCATGGAATAGATGAGTGGGCAAGCGAAGGTGAGTGAACATAATATTTAATTAAGAGCAATGAATGACACAAATCGTTATATTATTTGATTTAATTCATTCTAAAAAAGTTTTGCATTAAGTAAAACTTGAACTTTTGCAACAATTGCATAGATTACATTTTAAATGTGAAACATTTCGAAAATTGCCAGCTAACAAGCATATGACTCAAATGAAAGTATAACTCGATCAACTACTTGAAGATAAAAATGAAAATATGATAATAACGTTGGATAAAATATAATTAACCAATTAAATGTAGTAATAGTCATGAAAAGGAATTATTTCCAAATTGAAAGAAAGACACCAAATTCAAATAAGGGTGGTGTACCTACAAGTAGAAACTCTACATGATTTGCATGATGTTGCTACTACATTGTTTCTTGCATTTTCTCTATATTACTTCAAAATACGTCTTCCCTCTATCTTATCTCTCTTTCATTTCCATTCTACTTATCTGCACACTCTTCCCCATCTCTCTCTTAATATCTTTCTCATTTTATCACATTCTTTATTTCTCTATCGTCTCTCTCCACTGTCATTGTCTTTATTAATGTCGTTTACACCAACCTCTTTTACTTCTTTTGCAAATTGCTCTGTCTTCATTTTGGTTTAAAAAAGCCATTCACATATAAAATAATTGACTTTAATCTCTAGTTATCTATTTCACTCTGTCTCCCTCATTCTAACAATATCATTCTATTCTTTCAATAATCTCCTTGGTCATTTATCTTATTTCTCCCTTTTCTTTCTTTTGTTTTCTATTGATGTTATATCTCCAACAAAACGTTTTTTTCTCACTCATTACCTTTCTTCACTCATTTTTCTTTTCTCACTTCTCACTTTTCACTACCTTTCTTAATCTACTAATCTCTCTCTTCAATTAATTCTTAATCTTCTTTAGCTCCTCTTTTTTCTCTACTCTTTAGTCTATCTCTTTCTTGTCTCTCTTTCTCTCTATAGCCATTTCTTTCTCTCTTCATATCACTTTGTTGCTTGCACTCATGCTTTTTTTCTCTCTAAATCACCATTAGTCTATAACACTTCCTATCACATTCTTCATCAGCTTTGACCTATTTTCTTTCTTACTCTTTTCTCTATCTCTTCTACTTTCTCCTACTATGTGTTCTCCTTCTTCCTTCTCTTCTTCTCACTATTTAAGTGTGTGTGTGTGTCACTCTCAATCTTTATTTTATCTCTGGCACATTGACTACCACTATAAATTTATTTCTCTTTATTTCCCACTTTTCCCTTTATTTTTTTTAGTTCTTTATTTTTCTTTCTCTTTTTCACTCAAAAGTTCTACACTTTCTTCTTATATTTCTAATCTTTTCTCAATCCACCCTTTGCTTTGTTAACTTCTCATTCTCCCTTCCTTCATCTCTCTTTACATCGTATATCATGAAATCTACCTTTCTACACATTTTTCTCTATCCAACTCTCCTTTATCTTTATATCATTTAACTCTCTCTTCTATTGTACCTCTCTTATCTTCATTTTTTATTCTCTACTAAGTTCTATTATTAGTGCCCCTTGTTTTCTATCACTCATATCTACAAGTCACTCTCACCTTTCTCTTCCTTCTCTAGCTTTCTCTCCCTTCCACTTATTCTTCCATTTTTGACTCATTAATGCAATCATCAATCACACTTGTTTTACCCTTCTATATCTCGTCGTCTTTCTCTCTCCTAATTCTTATTTTTCCTTTCATGGTGTTTTTATTTTTTTCTATTTGTCTATCATCTCTCTCACTCTTTATATCTCAATTTACTTCTTCCTCAACCATCTCCCTCCCACTCTATCTTTCTCTTCTCTATCTTATCCTCTCATATTTTTTTCTATTTGTGTCCCTTCTTTCGAGAATATTCTTGAACATCACTCTTTGCTTTTCCTTTTAACTCTATACACTAACACTTTTTAATCTTTTTCATTTTCCCTTTATTGTTTCATCATGCCTTTTTATCTCGTTAATACTCTGTTTTATCTCTTATATCTTTCTAAAGCATTCTTTTCTTTCTTCTCATTCTATTACCCCTTTTTCTTTCTTTTTTGTGTCTATCTTCTACTTTCATTTTAAGATTATTGCCTTTATTGCTCTCCTTCTCTTTGTCAACCACTTTCTTTTTCAAACTCTCTTCTTACTAGACTCAATATGTTCTTACTTTAACTTCTGTCACTCCTTCTTAATCACTCATTTTCCCTCTTTATTCTTCTACCTTCTCCCTTTCCCTTTTTCTCCTTTAATTATTTGAATCTTTTTCTTCAAACTAACTTTTTCCACTGTATAGTCTTTCTATATCTTTCATTTCCACTCTTATCCTTCTTTACCCCTCTTGTCCTTCTTTCCCTCTCTCTCTTCTTTCTCTTCTACCTTTTTTGTGACAAACCTTAATCCTCATTCCTCTTTTTAACAACTTCATATTACCTATCTCTCCCTTTAATGTCCTTATTCCATTCTCCATAATTAATTCATTATCACTAAGACATCAATCTATAATGCTTAATCTCTACAATTCAATCATTATTTGTATAACTTAATCACTTATGACCACGCTATAATTTTAAAAACTGTAATTATAAGAATGACAATATAAAAATATTAATAAGTAGAACAAAAATACTACTTATCATTCTTTTAAAATTAAAAAAGTTATTAAAATATTATGCTTAATTTATGTGTCTTATTATCACAAATTTTTTTATTACAACGATAATTTCAAATAAGAAAATTAATTTAGCTATATATTATATTTATCTTTATAATAAATACTAATGATCACATAAAATAAAATACATGAATATAATAAGAATAAAATTTTTATATTATATTAGTAATAATTATTTTTTATTATGTTAAACTAGTAATTATAATAAACTCTAATAAAAATTATTTCATAATTTGTAGTTGACATTACGATAAAAAAACCAATATATTACAATAATTTAAACACAATTCACTTATTATTATTAATAGCAATGAGATTTAAAAATTAATAATTTTTTTGGAAATAATAATTAGTATAATATAATTTCCTTTGAATAAAGTAGAATATAAATGAACAATAGTTAAAAATCTTAACAATAATTATAATTCATATAATAACAACAAAATAAGTAAAGTTTTCAAATATTAAATAACAATTTTATTTAAAAAAATTATAACAATACTTTTTTAAATAATACAACAAATTTTGGATAACTATTTTTATTAATTAATAGTATAACCATAATGTTCTTCTACTTACGTTTTATCTACCTTTTCATTTTATTCCATCTCTTAATGATTTATTTATTCTTTTCGTGTTCCATTAATTCTTTCCTTTTCTTTTCTTCTTTTATTCTTCTAATGTTTTCTTAAATTTTTCTACTTTTTCTTCCTAACCTTTTTCATATGATTCATCCATATTCCTGATTTATTTATATTAATCTCAATATTATTTTAGAAATAATATTACATGTTTTAAGAAAATTCCTTGTTTGATATTATTAATTATTATAAGAAATTTTTTGTTCATAAGATTATTTATGGAAATTTATCACTAACAATTACGAAGAGTATGCATTGTTAAATAATTTATAACATTTGAATTAGATTTTTTAAATATAATTATCATTAAGACTTCTAATCTTATTAATTTTTACTACAAAATATTTTAGAGGAACAAAAAGAATTATGTATTTTTTAAAATTTTTTATTAGAAGCAATTTAATATAAATTCATAGTTACTAATAAATTTTAAATATTAACTAATTATATTTTTCAATAAACTGTAAATTATAATGTTTAAAATAAATTAAAATAAATTAAAACAAAATAATGAACATTTAAATAAACTGTAAATTATAATGTTTAAAATAAATTAAAACAAAATTATATCTCATAGTTGTTTTAATAAATAATCAAAGTAATGAAAACAGTGATTTGAAACTTCTATTGTAATAATAATTTGTAGTATTTTATCGCAACTAGTTACCTTAATTACTATGATTGTCATGAAAAGAATAATCATCATTTTACTAATACTTATTATTTGTTTTCTTTTAATAATCAATTTTTATATAATATAACAAAAATAAATATAATAATTTTTTTCTTGTTGATAACTTTTGTTTTGCCTTATAAGAAAATTGTCATTATAAATATCTTATGAAAAATGAATTTGCACTAAAATTAAAGGAAGAATAAATCTTATTGAGTTTCATCAATAAGCTCAGTCAAAAGTATTTATTTTCTCTTGTACATAAACTATTATAAAATTTGCTTTTTTTCAATTTTATTGAAATGATTAAGAATTATTTATAAACCTAATTAGTAAGAAATAAGGATACAAAGGAAAGAATTAATTGCAAATATTCATCCTTAAAAAAATAATATAACAACAATTAATAATAAAAAATAATTAATAATTTATTATTCAATAATAATAACAATAAGTTATATAATTTTATATTTAATTCATTAAAATTCTTCAAGAGAATTTTAAGTGAAAATAACATTTATTATATCCAAAATAATAATTTTTTGTCATGACAAGGAAAACTAATTTCATAAATAATAACTAGTTGTAATTGTGTAACTCTCATCTCTCTCATCACTCTTCCCTATACCTCTTTTTTTAAATGAGTTCGTCTCTCTACCTATTTTCATGGCTCTTGCATTAAATCATATACTGTCTTCCTTTATCTATTTGTATTACTCTTTTACTAATTTTTGTCCCCTTATTAAACTAATTCTTTTCTTTTTTTCCTTCCCTATAGACACTTAACTATGTCTCACGTCCCTAATTGTTACTATTCTAAACCTTCCACTTATTCACTTAATCTTTCTTACTCTACTATATCTCACTTTATTTTGTCACTTTTGACTAACTCTTCTCATCTCCTAATTACTTGGATCTAGCCTTTTCTAAAAGTTTTTTGCTCTTCATGTCTCTTTTTCTTCTCTTTCAACCTCTTTACTATTTAGGACCAAATTTCTCCCCCCATATTATCACTCTTTTTCATCTATCTCCCCATTTCTGTGACTTTCCTTGAGTGATTAATCATTTGACCATATTATTTATTTCTCTTATTGTCACTTTATCTTTATATCTTTTATCACTACCTTAATCACTTTGTTTTTGACACTACATTTTTAAATTTGCTCTACTTCCAATTTCCCTATTATCTATCTATCATCTTCATTAACTTATCTTCTCCATCACCTAAATCCTACTTTATGTCACTCTATTTTTTCTTTCCATAATCTCTTTGTAGTGCTCCTTGAATTTTTAACAACTCTTCATCTGTCTTTATTTCTGAAAGTGTTTTATCCAACTATGAATCCCTCTCACACATTATTAATATTTGTCTATAAGACACTACCTTACACTTTTTCTTTTACTCTCCCACTTCCTCTGTTATCCCATTGTACATCTCTATTTTTGGTTTTTTCCATCACTCACTTCTGTCCTCTATTCAGTTTCTGACCTACTCTCTTATCTCTCCATTCCCTTTTTCCTCACTTGTATTCTCCCTTCTCTTTGTTTATTTCTTTCAATCATTTAGTTCTCTCATTTTCCCCTCTTTCCTCTTGTGTCACCTTTACATCACTTTCATTTTGATATATTAGATTTCAATAATTTATCTCATTTCATCTTTATTATATGTTTACTAATAATGAAATAGTTTATGATTATTTATATGTATTTTCTTTTGTAGTTTTTACTAATTCCAAGTGAGATTCGACTTAGATGAGAAAAATGTTACTAGACTCATGTCGACGATGGCTATTATATTGAAAGTTTTTGTTATAATTTTGATATATTTTACATTCTAGGGGATGTTGCATTCAATCATTGCACTATCCTATGATCAGGCTTTATCATACAATTTGTGGTATTTTCTCAAAACTTCGGCATTGATTTATTTATATTATAATGATACTCTAATTCTCTTATGATGACACCATTATATTTCTTTGAATTACCTATATCACAACACTAAAACTTATCTTATTTGAGATTTTTTAAATATTTTCTTAATATTGAAATAAAAATTTATTATAGTTTTTGCTTATTGTTATGTAATTCACTATAATTCTTAAGTTTCATGGAAGAAAAACAACTATAATTGGGCTTTTGTTAATGAACTTTACAAAATTAAATAGTCTTTTCTAAATTTTTAACTATATTTGCCTAGTATTTTGTCACAATTTAAAAGGCATTTTTTTGTTCTTAATTTGATGCCTCATGATCTTACTATAGATCACCTAAAAATCTTGCAATGAAACTTTCCTATATAATTGTTCTTGTTTCTTTCAATATTTTGCCTTGATTTTAATTTGTTACAATTTATCTTTAAATCTCCTCTTATGTGATCTTTGCATGGCCTTCATTTGGTTATGCTACATTTGCTTAATTTATCACATTTCTTCATTATTTATTTTTTACATTTTAAGTTTCACTATTTTATACCTAGCATTTTGATTCAAACTTGATTTGATGATAGAGGGTGTTACACATGACATTCTAAGTATCATGAAATTCAAATACCATTTGTCTTAATTCTGCAAAGTTTTCACAAACTTATATTGTAATAACACTTTAATTCTCATATGCTACATTAATAAGACTTTTATTTTTTTATATTACCTTACTACAACTTTTCTCATTTAAACTTTAATATTTATTTACAAAACTTTAAAAAAACTATTTATTTTTTATGTTTATTTATATTTTTAATGCATAGTAATTAAAAATGAGGCCTAATATAGGTGCAATAATTGACAATAGACTTGACATACTGACCCCTGTCTTGTTAAAAATTCTTTTTGAAGGTTTTAAATATTTTATTGTCTATTACTTTAGTAAGCTTTATGGGTTATCCACATTTGTACCTAATTTTAGTAAGGATTTTATATTAGATCTGCTTAGTACCTTGAAGTGTTATTTTTCCATACAATTTCTTTCATTCAAATATTTTTCAAATATTTGGTTCTTTGGGTATGTAACTATAAGTCTTTTGTGAGAACTTTACTTTGAGTTGATTTAGTTGTATTATATTTCTTCAATTTATATTATATCTTTTTTAAAATATATTTAATTAATATTAAAAATATTATTTTTATGCCTATTTAATTTTAAAATTTGGATTAATTTTTATCATTATCTAATTGATATGAAACGAAGATTGCTAACCTTATCTTGATATGCTATTGAATTAAATATTCATTTAATTTAATTTTTTGATTTATTATTTTATATGATTTTTGCAAGCTTTATCAGACATTTTTTCATTGTTGGTTTAATGATCAAGGATTCCAAACTCAATCTTCTTAGCATCTTAGAATGCAACTTCATCCAACAAATTATCGCATTTTCTAAAAGTTTTAAGTTACATTAGATTATCTTATGATGTAAATGTAAATATTCTCTCATGTGGCCAATATAATTTTTTGATTTTACTATATCATATAAATTAAAGTTATACCATTTAAACTTTAATATATATTTACTTAGTATCAAAATAATAATTTTTTATTATTGAGGCTTACTTGATTTCATAATTCATTGAAATTCTTAGCATAGTCTAGTTGAGACAATGCAAATAGCATCAAAATTGTCTTGATGGAAACTATTTAATTAAATATTTATTTCTATATTTTTTAAATAATTTTTTATGTTGATTTTGAAAGCTTTATGAGTCATTGGTATTGTCAATGGATTTAACGATAGAAGATATTACATTAAATATTTTTAGCATCCTTGGATAAAACTTTGTCATATTATTTACGTCATTTCTTCACTTTTTCTCACTTTTAATTATAGCAACATGAGGTTGCTTTAAATCTCTTCTCATGTGATACTTATATAGCTTCAACTTTGTTGTATATCACTGGTTCAATTTATCTATTTTTTGATTAATATGTATTTAATTTAACATGACATAAATAATTTATTATAATTTATGGATATTTATTTTTATAATTTCTAATAACTTCAAATGAGGTCATATAAAGCTAAAAAATTTTAATTGGACTAATAACTCTAGATTGTTGAAGTGTCTTTGATTGCAACATTCCCATAAATGGTCCCATATTCCTTTAAAGTTCTTTTTTTGATTTGTTTATATTGGTATGTAACTCTAAATGTGTAGAAATTTTGCCATACATAGTCATGATTTATTAAAATTACATTGCTTCAATTTATCTCATCTTAGATTTAATATATGTTTACTTAATAGTGGAAAACTAATTTATTGTTATTAGTTATCCTAATTTATTTTGCTATTTGACAGCAATAAAAAACTAGGTCTAAATGAGACAAAACAAATGATGTAGGAATCATCTCGACGTCCTCTATCAAATTAAAAATTCATTTTTATATTTTTAAATATTTTATTTTCTAGTGTTTTGGTAAATAAAATTTTAATTCAAACCTAATTTGATGACAAAGAATATTATGTGCGATCAACTTAATATCTTGTAATGCAATTCTCTTTTATAATATATAATATTATTTCAAATTTTTCAATTTGATTTTCCAATATTACTGTGTAACTATAAACGACATCATGTGATACCTTTACATAGCATTTATTTTCTTATTAAATTATTTCAATTTGTCTCATTTCATATTTATTATAAATTTACTTGATATTCCCATAATAACTTATCAATATTTTTAATAATTTATCATGGTAATTTTTTGTTATTCGAAATATGGCCTGATTAAAATGAAGAAAATGTCATTGGATTTATCTTGCTGACCTTTATCTAATTAAAATTTTTTAATATTTTAAGAAATTTTATCTTGTTGGGTTTTGGCACATTTCATAAGCCTTTTCAATTCTGAGTTAATTTGACAATAAATGATGCTACGCTTGATCTTCATTGTATCTTAGAAAGCATCTTTGTTATATAATTTATTGCTTTTCTTAAACCTTTTCACTTAAATGTTATTTTATTATGAAGAAAGTCTAATTCTCCACCTATGAGATCTTTACCTCACTTTGATTTGGTTATATAATATTACATCAATTTATCTCCTTTTTCGTTTATTATATATTTACTCAATGTTGAAAAAATACTACATTATATGTCGTTTTATTTATTTTGGTAATTAATAGTAATACCCAACAACGTCACATCTAGACAAAATAAACATCACCTAATGGTCAAGGGCGGTATGCTATATCTCCTTTTTTTATCTTAGCAAACAACTCTTTTATATAATTAGTCCGATTTTCTTCAAAATTTACTCTTTAATTTGGCTGTATTACTATTTAACTCTATGCCTCCTCTTGTGTGAGCTTCATGTGACCTTAATTTAGATATTGTATATTGCTTCAATTTATCAAAATTCTATATTTTTTAATATTTATTTTATACGGTTTTAGAACGTTTTTCTAGATATTTTCATTGAAACTACATTTGATGGTCCAAGATGGTATGCTTGATCTTTTTTGTGCCTTGGAATAAAACTTTCACATAAATGTTGTTTCATTTTTTCACATTTCTTCATTTCATTTTATTATATTACCATTAAACTCTAATGTTTCTCTTATGTGCCTTAAAAAACTTTTGTTTTGTTATGTTACATTCCTTCACACTATCTCATTTAAGCTTTAATATATATTTACATAACATTAAAACAATAGTTTACCTTTATTTACTCATTTTCATTTTAGTAATTTATATTATTACTAAAAAAGGTTCTATCAAGATGAAATAATGATCATAGAGCTTCACTGAACAAACTTTATGAAGTTAAATATTAATTTTTTAAGCTTAAAATTTTTTATTTCTTTACTCATCATATTTAACAATTTCATTTAATTCGTAACTAATTTGCCTATTAGAGGTGTTACTCTAGATCTCCTAATAGATTGGAATAGTATTTTCTCACATTTTACTTTGATTTTGTTATATAATTATGTAATTCTGAAATTCCTGTTCTACAATCTTTATGTCACAATGGCATGGTTATATTATATCTATTTAATTAATATTATTTTAGTTTTATTTTATATTTTACTGAAATTTAAAAATTGTTTTTTATTATGTATGCCTGTTTATTTTTATAATTAATGGTAATTAAAAATTAGGTTTGATTTAGATGAAGAAAATATTGTTGGACTTGTTTTGGTGAGCTTTTTATAACTAAATATTCATTTCTTTATAAATTTACATGTTTTATTTTCCTTGATTTATGCACCTTTAATAAAAATTTTTAATCATACCTGATTTGATGAATACAAATGTTATAATCAATCTACTTAATATTTTAGAATATAACTTCAAAAACAAATTAACTAATTTCTTAAAATATTTCATTTGATTTGGTTAGATTACTCTTGTGTTGCATAAATTGATTTTATTTGGTAATGTTACATTATATCACTTTATCCCATTTCAAATTCGATATATATTTAATTATTAAAATAATAATTTACTATTATTTATGCTTACATTCATTTAATTATTAAAAATTCTCATCTGTAATGGCTTAATTACATTAAATATTTATTTCTATATTTTCAAATATTTTTTTTATATAGATTTTCAATGAATTATGTGTCATTAAAATTCTTCATATAAAATTATGGACACTATAATCAATCTTCTTTATATCCTTGAATTCAACATTCCTATATAATTTATCTAATTTTTTATAATTTTTTATTTTTATTATTTTACGTTACTATGAAACTCTAATTCTCTTATCATGTAAAAGTAAAACAAATTTGATTTGGTTATTCTATATTGGATATACTTATCATATTTTAACTTTAATATATATTTATCTAATATTAGAATTAGAATTTGATCTTCTCAATGCATAACCTTTCTATTAATTCCTAGAAATTTCAAATGAAGTTCTAATAAGATTAAAAAAAGGTTCTTAGACTTATTTGATGAGCTCAATATAATAAAATAATTATTACTTAAATTTTAAGTTTTTTTAAGAATTTTCTCATTGCTTACAAGGAATTTTTTTATACCGAATTTGATTATCAAGGGTGACACTATTAATCATGTTAGTATCTTGATATCAACTTTATTGTATAACTTACCTTACTTCTTTAATGTTTCACTATTTGTTGGTTATACTGATATGAAATTTTAATTCTTCTCTTGTGTGCCCTTTACAACTCTTTGACTTATTTATTTTACCTATCTCCAACATATCTCATGTTAATTTTAGTAGATATTAATCACATATAGAAATAATGTTTACCATTGTTTATGCTTATTAATTTTTGTAGTTAGCATTAGATCCAAACTAGATGTAATGGAGAAAAAACATTGTTAGACAATTCTCGATAGGTAATTTGCAATTAAATACTCATTTATTACTGCTAAATATTTTATTTTTTAGTGTTTTCTAATTCTTTACAAGACATTCTGATATGTATCTTATTTGTCGATCAATGGGGTTACACATGATCTCTTTAGTATTTTAGTATGCCATTACCCTTTCAATTTAACTTATTTCTTCCATTTTTTTGTTTTGCATTGATTGTATAACTATTTAACAATAAATCCCTTCTCATGTGACTCATACATTACTTCGGTTTGGTTATATTTCATTGTTTTAATTTATCTTAATTAATCATAAAAAATAATTCAATAAATATTATCATTAATGCTTATTATTTTTTACTCTTATTACTTTAGTAATTTAAAAAAATTTTAAACTATGAGAAGAGATAATTATCATTCGACTTTTCTCAATGAGTTATATATAATCAATGATGTGACAGTCATTTAATGAATGATTTTGTACAATTTACATAAATTTTAAAATTTTTTTACTTTTATTTTTTATATAAATTTTTAAATCTAAATCAACTCTAATTTGACATTAACATGTTCTTAATTTTGTGATATTATATTGATTAACTTTATCTCATTTGTTCTTTGATATATATATATTTAATTCATAGTTCATTGTAATTTCAATTGTGGTATGATCAAGGACAAATAACGTCATTGGACATTTCACAATTAGCTTTGTCAAGTTCAATCTTTATTTTAAAATTTAAAGGTCATATTAAAATGAAGCTCAATTTAATGATTATATTTGTATTTAGCTCTATCAAAGATTTAATTGCTAAACTAAATGTAATTTTTTTAATTTCTTGTACTTATGAAAGTTGTATTCTATAATACATTGGAGATCATGTGTAACAACCTTGATCATTAAATTTATCCTTATTTATTAATGATTACTAAGTACAAATGTGTTGTATCTAAGTTATATTACGATTTAAAAAATTAAATTTTAATATTTTACTTATTAGTGGTAATTAATGAGTGTCCAACAATGATTGTTCTACTTAATCAAACCTTGTTTAAAAATATTGTACATTATCAATAAAACAAACAAAAATAATAATAAATTTTTATCATAATTTGAAATATATATATATATATATATATATATATATATATATATATATATATATATATATATATATATATATATATATATATATATATATATATATATATATATATATATATATATATATATATATATATAGATATATATATATATATTAAATCTCTACTTAGATAAAGTTAAATAATATAATATAATTAAATCAATGCGAATTACAGCTCACATGGGATATGGTTTAGAGTATCATAATAGTATAACAAATCCTAGCAAGTAAATTAGAAAAAAGATAAATTATATAAGAAAGTTGCACAGAAAGATGCCAAAGAGATATAGTATAAAATTTTCAACCATCAAAATAAGTATGAATTGAATTATCTTGCAAACAATGATGTAATAACATAAAATCAGATATTTAAATATATAAAACTTAATATTTGAATTAACATGTCTTGTTTAGATGAGTCCAACGATGTTTGTTTTATTTGGATTTGACCTCATTAGGATTTATGGTAGATAACAAAACTAATTAAGTCATCGTAAAAATAAGTAATTATTGTATAATTAAGAAACTTTTCTTAATGCTAAAATTAGATAAATTTAAAGAATGCGATACCATCAAATGGAAGCAATGTAATAGAATTTTGGAAAAGTTGCATTCCATGATTAGAAAAAAATCGAGCATAAAATTGTCATAACCATTCAAGGCTAAATAAATAATAATAAATATAAAATTGTAAATTAATATTAAATTACATAGATGTTTTTGACTTGAGTCCATCAAACTTTGTTTATTTAAATTGAGACAAATTGAATCAATATTTGTTATCAAATCAAGTATGAATCAATATATAAAAAAGTTGTGCAAGGACCCTAAAAAACAAAGTTATTTAAAAACATAAAAAAATAAAAATTTAATTTGATAGAGCTTGTCAAGTGGAGTGCAACAATATTTTTCTAACCTTAATCAAACCTTGTTTTGAACTACCATAATTACAAAGTATAAAATTTCAAATAAAAATGAAACAATATTTTTTTTATTACGTAATTATATACTAAAATGGAAGTGAGAAAAAAAAAATTGTAATATTACAAAATTATAGTGATGTAAATATCATGCAAAGGAAGAATTCTAGCATCATCACAATATAGAAAATTAAAGAGATAAAAAAATGAGATAAATTGTAGTAAATATTATATTCCATGTTAATATGTTGATTGAGTGTAACACTCCATATCGTCAAATTTGTTACAAGTAGAAATGTTAATAAATCCTAAAATCGCAAAATAAAATAAATTATTTTAATATATAAAAATGTTTGTTCATGATAGGGCTTATGAAGTTAAGTGCAACAACAATTATTTAATCATTATCCAACCCCATTAAGAGTAATTATGAATTATAAAATTAAAAAGCGATATTAATAAATTATTCTTTTACTATAATGTAAAAATATGTTAATGATAAAATAAGAATAATTTAATTATTGTAATATCACTAACTCAAGAGATAGTAAATGTCACATAAGAGGAGGTTTAAAGTTACATCGTAATATAAGAATGTTAGAAAGAAAAAAATAAAAAATTTAGACTTATTAGATTGAAATGTTGCATTCCAAGGTACTAAGAAGTTCATTTTAAATGACCTCTGTCGGCAAAAAAGTAGAAGTAAAAATATTTTGAAAACAAACCAACAACCTAGAAAATGAAATATTTAAAAAATGCAAAATTGAATACTTAAGTAGATAGAACTTGTCGAGATTATTCTAGTGATATTTATTCACCTTGTTTTGTCCTCTTTTAGAATTGCTATGATTTACTAAAATAAATAGAAATTATAATAAAAGATTATTATTTTAATATTAAGTTAATAGGTATTTCTATTGAAGTGATAGAAATTAAAGCAATGTAAGATTTCCCAATCAAGGACATATAAAGGAAACATTAGGCAAAATTTATAATTACATAGTAATATGGCTAAATTGAAGTGAAAATTTAAAATGAATTGAGATAAGTTTGAGAAATTTTGAGTTAAGATATTAGGGAGATCAAGACTAATGTTCTCGATTATTAGATTATGTATGAATCAAAATGTAAAAAAAAATATGTAAAAAATTAAAAAAATCAAAGTCTTAAACAGAGAAGAAAGAATATTTAACAAGGTAATGTCTATCAAGATGAGTCTAACAACACTTATTTTATCTAAATTAGACCTTATTTGGGCATCCTACAAACTAGAAAAGTAAAAAAAATCATAAATAATTAAAATTTTCTATTAGTATTAAATAATTATATATTAAAGTAAAAATGTGATTAATTGTAGTAACACATTATAAAGAAATCAAAGCAATTTAACTATTTCAATAATAGATAATGAAATTAGATACAAATTAAAATTTCTCATGAAGTAAGCCATAATTTTCTTAAATAAAAAAATTTCAAAATAGTAAAATAAGCTTTTAATGGGATAAAGATCTGAAAGTCAAGTCGAATGACATTTGCTTTATCTAGATCAAACCTCATTCAAAATTTTTATGAGTTACCAAAATAAATAAGCTTAATAATTTCATAATATAAGAAATTAACATAAAGTAAAAAAATTGCAAAAGAAAAAATTTATGCTTACATTACAATATAACTAAATCAAAGAGAAATATTTGAATAAATGACAAATTTTATTAAATAATTGCATTCCAAGAAACTAAGGAGACATGGTGTGACATCATCAATCGACAAATCAAGTATGAATCAAAATATATTATAAAGCATAACAAATTCTAAGAAAATAAAATATAAAAATGAGTATTTAATTTGATTGAGCTCTTCGAGATCTATCTAATAAAGTTTATTTCATCTTTGAGGTAGCTTGTTTGGAATTAGTACAAATTGGTAATGAAAATATACTTAAATAATAACAATTTTTTTTATTATTAAGAAAAAATTTATAAAAATAAAAATATGATAAATTAAATTAATATAGTATACCAAAATCAATGTATTATAATGGTTGCATATGTGGATCTTTAGAGTAACATAACAAGATAACCAATTGAAAGAAAAAATATAAGAGATAGCATAAATTGTATGAGAAAATTGCATTCTATGATACTAGGGATATCGAGTGTAACATCTTCAATTGTGAACTAAGGTATATGTCAAAATGACTTGAAAGTGTGCCAACCCTTAAAAAATTAAATATTTAAAAATATAAAAATAAATTATTTATTGGATAGATCTCACTAAGATGAGTCTAATGATGTTGTTTTGTCATTATTATACCTTGTTTTGAGCTACTCTTGAGTTACCAACTTAATAAGGAATAAATAAGTAAAAATTATTAATTCAACATTAAATAAATATTTATTGAAGCTGAAATGAGATTAATTAAAGTATAGTATCATAATGAAGTGAAAGTGATTTAACTAGCACATGTAACATAATGAAGTGAAAGTTATTTAACTATCACATGAGATGAGATTTATAGTTATAGTGTAATAAAAAAAAAGTAAAGTAAAACAAGAGGTGAACTGTATAGGAAAACCTCATTGCAAGATATTAGGGCCATAAAACATAACATCATTGATTATAAAATAATGCACAAATAGAATTGACTAGAAAAGTTCACCAAAACACGAATAATTTCAAAATACTAATAAATGTAAAAGTGAATATTTAGATAAATAAAGCTCACTAAGGAGTGATCAATGACGTAGGTATCTTTTGCATCATTCTCTTTCTCTAAATACCAGAAATTATAAAGTAAATAAATAAGAATAATAAACTATTATATTAAAATTAAGTAGACTTATTTTATTGTTGAAATAAGATAGTTGAATTGATGTATTAAAATGAAATCGAGTGATGTATAAGTTACATGAAAGGAGTAAAATTATTTCATAACAATATAATATTATAAAAAAAAATGTTTGAACAAATGAAAAGAATTTTACAAGAAAGCTGCATTCCATGATATTAAGGATTTCGAGTGAAGTAATGTTGATTGCAAGTCAAGTACAAACTAAAAATGTCTTATAAAGCGTGTCAAAAGTTAAAAAATAAAAACTAAAAATATATATTAAAATATGCATTTAATTAGATAGAGATTATTTAAATTGGTTAAATAACATTCACTTCCACTCCATCGATTGCATTTAGATTTACTATTAAATATCAAAGAAAACATCAGTAAAAAATAATAAATTTTTTTTAATATTTATGAAATACATAAAAGTCTTAAAATCAAATAAAATTAAGAAATATAACATAATCAAATGGAGTTGTCGTAATGGTCAAATGAGTTCATATTTAATATAACATAATAACTTAATTTATAAGTGAAAAATTTTAATAAAAAATTTAAAAAAATTTATGAGAAAGTTGTATTCCAAGATATGAAGGTGATCGAGTTTAATATCATAAATTATGAAATTAGGCACAAATTAAAATATATTATAAAGCATGCCAAACTACTTAAAAAATTTTTAAAAAATAGAAATCAAGTTTTAATTAGCTTGAGTTAATTAGACGAGTTTGATGATGTTTTTAAAATCTCCATCAGACATACCTTGAAATTACTATGAATTAGTAAATTAATAATAAAGTATTATAAAAATGTTAAATAAATAATAATTAAAGTTTAAATGAGATAAATTTTAAACAATTTTATAATGTTCAATGTTATATAGAGATTAAATTAATTAAGAAAAAAAATTAAATATATTAGAAAACTTTTATAAGAAAATTACGTTTAAGATATTGAAATGGCCAAGTGTAATATCATCTACAATAAAATCAAGTATGATAAAAAATTTCTCATAAAACAACCCCAAATAATACTAAATAAAATAATTAAAAATATTAAAAAATATATTTAAATATATAAAGCTTGTTAAGGGAATACCAGTTATAAATGTTTTGCCTTCAATATGCAATGTTTGGAAATACAATGATTTTCAAAAGTAAATATTGAAAATAATTAAAAAAAATTATTTTAATATTATCTAGATGCATATTAAAGATAAAATATAATAACTTAAGAAATATTACTAAAGAAAATTAAAATGATGTATAGGTCACATATAAGGAAAATTAGGGTTTCATAATAATGTAGCCAAATTGAAGCAAAAGATTTCCTGAAAAATAACATACAATATATGATAAACTAGACTCTAATATTCTTGGGAGATTGAGTGCAACATCCTTGACCATCAAATTAGTATAATAAAAATATCCCATGAAACATACAAAAATGTTAAAAATTTTAATATTGTAAAATATAAAAATGCATTTTTAAATTGATAGAGATCACTAAAAAGAGTTTAACAATAGTTTTAAAATTCTATCACATCTTTTTAGAAATTAAACATAAATAAAAATTAGTTATTAATTCAATATTACACAAATACATCTTAAAGAAAAAAATAAGATAAATAATGAAATATAATAAAACCAGATCAAAGAGATGTGAGGGTCACAAATGAGTAGTAATGGAGATTTGTTGTAAATTAATCAAATTGGAACCAAAAAATTTAAAGAAATGAGAAAAATTATCTGATAAATAAAATTAAATATTTAAAACAAATAAATTAATAATATAAACAAACAACAATAAAAATAAATTATTATTTTAGAATTAATAAGATATATTTATAAGCACAAAAACATAATTAAAGCAACGTAATATATCCAGTTCAAAGTGGTTTATTGCTTAGATGGGGGAATTGTTCGGCTTTCATAGCAATACAACAAAATAAAAAAGAAAGATTTAAGTAAATGAAATAAATTATATAACAAAGATGTGATCAAAGATCATGTGGAACATCTTTGATTACAAAATTTTTTATAGTTAGAAATAACTTGAGAAACATGAAAATAACAAAAGAAAAAAAATTTTCTGGAGGAAATAAAATTGAGAATTCAATGGATTGAGGTCATCGAGGGGACGACAACAACATTTGATTCATAACCATCAAACATTGTTATGTATTAGTACAAGTTGAAAACTAAAATAAGCTAAAATAAAAATGTCTTAATATTTTAGTATTGAAGAAATATATGTTAAATATGAAATATGACAAAATAAAACAATGTAAAGCAACCAAATTAAAGTGTTGTAAATGTCACAATAGAAGAAATTTTGGGTAACATAATAATATATCCATTTCAAAGAGTAAAGTTATAAGAAAAGTGATAAATTATATGAGAAACTTGAATTCCAAGATACAATGGAGGTAATGTATGACATCCTTGATTACCAATTATGGTCATAATCAAAATATCCCATGAAAAGTACAATTTATTAAAAAATGAATGTGAATGTTAAATCGAATAGAGTTGTTCAGATGGGATCTATGATGTATGTTACACCATCTTCAAACCTTGTTTGAAATACTACTAATTGCTATTACAAATAAACTTAATTAGTAATAAATTGTTTTTTAAAATATTAAGGAGATATATACTAAGCATGAAAGCAGATAAACTAAAGCAATATAACATTAGGAAATCAATGTGTTGCAAAGGTCACATGATATGACATTTACAGTATTGTGGTAATATAACCAATCCAAAGAAAAACATAGTCATAAATATGAGAAATTGTTAGAGAAAGTTGCATTCCAAAATATTGAGCAGATTAAGTGTAACATCATAGTCTCTTAAATAAAATATAAATGAAAATGTCTCATAAACTATGTCAGATTTTTTCAAAAAAATATTTATAACTATAGAAATAATTTTTTTGTTGTGTAAAGCACATTAAGATAAATTTATGAAATTTAATAAAGCAAAATCAAAGCAATGTAAAAGTCACATGATATAAGATTTAGAGCTACAAAATAATACAAAAAATCAAGGAAAAAAATTTGAAGGAATGTGATAAAGAATATGAGAAAAATTTATTCTAATGTATTAGCGAGATCCGGTGTGACATCATCATAAAACAATGTATGAATCAAAAAATATCATTAAGCATAACAAAATTAAACAAAATAAAATAAAAAAACATTCAAAAAATTTGAAATGGATAAATCTCATTAAAGAGACACCGACAACTTACGGCTCGTGTTAATCAAACTTTGTTTAGAAATACTAAAAACTATAAAGGCAAATAAAAAATAAATAATAACAAATTATAATTTTAATGTGTGCTAGTTTTATATTAATGTTGAAATAGAAAAATTTAGGTAATGTAATGTTACCAAATCAAAGCAATGCATAAGTCTTGTGGCTTTGGAAGATCAAGTGAAACTTCCTCAATTTGAAATAAGGTATGGTCAAAATGTCTCATAAAGCATGCCAAAAAAATTAAACATAAATGGTGTTTTTTTCTTCTCCATCTTAACTTGTTTACAGTTACAATGAAATAAAAAAAAATTAAATGTAAATGATAAAAAATTGTTTTTTTAATATTAGGCAAATATATCTTAAAGTCAAAGCAATATAAATGAAAGAAATTTAATGTTACCAAATCAAAGACATTTAATGCTCACACTAGGGAAGGGTTATGGTTTCATTCTCATATAGTGAAAAGAAAGTAAGAAATTTAAAGAAATGAGATAAACTGTATAAGAACATTGCATTCCATGATATTAATGAGATTGAACATAATATCCTAAATTATTAATTGAGATGCAATTCAAGATTCCATAAAGCATGTCAAAATATTAAAAACTTAATTTTTTTTAAAAAAATTTGATAAAACTTGTAGAGATGAGTTTAATGGACCTTATTTGCAATATTCAAGAATTAACAACATAATTAAAAATAATAAATTAATATTAGTTAAATCTATAATAAAGTAAAAATAATTTAAATTAAAGCAATGTAATATGATGAAATCCAAGTGATATAAATCTCATATGAGAGAAGATTTAGAGTTACATAATAATATCTAAAGAACTAAAGAAAAAATTTGAAGAAATACGATAAATTTTATAGGAAAATTAAATTAAAAGATATTAAAGTGTTCAAGCTAAATTGATAACTAGCTAAACATAAATAATTGAAAATTATTATTTTCATATTAAATAGATATATATATTTAAGATACAATAAGATAATTGATGCATTATAATATAACAAAATTGAAGTGATGTATAAAATTTACTTTAGAGGAGAATTTTAGTTTCACGATAATATAATAAAATAAAAACTAAAAGTTGAAGAAATGATACATATTTTAAGACAAACCAACAATCCAAGATATTAAGCATACTGAGTGTAACATTCTCAAACATTAAATCTGGTATAAATATAAAAGTAATGTGAAAGTCACACAAGAGAAGATTTAGAGTTTCATAATAATATAAAAAAATTAAAGGAAAAAATGTAAAGAAATGAAACTAGTTATTCAAGAAAATTGTATTTTAGAATAATAAAGAGATCAAGTATAACATCCTTGATCATAAAATTGTGAATAAATAAAAATTACTCAAAAAAGAAATTAAAGCCATACTAAATAAAATTATTAAAAATATAAAAATAAAATTTTAAATTGATAAAGCTTATAAAGGTGAGAATAATTAAAAATTTAAATGTATAAAACTTTCTTTGATATATTACAAATTAAAGGAAATAAACAACAAGAATAATAAACAATTACTTCCATATATAGTTGTGGCATGTGAAAGCTAAAATAATATAATTAAAGTAATGTACTATAACCAAATCGAAGTACTGTATATGTCACATGAGAGAAGAATTTCAGTTTCATATGAAAAATAATAACACCAAAGAAAAATATTTTAGAAAATGAAAATTTTTGCAAGAGAAATCTATGCTCTAAGACACTAAGATGATCCAATTAGCAGCATCAATTGTTAAATTAGGTATGAGTCAAAATATCTCATAAAACATTAAAGGATACAAAAAACTTCAAATTTTAGAAGATAACTTTGAATATTTAATTAGAAAAAGGATTGTCAAGAAAGTCTAACGAAATTTCTTTTATCTCCATCATAAGTTTCTTAAAGAATTATTATAAGATACAAAATAAATTAAATATAAACAAAAATAAAATATAATTTATTTTTAAATAAATATATCTTAAACCTTAAAATATTGCAAAATAAAAATCTAAAAATGAATAATTAGTTACGTAGGGATCATTAAGACGGATGTATTGATGTTTGATTTCACTAATATTTAATTAGTGTTTGATAGTAATATAAGAAATTAAAAAATTCTAAAAAAATAGATAAATTGTATAAGAAAGTTGCACCACAAGAAGCTTAGGAGTTGAAATGTAACATCCATGGTCATAAAATCAAGCACAAAAAATTGTCTTATAAAAAGTGTAATAAAGTAAATAAGATTATGAAAAAGATGATTTCCTAGGATAGAGTTCATCAAGTAAGGTCAAAACATATTAGTTTTATGTTCATCAAACAAAGTTTGTAATCGTTAAAAATTAGCGAAGTAAATAACAAAAAATATGCCAATTATTAATTTAAAATTAAGAGGATATACATTAAATTTCAATTAAGAAAAATTGAAGCAATATAATTAACCAAATGAAAGAAATTTAAATTTCATAGGAGATGACAATAATAGTTTGATAGAAATATTTGAAAATCAAAGCAAAAACATTTTAAGAAATTGGATAACTTTTAGAGTAAAATTTAATTGACTTATAACATGTGCTTATACGAGTCAAAAAATCTCATTAAAAGTGCCAAATCATTAGATAATATAATTTTTAAGAAATATAAAATTGAATATTTAATTAGATAGAGCTCATTAAGATTATTCTAGTGGCAATACTTTTGTCTCTAAAAGACCTGGTTTTGAATTATAACATATTATCAATGAAATTAAGCATAAATAGTAGTAAAGTATTATTTTAAAAATAACCAAGTCAAAGCACTATAAAGGTCACATGATATTAGAGCTTCATAGTAATGTAACCAAAATCAAAGCTAAAAATTAAAATTTATTGATTGAGAATGTTGCATTCAAAAAAGTACTAAGACAATGAAATTTAGGATCCTTGATTATCTACTCGATTGTGAATAACAATTCTCATACAACATGCCAATGTCCTGTGAAATTACATAATTTAAAATATAGGATTAAATATAAAATTTTTTAGAGCTCATTAATGCAAGTGAAATAATGCTTGTTTCTTCTCAATCATTATCATTTCAAAAAATTATGAAATACAAAATTAAATAAGTGGGAAAAAATTAATATTTTCATATTAATTAAATATACATTGAAGTTTATAAAAGATAAATTAGGGCAATAAAATATAACTAAATCATAGAAATGTAATGGATACACTACAACGGAATTTCATTTTCATTGTAAAAAAATCAGAGAGAAAGATTAGAATAAATAAGAAAAAATGAATATTAAAGCTACACTTAATGATATTAAGGACATGTAGTGTAAAATCCACGATTTCTAAATCATGAATTAAAATACCTCACAAAACATGTCGAACCATTTGTAACAAAATATAAAAATTTTAGAAATGAACATTTGCGAATTACCAATTGAAATAACAATAAATGATAATAAAATTATTTTTCCATATAAATAGATCTATGTTAAAGTTGAAAGGAAATATAGTGAAGCATTCTAATAAAAAAATAAAAGTGCTACAAATGACACATAAGAGGAGATTTAGAAATATTTTGCACTAAATCAAAACAGAAGTGAAAAACTTTAAGAAATTAACTACATTTTAAAGTAAAATTACATCCAAAGTTACTAAGGATGTTGAGCATAACATCTTTGATCATAAAAATCTAGTATATATTGAAAGGACTCACAATGCATAAAAAATGTTAAAACAATAAAAAATTTAAATAAATAAAAGAGAATTTTAAGCGACATATCGCCCCATAAGATGGGTCTAATAATATTTGTGCCATCTATAATAGAGATTGTTTAGAATTTCTATGAATTGCCAATGTAAATTAATAAATATAAAATAATAATAATAACATTAAGTAATATATATCAGTCCTAAAATGATATGAGTTTAAATAATCTAATATAACAAAATCTAAGAAAAATTAAGACGAAAAGAGAAATTTTATTGGGAAATTTACTTCCCAAAGATACACGACCTATATCATGAATTGTGGTAAGAACCAAAATTCCTCCTAAAGACTATCAAATGCATAAAAAATATAATATTTAAAAATATTAAAAATAAATATTTTATATTTTATAGCTAGTGAAGATGTATCTACTTGCATTTGTTTCATTTCAATAAACAACTCCTTTTGAGTCAATACGACTTACCAAAATAGATAATCAAAATAATAAACAAGTTATTGTTTTAATATTAAGTAAACTTATATTAAAGATGAAATGAAATAAATAAAAGTAATGTAGTAGAACTAAGTTAAAACAATATAAAAGGTCACAAAAAGGATAATTTTTTGTTCCACAGTGATATAACAAATTAAATTAAAAAAGTTGAAAAAAATGAAATAAATTATGCTTGAAAATTGCACTGTAAGATAATATGGATCTCATCTATCTTGCCTTCAAAAGTCAAATCAGGTAAAAATTGAAAGGCCTCAATAAGCATTTTAAGACCCTAGAAAATAAAAATTTTAGAAAAATAAAATTTAAAATTTAATTAGATTGAACTTATCATGATTATTCCCAATACATTTGTTTCATCTTCAATGAACATCATTCTCAATTAAAAATGAAAACAACACAAAAAAAATTCCTATTTCAATATTAAACAAATACATATTAAAGCTGACATGAGATAAATTGAAGCGATGTAGTATATGCAAACAAAAATAATCTAAATGTTACACGATACAACATTTAGAGTACACTGTAATATATATAAGAATTTAATAAAAAACCTTAAAGAAATGATTGAAACAACAAGTTGAAGCTCATTCTATGATAATAAGAAGGTCAAAAGTAATGTACTGGAACATTAAATCTACAATGAATTTTAATCTCTTACAAAACATGCCAAAACTTTAAGGAAAAATATTTAATAATATGAAATAAAATATTTAATTAGATTCTATCCATCGAGATAGGTTCTATAACATTTGTTTTTCTACCATTTAAACCTTATTTCGAATTACTATGAGTTATGAAATTAATTAAACATAAAAAAGAAAAATTCTCATTTAATTATTGAGTTAAAACTATTAATGATTAAGTGATATAAATGAAAGTTATGTAATAAAACAAAATCAATGTGTAAAATTTGAATAATTGTAACAAAATTATAATGTAGCATCCTTAATTATCAAATCATGTATGAATAAAAAATTCTCATGAAACAAGGGAAAGCTCAAGAAAATTAACATTTTAAAAAGTAAATATTTAATTTGATAGAGCTCATTTAGAAAAGCCCAATGATGTTTGTTTAATGTTAAAAAAATGTTATCTTGTAATAACAAAAAAATAAAAAAGTAAATAATAGTGAATAATAAGATATTATAAGTTTTAATATTTTCCAAATATTTGTTAATGTTGAAATGAGATAAATTAAAACAATGTAATATATAAAAAATTAAGTTATGTAAAGGTCATAAAACAAAAGATTTAGAATAACCTAGTCATTTGACTAAGTCAAAGTGAAAATTTTAAAAAAAAAGAGATAAATTGTATAAGACATCCAAGATCTTAAAGAGATGGAATGTAACATTATCAATCAATAATTTAGATGTTACTTGAAATGTGACACAAATTATGCCCAAACCTTACAAAATAAAATATTTAAAAATATAGAGATAAATATCTAATATACTAGAGCTGATCAAGAAGATATCATGTTGTCTATTTCATCTCGATAAGGCCTAATTTGGAGTTACTAAAAATTATCAAAAATAATAAGCATAAATTACTATAAATTATTTTTTTAATACATAGAAAATATATATTAAAGTTATAAAAAATAAATTGAAACTATGTAATCTAAAAAAATTAAAGTGATGTAATGATTACAAGAGAGGAGAATTAGAGGTTATTTGTAATCTAACCAAATCGAAGTAAAGAATTTCAAAAAGTGAGAAATTTTTTTGGAAAGTTGCATTCTAAGATATCAAAAATAATTAGGTAACTTTCACAATCGTTAAAATAGATACGAATTGAAATACCTCATAAATTATTATAAGATATAAGAAAATAAAATACTTAAAAATATAAAAAAATAATATTTCATTAGTTATACCTCATTGAGAGGAGTCCAATGATGTTTTTTTATACTGAATGACCTCATTATGAATTATAATGAATTACCAATTTAAATAGAAATTTTTTTAATAAATTATAATTCTAATTTTAAATAAAGATGTAATAAGGCTAAAATCATTTAACTGCTTGTAATGCAATATTACAACATTGAAGGAGATAAATGGTTATAATGTAATTTGAACATGTCAATTTGAAAATTTTTGAGAACTGAGATAAAATATTTGGAAAAGCTGCATTCTAGATTTTAAGGGCATCAATGGTAATATCTTAACCTTCAAATTTGTAACAAATAAAATTGTTAGACAAAAATGCAATACAAAAGAAAAATAATATATTTTAAAAAAAAATTAGCTAGATAGAACATGTCAAGATGAAGCAAACGAAGTTTGTTTCACATCGACCAATCCACATTTAAAGTTACTACAAATTGCAAAATTAAGTAAACATAAATAATAATAAATAATTTTTTAGAGATTAAGTATGTATATATATTTATATATTATTGCTAAAAAGAGATAATTTGAATCTACATAATATAAGTATTTCAATTAAAAACAATTGTATGCATATGATAAATCGTGTGAGAAAATTGCAATTAAAGATAATAAGCACATGTAGTGGAATATCCTCAACTATGAAAGAATAGAAATGTCTCACTAAACATGTTAAAAATAATTAAAATAAGACATTTAAAAAATTAAAAATTTATTTTTAATTGGATATAGATCATTAAAATGAGTCCAAAGACCTTCGTTTCATCTTGCTCAAACATGAATTGTTGTTATTTGGAATTAAGAAGTTAAAAGAGTATAAATAATAAGAACTATTATTTCAATATTAATAAATTTTATATTAAAGTTGAAATAATATAAATAGAAGCAATGTAATTCAATATGATGAAAGGTATGTAAAGGATAAATTATCAAAATTTAGAGTTACATAACAATATAATAATATCAAGTTAAAAAAATTTTAAAAAGAGAAAATATACGAGGATGTTACATTACAAGTTGGTAAAATGATCGACTAAAACATCTTTGAGTGTCATATAATGCATAAATACAAATGCTTCATAACTCATACAAAAAAGAAATTTAAAAATAATGAAGTGCATTTCTAATTTGATAGATCTCGTTAAGAGGGAGTCCAACAGTAATTATTTTGGTGTAGAGAAGACCTCATCGGTAATTAATATTAATTACTAAAATAATTAAATATACATTATAATAAATTATAATTATAATATTTATTAAATATATATGAGAGATAAAATGAGATAAATTGAAGCATTGAAATATGAGTAAAACATGTAATTTTTGAATGTTTTTTAAAACATGTCAAATCTCTAAAATATAAAGTATTCATAAATATATAACTGAATATCTAGATGCTTAGAGCTTATTTAGGTACGACTAATGATCTCTGTTCACCTTGATTTTATTTAGTTTTAGATTATAATGAATTACCAAATAAAAAATATAAGTAATTATAAGTTGTTATTTTAACATTAAGAACAAATAATTTAAATTTAAAATGAGATAAAATTCAAGTAATATAATGGAAGCAGGTCAAAGAAATGTAATGGATACACTAGAGGAGAAATAGAGTTTAGTGATAATATAACCAAAACAAAGTGGAAAATTTTGAAAAATGGCAATAGTTCAATTACAAATTTGTACACTAAAAAAACAAGGTCATTGAGTGTGGAATCCTTGTTTCCAAACAAACAAGTAAACAAAATGTCTCGTTAAATAAGAAAAAATACAAAAACAAACATTTGAAAAAACTAACAATGAATATTTAATTTGATTGAGATTAAACTAATAATGAATTCTCATTTTAATGTTAAGTAAATATAAGTTAATGCTAAAACAAGATAAATTATTACAGTGTAATATAACTAAATCAAAGTAATAGAAATAAATATATACTAGAATAAATCTCATCAACAGGACTGCCATGATATTTTTTCTTCTTGAATAAACATCATTTTTAATTAAAATTTAAAGTAACATATAAATAAAAAAATATTACTATAATATTATGCAAGTATATTTATAACTAAAATGAGGTAAATTGAAGTAATATAAAATAACAAAATAAAACAATCTACTGGCCAAATGATGAGAGATATTTAGTTGAATTCTAATATATCATAGTTGAGCCAAAAATACTTGAACAAATGGAATACATTGTTAACAAAAGTTGCCTTGCAAGTTGCCAAGGAGAATATGTGCTACATACATGAATTACAAATTCGCTATGAATGTCAATGCCTTATAAAACATGTAAAAAATTTTGATTAAAAAATATTTTACAATTGAAAAAAAAATATTTAAATGGATAGACCTTATAGAGAGAAGTCAAGCGATAGTTTTCCATGTAGAATTAATCTCCTTTCGAATTTCTATGAATTACAAAACTATTAAAAAATAAATTACTATTTTATTGTTGAGTAAATATATGTTGAAGATTAAGTGAGATAAATTAAAATAACATAACAAAAGAAAATCAAAGCATAAAATTTAACTAAATGAGATAATTTTCAATTAAAAGTTACATTTTGAGATACCAAGAAATTAGGAATAACATCCTTCGTCATGAAATCATATAGCAATTACAATGTGTCATAAAGTATTATAAAACTCATGGAAATAAATATTTCAAAAACATTAATATTTAATTAGATAGAGCACTTCTAGAAAAGTCCAACAAAGTTTATTTCATGGCTTCAATACTTGGTTTGGAATTACTATGCATTTAAAATTTAAATAAGCACGAATAATAATAATTTACAGTTTTGAATTTAAAGTAAATAAAAGTTAAAGTCTAAATAAGATTAATTTAAGCAGTGTAATATATTAAAATTAGGGTTATGTAAAGGTTACATTATAAGATATTTGGTGTAAAAAAATAGAATGAGAAAATAAAAGTGAAAAAGTTGAAAAAAAAGATATATTTTACAAGAAAGTTGAATTCCAAGTTCTTAAGAAGATTGAGTGTCACATTATTAATCACTAAGGCATGTTTTCAAATGTCTCATAAAGTGTGCCAAAACTATACTAAATAAAATATTTAAAAATAAAAAGTAAATATCCAATATTATAGAGGTCATCATGATGTACCTAAAGGGGTTTATTTCATCTTGATAAATTCTTTAATAGAATTACAAAAAATTACCATAATTAATAAGAATAAATAAATATAAAATATTTTTTAATTAATAAGAATATATACACTAAAGTTATAACAAGGTAAATTGAAGCAAAGTAATGAAATGAAAGCAAAGTGATGTAAAGGTTACACGAGAGAAGAATTAGAAATTTATGTTAACAAAACAAAATAAAAGAAAAAAATTTGAAGAAGTAAGAGAAATTTTCTTAGAATATTGCATTACGTGATAACAAGAAGATTTAGGAAATTATCTTAATCATTAAAATTGATATGAATGAAAATGTTTCATAAATTATGTTAAGCCCAAGAAAATAAAATATTTAAAACTATACAAATGAACATTTAATTGAATATAACTCATTGAGATAATTCACGTGATGATTACTTCATACCAATCAGACCTCATTTTGAAGTATTGTTAATTACTAATTGAAATAAGAAAAAGAAATAATAATTTATATTTCTAAGTTTAGGATTATGTATAATAAGCTAGAATGATTTGAATTGAAGCAATGTAATATCATGAAATCAAAAAAACAAAATGGTTGCATAAGAGGAGGTATAGAGTTAAATAATAACTTAGCCAAATAAAAAAAATGTTTAATAAATAAGATAAATTTTATAACAAAGTTGCATTCAATGATTTTAAAGAGATCATGTGAAAAATATACTATCATCAAATTTAATAGGAATCAAAATACCACAAAGGGAAAGCTAAAACAATAGAAAATAAACTATTTCAAAATAAAGAAATAAATATTTAATTTTACAGAGAGCATCGAGACGAGGCAAATGATTTTTGATTCATCTCGATCGAGCAATGTTTGGGATTTTGGCAAATCATCAAAATAAGTAAACATAAATAATAATAAATTACTATTTTAAAAGTACTTAATTATGTATAACTTAATGTTAAAAAGAGATTATTTCAAGAAATGTTATATAACCCCTTCAAAGTAAAACATTTTTAAGGAATGTGATAAATTGAACGTGAAAGCTGCATATCAACAAAATAAGGAGATCAAGTGAACATTCTAGACCATCAAATTATGTATGAATAGGAATGTCACCTAAAGTATGGTAAAATAAACGAAAATAAAATATTGAATAATTAAAAAATGGATAACCAATTGGATACGTTTCGTTGAGTCGAGGTTACCAAATTTTTTTGCCACTTAGTTGGATTGGGTTTGGAGTTTTTAGAAATTAAAAAAATTACATAAGCATAATAAAAAAAATATTTTTTATGATTGAAAAAACTATATTAAAGCTAAAATGATATAGATTGAACGAATATAATTTAATAGAATGAAAGCGATGTAAAGGTCACAAGATAGAAATTTTCGAGTTATGTAGCAATATAAAAATATCAAAGAAAAAAATTTGAAAGCTGAGATAAAAGTTACGATAATGTTTTATTACAAGTTTTAACGTTGATGGAGGGCAACTTCATTAAGAGCAATATTTCATAAACAAATACAAATGTTTTGTAACTCACACAAAAAAAACAAGAAAAATAAATTAGTAGAAAATGTTGAAGTGAATACATATTTTAATAGATCTCGTCAAGACGAGTCTAATAATGTTTTTTGTGTCAATCAAATTTTTTTGGAAGCATTGTATACAACAAAATCAATACAAAAAATTTGGAGAAATGACATAATTTATGAAGGTAAGTTGAATATAAAGATAACAAGGAGATTAAGTGTAACATCTTCAATCGATAATTCCTGAACTTTTTGTAATGCCTTATAAAGCATCAAAAAGTCTAACATATAAATTAGTGATCAATCAGATGGAGCATTTCTGTCGAGTCTAAAGACATTTCTTTTCTTTCGATTAGAGCTAATTAGAATTCTCAATGAATTACAAAATATAAAACATAAGTAATTAAAATTTTTTATTTTAATATAAAGCAAATATTAATTAAACATAAGATTAGATAAAGTAAAGAGATGTAATCTAAGTTCAAGTGTTTTAAAGGGTGCACTAGAAAAGAATTAGAATTTCTTAATAGTATAACCAAATCAAAGCAAACATTTGATGAAATAAGGGAGGTTGTATGAGAAATTTTCATTTTGATAAGGAGGTTGAGTGCAACATACTTTGTCATCAAGTAAATAATGAATCAAAATGACTCTTGAAATAAGAAAACATCCTAGAAAATTAAATATTAAAACATATAAGAATGGATATTTTACTAGATAATGCTAATTTAGATATTTTTAATAGTGAATTATTATTTTCAATTTAAAGTAAATTTAATTTGATGTTGAAACAAGATAGGTTATAGCATTATAATATAATCAAATCAAAGAAAAAGGATTTTAAAAAATGAGAAATTTTTAAGGAAAGCACCTTTTAATTATTTGAAGGACACTGATAACAACATCCTTCGACATAAAATCACATACAATTAGATGTCTTATAAAACATGTAACTATTTGATAAAATAAAATATACAAAAGTATAGAAACAAATTTTTAATTTGAAAAAACTTTTCCAAACATGTCTTAAGACATTTGTTTCCTCTCGGTTGGCTTCATTCTGAATTTCTATGAATGATAAATTTAAAAGATAACAATAATAATAAATTATTTTTTAATATTATGTAAATTAATATTAAAGTTCAATCGAGATAAAGTATAGAAATGTAATTTGACCAAATCAAATCATTATAGAGATCATATGAGAGAAGATTTAGAGATATGTGGAATTACGACAAAGTTAAAGCAAAAAAATAGAAGAAATAAGATAAGATATATTACAAAATTTCATACAAAGTTACTAAAAAGATTGAGTATAATATTTAAAAGAATCCCAAAACACTAAAAAGTTAAATATTTAAAAATATGGAAATTAAAATCTATTTGGATAGAATGCATCGAATCAAGGCCAACGATAATTCTTTCATCGCAATTAGATGTCAAATTATTGTGGGTTACAAAATAAAATGAGCATAAATAAAAAAATAATATTATTTAAATATATATTAAAATTTAAATGCGATTTATTTAACCTACATAATATAATCAAACGAAAGGGATATAAAAGTTGTAAGAGACGAAAATTTCGGTTATATGTTAAAATAACAAAATGGAATTAAAACATTTGAAGAATTGAGATAAATTGAATTGTGAAGTTGAATTCTAAGATGGTTAGTAGATGGTGTGTAACAACATCAATCGTTATGTTATATACTAATTGAAATATCTTATATGGCATAAAAAAATCATAGAAAAATACTTAAAAATATAATAATAGGAATCATATTAGATTGAGCTAGCTTAGGCAATTCAAATGACATTTTTTGTCCTAATAACCCCTCAATTATAATAACTAAAAATTATCAAAGTAAATAAATAATAAAAAAATTACAAATCATTCTAGTGTTAACCAAATGTACATTAAAGCTATGGGAAGATGAACTATTGTAATGAAATAAACAAAAATAAGGAAAAAGTTTACTAGATTTGAGAGTTTGATAGCAATATAAAAAATTCTGAAAAAAATTGAAGAAAAATAAGATAAATTGTACTTGAAAGTTTCATCACAAGGTACTAAGATTATTGAGTGAGATAAGGAGAGTCCAATGACTTTTGTTTAGAAACAATAAGGCTTCATTTAAAATTAATGTAGATTATTAAATTAAATAAGCTTAAATAGTAACAAATTTTTATTTTCATATTAAAAAATAAATATTAAATCTAAAATGACAAATATTGAAGTAATGTAATATAACAAAATCAATGTGATGTAAAGCTCACACAATATTTGATTTGGTGTTACATTTTAACTTAACCAAGTCAAAAAAAACTTTTAAGAAATGTTATTAATTATATGACAATGTTACATCTAAAAAAAATAAAGAGATCAAGTGTAACATTCTAGATTGTGTCATCATGTACAAATCTACATATCTAATAAAATATGCTTAAAGGTTCAAGAAGAAAAAAATAAAATTAATATTTAATTTGCTTGAGCTTGCATGCATGAGTTAATGAACGATTGTTTGACCTTAATTTGATGATCAAACCTGGTAAGTAGATTTATTGTAACAACCTCAATCATAAAAATCAAGCAATTTTCAAAACATTTCATATAGCATGCCACCATCCAACAAAATAAAATATGTTGCAATATAAAAAATATTAATTAATAAAAAATTTAAAAAAAGAGAAAACAATAATTTTTGATAAAGCTAGTGGAGACAAATTTAATGACATTTTGTTTCATTTTAGTCAAACCTCAATTGAAATTAACCCAAACTACAAGAATAAATAATAAAAAATAATTATAATTTTTTAAATTTTAAGTAAGAAAATATTAAAATGAAATATTCTAAACAAAATTAATCTAAAGGCTACGTGAAGAATAAATTAAACATTCATAGTAATATGACCTAATAAAAAAGAAAAAAAATTAAGAAATAAGTTAAATTATTTTGGAAAATTGCATTCAAAGATTGGGTTTAATATCCTTGATTTTTAAATATAGTATAATTAGAAATTTTCTTATCAAGAATGCAAAAACAACTAAAATAGAAAATATCTAATAACCGAAAAATGAATATTTAGATTGACAAAGGTCATCCAAATGAGTCCAATGATATTTTTACCTCTCTATCAGATCTCAATAGAATTAACATCAAATAAAAATTTAAATAAGAATAAATAATACTAAATTAGTTTTTTAATATTTTTTAAATATATAATAAAATTAAAATGACATAAATTGAAAAAATATAATATAATCAAATAAAAAAATACATAGATCATATGATGAAAGAATTAAAGAGTCATAGTAATGTATCAAAATCAACGCTAAAATTATAAAGAAATGATGTAAGTTTTATGAGAAAAATGTATTGCAAGGTGAGAAAGAGATTGAGCATAATAACCCATATAAGCAAATTAGGTATATATAAAATATCTTCTACAACTTGATAAAACTTTAGAAATAAAAATATTGAGAAATACAAAAATAAATATTTAATTGAAAAGAGCTCATAAAGATGACTCCATCAATTTGCATTTTTTCTTTACTATACCTGATTTGGAATATCTGTGAATTGCTAAAGTACTTAAGCCAATTTTTGTTGAAGGTAAAATAGGATAAGTTGGAGCAATGAATATAACAAATTCAAAGTGATATAAATGTCATATAAGAATCAATATAGTGTAAAATAGTAATATAACCTAGTCAAAGAGAAAACTTTGATGAAAAAGGATAAATTGTATAGGAATGTTGAATTTCAAGACACTAAGAATGACAAATGTAAAATCCCTAAGCTCAAATCTAGCACAAATCAAAAGTCCCCTTAATTATTTAGAAATCATAAATTATTAAATTTTTAATAATATATAAATAAAAATATAATTATGTAGAGCTCATCAATATGAGCACAATGATATTTGTTTTGCCCTAATTAGACCTCATTCAATGCTATTATAAATTACCAAAATAAAAAAGAAATTATATTATGTCATCATTTTAATATTTAGTACAAACATTTTAAAACTTAAATAAGATAAATTAAAGAAACATAAGATGACAAAATTAAGGATATTTAATTGTCCCATAAGAGGGGATTTAGAGTGATATAACGAAATCTAAATTAGAAAAAATTTGAGGAAATGAGATAAAAAATAGTTGCTTGTGAATGTGTAGCAACCTAAATCACAAAATCTGCTATGACACTAAAAATTTAGTAAAATATGCACAATTTAAAGGTATAAAAATTAATTTTTACAAGTATAATGTTAATCACAAGCACTTAAGCATTGTTTAATTCGTCCCTATCAAACCTAATTTACAATTATTTTTAATTACAATATTAAATAAGAATAAATTAATATTTTATCTTTAAGCAAATATATGTTAAAGCTTAAATAAAATAAATTAAGATAATGTAATATAATAAAATAAAAATTATTTAAATGTCACATAATAATAGATTGGAGTTACATACTAATAAAACAAAGTCAAAAAAATTTTGAAGAAATGAGATAAGTTGTATAGGAAGCTTAAATTCTAGGATATGAAGGATATCAAATGCAGTGTACTCCATCTTCAAATCGAGTATGAATCTAAATATCGTGTAAAACAAGATCATACCTTAAAAAATAAATTTTTAAATATTTTAAAATTAATCATTAATTAGATAAAGCTAATTAAGTTATGTTCAATGACATTTGTTTTTCTCAATTAGGCCTTATTTAGAATTATTATGAATTACATCCAGAGAGCCATAAATAATAATAAGTTATTATTTTAGTATTATTTAAATCTATAATAAAGAAAAAAGTGATAAATTAAAATAATGTTATGTTCCCAAATCAACGCACTATAAATGTCAAAATAAGAGGACATATAGTGTTATATAGCAATAGAACAAAGTCAAGAGAAAACATTTGAAGAAAATAGAAATATCATATGATAAAGTTATACTTAAAGATATTAAAGAAAAGGAGTGTAAAAACCTTAATTGTCAAATCATCTAGAAATAAAAGAGACAAATAAGGCATGTCAAAAAATTAGAAAAAATTTTCAAAAATATAAGAAAATTAATATCTAATTTGATAAAGTTTGTTGTGTTAAAAAATATATGTTTTATCTTGGTCAAACCTCACTCAAAATTACTGCAAATTACTTCATTAAATAATAATCTATAATTTAAATTTATTACTTCAATATTTAATAAATATATAATAAAATACAAATTAGATATATTCAATTAATATATTGTAACAAAGTCAAAGAGAGGAAAGTGTTACAATAGAATATATTTAGAGTTAATAATAAAATAATCAAATCAAAATGAAAAATTTTAAGAAATGTGATAAATGGCATAGCAAAATTGTTATCCAATGTACTAATGTAATAATTTTCGATTGAAAAATTAGTTTAAATCAAAATGTCCCATAAAGCACACAAAAGTCGCAAAAACTTATTAAAAAAATAATAAAAATTATTATATATCTAGATAGAACTCGTCATGATCTGTCTGTTGATGTCTGTTTCAATTTGAAAAGATCTTATTTTTAATTACTTCAAATTACAATAAAAAATCAGAATAAATTATAATTTTAATATTAAGTGAATATATATTAAAGCTTAAATGAGGCAAATTGAAACAATGTTTATCTAGCATAAAAGAAAGAAATTATAAAAAAACAACTTAGATCCATTACAAGGTACCAATCTAGAATCAATAAAGTAAATGCTTTTTAAAATTTAAAACATGTATCATAATTTAAAAAACATGCAAATGATACAATTGAAAGGACATGACTCATCCAGACAACATCATTAGTGCAAAGTTGGTGCTATAATGAAGTAGGTGGGATGTATCCTTTTATTATTTAGGAATAAAATTATTCAAGATGTAAGTAGAAATCTTACTTTTTGATTAAAGAATGACATGGACATGAAATTCTCCTAAAGTATGGTAGCAAGCATGATGATGTATTAAAAAAAATTGTATTGGAATGAAAGTCTTGAAGAAGTAAGATGCTTTCTTTTTGTATTCATTAATTACTTATAATCTCATATTAAAAAAATGGTGAGTTAGTTGTGACAAAAGAAAGTGCTTTACTTTGTCTTGAGTACCTACAATGGCTTGGTGGTCCAATCTTAAGTTCACTTTAGTATTAAATCCTTGTTCATTATTTTATTTTTGAACTCTACTCCACTTCTTTTAAGTGTTTTTGCCATACTTTCCATTCCATGATCTCCCAATTCTCTCTCCATTTACGTCAATTTTATATTAAAGTAAAGTTCCTCATCATTTTTTTGAGAGAATAAAGCTCCTTCAAAAAAGGACTTTCCAATTATATTATCAAATCAAGTATTGACTTTTGGTACTTGACTGTACATTAAGCCCAACTAAAGGTAGGATCATGCCCTTCGTATTATGGTTATTTTTTTTGTTAGAAGTTCTCCTAAAAAAAATTGACTTGCACGACTTGTTACACTTCTTTGAACATTATTTTTTTATTCCAAAACATTGGCAACTTTATTTAATAGAACAAGCGATTATTTTTTAAACATACCATTATCCCTATTGAGTACAACTTGTAAGGAAGTAATCTAGTTCGTTAATGCTCCTATTGAATGCTAATCCTTGCATGAAATCTTAAATGAATGACCGAAAAGAAATTTTTTTAATTACTATAAATTTTTTGCTTTATCTGACACCAATTTGTTGCTTACTCATTTCTTAATGTTAAAAAAGAAAATCTAAAAAAGGTGTCGTTTTTCATTCAAATTATTCTTTTTTGTGTTATTATTAGATATTATTTCAATTTTCATGGCAAAATTTTTTTTCTTTTTTTGTTTATTTTCACATTACGTAAAACATTGGCCAAAATAAATAGATTAAAATAAGACATAAATCTTATAATTAAAAAACTTTAGAAGTCTCAAATTAAAAACTTGAATAAATTATTTTCACTCATTGCTTAAGTTGTGACTCGACTACAAGGCTTATAAATGCAACCAACTACCCCTTCTGGGCTAAAACATGATACTTCATATGAGGTGGAAGTTAATAACCAACATAAATATTACATGCCTTAAAGTGAGCATGATGATAAATTTCACCAAAAGATTTTATTTAGAATTTCTAAAAAAGGATAAAATGGAAGCACCAAATTTTGATAGGTACTAAGATCAAAATAAGTTCTAAACTATCTCAATGAAATAGAAGTCATCTATAATTTGTATAGGATAGATGACAACCAAAGAGTTACTTCTATAAAATTAAAACTTATTAATCATGTAAAAATTTATTGCACAAACCTTTGTGTGAAAGAGCAAGAAAACGGTGAAAGAGTAATGAGTTGGATAGAATTAAAACAACGATCAAGAAGTAAAGTACTGCCCAAGGCATCATGATAAGAAACTTCAATGAAAATTCATAACCTTATGTTAAGGATTTTTAAGCAAGAATGATTACTTGAATCATTTTGGGGATTTTGATACCAAGACATGCCACATTTGTAATGATTGAAAATTAACAAATAAATTTATCTTAGGGTTATTCATAGAATTTAGAAAAGAGGTTTAACTTCATTGCCCACAAACTTTAGAGGTTACTTTTTAGATCACATAATTAGTAGAAAGGCGTAAAAAGACTCTATCTTGTATTAACAAGATTAAATCATTATACTTCTCAACACAAGAATAAAATCACTCCAAAATCTAACACAATGTAGAATGGCTCATACAATAGAAAAAGTTCAACATTTTACCCCTCTATGAGTTATCTTAAATATGTTAAAGAAAATGGCAAAGTCTTAGTTTACTTTAAATGTCATAAACCTATTCAAATGCATTGCAAATTTGAGCATAAATCTTATACATAGAATATGATTCCTACTAGAAGAATGTCTTCTTGAAGGTCAAATTTTTTTTATGAACTTAAGGTAGATGATAGTGAACACTAAGTGATAATGATATACCTATCATTGCCTAAAACTAATGTATGGCATTAGAGTAGGAAAAATATACTTAGCTTGTTTGTCACATGCAATGAAATGAGATGTAGACATGATAGAGATGATGGTAATGCTATCAAGGTCATTTCTTCACATACTTTACACGAGCCATTCTAAACGCTGAACTCCTTGCTCATGACATCTAGATGCCTTTTTTATTTAATATATGTAGCTTTGAAGAAAAAGTGTGGTGTGATGTCTTGCACATGGGCATCACATAATACCATGTCTTTATGATATTAATGTCATTCTTTATTGTAGAGAAAATATAAAAGAATTGAAGTTTAATTATAAAATTATCAAATTACCACCCTTAAAACCTTTGGACAAGCCTGTAATCCATAAAACACAACTTGAAATATAACATATAAAACCACATCAAACAGGAAAGAAATAAAAGTTTATTACATTATTAAGTGATTGTTTGTGCATGTTTAGACTTGTAATGAATATTACCAAACAAGTTTTTAACACCTTCAGTAAACAATTTTCTAATCCAAAGGCAATTTTCATAATGCATGTAAAAGCTATTGATAAAGTAAAGGTGGAGACATCTCATACACATTTGATAGTTGACCTTCTACCTAAATTTCATGGCATTACCCCTAAGAAGCTTCTTAAAGAGTTACCTCTGATGCAAGAAATCTAGCATGCCATTAACCTTAAAGGATCTCATTTACCAAATCTTCCTCATCATTAAATGAACTTCTAAACATGTTTACTAAAATGACAAGTTTATGAACTTGAAAACGTTTTCTTACACAAAAACCTTTGCTCATGTGCAATTCTTTGAGTTTTAACTCCCAAAGAAAATAGCTCATGCTGCATGTTTATTGATAGTGCAGCCATTAAAAAATAATAAAATATTGATAATCAATCTCATGGTTAGATGAGTTGTTAGTCATATTTCTAGTTCAAACAACTTCTCAAAAATAGTTCACCATATTAGCCACCATTCTTTAAAATATATCAATATACAAAGGAAGTTGAATCATAGATAGGCAAAGTGCACTAAATACATACAAAATATTCTTTTGTTCTCAAAATAAATTAGGAAAAGATAACAAACCTAATGATGCATTATTTGGAATAACATTAGTGGTAACTTTCATGGAATTACAAATAATAAGATTTGATTTTGTTAAGGTTGATTAGTTAGTTTGTAAAGACTTCAATAATATCTGTAATGAGCTAAAACAAAAACAATTCACTATCTGTGATACGCTCCTATAAAATAATACTTATTTAGAAGAAAATAATTATGCATCCTAAACACATCACTTAGAGAGTTCTATTAATTATAGAGTTACATTTTGGAGGAATCGTAGGACACATATGTTTAAACCAAATTGTTCATTTGATTGAATCTTGATTCTATTGGCCATTCACAAAAGGAGACATCATTGAAATTGTTTCTTATTACTACAAATGAAAACAAATAAACAATAATAATGATGTTATATAGCCCAAACTATTTCGTATCTACTTTAGGAAGACCTCTCCAGGGACTTCATCATATGCATATCGAAAACACAATGACATCATGATAGCATATTTATAGTGTTGATAATTTTTTAGAAATGGTACACTTAATATCATGTTCAAATGGAAATGATACCTAACATATTGCAAAACATTTTTTGAGAGATATTTTGCTTAGTTGGCTTGTCTTCAACTATTATCTCTTATCATGATGTTAGATTTGTCTCTTACTTTTGAAAAATACTTTGGAAAATCTATGGAACACAACATTAACACTTCATATTAGGAATCATCTAAGATGTCTTATAGGAAAGAAACAAGGAACTTGGGAACTGCATTTACCTATATCAAAAATTTCATATAATTTTATAATTTCCAAAACAACTAAAAAAACACATTACAATTATTTGTGGATAAAATCTAAAGTATCTTGTTGACATTTGTGACATGCCTATACTAACATTTTCTAATTCAACTTTTATTATTACATATGATTTTCAATCAAAGCTTAATGAAATTAAAGAACAAATTGAAGAAAGAAATCAAAAATATTCGAAAGCTATTAAGAAAATATATCTTTTTTAAAATTCATTGAAGGAGATCTTATTCTACATTGCATTCACTCAAAGCACTATTCTTTCCCAAAATGCGAAAGATTACATGCACATGCTTGTGAGCACTCCAAATTGTTAAGAAAATCAATACCAATTCTTAAGTTCTTCATTTGCCACAAGACTTGTAAAATAGTCTGATTTTCATTATTAAGGACCATCTCCTTTATAGAGATACTACAAAATATAACATGGTACAACATGACACTAGTGTAAGTGGACGTGATGGTCAATTCTAATACCACCAATGCCAAATGTTTTTCAAGTTGATGGGTCTATTTATGTTTCGCACTCCTCTACTATTTATAAGCCATGTACATTCTTTATTAATTGGAAACATCAACCACCATCTAAGATACATGGAAGACACATGAAGAATTGGAAAAGCTTGCTCTGTAACTTGTAGATAATTAGCTCGATATTGACTTCACTGAGTTGATTTCTATTCACTCAAAGGGAAAAGATGCAGCACAAAAGAATGAAATTTTTACAAAAAAATAAGATCGACCCATTACAAGTTCTCAAACTAGAATGAATCATGCAAAAACTTTCCAAAATTTAATACATGCATAACAATTTGGAGAACATGTAAAGGATAGCCTTGCAAAGCCATTGTTCATCCATGCATTATAATTTGTGCATGTAGTGTCACATGAATGAACGTGCTCAACTTTTAGATTAAAGTCTTTAAGAAGTGGGAAGGAACTATGCTTCTATTATTCAGCAATAAAGGTCTTCAAGGTGTGGTAAGAAGCATGCCTTTGCATAAAAAATGGCATGGAAATGAAAGGTTTCAAAAGATAGGTAAGAAACATGATGATGTGCTAAAATGAAATTATATGGGCATTTAAGTCTCCAAGATGGTGACAGAAAGCTTCCTTTTTTATTTAATTGTTTGTAGTAATTTCCTTCATAAAAGAGACCTCAGTAATGGATGAATGCTTAATAAGTTATGTCCAAAGAAATTACTTTTCTTTGTGTCTTGAGTGCTTCAGCTTTCTTGGTCGTCTTCTCTTAGGTTCACTTTAGTGAGTGAATTCTTGTTTTCTTCTTTATCCACAAAATCTACTCCCTTTCTTTTGAAGCCATTTTCCCATACTTTTTATTCCATGACCTAATCCTCTCTTCCTCTATACCAAATGTGATATAACAAAGCAAAACTTCTTTTAAAGTAACTTGAGAATTGATGTAGAGTGACACAATAATATAGCAAAATTAAAGAAAAAAGAATGAAGAAATGTGATAAATTGTACTTGAAAATTGCATTTGGGATAACATAGACATCAAATAACATTCTCACTTTCAAAATAAAGCACAAATTAAGTAGAAGATAAAATATCTAATAAAAGATGCAAAAGCTCTAAAAACTAAAAATATTTAAAATATAAAAAAATTAATTAATTGGATAAAACTCCTCTTGTCAATTCCATAAATATTTTTTTATCCCAATTGGACATTATTTTTAATTTCTATGAATTCCTAGAGTAAATAAAATAAAGTTTAATAATTAAAAATTAAACCAATGTGAAGACCACATAAGAGAAGATTTATAGTAATATGCTAATATTAAGAAATCAAGATGATAAATATGAAGAATATTAATAAGTTATATAAGAAAGTTACACTCCAAAATACTAATGAGATTGAGTGTAACATCTCCAATTGTAAAATAATCTATAAATGAAAATGCCTTATAAAGCATAAGAAAAAACTTGAAAAGAAAATATTAGTTAAAAAATGTAAAATTTAATATTTAATTAAATATTTTTCGTTGAGATGAGCCTTACCATGTTTTGCTTCATCTTAATAAGACCTTGTTTGGAATTATAATAAATTATAGAAGTAAATAAGCATAAAAAATATAAGGTTTTCTCTTAATATTAAATAATAATATAGTAAAGCGAACTTGAGAATAATTGAAGCAATATAATATAACCAAGTCAAAGTAATGTAATGCTCAAATAAGGGAAATTCAGAGTTAAATAATAATATAACCAAATCAACATGAAACATTTATAGAAATGAGATAAATTTAGTAAAAAAATTACATTACAAGATACTAAGAAGATTGAGTGTAATAACTTCAACAATCAAATTTGAAACAAAATGAAATGTCATATAAAACATAATTAAATAATAAAAAATAAAGTATTCAATAATATAAAAAAATTATTTAATTGGATTGAGCTAATTAGGATGAGTTTAATGATTTATTTCACCTTAGTTTGATCTATTTCTAAATTACTTTTAACTAATAAAGTAAACAAGCATAAATAAAAATTAATTATTTGTTTAGTATTAAGAAAATATATATTAAAAGAAGATAAATGGAAAAATGTATTATAAAAAAATTAAAGTGATGTAAAATTTATAAGATTAGAGATTTAGAGTAACATTGTAAAATGACCAAGTCAAAGCGATAAATTTGATGAAATGTCAAAACTTTTATGGCAAAGATGCGTTCAAATATATTACAAAGAGTGAGCACAAAATCCTCAATTATCAAAGAAAATATAATCAAAATGTCTCAGAAAGCATAAAAGACACTTAAAAAATTAAATTATAAAAATAAAAATTTAATTAGATTGAGCTTATTAAGATGAGCCCAACAAGTTTTCTTTCATGATGATCAATCATCATTTGAAAATACTACAAATTCAGAAAGACAATAAACAAATTATTTAAGAAAATATAATTTTAATATTAAGTAAAAAAGAATTAATTTTTAGAAGAGATAAACATGAATAGTGTAATATAACAAAATAAAACGTGATATGAAGGCCACACAAGTGGTTAATTAGATATTCACTATAATATACCCAATCAAAACAAATAAAAAAAAGAAATGAGAAAATTTAATTGGAAAGTTACATTACAACAAATTAACTAGATCAGGCTCTGCATGCTTGATAATGAAATAAGACACAAATCTAAATTTCAAAAAAAGGATGTAAAAAATTTACAAATTAAAGTATAGAAAAATAAGTTAAAATGAATGTTTGATTCGATAAAGCTTGTTGAGACCTATCCGATTATGCTTATTTTATCTCATTTGAACATAATTTGAAATTATAACAAGTTAAAAAAATTTAATAATCATAGATAATTATTATTATTAATGTTAATAAAAGTTATGTTATAACAAAAATGAGATAAATTGAAGCATTGTAATAAAAAAATCAAAGTGATGTTCAACTCACATTAAAGGAAACATAGAGTTATGAAGTATTATTATTGAATCAAAGCAAAAACTTTTACGATAAAAGATAAATTTTGAAAAGAAAGTTGCGTTTCAAGGGAATAAGGAGATGGAGAGTAACAAGGCATATGTCAAAATCTCTCGTAAAACAAGCCAAACTTTTAAAAAGAAAACATGAAAAAGTATGAAATGAATATTTATTTAGATAGAGCTTGTTGAGAGGAGTCCAATGATATTTGTTATATATTGATCAAACCACATTTAGAACTACTGTGAATTACAAAAATAGTAGAACAGAAATAATAATAAATTTGTTTTGTAATATTAATTAATTATGTATTAAAGTTAAAATGTGTTAAATTTAAACAACATAAGATAAGGAAATGAATGTGATGTAATGGTTGCATAAAAGGAGAATTAAAGTTTCATGTAAGAATAATCTATTCAATTTGAAAAATTTAAAGAAATGAGATGACTTGGAAGACAAAGTTGAGTGCCAAGATGTTAAGAAGATCGAGTGTAACATCCGTTATTGCCTAATAATGCACCAAAATTTCTCATAAAGTGTCACAAAACCTTACGAAATAAAACACTTAAGATACTAAAAAAGAATATTTATCTTTGCATAACACAATGAGGCAAATTACTATAAATTACTAAAATAAATATGCATAACTTTAATAATGGATCTTATTTTAAGAGATAAGCAAATATATAATAAAGCTAAAATGACACAATTGAAGTGATGTAATATCATAAAATTACGATGATATAAAAGTCACGCAAGATTAGATTTAAACATAGAGAACAATCGATATTAATAAAATCTAAATGTTTAAAGAAATTAAAAAATTATATGACAGTTACATTCCATGATACTACATCAAATTTCATATTGTTCATAATCAAATTAAGTACAAATTGAACACATGTAAAATATGTCAAAACATTTGAAAATAAAATTTTAAAAGAAATATTAAACGAAATATTTACTTAGATGTAACCCTTAAAGTGAAGTGAAATGAGATTAATTTCACCTTAATTAGACCTCATTTTGAGTTACTATGAATTAACAAATTTAGAAATAATAAGTAAAAATAAATTTTTTTCTAATATTAAGAAAATATATATTAATGCTAAAAGGACATAAATTTAACCACTATATGCAAGCTAAATCAATTAGATGTAAAGTTCACAGATTAGTACATTTAGAATTATATTTTATTATAACTAAATCAAAGCAAAAAATTTGAAAAAAATTGATAAATTATATGAAAACTTGTATTCGATGATAAGAAATAGATCATGTCTATCCTTAGCCACTAAAGTTGATTCGAATAAAAAGTCTCATAAAGAATGCCAAAGCTATAGTAAATAAATTAGTTAATGATATAAAAGGCGAATATTTAATTGATAGGTCTTATGGAGATAAGTCCAATGATGATTGTTTTGTCTTGATCGAACCTCGTTTTGAATTACTTGAAATTATCATAGTAAATGAGTATGAATAATAATAAATTCTTATTCCAATGTTAAGTAAAAATATATTAAACTTCAAATGAAATAAACTAAAGCAATGTAATATATGAAAATTAAGGTTAATATAGTGAGTTGTAAGGTGGTTCTAAAGTTGAGAGACTGTAATGTAGATGGATATAGGTTCTAGAGTCAACGTGGCAGGTTCTTTGCTAAGTGTTGGTTTGCACAGGATGATGCTTAACACTAGTGGGTTGACACAAGTCATGACATTGATGGTTAGGTATGATAAGGTGGCAAAATAACATTTGTGATGATGGGCCACTGATGATAGTAATATACCTAAAGCTTAATTTAAGTCATCTTGATGAAATTTTGCAATAGAAAAAATTTGAGCTATTACAATAATTGCATAGATTTGTTTGTAATTATAAATAATTTATAAAAATAACAACTAAAAAAAATTAAAAATAAAGTATTACTAAATATACTGAATGCAATCTAAAAAACGTTGAAGATAGAAACTAAAAAATAATAATAAACAAGTCAACTATAATCTAATCCCCAAAGGTAGTGATAATTGAAACTAAAGGTAAGTAGTGCCAATCCTAGCATGAATCAAAGTCCAAAAAAGGCTATTACACCTTTAAGTACAACCTTTGTAAGATCTACTTGTTCTTGTTTGCACACCATCTCCTGTCATTTCTCTATTTCCTCCATAAATGTCTCCTCCATCTCTTATCACTCTTCTATTTCCATTTTTCCTATCTTTGCACCCATTCTTCTCCATCGCTCTCTTAATCTCTCACCTATTCTATCTTCTTATGTCTTTATTTATCTTCTCTCTCCATTATTTTTATTATCTTTTTCATTATCATTTAATCCAACTCACTTGCTCTTTTTTAGCTTTATTCTATCTATTTCTCTTTAACTTTATCAATCTCTACAAAATGTTAGACATTTATCTCTGTTTAACTGTTCCAAGCTATGTCCCTCATTTTAAAAATCTTCCTCTCTCTCTCTCACTATTTTTCTATCTCCACCTTACACCTTTTGTCATTTCTCTCTATTTCCATTTTTTCTCTTTTTCATATATCCTTATCAATTATCTTTCTCACTCATTACATTTTATCTCTAATTTTTTCTTTTCTCAGTTGTCACTCCTCACTAATTTGCTCAATCCAAAAATCTACCGCTTTGATTCATTCTCTATCTACTTTCTCTCATCTCCCTTCTTCTCCAGTCCTTACCCTCTCTTTCCCATTTTGTCTAATTCCATCACTGATCATATGACTTTTATCTATCTCACTTAAGCTTTTTATCTCCCTACATCTTAATCAATCTATGTCTCTTGTTGGATTCTTTATTAATCTTTATCTCTTTTCTCTCTTGCTATTTTTTAATTTCTTTTCTTCTACTTTCTCTTTCTATGCATTCTCCTTGTCTTTTTTGCTCCTATTACAATTTCAATGTGCATTTCTCCCACAATGTTTTTTTACATCTTGTTCTTTGATTGACTCTATCAATCTATTTGCCTCTTTTCTATCTTTTTTAGTTTAATTATAGATTTTTTTATCTTTTTGACTCTCACATTGTCCACTTTCTTATCTATCTATAAACTCTACCACATTGCAAACTCTTTATTCATTTTATTGCTCTACATCTTTAACACTCTTTTAATATAGTTCTAATCTTTTCCCAATCCAACCTTACCTTTATTCTCTTTTCTATTCTCCATTCTTTCATCTTTTTACATCTCTTTATCTTTTATATCTAGAAATCCCTCCCATTCTCCAAATCTTTTAATCTTGAACTCATTCCTAATGTACTCTATTATTATCTCTATTTTTTATTCTCTATTAACATTTTCTTCATTGATCTCTCCCGATCTTGCGTATCAATCATATCTATAAGTCACTCCAATCTTTCTCTTCCTTCTCTAACATTCTCTCCCTTTTATTGTCTCCTCTCTTTTTGTCTCCCTATTATAATAATCTATCTCACTCCATTTATCTTTACATATCTCATTGTATTTGTCTCTCCAAATTTCAAATTTTTCCTTTCAATATCTAACGTGCTTTATTTTTCTTTAGCTTTGTATTTTTTTACTATCTTTTTATTATCTATTTCACTTTGTATATTTAAATCTATCACTTCCTCAACCTTCTCTCACTTACTCATTATTTCTCTTTTCTATCTTAACTTCTCCCCATATCTCTTAGCTCTTTCTTGTTGTTTCCCTTTCTTCTAGAATTTTCTCTCAACATCACCCATTGCTCCTCTCTTTTATATTATCCATTAACAATTTTTTTATCTTTCATTTTTCACACTCTTTATCATTCATTCGATTTGTCTAACTCTTTTCTAACTATTCTCTATGTCTTCTTACTTTGACTTCTCTAAGTCATTGTTCTTTTTCTCTTTTGATTCAACAACTTACACCCTTCCCCATTTTTATTCTTTAATTATTTCAAATTTTCTCTTTATAAATCTCTTTCCTCCATCTCTTCTTTCTATATCTCTCATTGTGTCTCTTATCCTTCTCTCTCGCTCCACTCTCACTTCTCCCTTTCTATCATTATCATTTTTCACCATATTTTAACTAGTTCTATCTCTCTTTCTCTGTCACTTATATTCTCTACCTCCTATCTCTTACCCTCTTCCTCTTACTTCTCTCTCTCTCTCCCTCTCTCTTATGTCTTTATTCCTGTCTATAAAATTTTTTCATTATCTCTATGGCACCCATCAGTAGCATGTAATACCCATAGTTCACTCATTATTTTTGCAATTTGTCAATTATGACAATACCAAAATTTTAAAAAACAGAAATTAGAAGAAGTCAAAATTAAAAGTAATAATAAGAGGAATAAGAATTGCTAACTAAAATTTCTCAAAAACTAAAAAATATGTTAATTCAATATGTTTGTTATATGTAGCAATTATTTTTAATAATAATCAATTCAATTAGGAAAAATAATTTACTTATTTATTACGTGTACCTTTATAATAAATAGTAATGATAACATAAATTAAGCAAAAAAAAAACTTAAATACTACTAAATTATTTAATTATTAAATAATAGCAATCGATAATTATAATTTCAATTATGTATTAATTAATAATAATAAAATTAGTAATAAGGATTGTTTTTAATTTCTGGTTAACTATTATGATGGAACGATTAATATATTACAAGAATTGTAATATTATTCATTTATTGTTAGTAATCACAATGCCATTAAATAATAAATTATTTTTTTCTAAAAAAATAACTATAAATATAATTTACTTTAAATAGAAACTAATATCAATGAATAATAATTAATAAGTTTTTTAGTAACTATAATTCATGAAGTTTTTTTATTCTTTCCGTCTTCTACTAAATCTCTTCCTTTTTCACTGTTATATCCTTCGTATTCTTTCTTAATCTATTTTTTCTTCCTGATCTTGTCATTATCACTAATGCATATTTTGCTTTTAGGATTATTAATCACAATATTAGTACTTGTATAACATTTCTTATTTTAAGTAAAATCTTTCCTTTGTTTTATTAATTATTATTAAAAATTATTAGTTGATAAGTTACCACATTATTCTTAATAATTTTGAAGTTTAATATAATGTTAATAATTCTTGTTAGTTTTGAATGAGATTTCATGTTAATGACTATCATTAATCCTTAAAATATAACTAATTATTACAACAGAAATATCTAAGTGATACAAAATGAAATATACAATTTCCAAAAATAATTCATTAGAAGAAATTTTTGTAGAATTTATAGTTATTAGTAAATTATAATTGTTAACTGATGTTGTTTTTAAAATTATAATAGTAATAGCTATGGACACTAAAATATTAAATATTTAAATAAAAAGTTACTTATAGTATTAATAATTTAATTGTGACAAATTTATATTGCATAGCTAATTTAATAAATGATTAAAATAATAGGAACACTATAATGAAAATTTACTTGTATTTGTAATTTTAATTAGAAATGTTTTCTCAATAAATAATTATCATAGTTATAACAATCAATTACCATAATTATCATTCAAAAAAGATTCATCCTTATACTTATATTTGTTATCTATTTGTCTTCTATTAATCCTTTTTTTAAAAAATGCAATATCAATAAAAAAGCAGTTGTTTTTATCAAAAAGGTTTAGTTAACCTTATAATAACATAAGAATTATGATTAACTTATGGTCGATATATTTACATTGCAATTATATGACGCAAGCTTCTTTATGCTTTTCATCAATAATTTTACTAGAAAACATTTATTTTCTCTTTTTCTTAAACTATTATTAACATTTATATATTGTTCTTTATTTTCATTTTCAAAATTAAGAATTATTTGTATAAATAACTATTATGTACTTAAGATCTAAAATAAAAATTAATTCTAATTATTTGTGATTAAAATAATTATTATAATAATAAATAAGAATAATTTTTTTTAATAATTTAAAATAAAATAATAAAAATACTTAATTATATTTAATTTAAAGTGTAATATATTTAAATTATTCATCTCAATTTTAATAAAAAATAAACAATAACTATAATAATATGTATTAGTGATAATTCAAAAATATATCTCATAAATAAAATAGTTTATAATTGTTTTATTCTCTATTTTTGCACTCACTCCTCTCTATACCTCGCATTATCTTTGAGTTCATGTCTTTCTATTTATTTCTTAGTGTCCTGTGTTGTCTTACACTTTATCTTTCTTTATCTATTTATATGACTATTTACTAAATTGTTGTTTTCATATTAATGTAATTGTTTTATTTCATCTTCCCTTCTCTTCATGACTCTTCAGTCTCTTTCACCTCCTAATCTCTTGCTCCCACTCTTTTAAACCTTAATCTCATTTGCTAAGTCATTCTTTCTCTTCTATTTCTCACACAATTTCATGCCACTAATTTCCCACTCTTCTCATCTCCTAATTAATTCAAACCATTTCATTATCATTCACCATCCACCTCCCTCTATCTTCTTTTTCAATCATTTTTCTAATTTTCTCAGAATTTGTTGCACTTCAGATCTCTTCTCCATCACAATCACTATTTGTGCACTATCTTTTCATTTTCCTTTATTGCCCTCTTATCTAACATAAAGTTATCTCACTCTCACCATATTCTTACTTTATCTAACCTTATTTTTTCTCCCCACTATCTTATTATATAGCTTATTTATGCTTTAAACATCTCTGCATTTATTATTATCTCTCAATGCCATCTCTCGACCTGTGAACCTCTTTCTCACTTTATCTTTCTTTATGTCTATAAGACTCATCTTCAAACCTTTTTTACCACAAGTAAATTAATGGATAACACACTTGTATGGAATATCGTGGTTCATTGAATTGCAAATCTATGGCATGCAACAAACACTTAATCACGACACACAAATTATCATTGGTCAGTCAATTGGAACCAATGGCACAAGCAGGTAAATTATAGGACCTAATAGTTTCGCTTTGTTTCATGCTCTTTATGCAATATACACAAAAAAATTGTGGCACTTTGGAATGATAAAATTTACTTGTGACAACATTTAACAAGGGGTCCAATATGTGCACTACTTTGTTTAAGATCAAAGATCTTCGCCCAATATAAAATGTACTTTTATATGTGTAAAATTTAATTGGGTACTATTAACATGAGCTTTAGAACAAACTAAATCCAACTAACAAAAATATGAATCTTTGAAATTGGTTGTGGGAGAATTTAATGTGATAACTTTGATAACGAAAATACGAGAAATTTAATCATATCAATAAAAGTCTCACAAGATTTCAATAATTGTACCAATATATATAAGACCACGGGTTCTCCGTACTATTGGGTTGCTAGATGGAGAGGGACTAAGTATTAAAAATGGCTGGATATGCCCTTAAATACTAGGAATTTGATAGACCTTATTTAAACTAGAAATGGTTAGCCTTTATCAAAAAAAAGTTTTCCAACATGCTCTCATGTCACCGCATTTGTTAAAAGGTCAACAAACTTGACCAAAGTAATGCATGCTCCAAAATTTGTTATCTGTACACCCAACTTTCAATAAGACTACTAAAGAAATTTTCGTAATTACATCTCATGAAACTACAATAAGAACATTGAAATTTCAACTGAGGCATTTAAAGATTACTTAAGATATTAGAATAATAAACAAAATCACAAACATATTCATATCAATTAAATAAGTGAAAGAAAATGTGAAGGAATTTGAAATTAGAATTCAAGAGAACACTTCTAAGGAAGGTAGAATCAACCATAATAGATGACTTTGCCAAAGAAGAAGCCTACTAGTGGCAAAAGTTAGAGGAATATAGTTGAAAGAGAGAGAAAATAACATAAAATATTTTCATGAGTTTTTAAATGAGAAAAGAAATCACCTATGCTTAATAGGGAATATTTAGTTAAATGGAGCGTAGCTCTTAGGGAATAAATAGATATCAAAACATTGAGGTTCTTCGAATCCTTCCTCTCCAAGAAAGAAATCATGCATGATGGTGATATGAACACTCCCTAGATACTTTTAGAGGAGGACAACAAAGTACTTTTTAAGAACATCACCTCTAACATATACCTTTCAATCAGACACATGAATTGTTAGTAATCTAAAAGGCATTAATTGAATTTTGTTCACAAATTACTTGGAACTAATTACACTATATCTACTTTCAATAGCTAAATGTTTCTTTTTAGGTTAGCAATTAAATTCTTAAGAACCCTTTTATTGTAAATCAAGTATTTATCTTAATTTTACAATCTCTTATCACAATTTAGCAATCCAAGAAAATAAGCAAAAATAATTTTCCAATAAAAAATCTTTTGCAAATTACTAAGCAATATAATACAAGTAATTTTGCTTAAGATTGTTCCACTAAAGTAAGTAGGATTCATTGACACATGAGGCCTCATTGATAGCATTCATAGACCTTAGGCATTGATAAGGTTGATTAACTATAAAATGAAAGGTAAAATCTACATCATTAACCTTGACATTAAAAATTCCTTCAAAACTTTATCGTTGTAGATCCTATTTAACATCTTTAAAAGGTTTTAGTTTTCATTCAAGTCAAGCTTTAATTAGGAAAAATATATTTGGTAGAACTTTGATATCTATAATAGTAAATGTTTCTTCTAAAAATTTCTTTCAACCATTAAGGAACTGGTAGAAGGGAACCCAATCTTGCAATTCCCTCACAATACAAAAAAGGAATGAACTCTTCAGGGCTTTAAAACTATAATTTGAGAGACAAAAAATTCAATATTATGCAACATTTAATGACTATCATATAATATCACACCTCAACAATGCAGATGGTAAGATTTGTTCAATAGAGTAGATTTTAAACATATAAAATCTATTCAAGAATTCTCAATCCATTTTTAGATATTCACAATAGTATAACTTTACCCATTTAAATATAAATTGTCCCCTAATAAAGAATGTCATCAACTTGAATTCAAAGTATTGGGAAAATATTACATTTTAAGGATTATAAGTGACAATTTTTTATTTGAATATTCCAAGATTAAATGTGATATAAAGAGATATTTAAACATTTAACAAAATAGTCGAAAAAAGTAGTTAGATGGAAGGAAAGCTTATTGTCAATGAGAGGTAGATTCATGCTTATTAAACAAGTCCTCAATTATATTCTAAAAAACTAACTTATATTCATAAACAATCCAAAAAAGCATTCAAAAATTAGAGTTGATGTTGAACACATTTTTTTAGGAAGTCAATGTTAGTATTTAGGGACATCTTTGATTGAAATCGGACAAATTATTCTACCCAATTTAAGAAAGTACATTAGGTGTTAGAATTTTAAATGAAATTACTTAAGCTTACGTCATAACAAAAATTAGAAATTATTGGCACAACTAAAATTATGGGTAGATGTGTTCAACGAAACATTTCAAAAACTTTAAAAAAATGCTGGCAATGGTAGCAAATCTAATTTTCAAATCAAAAGTAACTAGTTATACATATTAGGGTGATAGAATGAGGGCTATTTCAAACTTAAAGCTAAAGGAAGGTAATCTGGAAGAAAGCATTAATGAACATGTTTTGTAAGATGATCTATGATTCTAAGAATCTTACTACAATATCAATATTACTATGGATTTCACTATCAAATTGCTATATTTCCTAAATAGCTCAAGATGTTGTACAACATCGTAGTCACAAATTGTCCTCATTGTCTCATGGAGGATACAATTTATCATGATTTCACTATTTTCAAACTCACATTGCAAATATAGGGTTTTAATATAAGGACTTTCGCAATTCTTTTTCAAAGGATGGTTTCATTCATTATCATATTGCAACAATGGTAGGAAAACATTCATAGGAGCTTTGCATTTAAGGAAACCATGTGATAAATACCACTCTTAATAAGCTAGAATATTTCGAAAGGTGTCAAATAAACTGATTTATGATGTGCTCAAAGGAAAAACCTAACAAATAATTTGCAATATTAATAGTTAATGTTACACAAAAATCTTATTCTGTTGACTGATTCAAGCAAGCTAACAAATTATTTTACTTTATCAGTTGGGATTATATCCATCGTTTCAATTAAGGAATGAGAAATATCTTGAAAAAAATACTTTTTAAACCCATATAACTAGCCCTTTAAAAGAAACATTCTTAACATTTTTCTACATTGTCATTCTAATATGCACCATTTACACACCTACGATTTCAAGTCGTACTAACGTGGCATGTTCACATGGGGTGTTGTCTGCATACACTTCAATTTAGTATAATTGATTTACTTATCAAATGAGTTCAAACCTTGTAGGGACTTTTCATTTTTACAAATAATTGTGTATTGCTAATCTATAGTGATAAACTTCATGGAAATTTGCAATGTTTAATTTTGTAATCATCAAATTAAAGTAACAAAACTCTGAATCATACAACAACTTTAATAAAAATTAGTAAAGATCCAAACATAATGATACAACCACCGGCATTAGACCTGGACAATCTAACAAAAAAATCAGATATGGAACCAAAGCTCTATTCACTTGACTTTAACATTTTATTAAAATGAACAAATTTGATTTGGAGCATTGTAGAAAGGATTTTCCTAATTAGCATCTAGCAATTCAATATTAATTATTTCATCATTGAACATTGGCTTTAAGAGACTTGGGGGAAAAATTGCAATACAACTACTATGTTACAATGCAATTTCAAATAATGCAATCTTCTTCCTACAAAAAGAAAAAGCATTATAATTTTTGGTCATTGCACCACATCTTCAATGATAATAAAAACATTGTGTTGCTTATTTGCTAATACTCTTCCCTAAATGATTTCAATTGATGCATCTCATGATCTTATGGCAATTTATGTGCATAGCTTGATTGACTAGCTCAAGCAGCTATGACATTATTGTTTGGGAGTAAACTATAATGATCACTAGGTGAAACGCAATCCTGAGCTTCATTATTATACGATCAATATTAAATCATTATTATTAGTAATAGAATATTAAAACATATAACAAATTTCGTGTTAGGTTCTCATGAGAGTTGAGTTAAAGTGCATACATGTTTTCAAACCCATCTTTGCACTTTTGAATTTAATTTCAAGGTACATGTACTATGTAGACGGTCTACATACTCTGTGCTAACTGTACTTGCATAAAATTTTCCTATCATAACATTCATAATATTTATCTATTTACACTATTCTTTTGTCTTTGAAGCCTCTTGTCACTCTCGTTCATTAATGGTTTACATACGAGTTGAATTTTAAGAGATGTTAGGCATGGAGTGGAATTGAAGAATCATACAAGTGTGATATTTGTTTATACTAATGTAGTCATCATATCTAAATAGAGTTCAAGACATGGGAAATGCATAGTAAGAGTAAAATTAACTTATGATATGAATACAATGTGTTCTAATTCATAAGAATGATTTTATCATAGGGAACATTATTGTCTATAATCTTCTTACAACATTTTCATAAAAGCTCCTAATTTACACTTTAAGAAGATTTTTTTATTCATGCTTGCATGATTCTTCATTAGATAAGAATGATCTTTGGATAAATAAGATATTGAATAACATCATACTTTAATTATAGATCGATTATAAAGGTAGCATTAGCTTAGAAAATAAAATTGTATACCATTATATTTTCATAAATCATATGGCAAAAGTTTTATTTCAAGGTAATATTGTGATTTATTATAATATTATTAACTATCAACCAAGGTTCAAATTGAGTTATGTCATTAAAAATGTTAAAATTCACAAAATTAAAATTTTTAAGAATTTAGAAATGAATATTTTATTGAAAAGAGCACTTTGATATGAGTTTAATAATAAATTAGAAAAATTAAAGATAATTAACAATAAATTATTATTTAAACATAATTCAATATATATTAAAGCTAAAGTGTTTTAAATTGATGCAATGTAACATAACCAAATCAAAGTATTGTAGAGGTCACTAAAGATGAGATTTAAGGTTACATCATAACATGTGACAAAAACTTCAGAAAACAAAAAAAATAAAAATGTGCATTTAATTAGATACAGCTCAAGAAAAAATTTGTAATTATTTATGATTCAGATCATCAAACCTAATTTTGAATTACTACAAATTACCAAAATTAATGAACATAAAGTATTATTTTAATATTTAAAAATATATTTTAAAGAAAATAAGATAAATTGTATTGGAAAGTCGCCTTCCATGAACCTAAGGAGATTGAGAGTAACATATCTAATCATAAAATATGGAGTGATTACAAATCTCTGCTAAAGAATGTCTAAATCATACAAATAGAAATTTTTTAAGAATATTGAATTAAATATTTGATTGGATATAACTCATCAAGATGAGATAGATGACGTTTGTTTAATATGAATAAAACATTCTTTAGGTAAATAATAATCACAAAAAAATAAACATAAATAATAATAAATCATTTATTTAATATTATGTAAAGTTATATTATAATCAAAATGAGATATATTAAAACAAGGAAATTTAAGAAATTATGGAGATCTATAGGTCATATGATAGAGGATTTACACTCACAAGGCATTACACAAAATTGACGCAAAACTTTTTGTGAAATGAGATAGATTGCAAACCGCCAAGATAAATTAGTACAAATAATAACAAAATATTATTTACACATTAAGTACATATAATAAAGTTGAAATGAAATTAATTGAATCAACATAATATAACAAAACAATTATGTTATAAAGGTCACTAGATAAGTGATTTAGATTTATATTAGTTCGATTTTGTTTTGTATAATGTACCTTCAATTTTCCTGTATTCAACTTAGATATATACTTAATATTAAAATAATAGTTTTTATGGTTTTTCATATTTTATTTTATAATTATGACTTATTCTATATATAATATTAAATTAGATAGAAAACATCATTAGACTCATCTCAATAAGCTCTCTATAGTTTAATATTCCTTTTTAAAAACTTCAAAACTTTTTCTTATGATTTTTGCATGCAATATAAGAAACTTTAATTTGTTTCTAATTTGATGATTAATTTTGTTATAATTAATCTTTTTAGTATCTTAGAATGTAATGTTTCATTATAATTTATCTTATTCCATAAAATATTTCTCTTTTATTTTATTATATTACATAGAAACTATAGTTCTCCTCTTGTATGACATTTACATTACTTTAATTTAGCTATACTATATAACTTTAATTTATCTCATTTCAATTATAATATATGTTTGCTTAATACAAAATAATATATTATTAATCTTTATGTTTATTTGTTTTACAAGAAAAAAAATTTTGAAATGAAGTACAATGTTTATGAAATAAATGTCATTGGAGTTGTCTTGACATCCTCTACCAAGTTGAATATTTATTTTTTTATTTTCTTAATATTTTATTTTCTATCATTTTGGCACATTTTACAAGTTATTTTGACTTGTACCTAATTTGGTGAGCTTGGAAGTTTCACTAAATAACCTTAGTTTCTTGAATTGCAACTTTTCCATTACCTATTTTTCATTTCGTTAAATATTTGTCCTTGTTTTAGTCAAATTATTGTTAAATACTAAATCTTATGTCATGTCACATTTGCATTGCATTATGCTTCTTTACTTTGGTTAATTTAAAATTTAACATATTTTTACTTAATATTAAAATAATCGATTACTATTATTTATTATTTAATATAAATTTTCATTAATATGTTTTTATTTAATTAAATAAATTTAAGCGATAGAAGTAATGCTAAATAAAGGCAATGTAGTAGTTGAGATTATAATAAGAGTTTCATTGTAATGCGACCAACTTAAAGAAAAACATTTGAAGAAATGAGACAAATTTTAGGGGAAAGTTAACATCCTCAACACAAAAGAGATCTATTGTAGTTACCTTGATCATTAACATGAAATTTAAATCAACATATGCTATATTGCACACAAAAATACTGCAAGCTAAGATGTTTAACTATATAAAAATGAAAATTTAGTGGGATATAAGTCATTGAGATGAGTTTAATGATATTTGCTTCATCTAAATAAAACCTAGTCCTGAATTTCTAAAACAACCAAGCATAAATAATAATAAGTTGTTTTTTAAATATTAGGTAGTCATATAATCAAAGTAAAATCAAATATATTGAAATAAAATAACATAACCAAATCGAAGACTTGTAAACATCACACAATAGGGGATTTAGAGTTACACAATAACATAACAAAAACTAAGACATAAATTATAAATCATGCCAAAACAATATAAAATAAAAATACTTAATATATATAATTGAAAAACTAGTTTGATAGAGCTTGTTAGGATGAGCCGACAACCACCGTCGTAATTGGACCTTTTATCATATTATTGTGAATTTTCAATGAAAATAGGCATATATAATAACAAATTATTACTTTCACATTAAGTTAATTTGCACTCAAGGTTAAACAAGATAAGTTATAGTAATGTAACATAACCAAATTAACTATATATAAAGGTCCAAAGAGAGGAGATATAAAGTTGAACTATAACATAACAGACTTAATGTGAATGCTTTGAATAAATGAGATTAATTGTATGAGAAAGTGACATTTCATGATACTGAGAAGATCAATTAAATAATCCTTAAACTTCCTTAAATTTCAAATTTTATATGAATGAAAAAATCTCATATTATTTGCTTAATTCTTTAAAAATTAAATATTTTAAAAAATTTGAAAATAAACATTTAATATGATATAGCTTTTTATAATCAATCCAATAATATTTCTATCATCTCAATTACACATTGTTAAGAATTTCTAATAAATGCCGAAGTGAATAACATTAAATAATAATAATTTATTTTTTTATATTAAGTAAATATATAATAAATATGATATGAAACAAATTAAAGAAATGTAATATAAAAAAATCAAAGTGTTGTAAATGCTACATAGTAGGAGATTTATAGTTAAATATTAATTTAACAAAATTAAAAAAAGATTAGAGCAAATGCAAAAGAATTATTTTCAATATATGCAAAATCAAACAAAGTAGAGTTAGAGTTAAATTTGAATATAAGAAAATCAAAATAATTATTTTGAAGAAATGATATAAATCTTATAGGAAGTTTCATTTCAAGACACTCAAAAGATCAACTGTGACATTATCAATCACTAAACCAGGTTTAAGCCAAATTGTTCCATAAAATATTTAAAAACACTCAAACAATATCATATTTACAAATATAAAAATGAATATTTAATTGGATTGAGATTATCAAGATGGGTCCAATGATGTTCATTTATTTCTCAAAAGACCTTATTTTGAATTATTATCAATTCATAAAAAAAATATAAATGATAATATATTATTATTTTTAAATTGATCAAATATATATTAAAGCTAAAATTCTATAAATTGATGCAACATAACGTAAGAAAATCAAAGTGATGTAACGGCTACATAAGAGGAAATTTAAAGTTTTATAGTAATACAATGAACTAAAAGCAAAAACATGAAGAAAATAGATTTGTTGCATGGCAAAGTAACATTCCTAGATACCGTCATTATTTCATCTACATAAGTTTAACGATATTTATTTTAACTCGATCAATTTTCATTTCATATTTTTTTGAATTACAAAACTAAATAAAAATAAATAATAATATAACATATATTTAAATATTAAGTAAATATTTATTAATGTAAAAATGAGATAAGTTGTAGAAATATATTTTTACAAAATCGTAGTGATGTACATGACAAAACCAATTAGAGTTTTACATAACATAGTGAAATCAATGTGAAATATTTCGTGTGAGATAAATTATACATCAAATTTGTATGCCAAGTTACTTAGTAGATTGAACATGACATCCTAAATTATTAAATAATATATGAATTCAAATGTCTCCTAAAATGAGAAAAGCATATAGAGAAATAATTTAAAAATAATACATTAATATTGAATTAAATAAGGCTTAATAACACAAGTCTATCAAATTTTGTTTCATTTTGAGCATACCATATTTTTAATTACCAAGAATTACCAAGTTGATTAAAAATAAAAAAGACAATTTTGGTTTTTAATGTTGAATTGAGATAAATTTCAAGATTGTAGTATAACTATTTCAAAGAGATATAAAAGTAACACAAGAGAAAATTTAGAATTACAACATATTACAAACAAAACAAAACTAAAAATTTTAGAAATAAGATAATTTTTTTTGAAAAGTTTCATTTTATTGTGCAAAGCAAATCAAGCATAACAAACTCGACTATCAATTGCATAGAAAAAATATATAAAAATAAAAATATATTTCACCTAATATTGCTCATTAAGGCAATTTGAACAAGGATTGTTTCATCTCAATCGAACCTTATTTCAAATTAGTACGACTTACCAAAAAAATATGAATTAATAAAAATAAATTGGTTTATTTACATTAATAAAATATTTATTAAAGAAAAATGGAGAAAAACTAAAGCAATTTATTATAACAAAATCAAGTGAAGGAAAGAGAAACATTTTATTAAATCAGATAAATTATTCAGGAAAGATTCATTCAAAGATAAGAAAAAGATCATGTTTAATAACCTCACTCGTCAATGAAATACATATGGAAATATTTTTTAAAGTATGCAAAAATTATAAAAAATAAAATAATTACTATTATACATTAATATTTTATTTGATAAAGCTCATCGAGATGGTCCAATGATATTCGTTATGTCCTGACTCAAACTAATTTGGAATTACTACAAAATATCAAATTAAAGAAGCATAAATCATAAAAAATTATTTTTTGAAAAATTAAATAAATATTTTTAAATTTTAAGTTATACATATTTAATTATTCAATGTAACAAAATAAAACTAAAAAAATTAAGAAATTACATAATTTTTTGAGGAAAAGTTTAGTTCTTGATAATGTGGAGATTATTGTAATATCTTTGATAGTCATATGAAGTATGAATCTAAATGTCCCATAAAGTATGTCGAAGCAAATGGAAATAAAGTTTAAAAAAATATTAAAATTAAATGAATTTTTAGGAAGAGTTGATTCAGATGAGCCAACAAAGTTTATTATATTTCAATCATCATGCCTTATTTTGAATTACTATGAATTAGGTAAATAATTATTAAGTTAAGTTGAGATAAATCAAAAGAATGTAAACATCATCAAGAGGTCCATTAGACTGACATTATAGTATAAAAAAATCAAAGAAAACAAATTTGAAAGAACGTGATAAATAATTAGAAATTTACACCCTCAATTACTAAGAAGATCGACATTGACATCATCAATCATGTATTGATTTCACTACATCAAACTTTTTGTTTCGACTTCATTATGTTTCTGTGAAACATTAATAGTCATTTGTGACCTTTACATCATTTTTATTTTGTTATATTAATGTGTTTCAATTTAGCTTATTTCAGCTTTTATAAATAAATATTTATTGACTTAATGTAAAAAAAGTAATTTATTATTATTATTTCTTATTTACTTTAGACTTTCTATGACATAATTATATAATGAATTATTCATTTTTTTATATATTTTAATATATTTTATTTTATAAGATTTTGGCATAGATCGTGAGATATGTTTATTTCTACATTTTTCGTTATCAACGATGTTACATTCTATTTTTTACTATCTAAGAATGTGACTTCTCCATTAATTTATTTATTTTTGCTCAAGTTTATCTCTGTGATTTGCCTATTTTTTTATGTAATTCTAAATCTCCCCTTTTGTAGACTCTACATCATTTTGAATATTTTATGTTACATTATTTCAAATTAACTTAATCTATCTTTAATATATGTTTAGTTTGATTTAAAATAATAATTTACTATTATTTTTATCTTTTTAACTTGGTAAGTTATAATATTTTTAAATGTAGTCTTATCAATAAAAAATAAATGTCTTTTGACTTGTCCCAACAAGCTCTATCTAATAAAATAATTTATCTTTTACGATTCTCTATATTTCTTTATAGTTTTAGCAAGTTTTGTTACAATTTTGATTAGTGCTTTATTTGATGATTAAGGATGTTAAATTTGATCACCTTAGCTTTTGTTAATACGTCTTTTCTAAACTATTTATCTTATTTTTTTTTGAATTTTTCTACTTGATACTATTATATTACAATGGAACTCTAATTCTCTTTTATTGTAATTTTTGCATCTCTTTCATAGGGTTATAATACATTGCATAAATGTTTCTTATTTCAACATTAATGTTTATTTAATTTCTTAAATCATATTTATCTTAAATGATGTCTAATGGAGATGAAGCAGATTTTTTGGGCCGCATCTTGAAGAGTTTTATCTAATTTAAAATTACTTTTTATGTTTCATAACATTCTTTTGTTATTTTGAGACATTTTAGAAAATATTACTATTTGTATGTTTTTTACGATCAAGGATGTTACACTTTGTTTTTTAGTATCTTTAAAGGCTACTTTCCCGTGCAACTTATCTCATTTACTTTAATTGTTTATGATTAATTTGTTTTGTCATGATGAAAATCCAATTCTCCACTCGTGTAACTTTTAGATTTTAATTTTGTTATGATTATATGAAATTGTAATGGTCCTCGAAATAACCGTTATCCAATTAAATGATAATTTTCAAATTTTAAAAAATTTATTTTTTAATATTATTGAAATTTTTACAAGAAAATTCTATTCATACCATATTTGATAATTGAAGATTTCCTCTTGATCATCTTAGCAACTTGTACTGTAACTTTCTCACAAACTTTACTTACTTTCTCCAAAATTTACATTTTAATTTCGATATATTAATATGAAACTCTAATTCACTTCTCTTGTGAACTTTAATTTAGTTTTCCTTTTTATTAAAATGCTTGAATTTATGAAATTCAGCTTTAAGATATATTTAATTAATATGAAATATATTAACTTATTTTTACTAACGTTTAATTTTTTTGTAATTTATAATAATTCCTAACAATGTTTGATGAAGTTGAAACAAATGTCGTGGCAGTCATCTAGAAAAGATCTATTTAAATAAATATTTTTTTTTTAATTATCTTATTTTGTAAGGTTTTGGAATGAATTATAAGGCCACTAGATTAACACCTTATTTGACATTGGATGATGTTATTAACACCTTATACTACAAATTTCTTCAATTTTTCAAATTTTTTCATATTTTTAACTTTGATTTTGTTATATTACTATGAAACTCTAAATAAATCTCTCATGTGACCCTTAACTATCTTTGATTGGTTCAAATACATTACTTCAATTTACCTCATTTAAGTTTTATAATATATTTACTTAATATTAAAATTATAATTTATTATAATTTTCTATATTTAAATTTATAATTCATAATAATTCTAAATGAGGTTAAATTTATATGAAATAAATATTGTTAAACTCATGTTGATCCACCTTATCCAATTAAACATTTATTTTACATTTTCAAATATTTTTTCCACCACTTTATAAGGTTTTATGAGATATTTAAGCTTGTACAACATTTTATGATTGAGGATGCCACACTCGATCTCTTTAATATCTTGGAATGCCAATTTGTCATGCAATTTATGACATTTTTATTATTTTTCTCTTTTATTTAGTTCTGTTACTATATAATTCTCAGTCATGACATTGTGACTCTTAAATCACTTTATTTTGGTTGGATTAAATTTCGTCAATTTATCTTATTTTAGTTTTAAAATACATATTTTTATAATATTAAAATAACATTTTCTTATTTTTAATTCGTAACAACTCCAAACAAGGATATATCTAAAGGAAACAAATGTTATTGGCTTGTCACGATGAACACTACCAAATTAAATAATTATTTTTGTGTTTTTAAATATTTCATTTTGTAATATTTTTGCATGTTTTATAACACACTTTGATTTGTTCATGATTTGGTGATTAAGATTGTTATCCAAGAAATCACTATTCTCTTAGAATTCAAATATTTTATGCAATTTATCTCTTTTTGTTAAATTATTTGCGTAGATTATGTTATAATACATAGCTTTAATTTTTTATTGTTATATTACCTCATTTTTTCTCATTTTAATATGTGTATATACTAAATATTACTATATTAATTAATAAAGAGTGGTTATTTAATTTGGTAATTCACAGTAACTCAACATGAGGTTTGATAAAAGAAGAAAAAAATATTGTTGGACTCATCTTTATAAGTTTTATCTAGTTAGATATTGATTTTAAAATTTTCAATTATATTTTTTTTAATTTTTGTCATACTTAACGAGACAATTTAATATTGTAATTAATTATATGTTCGATGTTGTTATACTCAATTCCCATAGTATCTGAAAATTCAACTTTAACGCATAATATTTTTATTTTTTTGAAATCACTCACTTGTCTATTTTATATTTGTTTTAAGCTTAATTCTTCTCTTATGTAGCATTCACATAGCATTTATTTTATTAATTTATATTGCTTTAATTTTTTCATTTTAGATTAATTATATAGTTATTTATTATTAAAATAATAATTTACTATTATTTATACTTATTTATTGTGATAATTCATAATAATTGAATATGAGATATCATCGAGATGAAGCAAACAACATTGGAAATGCCTTGATGAGCTTTAATATAGATTTACTTAATACTAAAATAATAACTAATTCCAATTATTTTGTATCGTTATTTCTTATTTTTTATTTTTTAACTCATGCTAATTCTAATTGTGGTCTAATTAGGATGAAGCAAATGTCATAGAATAGCATTAATGAGTTTTATCTAATTAAATATTCATTTTCTATATTTTTAAAAGGTTTATTTATTGGTTTTTTGCATTCTTTATGGTGTACAAATTTTGATGATTTTGAATATTACACTTGATTTCCTTACTACATTTGACTGCAAATTTCCCATATATCTTATCTTATTTCTTAAAAGTTTATACCTTGATTTAAACTATTATAACTCGAATACTTATTTCATCTTACATTTAGGATGCTTTTATTTTGTTATATCACATTCGACTAATTTATCATATTTTAGGTTTGATATATATTTTGAAGTAATTTAATTTTTATGTTTTGGTTATGCTAATTTATCACATTTCAACATTTGTTTATTATCTATCAAAAATCTTTTTGAATTATTGGAAATTACAAAAGTTAGTAAACACAAATTATAACAAATTATTATTTTAATATTAAGTAGATATATATTGAATTTGAAATAAAATAATATGAGGTAACATAATATAGATAAATTAAAGTAATTTTCTAGTGACATGATAAAAAGTTTATAGTTACATCATTATATAACCAAATCAAAGCAAAAATATGAAAAAAAAAGTATTATGAGAAGAATACATTCTATGATAATAAAGAGATGAAGTGCAAGAACCTTTAACAACAAATCCAATTTGAACTGAAATTTGTCAAAAAGAACACTAAAATGTTAGAAAATAAAATATTTAAAATTTTAAAAAGATATATTTAATTGGATAGAGCTCATAGTGGTGAGATCTATGTTATATAAGTTTTGTTTCATCATGATTAGAAGTTGATTGAAATTACTACTAACTAACAAAACAAACGAACATAAATAATATTGATTGTATTTTATATTTAAAAAAATCAAAATTATTTGAAATTATATAAATTGGAGCAAGGTAGCATAAATAAATCAAACTAAAAGGACACCAAAGGAGAGTTTATGTTTTATGGCAACATAAGCAAATAAAAAAAATTTGAAAAAATTTTAAAAATTGTTTGAGAAAGCAGTATTCTACGATACTATCATGATCACATGCAATATCGTCAATCATCAAATTAGGTGCCAATAGATTTGACTCATAAAAATAAAGAAAGTATTACAAAATAAAATAATAAAATTATGATAATGAATATCTAATTGGATAGAACTTATCAAGATGAATCAAACAATGTTACCTTCATCTCAATCAGATCTCGCTTGGAACTATTGAAAATTACAAAATAAAATATCCAATAAAAATAATAAATAATTATTTAAATGTTAAATAAGTATATAGTTATAAGTAATTTGGATAAATTGATCAATTATAACATAATGAAATCAAAGCAATGTAAAGGTTGTAAGAAAGAAGAATTAGAGTTTTATAGTAATGTAAGAAAATCGAATCCAAACATTTGAAGTAATGAGACAAATTCCCAATGAAATTTGCATTCCAAGACACTAATCAAATGGAGTGTAACATCCTTAGCCATTAAATCATATTTATACCAAACTACAATGTAAAGTTTGCTAAAATACTTCAGAGGAAAAATACGTAAGACTCAAAAGATGTATAAGTAATTTGATAGAGATTATTGAGACATGTATAGTGATGTTTCTCTAGTCTCCATTAGATTTCCAATACATGATAACATAAATAATACTACATTATTATTTTAAAGTTAAGTAGAGCACATTAAAACTTAAATGAGAAAAATTAAAGAAATATAATATAATCAAACAAAAGTGATGTAACATTCATAAGACAAGTGATTTAGCATTTCATAGCAATATAAAGAAATCAAAGAAAAAAATTTGAACAAAAGTGATAAATTTTTGGGAATGGTGCATTCCATATTACTATGTAAATGAAGGATAAAATCATCTATCATTGTTATATATTTCCATCAAAATTGTTTCATAAAGTGTAGCAAAATAATAGAAAATAAAGTATTTTAAAAATACAAACTGAATACATATTTAGATAGAGTTTTCCAAAATGAGCTCAATAATGTTTGTTTCATCAGTATCGGACAACATTTTGAACTAGTATGAATTAACAAGTTAAATAATCATTATATTAATAATAAGCAATAGGTATATTTAAACTAAATAGAGTTAAAAAGAAGAAATGTAAATAAAATCAACATTATTGTTGCATGATAGAAGATTTCAGGCGATGGAGTATCATAACCAATTAAAAGTGAAAAAGTTTAATAATTGAGAGAAATTACACCATATAGTTGCTTTCCAAATCACTAAGGAGATTTAGGGTAACATCCTTGATTATCAAAAATAGATATGAATCATAATTTCATATTAAGTCAGCCAAAGCCATGAAAAAAATTAAAAAATTAATATTTAATTGGATAGAGCTTTCCTAGATAGGACCAATGACATTCGATTCATCTTGATTAGACCTTTTTGGAACTTTTATGAACTAAAAATGTAAATAAACATAAATAATAAAAATTTACTATTTAATATTTATCAATAGAGAAATAAAATATATTGAAGTAGTGTAAAATGATAAAATGGTCATAGTAGAGAAGATTTTGAATTACATACTAATATAACTAAATCAAAGCAAAACATTTGAAGAATTAGCACAAATTTTATGAAATGTTGCATTCCAAGTAACAAGGAAGTTTAATTATAGCATCCATGATCATCATATTTTTTGTGAAAATATTTTCTAAGGTGTAAAAAAATAAAAATATTTAAAAATATAATTATTATATTAATATGAATTACTAAAGTAAAAGGAAATAACAATTGAAAAATTGTTATATTTCTTTTATGCATACACATATTAAAACTAAAAAATAGTGATATCGACATAATATAATATTACTAGATAGAAATAATGTAAAGGTCACAGAGTAGAAGACTTGGATCTATATAGTAATATAAGCAAATAAAAATGAAATATATTAATAAATGAGAAAACTTATCTGAAAAAGTTGCATTAAAAGATATTAAGGAGAGTTTGGATAATGTAGAAATTTCTCATATGGAATTCTAAAATAATTAAAATGAAAATCAATTTTTTATTAAATAGGGCTTGTTAAGATGACATTAACAACATTTGTTTCGGTTCGATCAAAGCCCGTTTGGAGTTACTGTAAAATAGAAATGTAAATAAACAGAAAATAATAATAGTTTATTATTTTAATTTTTTATAAACATATTTTAAAGAAGAAATGTAGTAAATTGACATAATTAAAAATAGCAAAATCACAATGACATAATAATTAAATGTCACGAGAGTTAGAACTATATTGTAAAATAACCAAATCAAAGTAATTTTTTTTAGGAATGTCACATTGTTTGCAAAATATTATAGTCCAAGAAACTAGGAAGATAAAATTTAGCATCATTAATAGATATATTATGTTTGTATAAAAATAATTTTTAAAGTGTACTAAAATTAGAGCTAATAAAATATCAAAAAATTATATAAAAATATTTAATTTGATAGAGCACACTTGGATAAGTCAAGTAAAATTTGTTTTATCTATAACTCACCATGTTTTAAGTCAATAAAAATTATCATATGAAAAACCATAAAAAATAAAGAATTATTATAATAATTTTAAGTATACTTATACTATAATTAAAATGACATTAATTGAAACAATGCAATATCTAAATAGAAGTAATGTAAAGGTCACATGATAATAGATTTTGGGATACATAGCAATATAACAAAAAAATAGAGAAAATTCTAAAAAATGAGATACGTATTATGAGAAAGTTGAATTCCAAGATATTAATAAGATTTAAGGTAATTTCCTCTATTTATTACTTTACTATTCAATAAATATATATTAAATTAGTCATAAACTAAATTAATGTGATGCAAGAAACTCAAAGCAAAGTGATAAAAGTCAAATGAAGATAGATTTGGAAGCACAATGTAATATAATCAAATCAAAGCCAAAAGTTTGAAAAATTGTAACAAATTTTATCGATCATTTCATCCGAAGATACAAAAAATTTAAGTGTAGTATCCTCAATTGAAATATAACATTTGTATCAAAATATTTCATAAAGTTACTAAAATAATAGCAAATTAGATATTTAAAATATAGAAATAAATATTTAATTAGATAAAGCTCATTAGGTTGAGTCCAATAATGCTTCTTTTCTTTATCAATGCATTTCTTAACTAATACAAACTATAAAGCTAAAAAACATAAAAAGATATTAAATTAATATTATATTGAGAAAAATTAAAGAAATATAATATAACAAAATAAAACCAATATTAATGTCACAGAAAATGACAGTTGGAGCTACAAAATAATATAACTAAATAAAAGCAAAAGCTTTTAGTAAATTACATGAAGTATAGAAGAAAGTTTCATTTCATGAAACTAACGAATTTTACAGTAACAACAACGATTATCAAAGTAGGTACATCTAAAATTTCTTATCAAACACGTAAAAAGCATTAAAAATAAAAAAAATATTGAATTAGGAAGAGCTAATTGTGATAAGACAAATGATACTTGTTTGATCATAATCAAAACTTATTTATAATTACTATGAATTGGCAATGTAAACTAAGCATAAAAAAAATAATAAATTATTATTATAATTTTAAGTAAATCTTTATTGAAGTTAAGAAGATTTAAACAAAAACAACAATTGAAAAACCAAATCAAAGGCAAGTAAATGCCAACAAAATTAACAATAAGAGTTTCATAATACAAAAACCAAATCACCACAAAAACTTTCAAGAAACGAATTAAATTATAGAAAAAAGTCACATTCCAAGATATTAAGGGGATCATGTGTAATATCCTCGATCACCAAATCCTGTATGAATCAAAATGTGTCATACGGACAATGAAAACCCTAGAAAATAATATATTTAACAAATACAACAATAAATATTTAATTAAAAAAACTATTTTAGAGTGAGTCCAATGACTTCTTTTATCTCAATTGAACTTCATTTGGAATTACAACAAATTACTAAAGTTAATAACTATAAATATTGATAAATTATTATTAAGATACATATTAAAGTTGAATTGAATAATACGATAACAAAAAATGCAATTCATAGGTCATAAGATAGGATATTTATAATTACATAGTGATATAACCAAGTTAAATTGAAATTTTTTTTGAAATAAGATAAATTCTATGGGAAAATTGAATTGCAAAATTTTTAAGAGATCAAGTGTAATGTGCTTGATCATCAAATTAGTTATGAATAAAAATATGTAAAAAAGGATGCTAAAGTCTCAAAAGTAAAATATTTTAAAAATTAAAAAGTAATAGTTAATTGGAATGAGCTCATCAAGAGAGTATGAATAAATGTAAAAGTTATTGAATACAGTAAGTTGAGGCAAGTTCAATGAAGTTTGTTTCATCTGAAAATGACCTCAATTTATGTTGAATTATAAAAATACATCAACACAAATAATAGCAAATTATTACTTTAACATTTAGTAAAAATATATTAATATTAAATAAGAGATTTAGAGTTACTTGAGTAAAATAACTAAACTAAAGTGAAAAACTTGAAAAAAAGATCTATCGTACAAGAATGTTGTATTCAAATATATTAATGAGATCAAGAATCTCATCATTGATTATCAAATCAAGTATGAATTGAAATACTAGAAAAAGTGTACCAAAGAATTAAAGAAATGTTTAAAATATAAAATATATATTTAATTTGGTAGAACTCGTTTAGGGAAGAATAAGCAACATTTATTTCTTTGTCATTGGAAAAAAAATTTTAAATACTATAAATTTCAAAAGTTTGCAAAAAGTTTTAAAAAATACAATAAAATAATATAATATAACCGAATTAAAGTATTACAAATGCCACAAGAGATTAGAATTAGAGTCATTATAATATTAACATAGTAAAGCAAAAGATGTGAACAACCATATAAATTGTATGAGAAAGCCCCATTTTTTGATAATGAGGAGATCAAGTGTAACCTCTTTTATTGTTAAATTGGGCACAAATTGAAATGTCTTGTAAGGTATGTGAAAACTATATAAAATAATTTCAAATAAAAATTAGCATTTAATAGGATAGAGCTCCTCATGAGCACTTAAAAAATCATATATTTAATTATATAGAGTATGTCAAGGTGAGCAAACAAATTCTATTTTTTCTCAAACAAAATGCATTTTTAATCACTACAAAGTTCAAAAATAAACAAGCATAAAAATATCATTTTAATATTAAATATTTGTTAAAAGATAAATTTAATTAAGATAATAAAATGAAATTTTAGTCATATAGAGGTCTTATGATTGAAGATTCACAATTACATAATTATTTAGCTATATCGATGACAAAACTTTAAACAAATGAGGAACATCCTTGATCATCCTATCAATTATGATTCAAAATATATAGTAAAAGAAGTATAAATGTTATAAAACAAAATATGTTATAGAAGAAAATAAATATTTAATTAGACAAAGATCAATAAGATGACACAAATGATATTTGCTTTATCTCCATCAGACCTTGATTGGAAATATTTCAAATTACTTAAGAAAATAAACATATCTAATAAAACATTTGTTAGATTTATATTAAAGCAAAAATAAGATAAATTGAAATAAATTAATATAAAAATATCAAAGCTACATAAAGTTCACATGAGAGGAGACTTACAATTTCATAGTAAGTTAACAAAATAAAAATGAGAAATTTCAAGGAATTAGATAGATCTATGAGAAAGCTACATTCGAAGATATTAAGGAGAATGAGTGTAACATTTAAGAATATCAAATGTGGTATGAATGAAAATACATTATAAAATATGCATAAACCTTATAATATAAAATATTTAAAGGTATAAAAATAAATTTTTAATTGGATAGAAGTTTTCAAAATGAGTCTAAAAATTGTATATTTAATCTGTTATACTACATCAAGATAAGTACAATGACTTTTTTTGTCTCAAAATGTACTTATTTTTAACAAAAAAAAATTATTAAAATAATGAAGCAGAAAATCGTAAAAAATTATGATTTAAACATTAACATAATATATTTTAAAGCCACACTCAAATAAATTGAAGGAATGTAATATTGTTAAATCTAAGAGAGATGAACATCACATGAAAGGAAATTTTAAGTTACATAGTAATATATTTAAATAAAAGTAAAAATTTTAAAGAAATTATATAAATTATAGTTAAAAGCTACATTCCATTATACTATATACATTGAGTGTAATATTCTCAATTATCAAATGAAGCAAAATCAAAATTTCTCATAAAAGGTCTAAAAAATAAAAAAATAAGTTATATAAAAATATAAAAAAATAAATATTTAATTGAGTAAAATTCATTGAGAGTAGTCCAATAATATCTATTTCAACTAGATCAAATCTTTTTTTAATTTTCATAATTTACTAAAATAACATAGAAAAAATAACTTAAACATTATTATTTTAATATGAAATAGACATATGTAAGTCCAAAAATGAATGGAGGCAAAGTATTATAACTAAACAAAGGTCGTGGAAAAGGTCAAAAGAGAGGAGGTTTCCGAGTTAAATAGAGATTTGTCCAAATCAAAAAAAAAATTGTTGTAAATGAGGTAAATTAGATGAAAATATTACAGTCCTTAATAGTGAGGATGTCACGTGTAGCGTCCTAATTCATCAAATGATGTACAAATAAAAACGATATGTAAAGTGTGATAAAATTATAGAATATAAAATATTAATAAACCTGAAACTTATTATGTAATTAGGAAATGAGTTATCAAGTCAAGTCTAATCACGTTTGCTTCATCTCCACCATGACTAGTTTTTATTTGTTAAGAATTATAAATAAGTAAGCATAAATAATAAAAAAAATTATTTTAATATTAATTAAAAATATAATAAATTTGAAATAAGATAAATTGAAATGATAAAAATTATGTGGTATTCAAATTAGGGTTCTAAGTAATATAACAAAATTAAATAAAAAAATTATAAAAATGAGAAAAATTATACGAAACAAATATATTACAATATAGTTAGGAGATTGTGTGTAACATTCTCAATCAATAAATCACGTATAGATTCAAATATCTTATAAAACATATCAAAGAACTAAAAATGAAATATTTAAATAAAAAAACATAAAAAAGTGCAATTAATTAGATTGATCACCTTTAGATAAGCCCAATGACTTTTGTTGTCTCAAAGATACATCTTTTTGAATTATTTTGAATTTCAAAAAGTAATTAGAAAAAATAAAATGTTTATTTTAATATTAGTGAAATATATATTAAATCTAAATTGATATAAATTTAAGTAAAACAATATATACGAATCAAAGAGATGTAAATATAACATGAACGATGACAATGAACTATATGATAATATCACTAAATCAAAGAGAAAAATTGAATAAAGGGCCTAAGTTGTATAAGAACGTTGCATTCCACTATATTTAGGAGATCGAGTCCAACCCTATCATAAAATGAGGTACAAATTAGAATGTTTCAAATTTTGACAAAATAACATTTACTTTGCTCCATTTATCCACACTTAGAGCTACAATAAATAGGAAAAATAAATAAATTAAAAAAAAATTTAAGAAATTAATTTATTAGAAATTATATATAAATTAAACTCAAAATGAGTTAAATTATATAAAAAAGTTCAATTTGAAGATGCCAAGGAGATCGAAGGCAACATCCTTGGTTATAAAATTAGGAATGAAATAATGTATCTTGCAAAAAGTTCCAAACTCTATAGTATAAATGTTTTGAAAAATAAAAATTATTTGTAATATAGATAAAGCTCGTCGAGACAAACCCTATAATATTTATTTTCTCTCGATTGGACCATCTTTGGAATGATTATGTAATCCAAAGGAAAATATAATAAATTATAACCAATTATTATTTTCATATTAAATAAATATATAAAGTGCTAAAGTGAGATAAATTAAAAAAATGCAATATAGCTAAAATCAAAGTCATATAAAGGAAACTTGACAGGAGAACCATTGTTTCTTGATAATAGACCAAAAATGAAGCAAAAAATTTTAGGAATTTAGATATTTGTTTGGGAAAACAACTTTTCAAGAAACTAAGGAAATTGAATGAAACATTCATGTTCATCAATCATGTATTAATCAAAATGTCTCATAAAGTGCATAAAGCTTGTAAAGATGATAAAATTCATTTCATCATGAACCAGCCACACATGGAAATCTATGAATTGCAAAAACAAATAAACATAAATTTTAAAACATAAATAATAATATAACAAAATAAAAATGATGTAAAGGCCACATGAAAGGAGGTATAGAGAAATTTGTATGAATGTGGAAAATTGAACTAGAATGTTGTATTCTAAGACGTTGAACTGACCAAGTGGGGCATCTATAATCATTTAGTCAGTTATGAATCAAATTCCTCACAAAGTGTGTAAAAATCCTAAAAATTAACATAATGAAAAAATATGAAAAATATTATTTAAATGGATCGAGAGTAGTCCAATGATTTTTATTTCATCTAAACTAGACCTTATTTGGATTATTGTGAATTTCAAAAATAAACAACATAAATAATAATAAAGTATTGCTTTAATATTATGTTAATTTATATTAGAGGTATGATAAAAAAATTGGACAGCACAACATATAAAGTAAATGTTCTATAAATATCACACAGGAAAAGAATTAAACTTTCATAATAATAAATGTAAATAAAATTGAAAACTTTTAAGAAATGAAAAACATTGTATGGGAAAATACACTCTAAGTTACTATGATGATTGAATGTAACATTCTCAATCGTCAAATATGTTATGAACTAAAATATCTTAGAAAGCTTGCCAAAAATTAAAAAAATTTAATTTTAAAAAATTATAAAAGAAATAAATATTAAATTGAGTTAAGAATGTTGAGATGAGTCAAAAAAATTTTCATTTCATCTCAATCATAGATTTTTCAGAATTACTACGACATAAAAAATTAAATAAATAAAAATAATAATATGTTAACATATCAATAAAAGAAAATATGTGTGCATGTGTGTGTGTGTGTGTGTATATATATATATATATTAGAAAGGCTAATTTAGATTAATTTGGCAAATATAATATAAATTGAAAAGAATTTAAAAATATTACGAGAAATAGGTGCATTATGCATTTTAAAATAATTTTTCTTATTTTCTTAAAGTATTTATTTATCAAATTTTTTTTAAAAAACATTTATGTTTATTAAAAACTTTGATTTATGAACATATTAACTTTTAACTTTTATGATCATGAAAAATAGAAATAAATGTTGAAATTGTAGATTTAATTTATATGTTATTTGGTCCAAACTAGAGCCAACATTCATGCATAATTAAGACTGAGAAAAAAAGCTCTTCTTGTAAAAGAGTTATAATTAGAGATTTTTTTGAATGGTTCACCCTAACCCCGACTAACATGCTATTTTTTCTGAGTTCAGCTCAACCGCAATTCAAATTTTTAAGAGATCAAACAAAACTCAACATTTCATAAATAATAGGCCATCCAACCTGAAATGAACAAGAAAAATATAGCAAGATACTTTTTTAAGAGAAAAAGCATACAAAGTTTCATATGCTTGTTGATGAATATAGAAATGCTGTAAAAGTTCAAAATTATCAAAATAATTGAAAAAATGAAAGCTTGGAGGGCTAAGCTTCTCTAAAAAAGTTGAAATTCCAAGTTCTTTTAAGTCATAGGTGTTGTGAGGAGAAATTTATGCTAATAGAATTTGCCACAACACTTCTTTGAGACAATAAAATCTTGCTCTTATTTATTGGCTCTTTTTGTCCAAAGGTTATGTATTTATAGAAAAGTTTTTTTTATCGACATTAAATAATAAAAGAAATGCTTTTTAAACAGCTATTATCAAATATGTTAAAAGTATTTTCCAAATGCTTAAATATTCTTGTAAATAAAGAACAAAATGCCACATATAATGGCTAATGAAATAATCATTTGGAAAGAAGAATAAGAGGCATTAAATCTACTAAAAAAATCAATTTTTCATTAAATCAAAAGTTTTAGGAGGATGAGTTATGGATGGTTAAATCAAGACAAATTAGACTTCAACCATCAGATGGGAATAATGTTATCCATAAGATTCAAACTAGAGAGACTTGTGTAATGTAATTAATGATAAATCATATGAAGTAGACAAAATAAATCATGACCATTAGATAAGCTAATCAAATGAATGGTTTGATGGATTAAGATCACTATTTGAAAGTGGATACAGTCTCCACCATGCATTCATAAAAATGCATGATCAAATAATGCTAAGCGGTCTTCATTTTGGAAGTGGACAGGCACAAAGGAATAGTCACATTTTAGAATAGGATAATATTTTACACTTCATATGGTTTTGAAATTGCGCTTTTTGGGAGCATAATTGTAACAGGGTTCCAACTCTTCTACTTCAAATTTTAGCACCAAATTTACTTTTCTGCTTCAAAATTATAGGTTAATATTGGTTCTTAAGCTACCCATGAAGCCTAATATTCCGTATGCCAACTAGGTTCAAGGTTACCCAAGACTCTGATTGAGCCTTGGCTTGACTTAGTTCAAGTCAATTGTCCCTACACTTGCGAATGCCCACTCAAGCTTACTTCTCTAAAGAGCTTTACATTTTGGTATAGCTTGGCCGTGACTTCAATGTTTTTAAAAATTATGAAAATTTAATATAATTTATTTTTTAATTTAATCAAGGTTTAACAATCAATGCAACATAGAGTTTGGTAGAGATACATAAGTATGATTTAACAAAATAAAGAATAATTGAATAGTTTAAGGATTTGAACCAATAACGGAGTTATTCAAAAAATGGAATCATATATAGTTTCTAAATCAAGGACATGATTAAGCAATCAGATTTTTGAGTTATGATTTCAAAGTTAGTTGAATGAAGATGTGCCTCGTAATCAATGAGCTAATATTCTATTTCGTAATAAAAAAACATATCAAATTTATTATGCATGTCTTCAATTTTTAAAAATTGCTAGATTCTCCAAGGTTGAAGACCACTAGTTCACCATCTTCAAATGCTCATGGCTTATTCTTTGCAAGTAAAGCTATTTCATATTAAACAAGCCCAATAGAATTAAATACTAAATATTTAAGGCTTGACTCATCGAACTCTAGTGTGACGTAAAACTAAAATAACCAAATCATTGTGTTGAAAAGGTAACACAAGAAGAGATTTAGAGTTACATAGCAATATAATCAAATAAAAATAAAAATTTTGATGTAATGATATAAATTGCATAGAAAAGTTGTATTTCAAAAAATTAGGAGATCAAGTGTAATATCTGTAATTGTCAAATAAAGTATGAATATGAATGTAACATAAATTATATAAAAACCAAAGAAAATAATCATTTAAACATATAAAAATGTTTTAATATAGGTCTTTAAGATGACTCCAACAACTTATGTTTTGGCTCCATTCGATGTCATTCAAAATTATTGTTAATTACTTAAATAAATGAACTAAAATAATGACAAACTATTATCTTAATTTTAAATAAATATATGTTAAAGAGTAAATGATATAAGTTAGAGTAAATTAATCTATCCAAATCGAAGCAATGCAACAGTCACATGAAAGAAGATTTATATTTAAATTATAAACTAACTAAATCAAAATGAAAAATTTGAAGAATTGAGAGAAGTTTTATGAGATAATTACACTCAAAGAAACTGAGGAGATTGAGTGTAAATCTTACGTGATATAGTTACGTGGAAATAAAAATGAGTAAAGCAAGCTAAAACTAATGAAAAATAATTTTTTAAGATATAAAAATGATATTTACTTTTTATGATCTCATCGATGTGAGTCCAACAATGATCATTTCACATGAATAAGATAAGATCAAACTATGTGTTAAATACAAATATCACCAAAATCAAAGCAAATAATTTCAAGAAAAGAGATAAATTGTAAAAAAAGTTTCATCCCAAAAAACTAAGGATATTGAGTTCATTATCCTCAATCATCAAAAAAGAAATAAATCCAAACAACTCTAAGACACCATAAAACATAAGAAAATAAAATATTTAAAAATATTAAAATTAATACCTTATTAGTTAAAGCTCATTGTAATGAGTTCAATGATATTTATTTCTTCTACATTATAGTTCATTTGCAAATAATATGAAAACAACAATATAAATAATGATAAATAAAAATAAAGTATTATTTTAAAATTATGTAGTTGTATATTAATGTTGAAAAGAGATAAATTAAAGAAAAGTAACAATAATGAAATAAAACCAATGTAAAGGACACATGCGTGGATATTCAAAGTAACTAAACAATATAACAAAAAAATTGAAAAATTAAGATAAAATGCATAAGAGAGTGGCATTGCAACAAACTAAGGAGCTTGAGTATAATAACTTAAATCATCAAATTAGGTGTGAAGTGAAATAATTCAAAATATACAACAAAACCTAAGTAAAAAAAAACACTTTAAATCATAAAAATGAATTATTAATTTTATACAACTTAAATAGACTAATTTGGCAACATTTATTTCATCAAATCAACCTCATTTGCTATTACTATGAATTACCAAAATAATTAAACATAAATAACAAGAAATTACTATTCTAAAATTATGGAAACAATTGTTAAAGTTGAAAGAAGATAAATTGAATAAATATGATATAGCAAAATCAAATTGACATAAACATCATTTTAGATGAGAAATAGAGTTTCATACTAATATAAGAAAATCAAAGAAAAATATTTGAAGAAATAAGATAAATTTTATGTGAAAATTACATTCTAAGAAAATTAATAGATTATGTTTAACATCCTTGATCATTAAATTATGTATGAAAAAAACACTAGCATTGAATCACAAAAACCTGGAAAATAAAAGATATTAGAATATAAAAATGAATATTTAATTAATTAAAGCTTACCAATATGTGTCGAATGATGTTTGTTTCATCTCGTTCGTACATTTTTTGAAATTATGACAAATTACTATAGTAATTAACCATATGAAAAAATGAATTAGTTTTTAAATTTTTAGTAAATATATGTTAAAGTTGAAATGATACAAATTAAAGTAATCTAATATAAAGAAATCAAAGTGATGTAAAGGTCACACAAAAAGAGAATTAGATTTTTGAAGTCATATGGTTAAACCGAAGTGAAAAACTTTGAGAAATGAGTTAAATTTTATGAGAAAACTACTTCATAATATACTAAAGAGATTTAGTATAACTTCCTCAATAGTCAAATTTGATGCTAACTAAAATGCCATTTAATGCATGTTAAAAACAGAAGAAACTAAAAGACTAAAAAAATACATAAATGATGGTTTAATTACATAGAGCTCGTCGAGGCGATTCCAATGATATTTGTAACTCTGGATCAAACCTACTTTTGAATTACTATGAATTTAAAAAGAATTTAATTTAAAAATAATAATAATAAATTATTTTAATATTAAGTAAATACATGTTAAATATTAAATGAGATAAATTAAGGTAATGTAATATAACAAAATAAGTGTGATGTCAAGGTCACATAATAAAAGAATTAGAGTTGTATAGTAATATGTCAAAAGTATCCAAAACAATGTAAACAATTTTTAAATTACTATACAGTACTAATTAATTAAATAAAATAAAAAATGTCTCATAACATGTGCCAAAATACTATGAAAAAAAACTTTTAAATATATAGAGAAATAGAACTAATCAAAATGAGAAAAACAATGTTGTTTTTGTCTCAATATGACGACATTTTCAATTACTATGAACTAACAAATCGAACAAATGTAAATGTCACATGAAAAGTGATTTGAAGAGACAGTAATCAAAAAATGTTATTATAAAACTATTTAAGAAATGCAATAAATGTTTTAGTAAAGTTGCATTCCAATAAATTAAGGAGGCCAAATGCAGCATCGTCGACCATAAATGATCTAACAATTCAAAATGCTCAAAAGACATGCTAGAATCCTTGAAAAAAATTTAAGAAATAGAAAAAAGTAAATTTGAAAAGATAGAGCACATCAAGATGAGTCCAATGATGTTTATATAATCTTGATAAAACATTATTTAGATTTATAAAAAATAAATAAAGTAAATAATCATAAATTATTAAAATTTATTATATTAATATTATTTTTAGATTCATGAAATTTGAAAAAAAAATTTAGTAACTTAATTAACTAAATAAATGGAACATATAACGTTATAGGAGAGGAAAATTAGACTTTCATTGTAATATATCATAATCAAAGCAAAAGATTTGGAAAAATAATATAAATTCTACAAGATACTAAGTGATAAGTCTAGCATCAACGATCTCTAAATTAATTACAAATTATCATTAAATGTTTCAAAACATTAGAAAATAAAAATATTTAAATTTAAAAAATGAATGTTTAATTTGATACAAAGTTAAGGTGAGTTGAACTCTGTTTATTTCATCACTATCTGATTTAACTTCTAATTTGTGTCAATTACCAATGTAAATAAACATAAATAACAAAAAGTTATTATTATCATATAAAGTAAAGGTATATTAAAATTTAAATAACATAAATTGATGTAATGTAAGATTAAAAAAATCTATGTGATATATACGTGACATGAAAGGACATTTAGAGTTACCTAGGAAATTAATTAAATTAAAGACAAAACTTTTGAAGAAATGCCACAAATTATAGTAAAAAGTTGCTTTGCACGATATCAATGAGATCAAGTGTAACTTTGTTCATCTAAAAATTAGTTATGAATCAAAACATTTTGTAATAAGTGCCAAAACCTTAGAAATTAAAATATTTAAAAAAATTTAAAATTGAACATCTATTTAGATAGAGCATTTCAAGTGAAGCTCAGCCACATTTAATTTCAAGTAGACCACATTTGGAATCACCTTAAATTAAGAAAATAAATAATTAAAAAATAATAAAAAATAATTTTTTTTAACATTAGGTAGATTTATATTATAGTTGAAAAAAGATAAAGTCATCCAATTTAATATGACATAGTCAAAGTGAAGTCAGCTTCACACAAAAAAGAGCTGTAGTATCAGTCATATAAGCATTCAAACTAAAAGATTTGAAGAGAATCTTATAAATTATTTGTAAAAGCTTCATTCCATGATGTGTAACATACTCCATTATTAAATGTGGTATAAATTGAAATATCTCATAAAGCCTACAAAAAGATTCAAAAATAGTATGTCTAATAATATTAAAGTTATTTTAAAGTTGATAAGGTTCTTCAAGATGAATCTATTGATGATTTTTTGTTTCAATCAAATCTGGTTTGAAATTACTATGAATTATCAGACTAAATAAGTATAAATACTATAAATTATTATTTTTTCTTATTCAAAAAATGTATATTAAGGCTAAAGTTAGATAAATTGAAATTTAAGAAATTAAAATTAATGTTATGTTATGGGTCACATGAAGGAAGATTTAAACATAATAATATAATCAAAACAAAGCAAAATATTTGATGAAACAGGACAAAATGTAAGTTTATATTGCCTCCAAACATGCTATGGATATCAAATGTACAACTTAAAGTCAAATAGTTGTGTGTAATCCAACAATTCGGAGGTGAATTGGGTTTTCTAAAATATTTTTTCTATTTGTTGTAGTATTTTTTTTTTCAAAACTTTTGTTAGAGATAATTTTGTACTTGTAAGAAGCCTTAATTAAATCTATAATTTTTATGATTAAGAAAAATTAAAAGAAATTAAAAGGGAGCATAAATAAGTTTTGTGGCTTAGTACAATCTTGATTTTACGTCCACCCATAATCAAGGAAAAACTCAACTACCAAAAGAGTTATTAGTTGTGCTCTTTTCAAAGATCATAGTCGACATACTGGAGGTGTTTACTTATGGTTCACATCCTACCTACATATAGTTTTTTACACTGTTTTTGTCCAACCTACATGAGGTTTTTCTTTACAGTCATGTGTAACCAAAAGTACATGAGCACCAATAATATGATTTTTTTTGTTGTAAATTTATACAAATATATAATAAAATTAAAATAGGGTCAACTAAAGAATTGCAGTATAAACAAATCAATGCAAGGAAAAAGATGCACAAGAGGAGTTTTAGGGTTATATAATAACATAACAAAATCAAAGCGAAAGCTTTGGAGAAATAAGATAAATTATGCAACAATATCGCATTCAAGGATACTGACATGATAAAACATAGCATCTTGATTCCTAATGAAATGATTGCATTGAAAACACTTGTAAGGTAAGCCAAAACCTATGAAAATAAAATTTTTAAACAATATAAAAAAAAGAATATTATATTTGATAAAGCTTGTTAAGTGGAGTCCAATGACACTTGTTTCATCTCCATCGAATAGTATTTGAAATTATCATAAATTACAATATTAAATAAGCTTAAATAAAAAACAACTAATCCTTTTAATACTAAGGAAATGTATTTTACAGCTTAAATGATATAAATTAAAGAACACTAATATAACTAATTCAATGATTTGTAAATTTTAGATTTCAAGAGATTTAGTTACAATGAATTATAACGAAATCAAAAAAATTTGAAGTGGGCTAAGTTGTACAACAATGATTTATTGTAAGATCCTAAAGAGATCATTCATAAAATCCTTGATCCTCAAACAAGGTAGTATGAAGATATTTATGTTAAATTGAAATTAGATCATTAAAATTAATTATATAACAAATTTGATATAATGTAATGGACATAGGAGAGGGCATCTATGTCACTTAGTAATATAACCAAATCATATAAAAAAAAGTTAAAGAAATGAGATAAATTTTACTAAAGTTCAATTCTTAGATTCTAAGGAGATTAGGTGAAATAACCCGAAAAACCTAAATAGGTTTGAATCAAAATGTTTATCTAAACAAACCAACACCATAGAAACTAAAGTATTTAAGAACATAAAAATAAATGTTTAATTGGATAAAGCTCGATGAGACTTGTCTTACGACATTTGTTCCTTGATCAGACATCAACAAGAACTATTGTGAGTTACAAAATATAAAAAGAGATAATATTAAAAAATATTATTTTAACATTAAATGCACATATATTATTATTGAAAAGATATAATTTTGAAACATTTTAATATAACCAAATGAAGGCAATGAATGTCACACGGGAGTTGAATAATAGTTTAATAGTAATATAACAAAAACAAAGTCAAATATTATGTGAAAATAAATAAATTTTAGATGACTAGAAGAATAAGGAAAATTTGTGTAAAATTCTTCATCATCAAATTTCGTTTAAGAAGATCGAATAAAAAACCCTTAATGGTCAAATGACTTATGCATTGAAACATGCCACCAAAAATGTAAAAATCAAACAAAATAAAAATATTTAAAAATATTAAATGGATATTTACTTACATAAAGTTGCCAAGTTGAGTCAAATGATTTTTTGTTAACTAGAATCACTCCTCATCTGGAATTACTAACAATCACAAAAGTAAAAAAGTAAAAAATAATAAATTATTTATTTAACAAAAAATAAATATATATTGAAGCTAATAATGAGATAAATTAAAGCAATATAATATGACCAAATTAAAGTAATGAAAACATCACACATTAGAACTATTAGCAATAAATAGACAAATAAACAAAATAATGCCAAAAAATTAAATAAATTACATAATTTATATGAGAAAATTATATTCCTAGATACAAAGGATGTTGAGGGTAACATCTTTGATCACAAAAAAGTTATAAATTAAAATATCTCACAAAGCACATAATATCATCTAGAAAATAAAATATTCAAAAACTAAAGTCAAATATTAAATTAGATAGACCTCATAGAGTGGAGTACAATGACATTTATTTTATCTCCATCAAAAATTATTTTAGATTGCTAGGAACAACCATGGTAATAACAATTAATTATAACAAACTAAAGTTTTACTTTAAATAAATATATCTTAAAGCAAAAATGATATAAATAAAAAAACTATATTGGAAAATCAATGTGATTAAAATTTTATTGTAGAGGTGAATTAGAGCATCATAATAATGATGCATAATGATAAAGAAGGATTTTAACAAATGAGATAATTTGTAATGGAATGATGCATTCCAATATACTCAATATATTTAATGTAACTTCTTTGATAGTCAAAGTTGGAATGAATCAAAATGTCTTGCAAAAGTTGCCAAAATAATAGAAAATAATATAACATAAATATAAAAATAATATTTAATTTGTTGCAACTCATCAATGTGAATGTAGCCAAGATTGTTTTGTCTCAATCAGGCCTCTTTTGTGTTTAATATGAATTACAATTATAAATAAGCACAAATAATGATAAATTATTATTTTGATTTTAAGTAAATATACATTAACTTTGAATAAGATAAATTACAATAATACAACATAACGACATAAAATCGTTGTAACGGTCACACGAGAGGATAATTGGAGTTGCATAGTAATATTTTATATCATTGTAAAAGTTCTAAAGGAACTAGATAACTTTTATGAGAAGGATGCAACCCAATATAATCAGAAAAAATCAAGTGCAACATCCTTTATCACCAAATTTGGTAATAACTAAAATGTCTTATAAATCATAACAAGCACTTGGATAAAAATTTAAAATAAAACATTAGAATAAATAATTTGATAGAATTCATCAAAATGAGTAGAATGACATTCATTTCATCTCCATCAGACATTCATGTAGTTGTTGTGAATTCCAAAACTAAACAAGCATAATTAATAATATTTATTATTGTAACACTAAGCAAATAAATGTTAATGACAAAATGTGATAAATGGAAGAAATGTAATATAACAAAATCAAAGTTGTGTATAAGTTACATGGGAAGATTCTTGAAGTTACATATTGAGTCAACCAAATTAAAGAAAAAACTTTGGAGATATGAGATAAATTATATAAGATTGCTACCTTCCATGATAGTAAAGAGATCTTGTTTAACATCGTTTATCCTTAAACATGGTTTGAATCAAAAAATTTTTATAAAGCAAGACAAATAAAAATAAATTAAAATGTTAAAAAAATTTTAAAATAGATTCTTTTATTGAATAAATTATACGAAGATGAGGCCAATGATTTTTGTTTCATATGCATCAAACATTCATTAAAACTTGTACAAATCAGCATAAAAAACAAGAATAAAAAATAAAATACTATTTTTGAACCTTAAACCAATAAATATTAATGCTCAAATGAGATAAATTGAAGTTAACTGGCAAAACAAAATTAATAATTTGTAAAGTTTAGAAGATAAGAAATTCATAGTTATATAGTAAGATAAAAATATCTAACCAAAAAAATTGAAGAGGGGAGCTAAATTGTGTGGGAACCTTCTATTCTAAGATACCAACGAGATCATGTGTAATAGCCTTAGTTCTCTCACAAGTTACAAGTCAAAACTCCTCAAAGTACATGTAAAAACCTAAAAATTAAATATTTAAAGATATACAAATTAAATTTTATTAGGGAAAACTTAGTGTGAGAAATCCAACCATGCATGTTTCATCTACATAGAATAATGTCCAAAACTATTAGGTATTTAAAAAAATAGTAATAACAATAAACTTTTATTTTAATGTTATGAAAATTTATATTGAAGCTAAAACAACATAAATTTAACCAAAGTAATATAACCAGATCAGTTTGATGCAGCAATCGCCTGGGGGGAGAGTTAGTGATATATTATAATATAACAAATTCAAAGTAAAAAATTTAAAAACGTTTAACAAATTGTATTAGAAAGTTCCATTCCTTGATATTACGATGATCTAGTGTAACTCCATCATCAAATAAAGTATGCATAATATTGTCTTATAAAATAAACAAAAAACTTGAAATTAAAAATATTTAAAAATTATTAAATTTAATATTTAATTGGATAGAGCTGGAAAAATTATTATTTTATCTCAAAGTAATGTATATCAAAGTTGAAATGTGATGAATTGAAACATTATAATATACCTATATCTGGGAGATGTAAGTGTCACATAAGAGGAGAATTTATGTTCCATTGTCTTATAACCAAATCAAAAGGATACATTTGATCAAAAGAGATAAATTATAAAAAAAAGTTGCATTTTAAGATACTAAAGTGATTGAGTATATTATTCATTCATCAAATCAGTTACAAATAAAAATATGTCATAACTCATTTTTAAAACACATAAAATGAAATTTTTTAAAATATAAAAAGGGAATAGTCATATTGATTGATCTCATCGAGACAAGACTTATGATGATTATTTAGTCCCGGTCGGTCATCATTTAGAATTACTACGAATTTCAAAAATAATTATAATTTAATGCCTATAAATTATTGTTACTTTAATAATAAGTAAACATATATTAATGCCAAAATGATATAAATTGAAGGAAAAGAAATATAACTAAACTAATATGATGTAAAGGAAACAAGAGAGGAGAATTAATTTCATAGTAATATAACAAAAATAATGAGAAAGATTAATGACATGATATAAATTATATGGTTATGTTGCATTCTGAGATAATTAGGAAATTTAGTGCAATAACCTTGATAATCAAATCTACTATTAATAAAAACATCCTACAAAGGTTATCAAAACCATTGAAAATAAAACATTTAAAAATATAAAAAATAAATATTCAATTATTTAGAGCCCACCAAGATGATTTTGACAATATTTGTTTATCTTGTTTCACCTCAATGGAATTACTTTAAATTAATAAAATAATTAATCATAAAAATAATAAATTAAATTTTAATATTAAGAAAATTCTTATCAATGTTTAAACATAATAAATTATGACAATATAATATTTATAAATCAAAATGAAGTAATCATTACATGAGAAGCGAGTTAGAATTTCATAGTAACATAACAAATTAAAAGTAAAAATTTGAACAAAAGAGATTATGTGTACAAGAAAGTTATTTTCCAAAATAATTAAGATGACAACTATAAAATCATCGATTGTTGAATATTTATAAATGAAAGCACTCAAAATGTTTGCCAAAAACATTAAAAATAATATATTTTAAATTGTAAAAGTAATATAAAATTAGTTATAGCTCATCAAGATGAGTCGAGCAATATTTGTTTGGTCTCAATCAAACAATGTATAAAATGTTGGATAAGAAATTAAAAAAACAATAAAGTATTATTTTAATAATAAGAAAATATTTATTATTGTAAAAATTAGGAAAATAAAATAAATTTAATGTAACAAAATAAAAGCAATATAATGTAAGTGTCATAGGAAAGGAAATTTAGTGTTAATAATATAATAAAAGCGAAGACTAAGTTTTCAAAAAATAAGGTAAACTATACAAAAAAGTTCCATTCCAAAATACTAATATAAAAAAGGGTGAAATTATGAAAAAAAACATTTAATTGGACAGAGCACAACAAGACAAGTCCAATGATGTTTTCTTCATCTCAATTGGACCTAATTTTGAATTATTACTTACAAAATACCAAGATAATTAAATATTAATGAAAAAATTATTATTCTAAATTAAAAGAATAACATTAAAATTGAAATGATGTCAATTAGAGTAGCAATATAACCAAAACAAAATAATTCAAATGTCACGTGAGAAGAAAATTAAAGTTAATACTAATATAATGAAATGAGAGCTAACAAATCAAGGAAATGAGTTACATTATAGAATAATATTATGTTCCAAGATAGAATGGAAATTTAGTGTACCATCTTACAGCACCATGTGCAAATAACATCTCTCATATAGTAGGCTAAAACCTTAGAAAATAACTAAAATATATAAAAATTACTTTTTATTTTGAGGGAACTCCTTAAGTTCAGTCCAACGATATTTGTTTTTCTTGATTAAATGTTTTTTAAAATTATATTATATTTCTAATTAAAATAATAATAAATAATAATAAAACACTTTCTAAACATTAGGTAAATATGTAATAAAATTTAGAACTAATAACTAAAGATGTGTAAGATAACTTAACTAAAAAGATACAAAGGGCACAAGATTGGAGAAATAAGATTTTTTAATAAAATAACATAATCATAGTGAAACTTTTTAAGAAAAGAGATAAAAAGCATTGAAATTGACATTCCATGGCAATAAGGAATGCAATGCACATTCTTGATCATTAAACAAATACAAATTGAATTGTCTCATAAAATATGCAAACCTTTAGAAAATAAAATAAATGAAAATATAAAATCAAATATTTCATTAGTTAGACCTCCTCATGATGAGTCTAATGGCATTTATTTCATTGAATTAGAATAACATTTTCCATTATAATAAACTAATAAATTAAAAAATTAAAAATAATGAGAAATTTGTTTTTTAATATTACATAAATATATTTATTAAAAAAAACGAAATCAATATAGTCAAAATGTTACAAAAGCAAAGATTTATGATGTAACAAAAATGAAATAAAAATTTAAGGCATTGAGGTAAAATATATATATGAAAATTATTCTCCAAGATATTATAGAGATTGTGTGTCATTGTTGATCACCAATTAAGGCATGAAAAAAAATTGTTAAGCTTTACCTAAACTAAAGAAATTTGAATATTTAAAAATCTCAAAAAAAATATTTAATCAAACAGAACTCATTGGGATGAGTCCATCAATGTTGTTTGGTCATGAACAAACCTATTTTGAAATTACACTTAATTGGCATTGTAAAGAGAATAAATATTATTTATTAAATAGGAAATTATATAAATTGATGCAATGTAATTTAACCAATTCAAATTGATGTTAAGGTCACGCTAATAGAGATTTAAACTTACATATTAATAAGACTTAATCATAGTGAAGAATTTTAAAAAAAGAGATAAGTTATACAAGAAAGTTGTTTTCTAATATACTAAAGAGATAGAGTGTATCATGCTCATTAATCAACACACGTATAAATCTAAATATTCCATAAAAAATGAAAAAATGCTAGAAACTGAAATATGTAAAAATAATAGGATGAATATTTGATTGGATAGTACTGAACTGGATGAGCTCAACGACAATCTTTTACACCTAATTGGATGATATATTGAATTTCTACAAACTAGAAAAGTAAATAAGCATAAATAATAATAACAAATTATTTTAAGTAAATATATATTAAAGCTAAAATAAGATATTTCGAGCAAAGTAATACAACCAAACAAAAATGATGTAAAGGCAGAACAAAAAGAAAATTAGAATTTCATTGTAATATATGCAAATGAAAAAAATAAATTTAGAAAAGAGATGAAGTACATAGGAAAGTTACATTCTCAGGTACTAGAGAGTTCTAATATGACATTGTCAATCATCAAATCAATTATGAATCAAAGTATCATGTAATGTGCAGAAAAACAAAATAAAATAAAATATTAAAAATAACATAAAAAATGAATATTTAATTGGTTTGATCTCATCAAGAGGAGCACAACAATGCTCACTTAAGTAATAAGAGTACATAAAATATTATTAACTAAAAGTTTGTTACTTTTTTAATATTAAGTAAACATATATTAAAGTTTAAATAAGATAAAATAGAACAATGTAACAAAACTAAATCAATGGGATGTTAAATTTACGCATATGCAGAAGTAGAACAACATAATAACAAATCCAAATCAAGAAAGGAATTGAAGAAATAAAACAAACTATATGGGAATGTTAGATTCTAAAATCCAAAGAATACCAAATATAATATTTTTATCATCAAATTTCATATGACTCAGAATGCCTCATAAATTATGTGAAACAACTACCAAATTAAAAATTTAAAAATTTAAAAATAAAAAAATAATAATTTAAATATGTAGAGCTACATGACATGAGTCCAAGAACAATTATTTGATCGTCGTTGAAACTCATTAAGAATTAGTTAAAATTACAAAATTAATAAAACTTAAATAATGATTACGTATTTTTTTTATTAAAAAGTAAATATATACAAATAAAAAAACAAGATAAATACAAGCAACATAAGTTAACCAAATCAATGTAATGTAAATGTCACACAAAATTTGAGTTGGAGTTACATTATAATATTGCCAAATAAAAGGAGAAAATTTATCGAAAGCTAGTAATTATATATGAAAGATTCCTTCAATGATTCTCAAAAGATCGAATGTAATATCTTTGATGGGCAAATAAGATACAAAATGTAAAGTTTCATAAAGCATGCCAAAACCCAATAAAATAGGTTTTTGAAAATTAAAAATGATATCTAATTAGGTGGATCTCATTGTGTTGTGTCCCATGGCTTTCGTTCAATGTTAATCAAATCATTGTTCAGAATTTCTACAAATTACAAAATTAAATAAGTATAAATAATAATAAATTATACTTAAAATATTAAGTATATATTTATATATATGAGATTAAAAAATAAAATGAAGAAACATAATATATTCAAATAAAAATGATTTAGAGCTGACATAAAAGGAGAATTTCAATTACAATGTGATATACTAAAATATAAAAACTTGAACAAGTGAGATAAAATTTATACCAAAGTTTAATCCAGAAATACTAAGGAGACAATGTGTAACATCCTCGATCATAAAAATATATATGAATCTAAACACCTCATAAAACATGCATAAATAAAAACATATAGATTATTTAGAAGTATAAGAATTTATATTTAATTGGATAAAGCTTTTCGAAATGAGTCTTACGAATTTTATTTCAAGTCAAATATAACATGTTTAGCATTATTATGACTTATCAAAATAATAAAGGATAAATAATAACAACTTATATTTTTAATGTTATGTAAATATGCATGTTAAAGCTAAAGTAAGATAAATTCAAGAAATGTAATGAAGCCATATCAAAGATATGTAAAGGAAACATGAAAATAGACTTAGGGTTAGAAAATAAGATAAATTTGATTCAAATGATATTTTATTAAAAAAAATTAAATTATATAAATAGATAAAGCTTAATGAGGTTGGTCTAATGATATTTTATTAAAGAAAAAATAAGATAAATTTGAGTCAAATATAACAAAAAAAAGAAATAGCCTTGCCACATAAGAGCACATTTAGAGATTCACAAAAAATGTAATCAAGGTAAGTCATAAAATTTTAAAAAATAAGATAAATAATATAAGAAAACGTTTTTCAACATGCCGAGGAGATTCAGCATAAATTGATAACAAAATTAGGAGTGGAAAAAAAATCACCGATAAGGTATGCAAAAACTATAGATAATGAAATGTTTAGAAATATTAAAATAAATAATTAATTAGATATAGCTTGTCAATGACAAGTGATATTTGTTTCATCTAAGTTGGGCATGTTTTGGAATTACTAGGAATTACTAATATAATAATGATGAATAATAACAACCAATTATTTTAAAATTAATAAAATATCTATTAATGCAAAATTAAGATAAATATAAGAAATTTAATATCAACAAATCTATTTGACGTAATGGTCACCTGATTGGGAATTTAGTGTTACATAATAACATATTCAAATAGTTGCATAAAAAGTAGAAGAAATGAGATACATTTTATAGGTTTGTTATACTCAAAACTACCAAAACGATTTGCTATGACATCCTCAATTGTAAAATAAAATTTGAATCAAGATTTCTCAAAAAGAGTGGAGAAGCCTTAGAAAATTAAATTTTAAAAAAAATTAAAATATTATTTAATTTCATAAAACACAAGAAGGCTACTCTAACGAGATTTGTTTCATTGTGATTGGACCTTCTTTTCAATTATTATGAATTAAAAAATGAGATATCAATAAATAATAATAAATTATTATTTAATAGAACCAATTAAAAATTAAATTTTTTTAGTAAGTGAGATAAATGGTATGCAAAAATTTCATTTTCAAGATACTAAAAGGAGTTGGTTCAGAATCCCAAATAATCAAGGTATTAGTCAAACTATCACATAAAATAGCTAAAAACCCTGCACTAATAGACAATTAAAAGAGCAAAATTGTTTCTTAGGTAGATAGCTTTCATTATATGAGTGTGATGATTCTTTCTTTATAAGTTGTCATCATTTTGAATTACTATGAGTTAATGAACAAAATAAACATTAATAAAAAAAATTATAATTTTAATATTAAGTAAATAATTAATAAAATCAAAATGAGTTCAAATAAAATAACATAATATAACTAAATCAACCAGTTATAAAAGTCAAATGAGAGGAGAGTTAGAGGTACATTATAGGATAACCAAATAAAAACAAAAGTATTTTAAAAAGTAAGATATATGTTATGTTAAAGTTGCATTCCAAATATTGTGGAGTTCAAGTGCAACACCCTCCATAATAAAATAAGATAAAAATCAAAATGTCAAGTAAAATGTGTAAAAAATACATAAAATACAAAATTTCGAAAAATAGAAATAAATATTTAATTAAGTAGAGATCTTTGATGCATCACTAAGAATTTTTCAATAAGAATTAAAGTGAATTGACAAAGGAATTAATAACAAATAAATAATAAATTTGTTTCTTAATTTTAATTAAATATATATTAAAGATGAAATATGATAAATTAATGTAAAGAATTATAAGTAAATTAAATTCATGTAAAGTTTGCATGACTGGAAATCCAATGCAATATAGTAATAAAACAAAATCAAAGAGAAACATTTGAAGAAAATAAGACAAATTGTACAGAAAATTTCTTTCAAAGATGGCATTGAGATTGAATGTGACATCCTTAATTATCAAATCTGGCAAAAATAAAAATGTAATAAAAACATCAAAAATAAGATATTTAGAAAAGTTAAATTGATATGTAATTGGATAGCATTTGTCTACATTAGTCCAACATTAATTTGTTTTATCTCGATTGGACGATGTTTGGTAGTACAATGACATATCAAACAAAACAATCATAAATAATAATAAATTATTACTTTAGCATTAGCTAAATATTAAGTTAAGTTGAAATAAGATAATCTAAAGATAACTAATTTAAGAAAATCAATGTGACATAATAATGACATGACAAGAGGCTTATCGTTACAATATAACATAACCCAATCAAAGCAAAATATTTGAAGAAATGGGATAAATTGCTTGACAATGCTACATTTCAATAGACTATGGAGATTAAGGGTAGCATTCAGGATCATGAAATCAAGAACTACAAATGATATGTAAAATATGCTAAAACCATAAAAAATAAAGAATTTTAAAAATATTTAAAAAAACCTTTTGCTGAATATATCTCATCCAATTGTGTTCAATGACTTTTGTTTCTATACATTAGACATCAATGGGACTTAATGTAAATCGCTAAGAAAATGAGAATAAATATCAACAAGCTTTTTCATTCTATGTTAGGAAAATATATATTAAAACTGAAATAATTCAAAATTAAAGCATTGAAACCTGAAAAAGAAATGCGATGTGAACATCACTTGATGGAAATTTAGAGTTACATAGTAATATAACAAAATAAAAGGAAAATAATTTAAATAAATGATATCAATTACATTGAAAAGTTTAGTTCCAAGATAATGTGGAGATAGATTTTAAAATCATCCACATAAAAATGAGGAGCAAATCATGTCTCATAAAATAAGCAAAAATATTAAAAATAAAATGCTTGAAAAACATAAATTGGATTGAACTCATCATGATAGGTCCCATGATGTCTTTTCATCTTCATTTGATAAATTAATTCAATGTAATATAACCTAGTCAAAGTGAAGTAATGGTTACATGACAATGTTTATAGAGTTTGATAGAAAAATAACAACTGAAAGTGAATAACTTGAAGAAAAAATAGAAATTATAAAAATTCCATTCCAAGATACTAAGGAGGTCAACCGTAGTATCCTCGTTCCTCAAGTAAGGCACAAGTTAAAATGGCATGTAGTGTATGTAGAAATGCTAGAATTAATACCCTCTTTTGATGTGTTGTGAATTATAAAAGTAAAAAAAATAAATAATCATAAGTAATTTTTTAATAATTAAGAAAATATATATTTGAGCTAAAATGAAACAAAAGGAAATATTGTAATGTGCCTAAATCACAACGATATAAAGCCACAAAAGAAAAAATTTAGAATGTTAATGTAATATAATATAACAAAAGTGATAATTTTGAAAATGTGCGGTACATTGCAAGGAAACTTTTATTGAAAGATACTATGCAATTGAATTGTAATGTGCTCAATCCTCAAATTAGGTATGATCAAATCTCGTTTCAAATATCTATGTATGACTAAGGCAATTAAACATAAATAATTGTAATTCATTAATTTAGTATCTTAAAAATTTACATCAAAGATAAAATAAGATAAATTGAAGCTATGAAATGGAGCAAAATCAAAGTGATGTAAATGTCACATGAAAGGGCATTTTTTGTTACAAAGTAATATAATAAAATGTAAGAAAAAACTTGAAGAACTAAGATAAATTGTACAGAAAACTATTTTTTCAAAACTAGAGGCATCAGGTATGACATACATGACCAGAAAATTAGATATAAAACAAAAGTTTTGTTATGCATACCAAAACCCTAGGAAATCAAATACTTTGAAATATGAAAATAAATATTTTATTAGATAGAACTTATCAAGATGAGATTAATCATGTTTATGCTATCTTAATTGAACCATATTTAAAATTGCAACAAATTACAAAAATAATTAAACATAAATAATAATAAATAATAATTTTTAAATTAAATAAATACTTATTCTTATTACAATGAGAAAAATTGGAGTGACAAAATAAATAAGATGTAAATGTCTAATACAATGTAATATTACCATATGGAAAAAAATGTTAAAAAATGAGATATATTATATAGGAAAGTCTTACTCCAACATAGTAAAGAGATTAAGTATAAAAGGCTCGTTCATCAAATCTTAAGCATAATGAAATATCTTACAACCTATTTCAAAGGCCCATAAAGAGAACTATTTAAAAATATAAAAAAATGTTGAACTACAGAAATCTCATAAAATAAAGCTCAATCAAGTTTTCTTTATCTAAATCAAAATTATTTATGAAATTATTATGAATTAGTAAATTAAATAAGCATAAATAATACTAGTTTATTAATTATTTATTAAGTAAATATATAGCAAAGATAAAAAAAACATAAATTAAAGAAACATAATATAACCAAATCAAAGTATTATAAAAAGACACATTAAAGAAGATTTAAAGATACATAGAGATATAACAATATCAAAGGGAAAATTTTGAAGAAATGAGGTAAATTGTGCAAGAAAGTAATATCCCAAGTTACTAAGGAGGTGGGGTATAACAACCTCAATCGTTAACTTGGCCTGAATCTTAATGTCTTGTAAACCATGTTAGAACTATAGAAAATAAATTTTTCATATACAAAAACTTATATTTAATTTGTTATGGATTGTTAAAATGAGTGTAATGAAGTTTCTTTTTCAATAAAATTATCCTTGTTTTGAACTAGTGTAAACTAAAAAATTTAATTAGGATAAAAAATATTAAATTTCCATTTTAATATTAAGTAAATATACATTTTAAAGCTAAATAGAAATAAAATATAGTAAGGTAATACTATAAAGAAATCAAAACAATATATAAGACACTCTAAAGGAAGTTTTAGAGTTACATAAAAAATAATAAAGTCTAAGTAAAAAAGTTGAAGAGATGAGATAAATTGTGTGAGGAAGTTTCACACCAAAGTATTGAGGAGATAGAGCGAAACATTATCTGTTGTCAATTATGTTCAAATCAACATGTGACAATGTTTATAAAAATCATAAAAGATAAAGCATTTAAAATATAAAATTAATTATTTAATTGGATAAATATAGTTGAGATAAGGCTAATGATATTTATTTTTTTCCATTGGAGATTATTTGGAATTACTATGAATTACCAAAGAAATTAAACATAAACACTAATAAATTACTACTTTAATAATAAGTAAATACATAATGAAGATAAAATTAGATAAATTTAAAGAATGTAATACAACCAAATAAAAATGATATACAAGTGTACAATTTGAGTTTCATTGAAATAAAAGAAAATCAAACCCAAAAATTTGATGTAATAATTTTAATTAAATAGGAAAGTTGTACTCCAAGATATAAAAGAGATCAAGTGTGACATCTCTTATCACAAAATATGGCACCTATCAAAATGTCTTAGAAAGCATGTAAAATGCCAAGATAATAAAATATTTAGAAATATTTAAAAAAAATACCAAATTAGATAAAGCTCATCTTGATAGGCCTAAACACATTTGTTTCATCACAAGAGATTCTCATTTAGAATTATTACAAAAACTAAAGATAATAATGAGAAATAATAATAAGCTTACATTTTAGTATTAAAAAAATATTCATTAAGGATAGAATAAAATAAATATAAGTAATTTAATGTAGCCATATCAATGAGATGTAACCCTCGCACGAGGAAAGAATTAGGGTTATATTCTAATATTACTAAATCAAACAGATTGAGTTTATTATCATCAATCAAGTGAAGTATAATTAAAAAAATTTCATAAACCAAGCCCCAAAGAAAAAGTTTTAAATAAATAAAAATGGTTATGTAATTAGGCAAAGCTCATTAAGATTGCTTCATCTCGTCAAGACCTCATTTATAATTCCTATTAATTGCCAAAGAAAATAAGGATAAATAATAATGTATTATTATTTGAAAATTAAATAAATATATATTAAATATGAAATGAGATGAATTGGAACAATATAATTGAACTAAATAAAAATGATGTTAAAGTTACATGAGAATAGATTTAGAAATAGATAATAATGTAACTAGACCAAAAGAAATAAATTTAAATGAATTGGATAATTTATATAAGAAAACTTTATTCGAGGATATTAAGGAGATTAACTGCATCAACTTTGATTATCAAATAAAGTATATATTAAAATACGTTTTAAAATAAGAATAAATTAAAAAATAATATATTTATTTATATTAAAAGAGTATTAAATGAATAAAATTTGTGGAGATGAGTCCAACGACATGCCTTACATTTTAATCAAAACTTGTTTGTAATTACTAGAAATTATAAAAGTAAATAAGCACATGAAAAATAAATTTCTAATTCAATATTGAATAAACAATTATAAATGTTAAAATGAGGTCAATTGAAGCCATGGAATATGAAAGACTAAATGTGATGGAAAAGCCATGTGAGAAGATTGTTAGAGTTACTTTGCTATATAACAAAATTAAAGCAAAATATTTTAAGAAAAATGAATAAAATTTGTAGTCTGAAACATTACGAAGAATCAATATAACATGTGATAACACTAGAAAATAAAATATTTTAAAAACAAAGAAACATTTAATTCAATGTAGATCATGAAGATGAGTTTTGTGACTTTTTTGGTCTATATTTCACCTCATTGAGTAATATAATATCACGAAACCAAATTTATGTAAGGTCACATGAGATGCATATTATTAAGTAATAATACAACTAAATAAAGTAAAACTTTTGAATAAAAAGGATAAGCTATATAAGAAAGTAGCATTCTAACATGCTAAGGAGTTCGAGTGTAATGCCATCAATTGTCAAATAAAGTTTCAATAAAATGCCTCACAAAGCACCAAAATCAATATAAGTATTATATTTAAAAATATTAAAAATATATTTAGTTTGATAAAGCTCATTGAGAAGACTCCAGTGATGTTTGTTCTTTCTCGGTCGAACCTCATTCAGAGTAGCTACGAACTATTAGGGTAATTAGACATAGATATCAATAAATTATTATTTTTCCTAAATAAATGTGTACTACTCTTCAAATGTGATTAACTAAAGCTATGAAATGTAACTAAATCAATGCAATGAAAAAGTAACAAGAAAAGAGATCTATTATTACATTGTAACATAATTAAATAAAAGTGAAATGTCTAAAGAAATGAGATAAATTATAGAGAAAAATGACATTCTAGGATATAAGAAGATCATGCAAAATATCCTTGATGTAAAATAAGATACAAATCAGAATGTCATGTGAAATATGCAAGTATCTTAGAAAACACAACTTTTTTAAATACAAAAGTGAATAACATCATGGAATCCCTGAGATGAGCACAACGATGTTTGCTTTGTCTCAATATATCTTTATGTTAGAATTATTATGAATTTGAAAAGCCAAATATGAATATAAAATAATAAATTATTAATTCAATGTTAAGAAATTATATAATAAAGTATAGATGAGATCAGATGAATTTGTGCAATATAAGCGAATGAAAGTAATGAAAAGAACACATGATTTATCCAAATCAAAGTGAAAGTATTTGAAGAAATAACATAAACTTTATGTGAAAGTTGCATTAAAAATTCTTGAGAGATAAATTATAACATCCTTTATTATCAAAAGGAGGCATGAATGAAAAATATTTTGTTAATAGAGCCAAATAATTAAAAATTAAAAATATTTTATAAAAACATAAAATAATATTTAATTACATATAAGTTGTCATAGTGGTCAAACAAAATTTATTTCATATCGATCACACATCATTCAAAATTACTTTTAATTAGAAAAAAAACAAAAATAACAATAAATTATTATTACAATATGAAGTAAATAAATCTTGAAGATGAAATAATTTAAATTGAAGCAATGTAACCTAATTGAATCACATTGTTATGAAGGTCATATGAGCTAAGGTTTAGAGCTATATAATAATAAAATGAAATACTAGTGAAACTATTGTACGCATAACACAAATTTTATATTAAAGTTAAATTTTAAAAAGCCAAAATAAAATTTTTTGTAATATGTGTCAAAATATTTCAAAATTAAAACTTTCAAAAATATTAAAATACTATGTGAATCGATTAAACTCTTTGAGAAAACTCTGAAAGGGGTGTTCCTTCATAATCGAACCACATTTAAAACTACTACAAATTATAAAAGAAAACAACCTTAAATAATAATAAAATACTATTTTAATGAAAACTAAATATAAATTAAAGTTCGAATAAGATAGTTCAAAGAAATGTAGCATAACAAAACAAACCCAATTTAAGGATAACAAAAATGGAGAATTGAAGTTTCTTAAAAATATAACGAATTTAAAAAAATTAAAAACATTAGAATAATAAAATGTATAATACCAAATTGTATAGAGATCAAGTGTAACATCTTTGTTTGTTAAAATATGTAAGATTAAATTTATTAAAAAAATATGCCAAAACCATGAAAAAGATTTATAAAACCATAAAAATTAGTGTTAAATTTTGTGGAGCTTTTCAAGACAAGTCCAATGGTATCAATCTCATCTAAATTAAACATTGTTTTGGATTTTCATGAATTACCTCAAAACTATATGAATATTAATAAATTATTTTTTTAAGGTTAAGTATATAATAAAGAATGAATTAGTTGAATTGAAGGAATATTAATATAACTAAATCAAAATGATGAAGGGTTCATAGAAGAGAACATTAAGAGTTAAATAATAGTGCAGCCACCAAAATGAGAAATTTGAAAAAATAAGATAAATTGTACTAGAAAGTTACATTTGAAGATACTAAAGAGCATGATCGTAAAAAAAAAAAAAAAAAAAAAAAAAAAGAGCATGATCGTAACATGCTCTATCAATAAATTTGATATGAATAAAAATATTTAGCAAAGTGTGCCAAAACCATTGAAAATGAAATATTTGGCAATAAAAAAATGATTATTAAATTTCCCTTAACTCATCTAGATGAGCATAACAAATCTTCTTTCATCTCCAACACAGTAAACTATTATAAATTACAAAAGCAAATAAACATAAATAATAATAAATTATTATTTCAATAAAAAAATATATATCAAAGCAGAAATGAGATAATTTAACGCAATAAAAAATAACCAAATAAAACAAATATAAAGACCACATAAGAAGAGAATTAGAGTTTCATCGAAATAAAACAAAACTAAAAAGAAAAATTTGAAGAAATTAAGTAAATTACATAACAAATGTTTTCCCTAAGATACTAATAATATCAAGTATAACATCCTTGTTCATCAAATTGCATATCATTTGAAATCTCTACTAGAACTTTCAAAAAGATTTTAAAAAAAAATTTAAATTGTTAACATGAAGATTTAATTAAACAGAGCAGCCCGGCATGAGCTTCACATGGTTCATTTCTTCCCGATCGAACGTCGTGTGAAATTAGTATGAGTTAAAAAATTAACCAAAAATATTAAATATTGAATTTTTACTTTAATACTAGAAATATTTTAATAAAACGTGAATGAGATAATTTGAAGTTATGTAATATAATGAAATAAAAATGTAAAGGTCAAACAAGAGGAGAACTCTAGTATTATAGTAATATAAGCAATTCAAAGAAAAAACTTTTAAGAAAAAAGGTAAATTCAACAAAAAAGATGCACACAAAATCATGAACTTTATTGACCTAGGCCTAAGCACATGGGCATGGTTTTTGAACTCCAAAGCTTATTTTCTTTATGAACTTTGTTTGTTTAATTTATACTTGCGGTTGATAATCAATTGCTTATAATATGTTAGTAGGTTTTATTTGGTTTGGTATATTATGTTGGTCGCATTTATTTTTTTAGAATGAGTATTAAAAGCATGTATTTAGTGTGTTTGAGTTGGAGGATGATATCACTTTGATGAAAGAGACTTTGGAAACTACAATTGGATAAAAGGAAGAAGCTGTTCTTAAAAATGAAATTCTAGAAATTGAATTGGATGTTATGTCTGGAAAAATTCAATACTGCATTAGTTGATGAAGAACTACTGAAGGAGGAGCTTGTTAGAACTGTATAAATCCCTATAATTATAGAAGAATTAATTTTTGAACTAGTGTTAATTTCTTATCAATGCTTCAAATCTACTCTGTCATTATACTTCAACCATCTATTGGTTTTGATATCCTACTTTAGAACTTGAAGTTGTTTTATCTTGTAGGAACGAAGTTTATCAGATTCAAAAACTGCTTCTAGAAGTTTAGAAGATTCTCTCAGATATCTATTAAGACAAAAGGATGACATTGTCTTGGTACTATAATTATTCAAATAATGCATATGGCATTAAAATTGTTCCTTCTTTCACTACATTTTTTTAATTCTTATACTTATTTGTTGATTGGATTAGCAACTTAAAAAAGCTCTTTTAGAAATTGACATCATAAAATCCACTGTAGACTCTAAAGAGAAAGCTTTGACTGAGAAACTCATGATATCAAATGATTAAATTGTTCGTCTTCGAAAGAATCTATCCAAGGTATTTGTGAATTGGAGTGCAACTATGGTTTATACTTTTTCAATGTGAATATGACATGAAAAATCTATGAAGGTGAACTTATGATATCTAGCCTAGAAATTTGGTATGAAATTTTGCAGGATTTTCAACTAGCATAAAGGAAATGCAGTACACTTATTTTATTAAATGTATGTCCACTATATTAAGTGCAGTGAAAGAAACTTGTTTTTGCTAATGGTTATTTTTTTATTAAAATTTTTTATTACTTTTTAATTTTTTGGTCAAATTGATTATCATTTATGTTAATCACTTGCTTGATTTTTGTGGTCATAATTTTGTATTAGGATATTAATGATCCCATCAAAAATATATAATTCTTTTAGGTTAATTTTTGGCACTATTTCTACACAATCTAAGTATGCTATATGTTGGATATGCATAAAATTAATGTTGCAATGTGGTCAAGAGCACATGCACGAGCAAGTCTAGTGGAAGTACATGTGGAATGGTTCAGGTTATTTGGAGGAGAATAGAGAGATAGAAAAAAAGGGACGAAGAAAGAAAGAAATTGATAGGAGTGAGACCAAAACAAGTTCATGCAAAAAGCCCGTGAATGAAGAAAACTAGTTTCTCTAACAAATCATTCCAAAGGTAGAAACTCAGCCTTAAGTAGTACAAATTAAAGCATATGATCTTAATTTATCTAGTGTACAAGGCTAGAAATGGAAAACAAAGAATTGATGCAATTTTGGTGGAAGTCATATGAGAATGTTCAAAACCAAATAATGTTATTGAGGTAAGGAACTTCGTGGAGGCATGCTACTAGCTTCGTAATTCATTAAAAACTTCATTGAGATTGTCACACCATTGCATATACTAACAAAAGTGAAATTGAAGTCTAAGTGAAAAATTCATACTCTTCTCACAGTTAAAAAATAATTTATGGGCACATATTTCATTTTTCCTAGTTTATGACTTTCTTTTAAGAATGCATTAGATGTTTTAAGCCATGCAATTAGCATCGTGTTGATGGTTTGAGGACATCTTCTAGCATATTATTTCATGCTACTACAAGAAGCTTAAGGAAACTCATGATCATACAACAAGGAGATTTTAGTATTGCATCAAGCCATGAAACATTAGTTGTCGTCTTTGTTGGGAATGAAACATCACACACTTCAATGGTGGTTGGCTGCTTTTGAATGAAAAAAAATACTATCTTGATCTGAAAATTGAACTTGTATTGTTCTCGTATGAAATTGGAATTTGAGAAATTTGTGCAATGATATGTTGCTTATAGTATCATAAATAAGACCATTGGACAAATTTTATGAGGGTACCATTCATGACATTTTAAAGCATAAGATGAAAGTCTTTTCTATGTCAAGTTTTCCTTCAACATGTTAGGCCAAGTTTCTACTTGTTGAAGACTATTCAATACATAATTTTGGATTTAGTCCTTAAAGCCCATTCAACGTGAAGTTCCAAATTCGCATAATTAAAAGTATCAATGGATTAGTGCAACATATTGCACAATAGTTCTAGTAACATTTGAAGGATGCACTTAAACGTTGATGGAAAAGCCGTAAAACAATAATAGGCAATGGTATAAAAGGCATTGAGTGGAATATCATTTTAAGGTTAGGGGCATTGTATGACTTCATATCAATTAGAACATTTGAAGGGTGAGGGAAGGTACCTCAAAGGCAATGTGGAATGACCCATTTTGTCTTTAAGAAGGTTAAATGCAATGTTTTCTTGCATATTCTTTCTCCATATATGGAGATTGATTTAGAAGTTTGGTTTGGGAGATAAAATAGTTGTGATCAAACCATCCAACATCGCATTTCAATGCAATCTAGTGATGAACCTCTTAACATCGCGTTAGAGTGCAGTGCAAAAAAATTTTAGAAATTTCATTCATGACCAGAACTAGTCGTGACTAATGAATTATGAACGGATGTCACTAGTCGAAGACCCCAAAGGATGTCGCAGATGTGGCCTAGGAAGATGTTCTAGTGAGGGATGAAGGAGCTAAATGAAGCAATTGCAATGATAGAATTTGGAGTGAAGGATCATATTTTTCTCATTTATTCATTATTGAGAATACAAAATAATTTATTGTGGTTTATTCTTTCTAGTCATAATTTAAAAAGAAAGCTTTCTAAATAATAACTTCCAAAGATATAATTTGGTGGTATCTTATCTAAAATTTTCTCTATAATCATAAATTTTAGTTTCAAATTTAATGAAGAATTATAGCTTTTATTGTAACTAAAAATACTAATTAAGTTTAGAATAATGTAGTTATCCATGGACCTTATGGGATAAAACTCATTTTGGTTGGTATGGAATAAGCCAAAGAATATAATATCTCAACATGATGCGTTATGCTGTGATATTATGGTATAAAGTTGATACCTCCTATAATATTATGTAGTTCATGGAAAAACAAAGCTAAAGTTAATGAGCCTAAAAAAACCTTGATAAAAAATTGTGAGTGATCATTAGATGATATTTTAGATAGAGACTTACTAGATAAGGAGATACTCCTAATATATTTCTAAGTAGATAAGTGTATGAATGAATCTTCTTACATTTGGAAGATAGAAAATGTATCAAAGCTATATATATAGAAACATAGTTTAATGATGGAAATATGTCACTTGAAGACAAAATTTTGTTTGACTAACATAAGACAACAAAAAAGGGACACTACCTTTATAAAATATGATTGTTTCCTAATATTGTGGTGCTGGATGATACTTTTTATAATACAATTTGGTACTAGTTGAATCAAGCAAAACTTGGTGGGCTTGTGACACCAAGGGCTAAAGATGATAATGAATAATTATTAAGTGATGTCTAAAAGTGGAATCTCTAAGTAAAACATGATTCTTTCTTCTTTTAGGTGCAGGGAGACAATAGTTATTATTCTAACATAAAAAATGAAAAGAAAAATTATAAATAACATATATAACACAAAGGTTTTACTATATCGAGATATTTTTTAAGATAAAATATTGTTTCATTGAAAATGAAACTATGAAAGAGAAATAATATCTTAAACAAGCAAGGTTAGGTTATAATAAAAAAATATTACAACATGACGAAACCTTGGGTGTTAGTTCGGTTACAACTTTTGTTCATATTTGTTGTTATCGACCTACAAGCAATATTCATGGAGCGAGTTGTCATTATGGTTATGCTCATACATTATTCCATGTTAACAATGCCATGAGTGTGCACCAGTTAACTTGGGTAAGTGATGTTCTAAGGGTTATTGAAGTCCAAAAGCTTATCAAAGGTATTGAAAGGAATTAGTCTTGGCCAATTAGCAACCGAGAACTTTATCTTTCCTTGCAACTTTCTCTAGGGAAGTGTAGCATTAACTTTCCTTTACTAAAGGGGGAATTCGATGAATAAAAATCACCAACACTTGAAGCCTATGAAGCCTCCATTGCATGAGCAATGCCACTACCTTACTTTGAGTAAAACATCAAAAAAAAGCCATAAAAACATTTTGTTCTTCTCTTCAATTAGCTGATACAAATCTAGAATGAACAAGTTAGAGTATAAATAGATTATGTACTTCACTTTGAAATCTTTTTAAATTAAGGAAAGAGTGATCACAAAATTTTCATGAGTGGAAATACTTGTCAAAGATATCATACCCACCTATGATAGGAATCTTATGCATATCTTTTTATGTATAATGATATGTATAAGGCTTGAACCTAAATATATGGTTGGTTTTGTTACCCATATCGAAAACATTGGCATAGGATTGAATAGGTTTTTATGTATATGAAGGAATGTCATAGTACTCAAATGTTACATAAATTGTACCTTAAAATGTGATATTGATATTTAGAAGAGTAACTTAGGATACATATACTAGTTGTGTATCTGTACTTAGCCAAATACCTCAACTTCAGAATATGTAGCATGCTCCATAGCCAAATTGGAAACCTCATCTTCTCAAAGGCATGTAAAGACACTACTTGATTTAAAAAATCTTCTAAGAGAAAAGGAAAAGTATGATTTTTATTATATTCAATGATTGTGGAAACATAATTTTTCTTGTAAAGAACTTTGGTCATACAATTGAAGTTTCTTGACATCAGGTTATTGAATTGTGTGGTATTATCAAAATACTTAATATAGATATTGAAACAGACATGCTAACAAAGTCAGCACTATTAACAAGCTGATAATCTGCATTACACTATTGAGATTTAATGAAAAATGATGAGAAGAAAAGATGCATAAAAATAGTTAAAAGTTTGGGGAGATTATTTGTGTAAATGTCCGAGACTCAATTATCCCACTACAAATTATTAAGATATTGAGTCTAATTAAGTCCATTATAGATGCATATGAACTTGAGTAGATCTTATGTGTTAAGTTGTATATGGACCTATAGGATTTAAAAATCAAAACTCAAAGCAATAAGCACTAAAGGGTTATTGATGTAGACATGCAGATCAAGCATCTATTGTCCTTATTTTTGATATGCAAGTGTATGGTGGTGCGTGGCACAGAGGCCTATAAAGGGTCAAATAAGCTATCAGAATTTTGGTGAAATCAAGAAGAATATTTTAAGTGACTTGTAATCTATATTCTGCATTATAAGCAACCATGACATTAAGGATGTGAGCCACTTGTTAGGAGGGAAAGCTTAGAGTAAAAGTGATAAAATGATGTTTCTTTTTACAACTACATATTTAAGTTCTAATGAAGATTTTGTAAGTATGAAAATGAGTTTTTTTTCTTGAGTTTCAGACTTTGACGTGAAATTGTGTTTTTTACTTACTATTCATGTATGTTTTTCATTATTGTAATTTGTAAAGTTGGTTGTTATCACTTCAGTAGGGTGCAAATGGTAGATTAGTGAATCATTAATTGCAGGAGTTAGCTATAATTTATAAAGTTTTATTTGGAGTTTTGCAGAAGTGTTGCATTGAACATGCTCCTTTTTTTAGGTGAATCGGATATTTCATTGAACATGCTCATTAATTCCTTCTTTACACACTCTCTCTCCCCTCTTCTCTATCACTTTAAATAATTCCTTCCTCTTTCTCAATTTATTTTTCAATCCAATTGTTTAGTTTGTCTTTCTGAACAACGATAATTGCAAATGTTGATTGAAAACACTTATCATCCCTTCCACCCCAACTCAACAAAAAGGCATGTTTTGTAAATAGATAAATATATGGTCACTTGTTCAATTCAATCTTAAATGCAACTTATTTCCAATTCTTAATTTCCTAGTAATTGCTGAGGTTATATTGCCCCAAGCTTGAAAAAAAAGGTGTTTATGTTTCACACGCAAAAGTAATGTTTTTGTTTTCTAATTTAACATTGCATCGGAAATTAAAGTGCCCACTTCTTTTGAGACTTCTTTAGATTTAATACAAGTACAGATCATGTATCTTTCTATTGTGCTTTTACAATTTTGATTTGAGATTTCATTGATTTTTTTTCATATTTGACTTGCCATGAATAATTGATTCCTCAACTATTTTTAGTGTGGATGCACACTCTTATTAGAAGCTTCAGCAAGCAAAAAGAGATGAATGACTTGTGAGCAAAGCATAGCTCAACACAGGTGAAACAGTATTGCTACCATGGTAGGTTGAAAGAGACTGTAGTTAAGATGAAATTCATGGAAAAAATATAAGGAAGCTTCAACTATGTCAAAAAAAGAAACTTCGTGCTTATGAGCAGTATATTCTTGATTTGACCCAAAAATTTGTAGAGAAAGATTGAGCTTCTTTCAAATAGGTACTTTTTCTGGCTTGCTTCTTTCCCCACCCTTAGCTCCACAAATAGGTTTAACCTACTCTGAAATTAATAATATTTGGAAATAATTTTATCGGTAGGTCCATTAAAAATTATTAATAAAATATATTTTAGAAAAGAAAATTTTTTTTGTATGCTTTTTGTTTGTAAATAATTGTTTAAAAAATTTCAAGATTTTGTTTGATTAATCTATCATTTGAAGTGTATTAATTTATTTATTGCATGACTTTTCTTAAAACAAAAATGAAATTAAATTGTTAATGTCAAAAATGACTTTTCAAATTAATGTGTTATGTGGGTGCCATGTGGCACCCATATATTTGCCTTTCTTATTTTACTTTTTAAAATTCTTTTCCCAAACACAAAAACATTGATATTTTAAAAATATTTGTGAAAAAAATTTATTTTCTCTTATATTAAACTCATTTTCAAAACCTCTTTGTTAGACCCTCTTTCTAAATTTATAAGTCATAATCTAATAGGGTATTAACATTTTAAAGAAATTCATTTTTCAAGATCATGTTAGTTTTATTCATATATTTTGTGAAATGTCTTATATTATTATAATTTTTTATTAATATTTGTTACATTAAACTATTTACCATTATCAAGTGATATGGATTACTTAATTCATTTGCCCAAATGTTGATTTGTGATTTTCTTAATAATAGATAATTTAAATTGCTTATTTTGATAATGTAATAGCTACTTAGCGAATGAATTTTTTGTAGAAAATTAATCGATAAAAAATGATCATTTTCATTTAATGAAGTAAAACTAAGTTTTGGCATGAGTTCATTTTGTCTCCCCAACAAATTTTCACTATTGCATAAAAACAAAGTTTAACTCAAATAAAAATAACTATTTAATCCTTACTTTACCTCTACTAATTATTGCTCCCTGCTTTGCTAGCTATAAACAGCTTCTCACAACTCTACTATTTTCTTTTTTCATTCCACACTCCCCTATTAGCTGCAAAAAAGCTTTCCAATATCCATCTTGATTCTTTTTCTTCTTTTCCCTACTAAACTTCTCCAAGATAAACCTTCTCATTCCCTTCATCTTCTCTCTCAACTCACTTTTCATAATCCACTTGAGCTTCCTCTCTCTGCACTATCTATTCTCTCTTATATAACTCATGTAATATAATCAAATATCACCTTCAATCCCATCAATGTTGTGCTATGAGGAATTAATTTATGAATTAAAAAGATATTATTCCAAAATTTTAAATATATGTATTCATATATATCTTAAAATCCATTACTAATTATTTAACTTTTAAAAATTATTGACTCATTGCCTTGGATTACTTTTGAGAAGCTCTTTTCAAATATTTGTCTTAATAAACATTTAGAATTCATTTAAAATCATGACATACCTTCCAATATTATATTAATTTAATAATATTTTAAATATAAATAACATTTTCGAAAAAGATGACTTCATTACATCCAAAAATATATTTTTAAAACTTTAATGATTTAATTTATAATTCATAGTATATTATATATATATATATATATATATGTATAAATTTTGAGGTGTTGCAATCTTACCCTCCATAAAAAATGTCTCGAAATTTGCAAAACTTTTGGCTATTAATCAATCATGGATGCTGTCACTTCCCAAGTAGGTTTTCTTTCCACTTGATATTTTTATAAAGCATTTATCATTAGAGTAGCCTTATTTCTTAGCAACTTCTCCATTTTGTTTAAGATCTTCACTTATATTTGTAAATAAGTTTGACTAAATTTTGATATCTAGACCAATATAATTAACAAGACAACAAGGATCTAGAATGCATCTTCATAGAAATAAATTATGAATTCCTGATATGGAAAGAGTCAAAACAATCAAATATATCACTTATCTAACTCTCTTTAGAACTTAGGGGGGCAATAATTTTATTTTTAACTCATTTTATTTTTCAATTCTTATAATATCTTTCATTTAACTTATTTTAACAAATATATGATCTCTTTCTTAAAATTTTATTAATCAATGCTTTGCATCAAAGTACTTTTTCTTATTATTTTCAGCTATTTTTAATTGATCTCGAATAATTCTTATTCTTTTCTGGATTTCTCAAAAATCTAAGGACCCAATAAAACTATTACTTTTCCTTTATTCCAACATAGAGTTAACAAATTCTTCATTTCATATTAGCTTAATATGATGCAATTTCCAAATTGTGTTGACCATTATTATTATTAAAATAATTATTATTGATAAATGACTTTCTTAACATCTCCATGTTCTAATATACAAAGTCTTAAGTGAATCTTCTAGAATGTTAATGATTCTCTTTATTTATTTATCTATTTTAGGATGAATGACTACTAAAGTTTAAACTTGTTTCAAATTCTTGATCCAATATCTTTCAAACAGGCAAATTAAAGTTAGGTTTCATATCTAATATAATAGTTTTTCTAAATCATGTAATTTAACAATTTGGTTCATATAGATATGTGCCAACTTTTATGGTAAATAAGTTGTCTTAATAATAAGAAAAAAAATATGTTTTGTTAATCTATCTACATTCACTTATATTGAATCAAGACTTATTGGTGATTGAGATAAATCTATCACAATACCAGTAATCACTTCTTCTCATTTCTATTTATGAATGGGTGAAGGTTACAATATTTCTCTTAGTTTTGTTATTCATCTTTGATTTATTGATAGATTAAACTTCTTAAACCACTTTGACACATTTTTTTATTCCAAGCCACCTATCACATGCTCACATTTCAGCCACTTACCATGAGCACAATAGGTCAATAAGTCTGTATGCTGCCTTTCACGTGCAAAAGCTACACCCATTTGTGTGTAGCATTTTTTGTTTCCATAGATGGTCTCGTTGTAATGTAGACTTTGTGGTATTTTTTTGTTTGGTCGAAATTTACATGCTTCTTTTAGAAATAAAAATATTATATATTTTCTAAAAAAATATTGTATCCGAACATCTCTATAAATGTATAATAGTGTTTCCTAATATATTTTTAGATTCTTGAAATTTAAAAACTTTGTTAATTCAAAACTCTTTGAAAGAAACTTCTTCAGAAATTAATCTCCTAATTACAAAATCTCGTCTCCTTCATTTTTTCCTTAGTTTCCCATTGTTCTTACACTTCGATTTCATTGTTGCAATTCAAAAAAAGAATGTATACTATCAAAGGGCTTAGCATAAAAATACTTTGCAAGCAGATCAATAATATATAAAAATATTATACTTAATTTCACATAATATTGTATTTATTTTTTTATAAAAATATTATAAATGCCAAGTCTAAGTCATGAACAAAGTAATTATTTTCACAATTCTTTAGTTGTTTGATTGTATACATAATAACTTTTTTATTCTGCATCAACCCATAGCATAGATATTGTAAATGTGCATCATTGTACACACGATATGCATCTATACATTCTAGAAGTGTCATTTTGCAACTAAATTAAATATCTTTAGATATCTAAAAAGTATTTTCATAAATAAAGTCTCATTTATATTTGATTCTTTTTTAAGACAAATTTCTTTTTGTCTATAATAACTTACATATAAAAAAAATTTCTTTTTGTTTTATATTGGTATGAGTTTTGGTTAATTCATGATTATTAAAACAACATATTCCAAAATTCATAGTTAGAGTATTTAGTATACAATTAGTTATCCCATAATTTGTAATACAATAAGTAAATATATAACATGTTCCTTTAAAAATTTTGAATTAATCAAAATATCATCTATGAATACAATTATAAAATAATCTAAATAATATAAAATATTGTATTCATCAAATCTATGAGAGCTGATAATATATTTATTTTTCTAAATAATAACTCTAAAAATACATAATATTCTTTTTTTTTAAAAAAAATAACTTCAAAAATATCTCCATAATTTATTTTCAATTGGTTATAAGCAAATCATTGACCAATCCTAAAAAATATCTTTAATTCATAAAGTTCATCAAGTAGATTATCAATGTTTAGTGAAAGATATTTATTCAATTGAAATCTTTTACCCAATTAATTTTATTTCACATGATATTTATGTTAATTAAATCGTAATTTGCTTTATAAGCATAAATTTTTAAAATTTTTAAAGCATTGTAGTTTAAAAAATATAATAAATTATTTTTAATTTTGAAAAATATGTAATGATAATTTTCGTAAATACTTAATATATTAAAGCTAACTCTATTAGTTCAAATATTCGCTAATCCCTCATATTTTTTATTTTTTTGTTCTAATTTGCATGTGTGTGTGAGCGGGCATACTTGTGTGAATATGTGCATGTTCCTGCATGCATGGGTCTGTACATCGGTGCTTATGTGTGTTTCTTAGCATATATATATATATATATATATATATATATATATATATATATATATATATATATATATATATATATATATATATATATATATATATATATATATATATATATATATATAAATATATATATATATGACTTATCAAGTCATAATTTTTTATATACGTATTAGATAATCATTAGTTTTACAAAATTAGTTGTAATAGTTAAAATTAAATTCGAATCATTTTATACTGATGACATTAATAGTTTTGTTGTGGATAATTATATCAAAAGTTTAGAATTTAACAAATTTACATAATTAAGTAGGACAATGAATAGAATATCTTTTTGCTCAATTTCTTTTTCAATTGATTGGTATACAACTTTAGTTTTATTTGATAAAGACCAATTTGAATAAGAAAAAGGGAAAATATGTTTTCAATTCCACATAACAAAATATATGTGACAAAATGACATATCACAACTTATAACAAGATAACTCGTGTAGAAAATGCTCAACTTCAAAACAATTGATTTATCGTTAACAATAAAAAAATATCGATGCCACGACAAAGTTAGTTAACCTAACATCGTAATATTTGCTTGGTATTAAAAGAATCATGTGAATAATATAAAAACGATTGTTAGAAGTAGCCTGCATGTCCTCTCGTGAAGTCTTACATTTCTTTTTTAAAACACATTAGTTCACATAGGGTACATTAATTTTATGTTGATTCATTTAACTGATTAAGAAAATGTATAAAAAAATTTAAATTAAAGAATTAAAAAATTGTCAATGACAAAGTTTTTACATTTTATAGATTAATTTTTTAAAACCGTTTACATAAAACATAGGATAGATACCAATAATATTTGAAATCACAAAGTCAAGTCATGTATTATAATATGAAATTTAGGACAGTGATTCGGAGTTAGGAAGATTGGTGGTAAAATGATGCAAGCACATAATAATTCATTTATTATTACTGGATATTCTTCAAATGGATTCTAAAATGGAATTTATTTTTGTACGAGTTCAATTGCTAAATAATTAATAAAAAAGATTTGCAGATTTTCTTAATTAATCTATCATGCAAAATTTAAAAGATAATATTTTTAGTTTGTTATTAAAAGAATATAATTAGATGGGAGAGAATATCAAAAAAACATATTATAATATGACATTTTGTATAAAGAGTGGGACTTATGCGTGTCCTTTTTTATCTTTTTTAAGCTAAAAATAATTGGTATTTTAATAAAACTTTTTGCTAAATTTTTATCCATTCTCAAATAAAATTTATTATTCAAAAAACTTTCATAAGACCATATATTCAAACATATAAATCATATTTAAAAATAGAATTAACCAATTATTATTTAATAGTAGTGTAATTACAAGGAAGCACAATTACAAGGAAGATTGAAGAATATTCTTGAAATGGGTCCATGGACATGATAAGGATAATGAATTGATGATTATTGATATCATTCTCCAAATAATAAAATTGATGCTCATCACCACCACCAAGTCGCCTTCAGACTTATTGAGTTGACAACTGATGTGACACTTCTTTCGTTACTGATGCTCACTCTTAGAGATGAATACTATTGTCAAGCCAACAACCTCAAGACATGTGTCTCTAACAAGTAGGAAAATCATGGTATAATTAAAAAATGTTTAAGAAAAATTAAAAATAAAGAAAAATAATAAGAACATATTACATTTTTTAGATGATTTAATTTCTTATTCTTAAATTTATGTCTACCCTTTAGACATCTTTCTTGGGCCTATCACTTCTCCTTTTATCGCAAGTGTTAGCAAAGAAGCTTTACAATATTTTTTATTCCCAGAGAAAAAATTTAAGTCTTCAATTCCCTTCACATAAGGTGCAAAGGTAAACACCTTCCCACACAAGGTTAAAAGTGGAAACCTTTTCGATAAATAATTCTTAAAATAGGCTCTCTTTCTCTCTTCTCACATAAGGCTTAAAGCAAACACCTCTGAATCCTCGTTGGATTAAGCCAAATTCAATAATAACAATAACAAAATTTTACATAAACTCTCTAAAAATTAATAGAGTGAAATATATATATATATATATATATATATATATATATATACTTTACAAAATGATGCCAATTTGGTATATAACTTCTGATTGTAATGCAAAATAATCCAACGAGGATTCAGAGGTGTTTGCTTTAAGCCTTATGTGAGAAGAGAGAAAGAGAGCCTATTTTAAGAAGCAATTTTTGCTTAACCAACCTCCCATGTCTTCAAAGATATTTTCTTATTCTTTCTTAATGACTTAATCCTTGTTAGAAATTCTTTAATGGGAAAATATAAATAGCCAATTAGCCAAGCTAGAATTTACTGCCCATTAGACAATCTGTACAAGTTCTATAATTTTCACATTTTCGACCTACCAAATTTGGCAGACTATTTATCAAATTGAACATTGTCCCATTTCATGATGATCAAAATTGTTCATCGAACATTACTATAGCCTTTTGACATTGCTCAATTTTGAGTTGCTAACAATGAGGTTATCCATCAAATAGTTTAATAAGTTTCTAAATGAACTCAATTTTTAACATATTTTTATTTAATAACTATTAAATGGTTTAATTATAATCATATCATTATAAAACTAGTTGTCCAATGTCTATTAAAAAGACTAATTTCTATTTTATAGAGGTTCATTTTGGCAACACCATATGACCATTAATAAACTAAGAAATGAAATTATACAATTTTTAATGGACAAGCCATCAATTAATGATCGAATATTTCGATGATTTTTCAATAGAATGTACAAACGATGGCTGGGTTTAAACTAACAAATATTTCTTGATAGAATGTTTAATATATATTAGAGAACTAGTCGAATGTTTAATTCTTTATTAAAAAAGATCTTTTAGCAAATTAATTTTATTTCTCATATTATTTAAGTTAGCTAAATTTTCAAAAGCATAATAAAATGTAAAATTTTAAAAATCCCTTAAAAAAATGTTGTTTAAAAAATATTATAGATATTTTAGTTTTAAAAACTATGTAATAACAATTTTAATAAATATTTAATATACTTATACTACGTTATCAAGTTAATCATTCAAGAATCTAAAATAATCATTCCTATAGTCCATATGAATATTTTTCTTATATTTTTCATCTAATTTGTTGACTTGTTCATCCATGATTCTTGAATAATCTATATCTATGTATATATTTACATCTTTCAATAATCAATTATCTTATCTTAATTATGTGTGTGTATATATGTATGTATATATGTGTACGCATATATATATATATATATATATATATATATACATATATTTATATATTATTTCTTGTACAATTAATTACAAAAATTAAGATTGAATCAAAATTATTTTGGAGTGATTAAACTTCTAATATTATTTATGATAACTATATCAAGAGTTTCAAATGTAGTGATTAATACTTTTCTTAGTTTAACAGAATATTCCTTTGGCAAGCTTCTTTCCTAATTAAGTTGTATATCTTTTAGTTGTCTAAGATAAAGAGCAATTTAGATGATAATAAAGGAAAAATTAGTTTGATAATTACTAATGATGAAGAGGAGATTACACTTGTGACACTAATAAGTGATGATAAGATCATATTTATAAAAATGTCCAAAAAAAGAAATAAACCCCATCTTTTGTATTGCTTCTCAATTGAGTTTATACATAGCTATTGGAAGATCAAATAGATGGAAAATATTATAGTGGTTAAATAATTCTTTAAAGATAACTTTATATCAAAATGTTGAAAAGACAAACAAGCCATGTTCATCCTTAAACTTTAAGAAGCGTCAAAACCAAAGAAGTTTAGGCTCATTAGCCTTTGCAATATGATTAACAAAGTAGTGACAAAATTTTGGTGGTTAGACATAGGGTAATGCTTCCAAATATCTTTGTCAGGGAGCAAGTTGCTTTTGTGTTATGTCGTGCTAAATCTTATAACACTTTTTTGAACGAGATAACAAAACCTATTTGCACCTGTCTTCTTTCAAATAAAGTTTTGATGGTAATAAAATTAGATGTGGATTAGGCTTATGATAAGAAATATTAGAAATTTTATTGGATATTCTTAAGCATTGGTTGTTCCTTATACTTAATGTTCTTGGAATAAGGAAAATATCACTGCCCAAAGATTTGGGATTTTTTTTAATATTTTTTATCTATCATTGATGTAAGTAACTAGGGGTTTTAGATATGGATATACATAAGAATTGACAAGAAAATTCGAAATTTGATATGGATCATGCTTATGATAAGGAAAATTAGAAATTTGAGTGTGATATGCTTAAACCTTGGTAGTTCCTTACACTTTATTGTGTTGGATTAAGCCTTATATCACCACACCAAGATTTTGGATTATGTTTAATATTTTCTATCAATCATTGATTGAAGTAACTAAGATAGGGATGTCCTTTCAATCTATACCACTTTACTATAGTGTCTAAGTATCTCTTATGGCTTATTAATATCAGTTTGATCATGTTTTCTCAATTGAGCATAGGAATTTCCCTTCTTCTTTGATGATCACACACCTTTTGTATGTTGACGGCATCATGATTTATGAACCATCAACTTGTGGTATAATGATGACTATTTAGAATGTTTTATAGTAGTCAGGGCATCACTCAGGAGAGTTGATCAATCTAAACAAATTAAAGTGTTATTTAGTAAAGGGATCAAGTACATGTGTAGAAAGATGATTTCTTACAATTTTCATATGCTTATTCAAAATATCTAGGATACCAATTATAGAAACAAAACTTTGGAGAAAAGAATTGAAATGCATTATTAATCAAGTAGAAAATTATGTGTCAAGGTGGATGATCAAATCATTATTAATGGTGGGCCACAAGATCATGATGAACTCGATATTAACTATTATTCTTATTTACTACATAGTCTACACCTTAATTCCATGCTGCACTATTATTGAATAAAACCTATTGTTGTGGCATTATTTGTTGAGTAGTTCAAATGATAGTACTACAAAAAAACTATGCCTATTGAGAAATACAGCTATTAAGGAATGTGTCAGACTTGGAGTTTGTATTTTTTCGACCTAGTAGTGAAGGCTGATTGCAAAACATGGTAGGTGTTGTATTACTTGAGAAAATAAATTATGAGTTTAGTTCTTTAGATAAAAAATGCATTATGACAATAATACTTTTCATATGCCTTGTAGTACATCTCATACAAGTATGTCACTCAAAATTGGTGCCCACTGTACCACAAACAATATGGTTTGATGAATTGTTGCAAGCAATTTTGCTTCCTTTTTTTTTGGTTAATTTTCTTGGCATCCATCCTATTGCTACTAAAACAACCTATTTTTACATGGATGTGGAGCATTTGATATTTGTACTAGAGCTAGTCAAGGAGCATAGGGTGTTGGATCGCAAAATGGTTTAGAAGTTATTCACGTCTAATTTGGTATTTTAGATTCTACAATCACCTTAGGTTAAATGAAACCAAACGAATATTCTCTGCTTCACATTAGGTGAGGATATGGTGTTGTACTTGGAGACTATATACAATGACAAGTATATGCACATCAAGCGAGGAGGTCATGTGGGTTTCGAAAGAGATTGTGTAGCCTTAAGTAAACATCTTCCTTCAGAGATTAGCATTAAATCTACTTCCTACTTACACTTGGCTTCATGCAAGAGAGACATCTAAACTTTTCCTTACTGATGTCATACTAATGAAGGTGTGAAACATTATTTTTGAGAGTGGTATATCATGAATGAACATTGGTTTATTAGCTTCATAAATGCCTAATTCATGCTTGGTGGTAATAAATACTAGGATGTGACTTCTATTATTTAGTTCCTTAATAGGATGTCTATGAATGTGTAGGTGGCTGTGATTTCTCATGTAGTCAAATGTACTACTTTATCTTTATTGTTCCATTAGAATAATAAGAATTTGTAGGCAAAAGAAAAAAAGATACTTAATTTAGTTGCAAATCAAAGGAGAAATCACATTATCATTGCTACTTTTTGCAACTCTTTGATCATCTCCACTGGGAGCTCTGGTGGTCTTGACCAGTTGTTTTTTATCTTTTATTAGACTCCTCCAATAGGTTGGATTTAATTTAAACGTGATGCAGTTATGCATGATGACATAAATGTTAGATTTGCTACTATTAAATAGGATGACATAGGTTGATCTATTACTATTCTCAGAAATACTTTGCTCTCATATCCAAGGACTACCATGGACATTATTGCTATTCTAAAGCAATGGAAATTTCAAAAGCCTCACTTCCTAATGTCCAAGGAATAGGGATTGAATCAAATTACATTATAGTCATTATTGTAGTTAATCAATTACATTCGACAGCAGCAAATAATTCTTCCTATAATAGTTCTTATCCCCCAAAAAGTGTGAAGTACAAAATTATAAAGACTAAGTTTCTCACCATGCATTTTTATATGATTTTATTTGAGACCTGCAAATGCCTCTCCCATATCACTTCAACTTTTTTTAATGATTTTATATATGGGCTTGGTTAAAGATAACATGTTGTAAACTTTGGTTATTACTTTACTAAGGAACCAAAAAACTTTGATTTCACATGCAGTGCTAATGTAGTCCAAACAGTGGCATCCACCAATCCCTTGCTAATGTCATTTATGGTTAAGACTATGATGGTATCTGATCATCCTCAAGCCCCTAACTGTCATTCTTTATCAATTAAAACAATATTAGCAAATTCTTGTGCAATGGTTTTTTTAATAAATTCAAGAATTTTTACTTTGACTATGAGATATGTATGCCCACGATTGTCCCTTTTAATCTTTACTTCAATATCAAACGCCATCATAAAAGGATCAAAATCAAACGATGTTATGCCATGATAATGTATCCAAAGCATGGGCTTGTCCTAAGTAATTTAATTTCTACAAAGTAATGATGCTGGAGGCACTACCAAGCTAAATAAAGCCAAACTACATCATTGACAAAAAGATAGATCGACCAACCCAAACAATGGTATCACTATGAGCTCTTTAACTAAAAATTAAACATGGGCTATTGGAGCAAAGATTATTATGGCTACTGAAACCATGCTTTCCCTCTAAAGGATCCTCATTAAGTGATTTAGATTATACTTTTTCAAATTACTAGACGTGTGGAGCCTATATTATTATCTATTATCAATACCTCACCATGCAAGATTGGAAAATTTGCTTGCTTACTGCCTTCCCTGGATGTGGTAGCCATGTCTCAAGCTACCTCTTTAGAATCAAACCCTAATTCTCCATCGACAATGACGACCACGGTAGGCCCCTATATTACCATCAAAATTTGATATGGTGGAAATTTGAATGATGCATCACATACATAGATGCCATGTTATATTATAACTTATCATGAAAAGTTAAGGAGCCAGATGAAAGCCCAAATCAACCTTCTACTTAATAAATGCATCCCATCAAGAAGTTAGGATTCGATTCATGTATTAGCTCTAAAATTATATGGTTTTCAAAGTAGCATGTGCATTCACAAACTACTATAACTATTTTAATGAGTCACTCACTATTTCACAGTTTAAAATTTTCTATACTTACACATGCATGGATTAATCTTTAAGATAAGTAGATCACTTCTGACAAGATCAACTTGGATGAAACACAAAGATAAGGCACTAGGCAGCACCTCATGTCATAGTTGTCATTTTCATCATGTCTGGTGACACTTCACAAAGGAATAATGAACTCTTTCATGTTTTGATGTCATTCATCAAGTTTTCAAACATTGCCACTCAATAATAGGATTCTTCAATGACAACCCTCCCTGGTAGTCAATGAAGATTAAAATGCATGGTTTTGATGACTATGCCAACACCAGATTAGAGACAACCACATGTTCAATTGCATTACAAGACAGCAAAAGTTTGAAGACATAAGAAGTGTGGCATCAACAAGATAATTTTTTGGGAAGTCACAAATCTGATAGAAAAGATGAAAACGTATGAACTTCCTCCTTAAAAACTTTGGTTAGTTGGCAAAGCTCTACAAATAATAGTTGACAACACCAAGAGGTAGCCAAGCCATAAGAAGCACTGCCACAAAAAATAAACTCTTTTGCAAATGTGGGATAAAGACAATCTAATCCAATTAGCCCAAAGAAATTCAAAGATTTTAAAGAAAGCACCAAGGGCAAAATTATGGATGAAGGCCTTGGCTAAAATGCACATGAAATGACAACCAACAAGATCTAAAAAAATAACACAATAATAAAACGATCTATTATAGCATACACAAATCAACAAACCATTAAAATGGCTAAAAGGTGTTGCACCTTGCAAATCGAGGTTGTTTAGCATGACACATGTAATGATAAAATGTTTTCCAAGATCCAAGACAAGATAGCAAATACACAAAGTGCTCTAAATTTTTCTAGCCATGAAGCAACACCATGTTATTCACTTTAAAATGTTGTAATTTCTCAACTAATAGATCACACTTGTAGGGCCCCACCATTCTGCATGCATAGGAATACATTGCATCAGTGTAAGGCTTTCTAGCATGCCTCATACCATGTAGAGGCAATAGCACATTCAACCAACACATGGCCATGTGTAATTTGTACCATTGAAGTCTCACTATGACTTTGGTAGATATCACACAAAATAAAGCTCTAAATAGTTAAAAAAGTGTGACAATTTCACATTATGTCATGTCAAGGCCCTATTTGAGTGGCACCTCATTCTTGCTTCACCTGTCCTGAGATATGGCAATGGTGAGAAAAAAACATGCAATTCAAGCACAAACTATTGCATGTGAAGAATTCCAACACACAGGACACTGGGATGCTACCATGCATCATACAAAAAAATGGCAAGAACTCTAATGACAGAGGCAGTGCTAAAAGCAAATGACACTACCAAAGTTTCATTACAAAGTGATAAAAATTGTACTTGACATAGCTCCACATACAGGAAAAAGAGTGACACTTTGAAAATGCACAATGATATCTCTCTTAATTTGGCATCACCTTATACAAGAATCAACACATGGCAGTGCTAAAATACCCAAAAAATGTTACACTACTAGTCACATGCACAGCATGTTGCAAACAACACTTGAGAACTATGAACAATTGCACATGACAATGGATAATGAATAACATACACAAACCCTTATGCATATTGCATCGTCCAACTTTTTCGTCATCATAGATGACAACGTGCCAAATATTAACATTTGCAAATTGCATGTTGTGATAATTCCATCAATGTGGAAGGCAAGTTTTCTAATAGGACATCACCTTGTCAATGCGTCAGTAGTCAATAATGGAAACATCCTAAATGAAGTTACATTTTATGGGCCCCAATAAACACAAGCATTGGATGTAATAAGGAGTGCACGTACTTGCTACTACAAGTGCAAATAGTATGCTATCAGTATTGTAGTGCACCTAGTGTTCTGCCATGCATGCAAGTACAACAACATGAGGCTAAGGCTACAACCAAGCTTGCAAAAACCCTATTGCATAACGTACCATCCAATTGCCACTTTACTACTAGCCACATTATGTTGCATATTTCCTTTAATGGATTGTATGTTATGAAAATTCTATCAATGAAGAAGCAAAGTCTCCTAATAAACTATCACCTTATCAAAGTGATAGCACCTTGCAATTATAAAAATTTTAAAAAAATTGACACTTTGTGAACCTCATTAGGCATGTATATAGGACGTTGTGCACATATAAATCTCATTCTTCAAGTGATAAAGATCTTTACATTTTTAGATAAATTAATGTTACAAAATAAAAGACTAAAAGTATCAAAACATTTTGTGTTTAATTTATTTTATAAAAATTTAAATTATTAATCACGAATTAGCATAAAATATGGTGTACTAGATCATGTCGCATTGTGCGAAATCGACCTAGACCCACAGGGCAATAACCCTATTCTCTAGAAGTTCATCAGGCATCACTACAAATTGGCTTTGGATAGCGAGAAAGCTCCCTATGAATTTTTCTTCTCTCTTCATGTTATTTTGACAATCAATGGAGAGGATCTACGTCGCTATGTGTGCACGAACTCTTTTTCCTAAAGAGTCTTAAGCAAGCCCTTAGAGGATTTCCAAGAATTCCATCTTCCTTGTTAATCGTTCAGTCGTGTTTGAGTTTGCTAACTCCCCACCACCACCAACACTCATCCAGATAAATTGTTGCTCCAATGATTGTTGACCTAAACCTCTTCATTTAACCTCAGATAGGGTTTTCACAGAAGACTGCAAGATGGTTGAAATTTTTGATGCCCAGTCAAAAGATATTGTTGCCTCCATTTTTCATGGATTTAATGGTATGTCAATATTGGTTTTCCCAGGGTATGATTTTAGTATAATTTAATTTGGAATGCTTGAGGAAGTCTTTACGTTGATACTATGGATACCTAGATGCCTGATTGCAGCACCTGAGAAATTTTTTTGTACCCAATGATTTTGTTTAAATTTGAGTACGAGAAATACGGGCACCAACACCTACATAAGCATTTTGAAATGCCATCTCAATTGTTTTGTTGAAAATTGATCCGCATTTTTTGAAAGCCTAATGCTTTTTTTTTTTTAAAGATTCAATTGTTTTACCATAGAAGTAGTCTGAGGTAAATGGTGGAGAGCTACAATTCATGGATGTGAAAGGACAATGTTAGTCTTATTTTTTTTATTTTCCACAAAAAAAACATTTTTCTGATTTCTTGTGTAATATGAATCAATGTATCACACTGTTAGGGGATGAAAGGATTTCGAAGAATAGGTGGAAAAACAGGAACAACCAATAGCGAGGGCATACCGAGCCCTAGTGGATGTAAGACTTTATAGATGAGTGCCATATCCCAGGTTTGGAAGGCACTACATCTTGATAACCTAGGCATAATTAAGGGAGATTTAATCTCAATCTATATGGTTTATGTTTAGGATCAAGGTTAAATAATTTGATTTTGTATTACAATAAGAACAACTATTTATATAGATAAAATATATTAATAAATTGACAATAGAAATTTAATTAATTTCATTTATTCAAAAGGTAAGTATACATATTATTGATATAATAGTATTTCAAAAAATAATATATTACTGATTATCTAAATCTAAATGATAACAAGACAATCAATAAAACTAAACTCTTAAATGTTGGTCCCAATAGATAGTCTAGTGTTTGAGGCATGTGATGATTGCTATTGTTTAGTGAGATAGATTTAAAAGTTAATATATGAAATAAAATCTAAGTTTACAAAGCAAACTAATAGGTGAAATCCCTTGGTAAAGCTTGAGCAATAAAGAGTGGGGTGTAGATATACACAAGGGAATGTCAAGGGTTTATCGAATACGTAATAACAATTTCTACCTGAATATGGTCTCGTAGTTGATAAGAAGTGAAATGAAACATAAAAGTAAAATATAAAGTTTATCATGCATGATGTCCACAAATGAAAAAATAAGACATGCGTCAATTTTCGAATGTTACTTCCAATTACTTAAGTCTTTTAGACATGTCAATTGAACTACAAACATAAATACCCCTATAAGTTATGAATATCAACATTATGAATAACCAAATTTCAACTTATCAAATCGCTCATTTGAATTTCAACTATACTTATGATACAAAAAACAGAGTTAGTATGCATCAATTTTCTAATATATATACACTATACATATACATATATATAAGTAATCATGTATATCAAAAATATAGTTCTTATAACCCATATATAATATAATCACTTTGTGGATATATTGTGGTCTCCTTAAAATAAAAGGTATGTAATACCCAACATAAAATGAAAGTGAGGTTATCACTAACTTAAAACAATAGAGTTGTCTATCTGAGAGCTTGTTGACTTATTTATCCAATCATATAATAAAAATGTCAACATTAATTGTCACATTCAAAATTCAATTACAGTTATATATAATCAATCATAGAGTAATTAATAATGATGTAATAATATTATGCAATATGATCTTTTGCAGAATATGTATCGTAGGTATCACATGAGCCACCAATGTTTATGAAAATGTGTTATGTTCAATAGTAAATATGCTTAATTAGTTTCATATGAATAAAATTAACATATAAATAACTAACTTGATATAACAAGTTACATATTTTCTTGTTGAGATCATGCAACAATTTCAAGAAATGAACTAGCCATAGGTACATATAACTTCTGTTATTTAATGAAAATGAATTACATATAAAATTTGATTTAACTTAAACTAAGAAATCAATGTAAGGTCCTCAAGTTGAAGGATGCATTCTTCTAATTGTTAGGTGTCACTTATTGCAAAATATACGTGTTTGGTCCAAACTTATTTTAGGTGTGTAATGCTACTTCCACAAGTGCTGATTTGTACTCTTAAAAAGTGATATCTAGACCAAACATATGTTGTAGAAATTTAAATAATATTAAACTTAATGATTTAATTTGTTGTTCTACTTTTTTGATTTATTCAATTGATTTTAAACAAAGAAACTTATTCATGATATGCTCCTTCATGCCTCCACAACAATTCATATCATGCTTATATTAGCCATTCCTACAATTGGCTCTACATTAGTCCATTAGGCTATTTTTGCATTTTAAATATTTTTTGTGTTATTTGTGTGAATGTTGCATGTCTGCTCTCATGTTTTTCTCTATTTGAGAAGAAATAGAAGGCTAAATCATCGTGGTTTCATTATGTGTCATATATTGATAATATGATAAAAATCCATGACTTTGACCGCAAGCTGGAATTCAAGGCCAAGTAATTTGACTTTGTATTATTAAAATAAAAAAGATATATGTTAGAGAAGAATTTTGAAATCAGAGCAAACAAGTCTTATTTAATTAAAAAATATACACATCATTATACTAAATTTGACAATAAGCACTTATAATGTGAACAATATATTGTTATTCATAAACCAAGTTTTGAAGATGACTAGATAAGTAATGAAGATAATATAATAAAACACCTGAATATGCCAATATCAAAAGATAGTTTATTACTAATACTCAAATGAAAATTTACTAAACAAGTAAATTGGGCCTGAAAAAATATATAAAGCAATCTTTGAGGTTCTAACCAATTAGTAGATTAAGCTTCATGTCGCAACATGTATGAAAAGGTGTTGGAGAATGAATGCTCTACCATATGCAATTGAACAAGATTAAAAACCAAAAGTACAAAATATTCTATCGTGTATGTTATTCATGAACAATGAAAGTAAAGATTTCCATCAACTCTTAGATACTATTTAAAATTATTTATTTTTAATTAATTATGTTAATCAACATAATTTAATATAACATAAATGTTCATAAAATTTATCTATATCAATATTATCCAATATGCAATTGTCAAACTTGCCAAATAGACAACATTTACAACCATAAGCAAGATATAGCTATTTGGCATCATGATCCACTATATTCATGCAAAGAATAATATATTTATATTCATATATGTAGTCATACACCCTGCCATCCAATCGCAATAGCTCATAGGTAATATAATTATCATGTCGATTTGGGATAGAAGGATGTTCGCCACTATCCTGAAATAGAAGGGTCACGACTTCTTGGGCTTTTTTGTTGGATTAACCAACCTTTATACAACATAAAGATACCAATAACCATTATGTCCCACATACAATCATGGCCATATGATCAATGGTGAAATTATTTTAAATAATGTGCTATTACTATGCATCATAAGATTCATATAAATCAATAATATTGTAAATAAATAATTATAAGGTAAATTGAATTGAATATGGAAAACCATTCATATGTGAATAAAGTAAGAACATAAATATCTAATATGCCACTACATATAATTTGATATCCTTCGAGATCATACATCAATCACAAGTATACATATCTTATAACAATTTACATCTAAATTTTCTTTATACTTAAGATAAATGATTACAACAAAATAAGACCTTACATGAATTTTAATATTTTTTAGAATGTATATGTTAAACTTTGTTTGTCACGTGTCATTGAATTACGGAGAGTGTTTATAACAAAAGCCATAATTTTTCTCTAATGAGTAAAACTTGCATATTACAAAATGCGCTATCTTGAAGAGCACTATAATTTGCAAATCAATTTGCACAAATTTTTATGTGAATTACATATGTGTGACATGTAGTTAACAAAATATTTACTTGCATGGATAACTTTAATTGTAATTTGGTACCAATATATTGTTTCAACCTTATGTAAGTTTCTTGAAAGAATTAAAAATTGTCTGTGAAATTTTTGAATAATTAATTGATTGTGGAGAAACAAAGTTTTAAAAGAATTATTAAGGGAAGGTATTTATGATTTAATTTTATATTTATTGGTAACATTTTTTGAGAAATAAATACATGATGTTTTGAATTTTAAGTTTTGGGATTTATTTTTTATATTTATGAATTGATATTTTGTGGAATTTATTTTAGAATGTGACTTGAAATTCTAGTAAGTGCAACATGGAGTTTGCAAATCAAGAGATGTGTGAGGAAGAAGGGAACCATTCTTATAACAAAATGTCCATAATAGCTCAAGGTAAAGGAGATTAATTGAAGGGAGAGTATATCAAGGATACAGTTTAAAAGGTTTGCTATGCAAGCTAAAAATGAGAAGAATATAAGAATGAATCAAGCAAATTGTCTTGTGTAGCAATTCTTAAGCTTATGTTCCCCACACCTTGTTGGCACTATAGATCCTTTCCAAGTAGAGGGCTGCTAAGATAAGATTGAAATGTTGTTTAATTGTATGGCATGTGTGGACCACAATAGTGTTCTTTTTGTGGTATTTGTATTAAATTGTGTTGCTAGGCATTAGTTATAAGGCAATGTAGAATCTAATTTAAAGGAAGAGCACATTTTAAGGTATCCTGAAGAGAATTTTATCAAGCTCTTTTGGAATTTTATATCATAGAGTTGGTTGTATAAAATATGAGAGATGAGACTGGTCATGTATGCATTAAAATTCTTGGTTATAGAGAAAAAGATGTAAATTATTTTGGAAGGGGCTATGATAGAATTAATTGTTTATTTTATTTTTCTTAATTAACCCTTCTATGAACATGTTAAGAGTATCATATGACTTTTAAGTTGGCAAAATATTTTTAACATGCATGGCATGACATATGTCACTAATTTTAGTTTTAATAGGAAAAAAAATGGAAAAAGATATTTTATTTAAGTAAATAAGATATTAATTTAAGGGTATCAAAAAGTGATTATAAAAGTTAAACAAAAATTTCTCTTACGAATAAGGTTCTTATATTAAAAGAAGAAGTCATTTTTTAACGAATTGGTTTTATCACATTTTGAAGCATCGTTCAATGGTGGAATCTAAAAATAGAACCAATGATGTGTTGTGTCTCACTCTTGGGTATTGTTTAGAAGTGAAACTTAATTTTAAAAGAATATCTAGCTTTTCTAAGGATTAAACTATAATAGTTAATAGAAAGGAAAGGGAAAAGGGTGTAATAAAGGAAAATATTGCATTAAAAGGGGGCTTTCATTCTAATGGAAGTTTAAAATAAGGGCCAAAATAATTACAAAGAAAATTTAAAAGGATTTTAAAGTAAAGTATGGAAACATTGCATTGATATATTAATCTCATTTTAGGTAAATTACAATTGATATAATATATTTTGTTATTTGGACCTAACATACATAATGAACCAATCTTGTAGTGCCTTGTATTTTTCTTAGATATATTTTGTATGTGGAGCTCATGATTTTTGGCTTAGTCTGTTTTGGCTAAAAATTTTACAAAATGAAGTCATATCACAGGAAGATTGTTGGCTCATTAATTGCAAGTATATGTAAACAACATGTCCAAGAAAAGTGATTATAATGAAACATGACCTATTGATGATTTTAAGATATAATAAACATAAATAGATTATAAAACTTTATTTAGCATATATGAATAAACTAATGAGAGTCTTTACTAACGAGAGGTATACTTATCACAATAATATAAGGGAGTAATTGGGGTCATATTAGCTTTATAGTTTATTACTTTTTCTTATATGGTTATGTTAGAATTTTGTTAATATTTGATGCATGAGATGTTGTGACAATTACATGTATTAATTTTATATTGGATAGAATTATTATTTTTATTTTTGTTGTAAGAACTATTTAAATTATGTGAATCATGTTTTGTGAAAGACATTTAAATTGTTATTTTTTTGAGAAATTGTCATGGTTTAAAAAAAATGATAAAATGGTTTTCAAAAAAAAATGTTTGTTTTCTAAATAAAGATTTTCTCTTTCTCAAAAATAAAGGATTAAAATTTTTATAGTAAATAAGGATCACTTAAGTATGGTACTACTTGTATGACGCTCAAGATTGCATGAGGGTGCAAGCAAAGTTTCTATACAAAAACATGCTAAAACTATTTATGAATTCATCAACAAATTATAAATGAGTATCCTTTCATCTTAAGATAAGAGTAGCTTTATTAAGTCAAGCAATATTTAGTATCCCACCATGTATTGACCGAGCAGTCAATTTGGCATAAACGATGCATAAAATTAACGCAATATCTTTGCTTATAATCTAAAGTTCCATTCTTTCACTAATTGTGGCAACCCATGTTTTCATAATACGTCATCACAGTTAGTAAAAAAGTTGACTTTTTTAGTTATGCAACCTCAAAACAACATCTTGATCACCAAAAATTTGTAATTTCTTAGGCTAAGTTGATTGACAATCACACAACATTGTGCTAGCATTGTCAATTCTAGTGGGTTTCAGGAAAAACATCTTGTTTAAAATATCTTGTTTGTACACAAAATAGTGCAGCAAGTTTACCTATTTAAAGTCTAAATTCCCCATGGAGATGAGATATTCATCATCAAAAATATTGAATTTTTGTGAGAATTAATTAGCATCCATGTCCAGTCTAATTTTATTGAAGAATTGTGACAGAGTTTGCATCCCGAACTTTATTTGCTACAACTTTTATTGGAGTTAAGATCTTCTAATAATCTAATCTATTTTCTCTAACTTGTTTAAGTTGTGAAATTGTAAGAAAATGTTGTGAAAGTACCTTAATAAGTATAGGTGCCTTAGGCTTCTTGTAAAAGGTTGAAAAAGGCCAAGTTTGAGGGAGTTCAAATTGCAAAGGTTTGTAAAATGCAAACTATTTAGTTTTTAAGAGTGTCACCATTATGTTCACCTATTTTGACATAAATTGCAAAAATGTTGATCATGCATATGAAGAAGATGTTGAAATCCTTTCTTAATAAGTAGCACAATGGTATTTTGACAGTTTATAATTCAAAAGTTGACAACAATCAGGCAATGAGTAGTGCATTCGCTGCATAAAATACTCCAAGGGGACCATTCTATTTGAATCAAATTATCATTTGTTCCTCGTTGGAACATCTTCAACTTTTCTTGTCTCAAAGGAATGATATAAAAGATTATTTCCTTGGGCATATTTGTATTGGGTGATGAATTAATGTTAAACTTGAAAACAATGAGAGATGTTGTGCTGTTAGAAGTTTGACTTGAAAGTCCATTGAGTTTTTGTAGTTGTACCATACAATGCAACATATATACAATCAACCAAGGTGTTGTTATATACAATATAGTGCTATTATGCATCTTTGTCTTTAAATAATTAAAGGCATAATTTGGTAAAACTCATTATCTAGAATGCACAAATTTGACTTGAACACCCAATGAATTGCAAAGTTACTCGAGCCAAGTTCATCCTGAGCTACTTAAATATGGCATTCATGTTAACAACATATTCAAAATACAAGAACAACATAGATTTATTTTGTTTCTTCACTAAAAGTTTAGCATTAATTAACAAATTAACTAAAAAAAGAAAATTAGAAACCATATGATAATATATGAGATGATTCACATGATGAGTTGAAAATGAAAAGGAAGAATGGCATGGTGAGGGATGAGGAAGTGAATACATAGTAGTCGACTATGGTGGAATCGATGGAAATGAGGAAAAATTGTGACTTCTTATGGTAATGGCTAATGGAGCTTCGTTGTTGCAAGGAGGAGGCTAAGGTTTTAAGAAGTGATGGAACAAATAAAGTGGAAGGAGTTGCAGATGAAGGCAATTATGATCTGTGGAAGAGTGGGTATTTGGATGGAAGGCAAATTACTGAAGATTTATTCACCAAAATTCTTCTTGATTAAGAAGGTTGTCTTAGTTCGAAGGCAGAGGTACATTGTAGTTTCTAGCCTTATTGGTTTTGGTTGATATCAATTTTTTTTATTATAATAAAGCCATACTTGATGTCTCAAGTGCCAAACGGGCATGCCTTTGATATATATGATATAATTGATATCATTGAGGTTGTATATAGGGTTAACATGATAGGATTGTGTTGAAGAAGTTAAAAAAATTTATAATTATGAACGCATCTTAAAAAATTAGTCGAAGTGTGAAGAAAATACATCATGACTTGTCTTAGGGTAGAACTTGGTTCAAGAGATAGTTAAACTTAATTGATGAAGCTTACCAATGATCTTGAGAACATTCTAAGCCTGTCAATTGGTTATATAGGGGTGTTTGAGTCCATTGATACTTTAGTTGAAGGTGTCGATTATGAATGCTAATCATTAGTGGGAAGTTGCTGATACTCGTGCTTTCGAGATAAGTTATCAATGGATTTCCTTGGGGATTAACTTATGGATATCAAGATAGGAAGTAGGTATATAGCGTAACTTATATTAAGTTGAGGTCAAAATGCAAAGTACTTCCATTAATCAATTTTCTTGTCATAATGTTTTTTGAAAAGCAAATGAAGGTAGCTCGTTCATGTCGATTTCAATCTTATCATCATCTATTTGTACATTTTCGTAGACAATCTTGATCCATTTTAGTTGACATAGATATTTGGTTTTCCGTTTTTTATTTTAGTAAGTCGATATATGTACCTTTCTCTCTTTTTAACCTTCAAATTCTTATACAAGTTTTTAAATTTGGATTCTTTGTATCATTACTTTGTGGCTTTTCATCTTGCTAGTACATATGTCTTTGAAGTCTCCATACTTACACACTTGAGTCGTGTTTTATAAGAAAATTTGTTTTTAACCTCAATTTCTACTTCTCTTTTGTACCAACAACATAATTTGTAATTTTGGCCACACTTTTTAGATCATATATGCACTAACTTAGTTGTATTACCAATATAATTGACAATGTTATCTGGTATATGGTTTGTGTTTTGCTTTATCTCCTAGAACATAAATCTAGGACTTTTATTCTTGAATAAATTTCTTTTTTTATCTTCAAGTTAATATTTTCTATTCCTGGATATTTCATTTGTTTTATCGCATGTCCTTTTTAAGTGTACATCTTAGATCATTAAATGATGTTGGATGGTCAAACATTTCATGGTATCACCTTAAAATCTTTGCAATCTAAAAGTTCTTTTTTAATCTTTAAGAAACAATCATTGTGTTTAAGAGACTTTTCTTTTGAAGAAATTAATGCTACTTTTGTTTCTTAAAAAATACAAGCAATGATAAAATCATATGCTAAAGTGAACTAGAAAATAATTTTATTGTCTTTATTAACTTTCCCAATCCATAACCCCAAGATATTGTTTAAATTCTTTTTGTTTTTACCTATATGCTATTTAAGTCTCTTAAAATTAAAAATGTTTTCATGGATACTTAGTGTTAACTTTTCCAAATAAATCTAAACTTTTCCTTTACATATTTAGTCCATTTTTAGGAGTGGTCATTGCCAAACTCTATAGCTTGCTTTGTATAATGATCTTTGGAGCTATGATCCTTTCACTAATCGTCATAACATCTATTATACCTTTTAAATTTTTATTCATAATTATGACAATTCTTTTTCTATCATTTTCTAACCTAATTATCAAAACTTAAATCCTAAAGTATTAAAGTCTTTTGCCTTCTCCCATATCTACTTAGCTTTTTGAACACACAATATTTGTCATTCATTGCATAATTATTTTCAAAAATTCCATCAGCTTTCTAACAAAGGCACATATATCTTAATATGCTATAATAATTCTTGTGTCTTTGACTGACTTTTTTACTCTGTCATCCTATATAATGGTACAATTCATCTCATTTAAGACAACATCTGGGTGTGTAGAGCTAATACTCACTTGTCACTTTATCCATACAATACAAGGCATTCCTTCCAAGGGATGCATTAACATTAATGAAACTTTGTTGGGGCTTCATGTCATTTTTTTGGTTAGTTTTGCACAGGTTCTAAATTGCATAACATAGCCTTTCACTTTGTTTAAATATAATCTAGACTTGGAAGAAACCCATTAAACTAATAGACAATTTTAGAAGGTGCAATTCTATGGTTTAATTGCCAGATCTGTTCAACTGATAGGTTGAAAAGTGTTGTATATAGTTCTTAGGCTGGCATGTATTTATCCATGAAACTGAGGTTCAATGATATTGGATAATCTACTTAAATTTTGTTACATGACAATCCTTGTCCAAAACTATGACTAGTAAATGTAAAAGCATTTTTAAAGAAGATAGCAAACAATTAGATTTATATGGCGTTATTTCAACAAGGAAAGCAAACATGGGCTATCCATAAAATGAACTAAGCATGCTGCACTAGAATCCATGTCATGTAGTGAAGTGATCACATGAGATCGAAAGAAATTCAATAAAACATCAGTGAATGATAACTGTGACAAGAAATTTTCATAGAAGGAAGTTGATGCGGACATCAAAGCTTGGCGTTGCAAGAACAACAGGGGAACAATTTTTATTTTCAAAATATTTTTTAAAATATTATGAGGTAAAAAATGATGTAGTGACATACGCACCGAAACATGGATTCCAGAACATCTTTAGGAATCAAATTCGGAGTTCAAACGGACTCCCAGGAGCCAAAACAGCGCGAAAAACACTTTTCCTGCCGCCGGCTCCCTCCGCCGCCTGCCGCGCCGGCCGCCGCCGGAGCCGCCGTCGAACCAGACTTGGGTTCGATCGACGAGCCAGACCCGCGCCCGTGTCCCTCCCGGGCTCGTCGACCCGCACCAACTTGTGACCCGCGCCGACCCACGCCAGCCCGCATCGACCCGCGACCTGTGACCCGCACCGACCCACGCCAGCCCGCACCGACCCGCGACCTAGGACACGTGCCGACCCACGCCAGCTAGCACCGACCCACACCGCCGCCGCCGCCGCGCCTCCCGCCATCCGAAATTAGGGTTAAATGAACTTAATTTTCATTATTTTTCTCAGAATTTTAGGAGTCGGTTTGTAATTTTTAGGTGACTTTTAATTTACCCATGTGTCCTTTAGTATTCCCGTGTTATGAGTCAAATGTCTTTTGTACCCTTATGGATTCCTATATAAGGGGAAGTCCTCTTCTGTTGTAAAAAAAGAATAGTTAATGCAAGCTTTTGAGTGTTCTTTGCTTCCATTCTGAGTTCGTGAGTGCTCTGAGTGTCTTTGGCGTGTCGACTCGTCAAAGCTCTGGTACTGGGAGGAGGGGTGCAAGGCCCAAGTGGTGAGATGCCAAACCAGTAAGTTATCCCCGACACTGGTTCTACTATCCATCTTCCTATCCCAAAATCTAAAGTTTTACCATCTCCCTTTCCTTTTCTATCTACACACACAAACCAGTATCTTTTCGTGTCACCCTACCCCTTTTTGTCCTACATCAGAAGTCCATACATCAGAGCATGAATTTACCAAATGTAAGAAGTTCCAAAAACAATGGAGATGATGTTTTCTATAAAAATATATATCAAAGAGAGGAAATAGCTAGAAGGAAACAAGACATAGATCTACTTGTAATTATTAGATTATCATTTCATCTTTGAAAGGAATCAAAGTTTATCTAAAACTAGTTTAATCTTGTATTGTCTGCATAACTATTTAGCTTTATTTTTTTGTCATTTAGAAAGCAGATAGAGAGTTCCTTGTTCGAGTGTCTTACATGGAGATATACAATGAGGAGATCAATGACTTGTTAGCTCCTTGGCATTGAAAGTGGCAAATTCACGAATCACTTGAGGTATATTTGTAGTTTGTTCAATATGGCTCTATGTTGCATCACTATGAACTTTATTTATGAATTATAAGTTCTACCTTATTTATGAAGAGAGGCATATATGTTGATGGTTTCAAAGAGGAGATTGTTACCCATCTTGGGCAAGTTCTTCAACTATTGGAATTTGGTGAATGTAAGGCCAAAATGCCATTTCCTCATTTCGGTTATATCGTAGTAGCATTGCAACTTAAGGGAACAATTTTTTTTCTTTTACAGTTCGTCGACACATTGGGGAGACAAACATGAACCTTTACAGCAGCCGCTCCCACACAAGTTTTAGCATGGCATGTAAATTTGTTTATTGTCATGCTATTTGTCAAACCTTTTTTAAGTATCTCAACTAATTAAACTTAATTCCAGACTATTGAAAGTATAGAGAGAAGTAGAGAAGGAAATTCAATTAATTGATTTGATGCTGTTAATGTATCTGTTCTAGTATGTTGTTTTGGTAACAAAATAATCATGCTTTTGTTTTATTTGTTTGTCATCTCTTATGCTTCATTTTGGAATAATTCTTGATGGTTTGCGTAATGTTTTCTCTATCTTTCTGATAATATTTGGTGTATATTACTGGATTAGAACATGTTGTTTCTCATGGATGATTGTGACCTTGTGGTCATGTACCATATCGGGACAGCAAGTTAACTCACATTTTGCAACCTTCTCTTGGTGGAAATGCAAATACTGGTGTGCTTTGTAACATCACCCACTCACATAATTAAAAAACCAAGTGATGGTGTTTAATATCCAGGGTATGTTGCCTCATTATACTTGTCAATTTTATGGCTCGCATGTTGTTTCTCATGGAGGATTGTGATCTAGTGGTCATATACCATATTAGGATAGTAAGTTAACTCACATTTTGCAGCCTTCTCTTAGTGGAAATGAAAATACTACTATGATTTGTAACATCACCCTCTCATAGGTTCCTTATTCAATTTATTAGATTTAAATTTACTGAGGAATTTACTGCATGAATTCCCATATAGCCTGTGTAATTAACCTGACAATAGTTAAAAATATAAGGCTGTGGGCTATTAAGGTCTTCAAAGATGCCTAACACATTAGATGTAAATTATAATTAATTAGGACCTTATAAGCCTTGGCTAAAAGTATTATCCTGGTTAAGCCACTAACTTGTGTAGCCTTAAATCATTTTATGCTATCCATATCCAGTTCTATGTGTTCAAGGGAGAAAAATCACTTGCACATATATGATGAATTCATGGTTAATTTCATAAAGTACTTGATTTATCTACAAGGTATTTTCATCTTGAGCCCTCAATAATAGAATTTTTTAATACATCACTAGCTGTCATTGTTCGATCTAGTTGATCTTTGTGCTCCTCAACCATCCTTTGATTTGTTAGGTACTGTACCATGCATCATTTCTTTGCCTCTCAAAATCTTATCTCAATTTCCTCTTATTCCTTTGTCCTTAATAAAATGATCTTTCCCCCTATCTAGCTTCCTACTAACAACTTCATCTCAGGATGAAGGCTAGAACTCACCTTCCTAAATCAAGGAATTAGGCACAAGTTGTGCCCACTCTCTCCTCCCATAAGCATTACACTAGCATCAACTTTTGTTGCCCTTCATGTTGCAATCACTTCAACTAGCTCCCTTCTTATACATACTACACTCATGTTTATCATACCCCTCATAACCTCTCCCTTAACAAATTATTACATGAAACTTTATTCCAAAGCCATCTGATTTTGTCTAAATGTCTTAATTCATTTTCTAAGCAAAACTTGTGTAGCAACTTAACTTTAACTATGTTAGAATGGTGATGTTGACATCTTATTAGAATTTGCATTGGAATATGAGGCGAATGGTTTAGTTCCCTTATTAGGTATTGTATTAAATTACTAGCATACGTTCATCTTGTTGAGGCCATGGCATAGAAAGCTAGAGCAAGACACTGTTGATATGTGGGGAATGAATTCTCCTAACTTCGTCAAGTTAGTGGTGAATGTACTCGACATGACTCCATGCCATTGTCCACCATGCAACATCTTGTAGTAGACAACATTGATTATGTTGAGGGATCATCTAACCCTGAGTTTGTCTTATGGTGATAGCCATTAGTTACAAGATTTGTCCTTTCAAGTTGATTGTGACTCAATCTAACATAGTTAAGCACATCGTCTCTTAAAAAGAGGTGGTTCCTGTTCCCTTTGTTTGCTCAGGAATTATTGATTCTCTTGTTTAGCCCAGGGAATAATCGCTCAAACATTCAAAGTTTGTATGTTAGACGTTGGCATGATAGCTCCAAGATCTGTGAATAATTAGATCAACTTAAGTCCTTTAAGTATGCGATTATGGCGTTACTTGGGATCAAACTTGAGGATGTTGAATTCTACAGTATTTTTCATAATCTATGGCTATTTTATAATAAAGGTAATTATCATAATTGTAATAATTACTTACGTCGTTGGACCTTGTGCCCCTTGCTCGATGTTTTTTATTACTTAGGCCTACAATGACCAAGACTTTAAGATAGCCTCTTGGTATGAATTTAGAGGCTTTACCCCCATTAATTGGAGCTAATATGAAGGAACGAAATGAGAAATGTAGTAATTCTTCTTATAAATGTTATGGTGGATGATGTTCCTTAGTTGGGCCATACCTTTATTGTCTTCAATGATTGTTTAAGGAATCCAATCCATTCTATGCTTTCTTGGGCTCTGTCCAATGAGGATTGATGATGGTTTTCCCAAATTCCATTATGTAGTTCTCCTAAAAGTCCTTCTCTGATTACTTAGCATGTATCATTTCTTATATGTCTAAATCCAAGGGGAATCTTCTTAAAGTAAAAGAATTTTTGAACTAACTATTGAAATTTAAACTTATTATGGAGTACCAAGGGATTGTACCTTGTGAGATTGAAGAAAAGACTGATTTTTTTCTTTTCCACAAGAGCATCTTCTACTTGTATGATTGGTTGCTTTATAAGGAAAGACAATGCCAACTTGATATCCTTAGCTTTAAGAAGTTTATCTCATGTGGATTTCTTAACATGCAAAGTTTGTTGGTTGCATGTTGAAGAACACAACTTGAACTTATTTTATGGTGATTAAAATGTAGGAAGGAATCTAATTCCCTTGGAAAGACTATTTTTATTAGTGTCTTGATGATTAAATACAACCCTTTTTTGTTGACATCCTCATAGACTACTTTGAGTTCTAATTTACTCTTCATGTTGAATTGTGTCCATGATCTTTGATCAATAGGCTTTTGAAACATTGATCTTTGTGGGATTCTTGATACTATCAATCCTTTTTTGAATTTGAAGCAATCTAATCAGTTGGGTTCATTGTTGAGTTCTTCTTGGATTGTTTGGATATCATTTTGAGAAATTTCAATATAGTTGTCCCTTAGGCCTCTGTTACAACAAGGTTTGCACCAACATTTGTGCTATAAATATCTTGGTTATTGCAAAGGCAACTATTGTCCAATCAATCTTAGAGGATAAACCATTCTCTATTTAGTATTTTTTTATAAGATTATTACTGAAATTTTTGCTAATAGATTCCTCCCCATCATTCCCAACATTATCCAATAAGTGTAACTATCTTTTATCAAAGGTAATACCTTCATGATAACATGAATTTGGTTATAAAACTTGCTTAGAAAGTTAGTGCCAAATAACCTAAAATGGACTTTTTATAAATATTGATATATCCAAGGCTTTTGGCTCAACTAACTAGAACAACTTTTTTTTACTAAAGACTAGAAATTATAAGTTTTTTTGCAAGCTCCTTGCATACATGAGGATGTGCATCTCTAATATATGTTTATTTTTGTTAGGTTATTTAGTAAGTCTAGAGGGCTTTGTCATTTTTGTCCTATTTCTTTCTATGTCTTTAGTATCATTATGTATGCCTTCTCATGTGTTGTTGATGTACTCTTGATGACATAGTTTGGGAGAATAGATTTAGCCCTCTTAGAAGTAGAAACTCTCACATCACTTGTCATGTATTTATGTCTTTATCGACAAACACATTTGCATTGGGAAAAAGGAATTGCGAATGCTATTGTACGATAAAATATCTCATATCATACTGCACAACCCATGCCTAATATATTGGTTGGACAATGTATTGTACAATTGATTTCTATTAAGTAATCAGGTAATTGATTATATATAGGTCTGGTTTAATCGTCATATTTGTGTGGTGATAAGAAATTTCTGACAACTAATTATATTGGTCTAATTCACCTTTTGTAGTTGTACAATTTGTAACATATATGTAGAACACCATAATGTTAATTGTAATTGGCAAATAATAGTGTCATACTAGTATAAAGCATGATAAACATAGCAATGCATTGATGTATCATTTCTATATATACGTTCTTCTAATACAATCCACACTCATATATGTAAACATGGTCCGATGAGTAATTGGACAAGACGATCTCTTGATTAAGTGGTACATAGCTTATAGTATTCTTTCATTTTCATTTTTAATTAGTATGATCATTAACATCTACTCATGTGTCATATTGGTATGATCATCTTGTTGTACTAATACAACAACCTTAAATTATCAAATTGACTTGAGCATTCAAAAGATTCAAATGCAATGGATTTTTTGGTAAACCATCCTACTATATGTTGAGTTGATCATACCAATACAATTTTGTTATCATTTTTCCTTTTCACACTTAGACTAATAAGCTTCCCAACTCCAACTGCTATGGTCATACTAGTATGATCTAAATGATTGTAATGATCTCTAGTAATTTAAACTTCTTAGGGAACTCATATGCATCCCTTTCTTGACATTCAAATAAACTAATAGATGTTTTAAGAAAAGAGTGTGGGCTAGATCTTTATCTTTCTATGTTATATCTACAAAACTAAATTGAAAATCCCTTTCTTTCCTATAGTCTTTCTTTTTATTTTTTCAATCTTTTTTTTAAAATGACAATATTGTTTTCTTTCCTTCTTCTCTTTCAACTCCTCTCTCTCTCTCTTCATTCTTTCTCTCTCTTTCTTCCCTCCCAAAGTTTTCCAAACATATGCATTAAGTCTTTTCCATGGGAGATGTTAAGAGGACTAAAATGATTTCTTTTTATTAATTTTTTTTGCAAATTCACAGAAAATTCAATTCACCTCCTAAAACTACAAACGACATATCGATAGATTCCTCATAATGATACCTTTGCAGCTATATACTCAAATATAAATTAGGAAACAAGTTTTTTTGCACTTTTTTGTGATGCTCATAATTGAATATATGTTTAAATTCTTTATTTGAATTGCTTACATTTGAAATATTTTTGAGAGGATATAGGAGTTTAATTAACAAGCTGTCACTAGGAAAATACTTGAAAGAGATCCAAACTAGAGCTCACAAGTGTTTCGAATTAAGTTAAAAATCTTAGTGCCATTTAAAGACTAATATTTGGAGCTCCCCAATAGTTTGCATTCTATGCAACTAATAGTGAAACTAATCCTCTTCCAATGAGAATCAAATAAGAATGTGTTGGTGATCTGGAAACCCCATTGAGAATAGTTCATAAAACTTAATTTTCTAAAATTCCAATCATACAGTTTATATGGTTCGGCGACCATTGGAAAATGCCCCAACTAATGTGAATTTGAAAGGAGCAACTTTCTTCTTTATCTCATCTCCTTCAAACAACACTTCAAGATCCTCTTTATATAAGGGTGCTGGTTTCATTTTTATCAAACAAGAGGTCTCTGCCTCTTTTAGCACCTCGATTGAAGAGCAATTTGGAACAAGCAACCCTCGTTAACTAATCATGGGAGCACCTTCTTAAGGCCAAGTGGGCTAAGAGCATATTACTGAAAAACCAGCAATTAAAGTGGGGGGAAATACTTGTCATAGTACAAGCTTTTGTAATCCAGAAAACTACTCAATGTTCCAATGTCATCAAAGTTGCACCGCCAAAGTCACAAAGTTGTTCTATCAAAGTTGACAGGGGATTCGTTTAATTTAGTCTTATGTGTGAACAAATTTATGGTTTCAAAATAGTAAAAAAGCATTTGGTTCATCAATATACAAAGTAGTTTTAAATTTTGTTGTTCTTAAATTTTCTTTTTCTTTATGAAAATACTTGCACAATTATGCAAACAATAGAGCTTTTTATGACTATTTGTAAAGGTTAGTTTAGGAATAAAAAAGTGTTTACACAAACAAAGTAGAGGGACATAGCTGCTATTTTTGTTTAAAGTAGTTGATAAAACAACAACAAACTTTGCTATGGTGGATTTTGTGGTTTGTATAGAACTTGTAAATATCAAATTACTTCTTTTTCTTAAGATTAATGTTGACCTGGATTACTTTTCCTTTAGGTTTTTCCTGAAGATAGTAATGCTTCCTATTGTTAACAAAAAAATCACTTAGCAACCTATGTAGATTGATGTATATCACTATGAGGTTTTTCATATTTTACCTTGCATTCTTGATCCCTTAAACAGTTACTTTGGTATGCTTTGCAATGACCCATTGCAACCATGCTTATTTTTCAAATCTGACCAGTTACATGGAAACTTGTAGTGTAGTGGTGGGGCTTGTTGTGTTTGTCCTGAATTTAGTGAAAAGAACTTCATAAATAATTCTACAGCAATGACTTGTCATTTTTCTAATGGCTTGTCCTCATGTTAATGTTATGCTATTTCCAAGAAATCTTTTAGTTGTACAGATGAAATATTTGTGAAATATTAATTGATTAATGCAGGTTATTTATCACATTTTTTTTTTGTGGTAGATACATGCAGATGAGACAAAAAGTAGTCTCTTGTTTGCAAGTAGGGCTCCTCATGTAAAAAATTGTGCTAGTGTGAATGAGGTGTACATCTACATGTTATTCGTCCTATGAAACAACTTTCAATTAAGCAGACTATAATTGTTTTGTTTATTTCTTTTTATTTTCTTTAACTAACTACTTTTAGAAATTTGTGTATCATTTTAGCTATTGAAACTGTTGTTTCTTTGAACAAAAAGATTGTGACTATTGCTACACTATTGAAGTGGCAAAAAAGGGAAAAAGTGGAATTTGGGAAAAGTCACAGGTGCATCTTTTTTACACTAAATACTTTTATCCTCTTTTTTTTGAAGCCACCAAAAGAGTAATCTTTTTGTTTATATATGTTGTAAAGCTCTCACTCTAAACATCTTGAAGAAGAAATTCTTAATCAGCACAATAATTTATTACAAGTTTGGTGTATGGCTCCATAGTTAGTTTTTCAATTTGACATTTATTTGGTTGAGACACTATTCCTCATGATTGCACTCAATTTTTGTGTTATAGAGTGAGCTTCAGAATTAGTGAATTGCTTTGGAGATGGAGGAAAAGAAAGCAAAAGCTTGTCGAGAGATCAGGTTACTAGAACAAGAAAGGAAGATTGAGAATCTCAGCTCACTGATATTATGTTTTGAAAGGGATGAAAAAAGTTATTCATTTAAGGTTTTTTCTTTTTCCTTTGGTTGATTGGCAATCTAATTCCTTTTTTTCACTATTTATGTGATGGTTAGATAGACTTTTTGTTGCTAGTTGCTAATTAGCTTTTATTTGTAAACTTGCTTATGGCTAGCCCGCAAAAAGTTTTTGGGATGGAGCATCAAACTTTCCCGAACCGTTAATTTTCTTCTTGTGTCCTATGATGGCTAAAGGAAGTCATAGTATATTACATGTTTCTGAATTTAGATAATGGTTTTTATTAGGTTATTTGTATGGCTTTTTGATAGCTTTTTTGAATATTCCAAGAATTTATTTTTACTTCTCTAGACCTTATAAATATTTGTATTTTATTCTTTATGGTATATGGAACATCTCATGATAAACTTAACATGTCATCAACATCTTAGAGACTAAATGGGATGGCATTGAATTGGCTTTAATCTACTAGATTAAGAGTTGTGCTAGAAAGATCTGGTAGAAGCCTTGTCACATGTGCAACATGAAATGTTTTTAGTTCTTCGTGGTCATGGTCATAACAAGATTGTCCTTTCAAGTACGAGACTGGCTTTATTATGGATTCCTAACAAGACCAGCAAAGAAGAATTTTATGAAGTCTGGCAAAGAAGTGGCCTGTACTTCATTTGCTAGAACTGTGCTATGTTTAACGTCTTTGCCTGAAATATTTGATGTTATTGCCTCTTAAAAAGGTTGGAAAACTTCTAATGAGTTGCAGTTCATTTGGAATTGACCTTGCTTTCCAAATAGGAGGTCTAAGATTCAATGTGAGCATAGCCTTTATTTTTCTTCAAAACAAATTACTTCAAAATGTTTTATGATTATAAAACAATTGTTTACCACGGAGTTGTAGAATATTTGTTAGTACAAAATTTCTGAAAGTAAAGTAGAAGGAAAGTTTTTCCAAAATGAACCTTAATCATTTGGCTATTGGCTTTATTGAGCCAGCATCTTAGGATTTCTCTAGTCCATCTTTAGTAGTTTTTAAACTGTTTATGGCCCTCTTTAGCCTTGTTTTGCTTTTATTCCTTCCCATCAATCCTACTCTTTAGTTATGAGAATACTACATTGTTAACATTTTTTTATCTCAAACAATTGTGAAGGGTCACCATTGTTTTCCATGCAATTGTTTGAGTTCTTTGCTTTTTAAGTGATTGTTGTATTGTTAGCTACGTATATACATTTGAATTTTAACTTATTTATTTATCTTTTTCATTAATCCTCTGATCATGCAATATTTTTGCTTGTTGTTTATAATTTCTAAGCTTATCATGCACCTATAAGAACTTGGCTTCATATTTTGACAATTTTTTATTTCCTCTTCTTTAATTTGCATTGTTTTATTTCATCTTTAAAGATATATTATTTTTGCTATATTAATTAATGCTTTTTTTCATTATAGGCAAGGAGACGAGTAACCTGGTGCCCTTGGCCTTTTCAAAAGAAAATGACTGATGAGGTAATTCTTGTTGATGCAACTATTACAAATATTTTAGCCTTCATTTATGTTGTATTTTTTATGACTTATTTATTCTATATTGTAATATTTCTAATATTATGCAATAAATTCTATTAATTCTATTGATTCTTTAACATCCTCTCATTTCCCTTCTTTGTAAGAAAAAGATATGCCTTGCATTTATTATATAGGAACATGTAAATATAAGAGGGATTTCTTTGGATATCAATTTGTTCTTCCATGTAAAGTATGATATGTTTATTGGAATTAACTAATCCATTATAGCTAATTTGGTTCTTTATTTTCAAGTACTTAATAAGGAAAGTGTGTGCTGAGTTTATCTTACGCTGCTTTTAATTTGGCATGAGGCGCCAGGTCTTGAAATAGTATGACTGAAAAACACACATTAATTTTATGAAACATTTGGTTAAGTATTATTTAGATAGTATTCATAATTTAGTCATAGTGTTATATAGATGTTAATGTCACCTCAAATTTTTAAAATTTTTTTTTATCATTTAGCTGAATGTTATCTAAATAATCTATTATTCTTATTTTTAGTATGAAGTTGTTCATCATGTAGATGTTTCTTATATTTCCAAAATACAATTACAATTATAGAAAATTTTATTTAAAGATGAAATAAAATAATGCACCTAACATATTTAAATATTATTATAATGTATGCCATTATAGTTTAACCAAATGCCCTTTCGATATTTTATTTTGCCATTAGCTTTTTGGAATATCATGTCAACTTTGCTTCTTACGTGTCATGTAGCTTTATTCTTTAGTAATGATCTACTACCCATATTGGTTCTAATTTCCACTTTATGAGTTACTAATGTATATGCTTTATGTCAACACTTATATTGATTGGTTTAGTTCTCATTATGCATTTATTTAGTGAAGTAAACATAGAACAAATTGTTATCCATGCCTAATGATTGTGAAGCAAACATCAAGCCTAAGAAAGGTCCCCTTTTGCCAATTACTTCTTATTTATAAGGAAATTAAAGATCATTAGAGGATACACTCTCAAGAGTTCTCTAAGTCATTAAAGCAATTCTTGTATTTTTCTAATTACTATCCGGCTCAAGGATAGGGGCCACCCTTTTCATCTTTTCTCGGTAATGTTTCTCTTATTTTTCTTGTGAGCTTTGGGCCATAGCCTTCGATGTGTTTATTGAGATACTTGTATTTGTTTAATGGCCATTTTAGAAATCTCATATATTTTAATGGAGGTTGTCCTATTTATTAGATTAGAATAGCCAAATTATCCATCAAATTCAATTTAAAAACATCAATGTTTAGAAATAACTAATCATGTTATAGCCATTTGTGATCCTTATTTTATAATTTTAGTATTTTAATTGTTAATTAAGATCTAAATAATCTTAAATGGACTTAGCTAGCACTAATAATCTTATGAGAATTTAATCAAGTCATTATTAATTTAATATATTTAAAATAGACTTTGATTGAGTTGGTCTTTGGATTAATTAGGGACCTTAACTCATTTAGCACCATTTCTTGTCCCTTGTAATGGTTTAAGCTTCTTGAACCATATGCTTCTACTTAGATAATTTGTTTTACGTTTGTTGTCTTGTGGGATGGTTTTTTCCTTATTCTAAGATTTTTTTTATAAAGAAATCTATCATCAATTATCTTTTTTGGATTAACTCCTAAGTCAAGTTTGACAAATTTTCCTTTGCCTCAAGTGTAGTTAAATCTTTGTAATGTTTTGGCTAGCACAAAAGAAATTTTAGAAGACTACTTGAATATCTTTCTAGCATTATCTATAAAAATAATAAAAGAATTGAAGGGCACTAAAAGAATATGCTCTTTTCTTAAACCATGACTTCTTCAACCCTAATTGTGAAGCAATTGTTTTTGTTTAAACCCTACATTTAGAATTTGTTGTTGCAACACTTATAACAACAAATGGAGTTCTTTCGGGCCATCATCATAGTGATAGTTGATTATCTTTGGGTATTGCAAGCTAATGTTCCTCTTGGTCACCATTTCTCCATTAACAATACCTTAATTGAAATCCATCTACCAATTGAGCCATTGACTGTCTTCTCTATCACAAGTGATTTGTATTCTGAATTAATTAAGGTTAATCTCAATCTCTTTTTGGCCTAAAAATCTAGTCATTACCTAATGGATCCATTATTTTTTTACTCATCTTCAAGCAATGCTAAAAGTATTACTCTAATTCCATCATTTTATGACCTTTCCTTAGTGTGAAGGTATTGACTAGTTTGGCTTCTAAAAAGGTTTTGCTCATTTAAGGTTTATATTTATACACTAAAAATTCGTTTTGTGTAGCTATTGATCAGTATATTCCTCCATTTTGAAGTGTACTAAGAGTTTTTCCTTGCACTACTGATTCCACTTTTAAATCTGATAATCACTCCCTATTGTCATTGGTCTCAATTGTCATATATATTAAAAACTTTTGAAAAATTTGATCAAAAGAAGTAAGGTTGCCTTCCTCAGAATTGTAACATTGACTATTTCTTTCATAAAGGATTGGAAGTTATACATACTGACTATTTCTTTATTGATTTCTTTGTTATCGGAGCAAAGTTGTTTATAAGCTTTCATAGTCACATCAATTTGGAGTTGTGCTTGTTGTCATTGAGAAATTTTCTTCTTTATTAATAGAATAGAGCATTTGCTTATTGAATTGTTTAGAGATGCAAATTTATTGAAACTATCTTTTAAAGTGCCAATATATTTCAAAGGTTTAGAAAAGTAATTCCATTTATTTAATGAGAATATGTAGACTATGCCTTTAACTTCATATAAAAAGACAAATTTCTAAAAAAATGCTAATTATGACATGGTCATTGATGTTTTTTTTCTATATTTATGTTTTTCCAATATTGATTAAAGTAAATAAAATTAAATAAACTTTAGTGGCATCTTATTTAGTAAGGGCATTCCTATTTAGCCTTTTTTTATTTAACTTTTTTTAAAATAAACTATATTAGTGAGCTCTTGGATAATATAGAATCCCAAATCATTAAGCACCTCTATGCACTAGCAATGCAAATGCCTTCAACAACATAGAGTTCTATTCTCATTCCTTTCTTTTTCTAATTTACATTGCAAGATGGAGAATAGTCAAAAATAACAATTGAGTTAGTGAAGAAATGTGTCCAACATCTTTTTAATGGTCAAAAGCAATATATAGTTTCACCTTATACAACTCAACCTTGATTTCTTGATGCTTAAGAGACATCCTTTCTTTAAATAACAAATTGCATGTAGGATTTTGAGATTTGGCCAAATTTTCAAGTTTTTTAGGTTTCAAAATAAGCAACTAAGCTCATAATTTTTTTAAATGTTATAACTAGATTTTTTACTCTTTTTTCCCACTAAATATCATTCAAATATTCTAATATAAGTCTTAGATGTTTATATAATTGTTAAGTAGATCTCAATAGGAAGGTGTAGTTTAAGGATAAAAAATTAAACTGGTTATCTTCTAGCTAGTTGAGCCAAACATGTAAACAAATATACTGAAAAAGCTTTGGTTTTAGGTTACAAGTCCTTAAGCCTACGTCTTCTCTTTTCAAATTATATTTTCCTTGTGTCTTGTTTGGTTTGTCTATTTTTCTACTCATATGAAAAACTTTTAATAGCACATCTTCTAAAAGGTTAAATATTTCAAATCAATCAAAACCTATTTTCTCTAAGCTTTTTCTCAATTACTAAAACACCAGCCATCCTTCTCTTAAATGTCCTTATTTGTACACATATACCGAAATGTAGTCACTGAAACCTCATAATATTTATTCTATTTATGACAATTTTAATTGTGTTGCATTGTGATCACATAACATTACAATCTTATAGCAATCATTTAGGCATACCATAAATCTTAAATAGGACATTTTTTCTCGCAAGACAACTTATTTGTTGTGGTAGTTATTCATCAAGGTATAAGCATTTCAAATATAATAGATTGTATTAGTATAATATCTTTGTTGATGATTTCGGGAAACATTTTCATTCATAGAACTATGGCTATGTTAGCTTATGCCTTGTAAAATTGGGTAAAAAAAACATGCTCAAATTCTAATGCATGTTGTAAAATACCATTGAAAGTTTGTGTTAGGGCCAATGTTATCTATTTTTTGTCTTAAAAAAATGGACATATTTGACTTCTTTTTCTCATGCCATTCAAAAATGTTATGGAAAGGTCTAATCTTTACACACAATATATTCAAAGAAATTACAAGAATACTTTTTCAACCACATTTTTTCAAAAAAAATTAAAATTTCATTTAAAAGGAACTTTTTTGTTCCTTTCTTAAATGGAAATAATCACAATAAGCAAGCCCAATACATTTTTGATAATCTTTCTAAAATTTCTCCCTAGTACAGTTACCTTATAAGATAAATGAGGAAGCAAGCAGTGTGGAGACAATTAAAAAGAAGCCAGAGTTTGCTTTTCGCTTCCATTCAGCTATCCTATGTAGGAAATTTGTGCATTTAATGGGGATATGCTACCTTTCGGAAGTTGTTTACCAAAGATTGCTGAAGGCTCTAATAAGGCAAAGGACCTTATTCTTCTTGATTAGCATGCTTTGCTAAGAGTTACCTGCTGGAAGAAAACTCATGAGAATAGAGATAACATAAATTCAGTATGTATCCTGCCTTCCCCCACACAAACACCCTCTCTCTCTTTTCTCTCTTCCAGATGTATAGAAGTTTTGCAAATGTTGTTTTTTATTACTTTTTAGGAAGAGGAGCAATCTTTAGCAAAGCTACCCAAATTTGTTCACCTTTCCTTAAATAGTGATATCAAGGTGTATGTCCTTCTATTGCCTTCCTTGCAAGCTATTTCGTATGACCTATGGTGTATAAATAGCAAGGTGTCTCTTTTTTGATGATTTTTAAGGATGTGAACATCAAATTTCTCCAAAATAACTGCATGGAATTAGAATCAATTCCTACAAACAAAATTACTACTTCATCAACAAGTCATTTGAAGGAATTTCTATCTCTAGATTATTGCAATCTAACTGAATGAGAAACTAGAGCAATTTTTTTCATCAAGCAGCTTGAGGAGCAGGTTCTTAACAATCAAAATGTTCCATTGAACATAGTTTTTCTATTATTATTGTATTAACGTATTCTTCCTATGCAGATTGAATCTTTAGAAATGGAGAAGACTTCACTACAGATGAACTTGGGCAATGTTGCTACTTTGGCAACAAAATATAATGCTTGCTTTAGGGAGAGGTGGGAAGATGTATGATTTTTTTGCAGTAGTTCTGTTTGATGAAGTAGGTGACTTATTTAATGAATATCTTTATTTCTTTATGAGTTTATGCTTGTCTTAATGCTTAGACTATGGTTCATACCATGAGTGCTAGGAAAACTGCTTAATTAACTGAAGTCTTTAACCTATTAGTGATAGTCCTATTCAATCAAATCTCTTTTCATTTTATATGTTTTTCTTGTTTTTAAGGAACTAATTTAGTCTAATATGTTGTAGGAGTATAAATCTATTAACTAAATTAAGAATTCCTTGTTTGAAGTTTAAAATCCATTTTAATCATTTGAAATTGGAATATTAATGTTTGTGATAGGTTATTACTACAAATGTAGTGATGTCAGATCTATGCGATTTCTCCTAAGCATAATTTGTCTTAAATTTACTAGTAATCTTCGATAAACTTAACATAAATAACATTGACAATGATATTTTATCTTTTACTTATTACATAAACTTTAAAAATTATTATGTGCCAATGCGAATTGATTATAAAAACCACACATATAAATAAGAACAATGGCATAAAACTACAAAATATGATCTTAAACTATCAAACAATTGACATTAAATAATTCAACTAGGAAGATGTTAAATAATTTGGAGCATCTACTAAACTGCGAAAGAAAAGAATGCATGGCAGAACTTGGTAAAGGCATCACACATCTTTAACTTACTCCAATGGTTGCATTGGAGAAGAGAAGCAATGGTTGGCAACAACAAGCAGAAATTAGACAATTGGCTCCTGGGTAGAACTTGCTTAGCATGTTATTTTGTTCTTAAATCCCTCTACATATGTTTGGATGTATCTCTCCTTATCAGTTACTTCATTTTTAATCTTCAACCACATATTCGTGTTCTTAAATAATATTGCAAATTCTCTTTCAACTTTAAAATAGTGCACTGCCAACTTGTAGTACAACTTAACCACAAGTTTATCTTCAGATGATGCTGGTTGCTGCAAATATGAAGTTTTTTGATTTTAAATATATTTCAAGAGAACTGTGCATTGCATAATGATGATACTTTAGGTATGTTTTGGTGATGTTAATTGTGACATTTTATTCAATTTTTTTCAATTGAAAATTTCAAACAAAATTTTCTTAGCTATATGATGTGTATAATAATTGAGCTCAATTAATGTTTTCTAAATTGTGTTCAATGTGCTATTATTAACTCCCTTGTATTTTGTGATTCTCTTTTAAGTAAAACAAGAAGTCAGGAATGCTCAAGGAATTGCAAGAGTAGTCTATGATGAATTGGTTTTTTATCTTCTCTCCAAGAATTTTTAAATTCTTCGTTTATTCTACTTTTGATAGGGAAATGATCTTTCCTTTTTATTATTTCTTTTTTATATTGAAACTTTGAAATCTTCATTTTGGAAAACATTTTATGATAGCTTTCAGAACCTTTTTCAGCGTTCTCTTCGAAGGTAAAATAAGAAAAGAAATAACAATTAGTTTATCATATTTTTAGGAGTTAGTCGGTGACTCAACTTAGAATCTTTTTGATGAAGTAGGAGAAATTGCTTTGCACTTTGGCCTTTTAAAAGATTCACTCAAAAATCCTTTAGGCATTCCTAAAGACTTCATGCAACATTTCTCCTTCTTTTTTGAAATAGTACTAGTAATTGTTGCATCCTTTTGTGCTTATTAACGATCTGTGTAATAGATATGGCATATATTGTTGTTCTCTAATGCTTTATCTAATTTTTTCATGCTTGAAATGATGAATTTTGGCATGTCTTTTCAAGCAAAAGTTTGTTTTGGTTGATTCATGGCCATTATTAATATTATTGTCCTATTCATGGTTGTTTTCGAAAAACAAATATGTTAAAAGTGAAGAACCTTGTTAGGAAACTTTTGAAGAGAAGTTGTGTAGTAGATAAGGAAGCTGGTGAATATATTTTGTTTACTAAAAATCTATGTCATGTTATCATCCCTCACTTGGTATTTTGATATAATATATTTTGGGGATGTGCCTTGACAAGGAAATATTTATAACATGGTTGCATTAATCAAATTGTATTTGACTTGAGTTACATTTTCCTTATTATACCTTAAGCTTCTATGGGTGATTTCATAAATCATCAAGATACTTCACAATTATGAGTAGAGGTAGCTTGCATAGTAGTGGAGATCTTAGTACTTTTTTTACATCAATTCTTGAATCTTAATTTGAAGGGAAAGGGTTCTTTTATTAGCTTGTACTTCTACCTCCAACTTGTGTAATGATGTTTTTTTTTTCTTTTTTGCTTAAGAAGATTGGAGACTTGTCTAATTGTTATGATTAACATCAAAATAATGTCAATGGTTACCTTTTGTTTTAATGTAAATGAAAACTATATAGAACTTTTCTTCCAACAATTTCTATTGTATCACAAGAGAAGATTCAATGACCATTCTAATCCAATTCTTTGCAATGATGGCACTACCATAGTTAAATTAATCAACTTGATCAATCCACAACACATGCTTGTTGTTGAATTCAGTCACAATATGAGGAAATTCATAGGATTTTCCTTGAATAAATCAAGAGTAATCATGCAAGAGAGGTGGGTGGGGGAGAGAGAGATAGACACAGTGAGAGAGAATAGAGCAAAGATTGTTGGTTGAAGGTTATGCTTCCTCACTTCTATTGCTTGGTTTTTTAACACAAGCATATGAAAATCACTAATGATTCCATAGAATACTACCTAGTATATTTTACAATACAACTCTTTTTTGTTGTATAAGGAAAACTTCAAATTAGAATTGTGCTTATTTTATCTAAAAATCTTATCATATCCTATAATTGAGGGGATGCTTCTACTTGGTTTAGAAATAGTGTTAGTCATTCTTATTTTGTTATTGGACTTATGATTAATTTGGAAAACATCTTATAAAATTTCTTGAGTCAGCTTTTTTCTCGATTGGCACTTGGATTGTAGAAATACCTTAAGACATGTCCTCAAATTTTTCTAGATTTTTGAAGGCTTTCTCTTAGAGGATTTGTATCGCCTCTATTTAAGTTTTGTAGTTTTGCCTCTCAGGCCAATTTGCTCAACTTCTCTCCTTATGAAATCTCCAATCTTAGATTGCAATTCTTGAGGAAATCTTTGAGAACCATTGGTTGAACTTTATGCTTTTTACTTCATGTGTCTTAAACTTTCAAGCTCATCATCTCAAGTGGCTTTGTGTCAAGCTCACTAACTCAAGATTTGGGAATTCTTCATTAGGTGCTATACTCTCCCAAGGTTTCTTCATATCCCTTCCTCATTGGTTAACATCTCTTGTGGCTTGTAGGACTTTTCTTCAAGGTCATTTAATCATATGACAAATGTTGTTGGGGCATTTCAAGGCTATCATGTTTACTTTTGTTGTTGTTATCTTGATCATTTGTCCTTTTTCCAAGGATTTAAGTCTCTTTTAATATTTTTGATGTAGAAATGGATTTTTTGGATAGTATTTTGGCTATATTTAAATATAGAACATGAGATAATGAAACTCATATTTTTTTGTTCCAAATTATTCTTAATTAGTTGCTAGTGGCATTTGCTCATTTTAGATGATGTAAAGTAGGACTTATGTCCCTCATCTAGGAGACGTTCAGTAATTCTCAAAAATCATATACTTTTATAGTAGAATTTTCATTCCCATGACAAGGTCATACATTGGAGAAAACACCTCATGAAATTCCTTACCAATTATGAAATGCTCAAGTATTTTTAAGTTCTTTAGATTTATCACCATTGATTTCTCTTTATGGCAATACGTTTAGCCAATAAATGTTATCATTAATTTTCTTTAGGAGTCGAAATAATATATATCAAATTGGTTTTAACTTTCTTAGCCCCTTAGTTATTCTTTTATTATATAAAACCATGCTAGATCTCCTAAAATTCTCTTATTGATGATGCATATCATGCCTCTTTTGTACTGTTGTAAGTGCTTCACCATATCTTGATAGATATTTGAATTTTTATATATTCTTGATAACATTTTATACCTTTTACTTGTCTTTACTGGATGGGTTTTTTTGAGAAATCAAACTTGAGTGGGTTTTATGGTAGATATACTAGACACCCCTTAAATGGGCTCCAAACAATGATTTGTGGATGTGTTGATTTTGTGCATATCATGTCTCTTTTTGTACTTATGTTGCAAAAGCTTCAACTACATCTTGAAGTTGTTTGAACTATTCAAATAATCTTGATAATCTATTATAGCTATTATATTAATACTTTGACTTTATTAGTTGAGCTTATTTCAAAATCCAAGTTGAATAGGTTCTATGGTAGATATATTGGACACACCACCTTGAATGATCTCCAAATAATTGAACTATGGAAGGTTTGATTTAATGAACATTAGGCACATAATAGATTATGATCCTATGTCTTTGAGTGTTGAGAGCTATATCCTTTCATTGGATTCATATTTACTATGTTAATGACCTTTGCCTAGTTATAAATTTGCTTATAAAATAAGTATTTCAATTCCACATAGTGTTTGTTGGCAACACAAGATGTATCCACACCTTCGTTAAGAAAATTGTGTTATTTTTAACCCTTGATATCCTATTTCCACACTATCATCTTAGAATGGTTTTCTTAATCACGAGAAGAAATTATGAAATTGTCTTATCATCAAGAAGCCTCCAAGAAAATCCAACAAGATGGTCTTCTTGGGTTGATTAAGTATCAGTAGTGCTATTTATAGACCTACTCTAGATCAGTTGGTTCTGTAATGCTTTAGAATGAACACTCTTGAATGAACTTCTGTATGACATATTTCATACTTGGTTAATATATTATCTTTGTAGGTTCAAAATAATCTTTTTAAAAATGTTTTTCCAATGTATTTGTATGAAATACTATGATTAAATATGACTTTGTATGTTTTATGAGATTAATTGTTTAGTTTTAAGAAGGCATTTTATTTGGTGACAAGTGTGTGATATTTTTATGTCAATAATGAATGACTTAGATTTTAAAAATGTGGATTTGGAAAGCTCTTAGTAAGATAAATAAGGCTTCTATTGTATTGGAATTGGAGTTTTTTTGGGGGTTGAGGATAAAACTCAATATAAGAACTTCTTATTAAAATAATAATGTAATGCTAAATGAAAAATAGTTTCTTTTAAGCTATTTGGTAAATGACCTATTCTCCTTTACTTGATGTTGTTTTGCATCCTTTTTGAATAAGGTTGAAAGTTGAGGTACAATTGGAAGCTAAAGAAGAAACAAAGTAATAGCTTAAAGAGAAACAATGAGAGAGAGATTGACTTGAAATTTGGGAAAGGTGGAGATTGTGATGAGAATTTAGAAAGGAGAGTCTATGAGGAGTTTCAAGGAGGAGCTTGCTAAGATGAAGAAAGCTTTTATGTCTGTGTAGTTCAAAATCATTTTTGATATTTTTGATTTGTGACTATATATTTTGGTACCACTCTGTCTTGCAATCTTTTAGGATTTATTCATCGTTTGGTGACTCCAACTCTAAGGTGTTATTTGATGATCACTTTCTACTTTCTTCAGTTCTAAGTATTATGTTGGAAATCATTTTTCATCAGAAGTTTGCAAATTGACCTTGGCCTACACTTTTAGGAGTATTTGTTGTTCTTTAAATTTTGAGGGCATAGATTGTCATAGATCAACTTCTTTGATATTCCCCATTAGGCTTAGACAATCTTAACATTCCCCTCTTTGAATTGGTTGCATTCAACTTTGGTGGTGATGTATTTTTTTGTTCTATATTATGGTGTTTTTATCATGATAAGTTATTACTTTGTAACTATCTATGCAAAGCCTTGAACGGTTTGTACTATGCTACCTATTATTCCAAAGATTTGTTGGAATCTCCATCATGTATAGCTGTTTGTTCATTTCATTTTGTGAACTTTTAGTCTTGCCCATATATGCCCAAGTTGATGCTTCAATACCAAATGATTCATACACAACTTGTAACATTGTCAAATGCAGTTGAAAAACAAGCTGACTGAATAGAGTGCCTTGAGCAATACTGTGCCATCTTAATTTGCTTAACTGGATTTTGTTAAATAGTAAAATTCCTTTTGTTCAAAGGAATCCAAAGAGAGCTCAACCTAGAAAGAAGATAGAATTTGAAGGGTTGGTTTCCCATATGATTGATTGTTAGTTAACCCTTAAAAACAACTATAATATAATATAGCACGATTTTTGTTTGTATTTTTCCTTTCCCTTGGCAAAAGCTCAAGTTAGGAAAAATGGAATATAATTGAAACCTGCTTGGCCTTCTTTGGCATTCCTAATTGACTATTTTTAGAATAGTCTCTTTCATATTTTTTAGCTTAAGCTCTACTAATAGTTTGATGGAAATGACTTGATTTTAAGAAACCTTCCAAAGGAGTGCTCAACCAATGAGCCCCACTTCTTCTACTAATATATATGTTTATTATATCATATTGTTCTTATGATATTAATTGTTGTGTCTCGTTGTGATTCATATCTTACTTTTTTACATGCAAATTATCTTCACATCTATATCCACTTGTTACTTTTTTCATGTGGACTATATCACAAACATTGCATGTTGATCATTATAGTTGTTAAATAAAAAATCTTACATGTTGATCATTACATTTGTATTATCCTTAGATGAAAAAACTAATTTATATCAGTTTGAATACCTACTCAATTCTCCCTTTGTGAGATAATAATCTGGTTCCCACAAACTATTTAATTACATATTCTATAACATTTTGCTTTTAGATTCTTAAGATTGTTCCCATGGAGTGTGTGGCATAATTTAAGTCCAACATTTTAGGCCATGACTGTGTCAATAGATTTATGATCAAGAAAATTAAGGAATTCAAGTCTAAGAAGGTATGATATGATGATTTAATTTTTATTTCTCCAGTGAAAATACACCACAATTCTTCATATAAATAAATCACTCAAATGTAGAATCTATTGGGTAATCAATTATGTCAACATCAGAAAAAAAATTCATGAGCTCAAGTTTTGCTTTGAAAATAGGGAGAAGATTACTATGGTTAGCTAAATAAATTCTTTCACTTTTTATTTTTTTAGGATGATGTTTCCAATCTATTTTTTTATCCATGCAAATGTTGTCAGAACAAGGCCTTCAGGATGATATGGAAAGGAGGAACTCCTTTGTCAGATTTATTCTCTTAAAAAAGAAGTGTCAAGCTTATTGTATTCTTCTCTTGTTAGAGAGAAAGAAGCTCTGTGAAAGGAACTTGATAAGACAATCAAAATTCAAGGATATCAACAGCAAACTAAAGAATACAACCAAGGACAAAGTAAAGCTTGAGATAATTATTATTGTCATAGATGTGTTAATTTGAGGTTTTTTATTTGCTTCATTAAAGGTGAACATTTCCTTTTTTAAAGTGAGAAAGCTCAGATTGAACGAGAAGTGAAGAGCTTGCAAGGTCAACGAGCTTTACTAGAATGCAATATGTTGAAACATGAGTCAGATGCTGTATCCCAAAAAAATTTGTAGGTAAATATCAGATATGGAAGTCTGCTTGTGTTCTGTTTATACTTGGCCTTAAGAGATTGCTAGTTAATTTATCAACTAGTTAGTAACTAGTAACAATGCAAGATGTTGTATAGTAAACATATTAGATGCAACTAGAAGAACAAAGGTTTGTTTCTTAATGTTTCAATATGCTTCACAAAATCATGAACTATATTGAGCTCGCCTTAACGTGTGGACAAGGTTTTTGAACTCCAAAACTTATTTTCTCTATGATTTTTGTCTGTTTAATTTATACTTGTGGTTGATATTCAAATCCTTATCTTAAGTGAATGGGTTGTATTTGGTTTGGCACATTATGTATGATGCATTTATTGTTTTAGGATGAGCATCAAAAGCTTGTATTTAATGCGTTTGAGATCGAGGCTGACATCGCTTTGATGAAAGAGGATTTTGAAATAACAATTGGAGAAAAGGAAGAAGTAGTTGTTAAAAATGAAATTCTAGACACTGAATTGGATTTTATGTCCAACAAATTAAAGGCTACATTAGTTGATGTAGAACTACTGAAGGAGGAGCTTGTTTGAGTGGTATAAATCACTATAATTATAGAAAAATTAGTTTTTGAACTAGTGTTAATTTCTTATCAATGATTCTAAGCTTCTCTGCCATTATACTTTAGTAATCTATTGGTTTTGATATCTTATTTTAGAACTTGAAGATTTTTTATCTTGCAGGAATAAAGTTTATTTGTTTCAAAAGGTGCGTGCTTCTAGAAGTTCAAAAAATTCTCTCAGCTATCTATCAAGACAAAAGGAAGACATTGTCTCAGTACTATAGTTATTCAAATAATGCATATGGCATGGAAACTGTTCTTTCTCTCACTACTTTTTTTAAAATTCATATACCTATTCGTCGATTGGATCAGCGACATAAAAAAGCTCTTTTAGCACATGAGGTCATAAAATCCACTGTAGATTGTGAAGAGAAAACTCTGACTTAGAAACTCAAGATCTCAAATGAAGAAATTGTTTGTCTTACAAAGAATCTGTCCAATGTATTTATGAATCAGAATGCAATTGTGGTTTATACTTATGCAATGTGAATATAACATGAAAAATCTATGAAAGTGAACCCATGATTATGTAGCCAAGAAATTTGGTATGTAATTTTGTAGGATTTTCAACAAGCTTAAAGGAAATGCAGTACACTAATTTTTCTAAATGTATGTCCACTATATTAAGTGCTATGAAAGCATTTTATTTTTGCAAATGATTATTTTTTTATTAATAGTTTCTATTATTTTTTAATTTTCTTCATCAAACTAGTTAGGATTGATGTTATTCACTACCTTGATTTTTATGGTCATGATTTTTTTTGGATATTGCTTATTCCCTCAAAAGTATATAATTCTTTAAGGTTAATTTTTGGCATTATTCCTACACAATCTGAGTATCCTATACGTTGAATATGTGTACTATTAACACTAGAATGTCGCCAAGAGCACATGCATGAGAAAATCTAGTGCATAAGGCCAGAAGTGGAAAATGTATAATTGATTCAATTTTGGTGCAAGTCATATGAGATTGTCATACCATTGCTACTAACAAAAGTGAAATTTATGTTTAAGAGAAAAAAATCTAACTCCTCCCCCTATTAGAGAATAAATTATGGGCACACGTTTGATTTTTCCTTGTTTATTACTTTCTTTCAAGATAGCATTAGATGTGTGAAGCCATGCAATTAGCATCATCTTGATGGTTTGAGGACATCTTCTAGCATATTATTTGATGCTACAACAAGAAGCTCAAAGAAACTCATGGTCATACAACAAGGAGATTTTTGCATTACATAAAGCCATGAAACATTGGTTGCCATCTTTGTTGGGAATGAAACATCGCACACTTTGATAAACAACCACTCCAATACTTGTAGAACCTAGCAAGTTTCGAAAGGCATGACACATTAAGCACATAACCTATCCATAACAATTCAACATTGCCATCACATATAGGAAAGGAGCTCGAAATAAGTTGGTTAGCTTTCTTTTGAAACATGTAGTAAGCAACGTTTGTTTAGGTTTTTTGAAGTGGGTCTAACTAAAGATGTACAAGGAGTATGTGTCGACAAATAATGAGGATATTGACTTTAATGGGGATTGATGAATTGTGAAAATAATGAAAGCTATCTAATATTTGCTTAGGTGAAGACCTTCTCTATTAAGGGATACAAACTTGCATGTCTTGTAATGGGGATTAGTTAAAATTTGTTCAAGTGACTCATACTTCAATGGTGTTGGTTGCTTTGGAATGAAAAATACTATCCTAATATGACAAATTGAACTTGTGTTGTTCTAGTAAGAACTCGAAATTTCAGAATTTTGTGCGATGATACGTTGTTTATTGTACCGTTTGTGATATTTTAAAGTACATGATGAAAGTCTCTTTCTATGTCTAGTTTTCTTTCAACATTTTAGGCCATGTTTCTACTGGTTGAAGACTATTCAACATGTAGTTTGGGATTCAGCCCTTAAATTCCATTCAATGCAAAGTTGCAAATTAGCACAATTACAAGTATAGAGGGATTTGTGGAACATAATGCACAATAGTTTCAATAAGATTTGAAGGATACACTTAAAAGTTGATGGAAAACCCACAAAAAAATAATAGACAAAGGTATAATATGCATTGAGTGGAATATAGTTTCAAGGTTAGGGACATTGTATAGCTTCATATCAATTAGAACATTTGAAGGGCAAGGGAAGCAACATCAAAGGAAATGTGGAACAAGCCATTTTATATTTAAGAAGGTTAAAGACAATGTTTGCTTACATAATCTTCCTCCATATATGGTGATTGAATTAGAAGTTTGTTTTGGGAGATCAAAGAGTTGTGGCCAAACCATCCAACATTGCATTTGAATGTTATCTAGTGGTGCGACCTTACAACAATGTGGTTGAGTGCAATGCAATCCCATTTTAGAAATTTCATTTCATGATAGGAACTAGTTGTCGAGACTAATGAATTATGAAAGGATGTGACTATTAGAAGAGCTCAAAACATGTCACAGATGTGGCCTAGGAAGATGTTCTAGTGAGGGACAAAGGAGCTAAAAGAAGCAATTGTGAGGCTATTATTTGGAGGGAAGAATCATATTTTTCTCATTTATTCATTATTGAGAATACAAAATCATTTATTATGGATTATTCTTTTGAGTCCTAATTTAAAATGAAAGCTTTCTAAATAATAATATCAAAAAATATAATTTGGTAGTACCTTATCTAAAATTTTCTCTACAATCATAAATTTTAGTGCCAAATTTAACAAAGAATTATAGCTTTTATTGCAACTAAAAATACTAATTAAGTTTAGAGTAATGTAGATGTCTATGCACCTTATGGGATAAAACTCGTTTTGGTTAGTATTGAATAAGCCAAAAGATAATAATATCTCAACAATATATCTTATGCTGTGATATTATGGTATCAAATTGACACATCCTATAATACTATGTAGTTCAAGGAAAAGCCAAGCTAAAGCTAATAAGCCTCTAACATCCTTAATAAAAAGATGTGAATGATCATTAGATAATATTTTAGATATAGACTTATTAGATAAGGAGCTAGTCCTAGTATATTTCTAGGTAGATAACTGTATGAATATTCTTACATTTGGAAGATACAAAATGTATCAAAGCTATATATATATATATATTTATATATAGAAACATAGTATTATAATATAAATATGTCTTTTAAAGAAAAAAATATTGTTTTACTCATATAAGAGAACCAAATAGGGACACTACCTTTAAAAAATATGATTGTGTCCTAATATTGTTGTGCTGGAATGATACTTTGTATAATACAATGTGGTACAAGTTGAATCAAGCAAAACTTGGTGGGCTAGTGACACCAAGGGTTGAAGATGATAATGAATGATTATTGAGTGATGTCTAAATAGTGGAATCTCATAACAAAACATGATTCTTAGCTTCTTTTAGGAGCAAGGAGACAATAGTTCATATTGTCACATTAAAAATGAAGTGAAAGATTCTAAATTACACATATAATACCAAGGTTTTAAGATAGCTTGAGACTTTTTAGGATAAAATATTTTTTTATTGACATGAAACTGCGAAAGAGAAATAATATCTTAAAGTAGTAAGTGTAGGTTATAACAATAAAATATTACAACATGACAAAAACTTAGGTCTTAGTTGTGTTACAATTTTAACTCATATTTATTGTTGCCGACCTACAAGCGATATTCATGGAGCCAGTTGTCGTTATGATTATGCTCATACATTATTCCATGTGAACAATGCCATGAGTGTGCACTGCTTAACTTTTTAGGTCATGTTCTAAGGGTTATTGAAGTGAAAAAGCTTATGAAAAGTATTGAAAAGAATCAGTCCCAGCCAACTAGCTAGTGAAAACTTTATCTTTCCTTGCAACTCCTTTTCTCTATGAAAGTGTAGCATTACCCTTCCTTTTCTAAAGATGGCATTCTACAAAGAAAATATAACCAACACTTGAAGCCTCCATTCCGTGAGCAGAGCCACTATTTTACTTTGAGTAAAACATCAAAAAATGCATAAAACCATTTTTTTCTTCTCTTCAATTTGCTTAAAAATCTAATATGAACAAGTTGGAGTATAGATGGATTATATACTTCACCTAGAAGTCATTTTAAATTAAGTAAACAGTGATCACCAAATTTTCATGAGTGGAAATACTTGTCCAAGGTGCCATACCCACCTATGATAGGAATCTTATGTGTATCATTTTATTGATAAGGCTTGACCCGAAATATATAGTTGGTTTTGTTACCCATATTAAAAACATTGGCAAAGGATCGAATAGGTTCTTATGTATATGAAAGAATGTCATAGTGCTCTCATGTTACATAAATTCTAGCTTAAAATGTGATATTGATATTTAGAAGAGTACCTTTGCGCACATATACTAGTTATGTAGTAGTACTTAGCCAAATGCCTCAACTTTAGAATGTGCTCTCGACACAGCGAATTTCGATTCCTCGTCTTCTCAAAGGCATGTAAAGGGACTGCATGATTTAAAAAAATCTTCTAAGAGAAGAGGAAAAATATGATTTTTATTATATTCAATGATTGTGGAAATGAAATTCTTCTTGTAAAGAACTTTGCTCATGCAATTGAAATGTGTTGACATCAGGCTATTGATTGATGGAGTATTATCAAAATTCTTAGTATAATTTTTAAATAGACATGCTAAATAAGTTAGCACTATTAACAAGCTAATAATATGCATTACTCTGTTAATTTTCAAGAAAAATGATGAGAAGTAAAGATGCACAAAAAGAGTTAAAAAATTTTAAGAGTTTACTTGTGTAGATGTACATGACTCAAATGTCCCACTAAAAGATTATTAAGCTGTTGAGTCTAATTTAGTCCATTGTAGACGCATATGAAGTTGAGCAGATCATATATATTAAGTTGTATATGAACCTATAGGATTTCAAAATCACAAGTCAAAGCAATGTAAACTATACAAATCTACTAGAAAATAGATTCTTGAGAGTTGAATCATATTTTCTCATAATTCGGCAATAAGCACTGAAGGGTAATTGATGTAGACATATAGGTCAAGCATCTATTGTCCATATTTTTGATATGCAAGTAAATGGTGCTGCATGGCTCAAAGGCCTATAATGGGTCAAATTAGCTATCAAAATTTTGGTTAAATCAAATGGAATATTTCAAGTGACATGCAATCTATATTCTTCGTTATAAGCTACTATGACATTGAGGATGTGAATCACTTGTTGGGAGGGAAAGCTTAGAGCAAAAGTGATAAAAGTGATGTTTCTTTTTACAACTATCTATTTGAGTTCTAATGAAGATGTTTGTAAGTATGAAAATGAGTTTTTTTCTTTTCAAATTTGGATTTTCATATGAAATTACCCTTTTAGCTATTTAGTATGTTTTTTATTACTGTAATTTGTAAAGTTGGTTGTTATCACTTTAGTAGGATGAAACAAGAGGTACATCAGTGAATCATTGATTTGTGTATTTAGCTATTATTTATAAAGTTTCATTAAGAGTTTCATAGAAGTGTTGCTTAGAACAAGCTCCTTTTTTTAGGTGACCCAGATACATCTTTGAACATGCTCATTAATTCCTTCTTTACTCCCTCTCTCTCTCTCTCTCTCTCCTATTTGCCCATCTCTCCCCTCTTCTCTCTTGCTTTAAACCATTCCTTCGTCTTTCCTAATTTATTTTTCAATCCAGTTGTTTAGTAAGTCTTTCTAAACAAAGCTTACTGCAAATTTCGATTGAAAACCCTTGCCGTCCTTTCCACCCCAACCCAAAAATGGCATATTTAGTAAATAGGTAAATAAATGGTGGTTTGTTCATGTCAATCATAAATGCAACTTATTTCCTATTCTACATTTCTGAGGAATTGTTGAGGTTGTATTGCCATAACCTTAGAAAAAGGGGGGTTATGTTTCAAATGCAAAAGTAATGTTTTCCATTTCTAATTTAACATTGCATGTGACATGAAAGTTTCCTCTTCTTTTGAGTCTACTTTAGATTTAATACAAGTATGAATCATGTATCCTTCAGTTGTGCTTGTATAATTTTGATATGAGTTTTCCTTGATTTTTTTACATATTTTACTTAACATGAATAATTGCTTCCTCAACTGTTATTAGTGTGAATGCACGCTCTTGTAGGAAGCTTCAACAAGCAATAAAGAGATCAACGGCTTGGGGGCAAAGCCTTAACTCAATGCAAGCATATCTGGATTGGTACCTTGGGAGGTTGAAAGAGACTATAGATGAGATGAAGCTCATGGAAAAAATATAAGGAAGCTTCAACTATGTTAAAAAAACAAACTTTGTGCTTATGTGCAGTATATTCTTGACTTGACCAAAAAATTTGCAGAGAATGATTGAGCCCTTCCTTCAATTAGGAACTTTTTTCAGGCTTGCTTCTTTTCCCATCTTTAGCTCCACAAAGGTTTTAGCTTACTCTGAATTTAACAATATTTCAATTAACTTTTATTGGTGGGTCCAATAAAAATTATTCATAAAATATATAATAGAAAAGAAAATTATTTTTGTAAGATTTTTATTTGTAAATAATTATTTAAAAAATTTGAAGATTTTTTTAATTAATTTATCAAGCAAAGTGTATTAATTTATTTATTGTAGGACCTTTCTTAAAGCAAAAAATGGAATTAAATAGTTAATGTCAAAAATGACTTTTCACACTATGTTGTTGGGTTGGTGCCATGTGGCACCCTTCAATTTGTGTTCAACTTTAGGTTGTACTTGCAAAATATTTCTTATTTGGTTTTTTGAAAGTCCTTTACCTAACACAAAAACATTGATATTTTAAAAATAATTTTCGCAAAAGTTTATTTTCCCTAATATTAAACCCTCTTTCTAAATTTATGTCATAAGCTAATAGAGTATTAACAAAATATAGAAATTCATTTTTCCAAGATCATGTATGTTTAAATTCATATATTTTGAGGAATGTCTTATATTATTATTATTTTTTATTAATATTTTTTACATTAAAATATTTACCTTTATTAAGTGATAGAGATTATTGAATTCATTAGCCAAATTGATGATATGTGATTTTGTTAATAATAAATAATTTAAATTACTTATTTGGATAATTTAATTGCCTACTTAGTGAATGATTTTTAGGTTGAAAATTGATTGATAAAAAATGATCATTTTCATTTAATGAAGTCAAACTAAGCTTGGGCATAATTTTTTTTCTCCTTAACAAAGTTCTACTATTGCATAAAAGCCAAGTTGAATTCAAATAAAAATAGCTCTTGAATCCACTATTTATCTCAACTAATTGTTGCTCTCTGCTTCGCTAGCTGTAAACGACTTCTCACAACTCTACTACTTTCTCTTTTCATTCCAAACTCACATTTTAGATGCACCAAATCATTCAAATACCCATCTAATTGAGATTTGAGGAACTAATTTGTGAAATTGCAAAAATATTATTCCAAAGTTTTAAATGTATGCATATATATCTTAAATAATTATTTAAACTTTTAAAAATTATTAAGTCATTACTTTGGATAACTTTTGAGAAGGTCTTTTCAATTATTTTCTTAATAAACTTTTAGAATTCATTTAAAATCCTGACATATATTTCAATACTATATTAATTTAGTAATATTTTAAAATATAAATATCATATTTAAAATAGATGACTTTACTACTTTGACACATATATTATTAAACCTTTATTGACTTAATTTATCTTTTATAGTATATATATATATATTTAAATTTTGAGGTGTTTCAATCTTACCCTCCATAAAAATTGTCTTGAAATTTAGAATAGTTTTGGCTATTAGTCGATCATGTATGCTTCCACTTTCCAAATAGTTTTTCTTTCTGCTTGATATTTTTATAAAACTTTTATCATTAGAATAGCTTTATTTCTTAGCAGCTTCTTGATTTTATTTAAGATCTTCACTTGTATTTCTAAGTTTGATTAAATTTTGATATCTAGACCAATATAGCTAACAAAATAATAATGATCTAGAATGCATCTTCATAAAAATAAAAGATGAAATACATTGTGAATTTATGATATATAAAGAATCAAAACAATCAAATATGTCACTTGCCCAAATCTCTTTAGAACTTAGATGGACCAATAATTTAGATTTTAACTCATTTTATTTTTTCAATGCTAATAATATATTTCATTTAACTAATTTTAACAAATACATGATCCCTTTCTTGAAGTATTATTAATCAATGCTTTGCATTAAATACTTTTTCTTCTTATCTTGATCTATTTTTAATTTATCTTGAATAATTCTTATTCTTTTGTGGCTTTCTCGATAATCTAAGGATCCATTAAAACTATTTCTTTTCTTTTATTCCAACATAGAGTTAACAAGTACTTCATTTCATATGTAGGCTCACATGATGCAATTTCATAATATTGATAATTATTGTTATTAAAAACATTATTAATGATAAATGACTTTCTTAAACTTCTCCAAGATCTAATATACTAAGTCTTAGGTAAATCTTTTAGAATGTTAATGATTCACTTTATTTATTTATCAATTTGTGGATGAATGATAGCTAAATTAAGAATTTGCTTCAATGTCTTGATCCATTATCTTTCAAACTAGCAAAGTAAAGTTAGGTTTCATATTTAATATAATAGTTTTTTGAACCATGTAATTTTACAATTTGGTTCATATAGATATGAGCTAATATTTATGTTAAATAAGTTGTCATAATAACAAGAAAATAAATATATTTTAATAATCTATCAACAATCACCTATATAAAATAAGGACATATTTGTGATTGAGATAACTCTATCAACATATCTATAATCACTTCTTCTCATTTCTATTTATGAATGGGTGAAGGTTACAATATTTCTCTTAGTTTTATTTTCCATCTTTGATTTATTGATAGATAAAACTTTTTAAACCACTTCAACAAATTTTTTTAATTCCAAGTCACATATTAGATGCTCACATGTCAGCAACCTACCATTTGCACAATAGGTCAATGAGTGTGTATATGGTCTTTCACGTGTAGAAGCTGCACCCACTTGCGTGTAGCAGTTCGTGTTTGCATAGATGGTCTCATTGTAATGTAGAATTTGTAGAATTTTCTTATTTGGTCAAAATCTACATGTTTCTTTTAGAAATTAAAATATTATATATTTTGTAATAAAATATTATATCCAAACATCTATATAAATGTATAAGAGTGTTATCTAACATATTTTAAAAATTATGTAATAATAATTTTGATAAATACTCAATATACTTAAGCTAACTCTAATAGATCAACTATTCAAGAATCTAAGACAAGCATCCCCCGTCGATGTACTTAACATTTTTCTCATATTTTTTATTTTTCACTTCTAATTTGTACACTTGTTTTATATATATATATGTACACATCACTTATCCAGTCATAATTTTTTTTATATGCATTAGATAATCTTTAGTTTTATAAGATTAGTTGTAATAGTTAAAATTAAATTTGAATCATTCTATATTGATGATGTTAATAGTATTGTTTGGGATAATTATATCAAAAGTTTAGAATTTAACAAATTTACATAATTGAGTAAGACAATCAATAGTATATCTTTTGCTCAATTTCTTTTCCAATTGAATGGGTTACCACATGAGCTTTATTTGATAAAGACCAGCTTTATATAAAAAAGGGGAAATAAGTTTTCAATTCTACATAACTGAATATAAGTGACAAAACAATATATCACAACTTATAACAAGATAACTAATATAAAATATACTTGACTTAAAAAAAATTGATTTATCATTAATAATAAAAAATATTGAGTCCATGGCAATAGTTAACCTATTCTCATAATATTAGCTTGGAATTAAAAAAGATCATGTGAATAATATAAAAATGGTTGTTAGAAGTCTCCAGCATGACCTCCCGTGACGTTTTACATTTCTTTTCCAAAACACATTACCTCACATATAGTACATTTATTTTATGTTGATTGATTTAAATGATTAAAAAAGGTATAAAAACATTTAAATTAGAGAAATAAAAAATTATGAATGACAAATCTTTGATATTTATGAGATTATTTTTTCAGAAAATGTTTTCATCAAACATCGAAAAGATACCATTAATATTTGCAATCAATAAGTCAAATCATGTATTATAATATTGAATTTTGTTGTGGTAAAATGATGCAAGCATATAATAATTCCAATATTATTAATGGATATTCTTAAAATGGATTATAAAAATGGAATTTATTTTTGTATGATTTTGATTAATAAATAAATAATAAAAAAAGTTGTAGACTTTCTTAATTAGTCTATGATTTAAAATTTAAAAGACAACATTCTAAGTTTGTTATTAAATGAATGTAATTGTAGATTTTCTTAACATTTAAGTTTCTATTTAATATTTATTAAATGGTTTAATTATTATCATATCATTGTTAAACTAGTTATCCAGTGTCTATTAAATAGATTAAATGGAAATTTAAAGAGGTTGATTTTGGCAACCTCATATGACCATTAATATACTAACCAATTATATTATTTCACACTTAGAGGACTAGCCATCTGTTAATAATCGAATATTTTGATGATTTTTCCATAAATATACAAATGATTGCTAAGTTTAAACTAACAAATATTTGTTGATAGAATGTTTAATATCTATTAGAGAAGAAGTAAAATGTTTAATGCTTTATTAAAGAACAATCTTTAGCCAATTAATTTTATTTCTCATATTATTTAAGTTACCTAAATTTTCGAAAAGCATAACAAAATGTAAAATTTTAAAAATCCTTTAATATAATGTTATTTTAAAAATATGATAGATCTTTTTTTTTAAAAATGGCGTAATAATTATTTTAATAAATATTTAATATATTTAAGCTACTTTATCTAGTTAATCATTCAAGAATCTAAAATAATCATTCTCATAGTTCTTTTGATTACTTTTCCTATATTTTTCATCTAATTTGTACACTTGTTCTTTCATAATTCTCGAATAATATATATTTATGAACACAATCAATAATTATTTATCTAATCTTAATTATGTGTATATATGTATTAATGTATATATGCATACATTTATATATAGATAGATATAATATTTGTTATTTCTTATAAGATTGATTACAAAAATTAATATTGAATCTGAATAATTGAGGAGTGATTAAAAGATAGCTTTATAGTGGTGAAATAATTGTTTAAGAATAGCTTTATATCAAAATGTTGAAAGGACATGCAAGCCATATTCATCCTAAAAGTTTAACGAGCATAAAAAACAAAGATGCTTAGCTTCATTATCCTTCTAATATGATTAACAAAGTAGTGAACAAAATTTTTGCAGTTACACATAGGGTAATGCTTCAAAATATCATTATCAAGGAGCAAGTTGCTTTTGGGTATAAAATTCTTTTGAATGAGAAAGCAAAACCTATTTGCACCTGTCTACTTTCAAAGAAGGTTTGATGGTAATAAAATTCGATAAGGGTTAGGCTTCTAATAAGAAAAATTAGAAATTTTGTATTGAATATGCTTAATCATTTGTAGTTTGTTATACTATGTTGTGGTTGGATTAAGGCTTGTATCACCAAAGAAAGATTTAGGATTATGTTTAATATTTTCTATCTATCAATGATCGAAGAAACTAAGATAGGTATGTCCTCTCAATCCATACCACTTTGCTATAGTCTCTAAGTATCTCTTATGGCTTATTAGTATCAATTTGATCATGTTGTCTCAATTGAGCATAGGAATTTCCCTTCTTCTTTGATGATTACACACCTGTTGTATGTTGATGGCATCACGAATTATGAACCATGAACTTGTGATATAATGAAGAATACTTATAATATTTTAGAGTAGTAAGGGCATCACTCAAGTGAGGTGATCAATCTAAACAAATTTAAAGCATTATTTCGTGAAGGGATGAAGTACAAATGTAGAAAGTTGATTTCTTGAAATTTTTATATGCTTAATTAAAATATCTAGGAAACATATTATAGCAACAACACTTTAGAGAAAAGAATTGAAATTCATTATTAATCAAGTAGAAAATCATGTGTCAAGGTGGATGATCAAATCATTATTAAGGGTGAGCCACAATGTCTTGATGAACTCAATGTTAACTATTATTCTTACTTATTGCTTAGTCTACACCTTAATTCCAAGCAGCACTATTATAGAATAAAACAAATTGTTGTGTCGTTATTTGTGGAATAGTTCAAATGATAGTAGTATAATAAACTATGCCTATTGAGAAATACAGCTCTTATGGGATGTGTCAGACTTGGAGTTTGTAGTTTTTTTACCTAGTAGTCAAGGCTGATTGCAAAACATGGTAGGTGTGGTGTTACTTGAGAAGATAATTTACTAGTTTAGATCTTTAGATCAAAAATACATTACAATAATAATACTTTTCACTTGCCTTGTAGTGCATCTCATACATGTACGTTACTCCAAATTGGATCCTCCTGCACCACAAACAATATGGCTTCACGAATTGTTGCAAGAAATTTTGTTTCATCTTTTGGCTAATTTGCTCTCCGTCCATCCTGCTAAAACAATCTATTTTAACATGGATGTGGAGCATTTGATATTTGTAGTTGAGCTAGTGAAGAAGTATGGGATCTCAAATCACAAAAAGATTTAGAAGTTATTCACATATGATTTGGTATTTTAGATTCTACATTCTCCTTATGTTAAATCAATCCAAATGAATGTTCTATGCTTCACATTGGTTGATGGTATGGTGCCGGACTCATAGACTATATACAATGACATGTATATGTACATCAAGGGAGGAGGTCATGTGGGTTTGGAAGGAGATGGTGCAACCTTAAGTAAACTTTTTCCTTCGGAGATTAGCATTAAATATTCTTCCTACTTACACCTGGCATCATGCAAGAGGGATTGAGAAATCTAAACTTTGTCCCTAGTGATGTCATACTATTGAAGATGTGAAACATTATTATTGAGAGTGGTATATCATGTAAGAACTCTAGTTTAGTAGCTTCGTAAATGAGTAAATCATGATTGGTGGGATTAAATACTGGGATGTGACTTTTGTTATTTAGTTCCTTAATTGGATGTCTATGAATATGTAAGTGGCGTTGTCTTCTCATGTAGTCAAATGTATTGCTTTACCTTTATTGCACTTCTAGAATAACAAGAATTTGTAGGTGCAAGAAAAAAAGGTGCTCAATTTAGTTGAACATCAAAGGAGAAATCTCTTTATAGTTGCTACTTTCTACAACTCTTTGGTCATGTCCAACGGGAGCTCTGGTGGTCTTGACCAGTTTTTTGTTATCTCTTATTAGACTCCACCAATAGGTTGAATTAAATTTAAACGTGATGCAGTTATGCATGATAACATAAATGTTCGATTTGGTACTGTTAGAAGGATGGCATAGGTAGATCTATTACTATTCTTAGAAAAACTTTGGTTTCATATCCAACAACTACCAAGGCCATTGTTGCCATTCTAAAAGCAATGGAAACTTTGAAAGCCCTACTTCTTAATATCTGAGGAATAGTGATTGAATTAAATTACATTATAATCAATATTATAATTAATCAATTACTTTTGACAACAAAAAATAATTGTTCCTACATTCCCCAAAAACTGTGATGGAAATAATTTTAAAGACTAAGTTTCTCACCATGCATTTTTATATCATTTTATTTGACACTAGCTAATGCCTCTCCCAAATCACTTCAATTTTGTTTTTTTAATTAATATATATACAAACTTTTTTAAAGATAGTATGTTTTAGATTTTAGATATTACTTTACCATGGAACCTAATGACTTTGATTTCACATACAGTGCTAATGGAGTCCAAATAGTGACATCTGCCCATCCCTTGTCAGCATCACTTATGGCTAAGAGTACTGTGGTATCTGATACTCTTCAAGCCCCTAACTCTCATTCTTCATTAACTAAAACAACTTTAGCAAATTCTTTTGCAATGGCTTTTTTCATAAATTCAAGAATTTTAACTTTGACAATGAGATATGTGTGCCTATGATTGTCCCTTTTATTCTTTACTTCAATCTCAAAAGCATTATAAAAGGATCAAAATCCAATGATGTTATACCACGATAACATATCCAAAGCATGGGCTTGCCTTAAGCAATTTAATTTCTCCAAAGTAATGTTGCTGGAGGCATTACCAAGCTAGATAATGCCAAACTACATCTTCGACAAAAAATATTATGGTTGACAGTGTATACTAAAAGGTAGACCGATAAACCTAAACCATGGTATCACTACGGGCTTTTTTAACTACAACTTAAACATAAGCTATTGGAACTAAGATTATTTTGGCTACTTAAGCTAGACTTTCCCTCCAAAGAATCCCCATTAGGTGATTTAGATTATAAATTTTTAAATTACTAGACTTGTGGAGCTTATATTATTATTTATTAACAATACCTCACCATGCAAGATTGGAAAATTTGCTCGCTTACCACCTTTCTTGGATGTGGTAGCCATGTCTCAAGCTACCCTTTATAATCAAAACCTAAATCTCCATCAACCAATACCAACACGGTAGGCCCCTATATTACCATCAAAAGTTGATATGGTGGAAATTTTGATGATGCATGACATACATAGATGTTGTGTGATATGATAACTTATCATTAAAAATTAAGGAGCATGTGCTTTCACAAAAACTACAATTATTTCAATGAGAGTCATTCACTATTTCACAGTTTAAAATTATTTATACTTACACATGCATGGAATAAACTTTTAGATAAGCAAATGACTTCTGAAAAGATCAACCAGGTTGAAAAACAAAGATAAAGCACTAGGTAGCACCTCATGTCCTAGTCAACATATTCATCATGTATGGTGACACTTCACAATGGAATAATGAATGCTTTCATGTTTTGTGCCATTCATGAAATTTTGAAAATTGCTACTCAATAATAGGATTCATCAATGACAACCCTCCTTAGTAGTGAATGAAGATAAAAATGCATGGTTTTAATGACTGTGCCAACACAAGAGTAGGGACAATCACATGTTCAATTATATTAGAAAACAACAAAAGCTCCAAGACATAGGAAGTGTTGCATAAATAAGATAATTGAATGGGAACATACATATCTGATAGAAAAGAAGGAAATCTATGAACTTCCTCCTTAAAAAGCTTTGTTTAGTTGACAAAGCCCTACAAATTATAACTGTTAACACCAAGAGGTAGCCAAGCAAAAAGAAACACCACCACCTAAAAATAACTCTTGTGCAAAACTATTCTAAGGCCAATCAAATCCCACTAGCCCAAAGAGATTAAAAGATTTTAATAAAAGCACAATGGGCCTAACTATGGATGAAGGCCTTGGCTAACATACACATGGGATTGCAACCAAAAAGATCAAGAAAAACCACAGTAATACAAATGATGTATTAATGCCTACACCAATCAACAAACCATTAAAATGGCTAAAAGGTATTGCACCTCCAAAATCAAGGTTGTTAAGCACGACTCATGTAATTATAAAATGTTTTTCCAAGAACCAAGACAAGATGGCAAGCACACTACTTGTTTTAAATTTGGCTAACCATGAAACAACACCATGTTAATCATTTAAAAAGTTGTATTTTCACAACTAATAGGCCACACTTGTAAGGCCCCACCATGTTGCATGCATAGGAATACATGGCATGAGGGTGAGGCTTTCCACAAAGCATCATACTAGGTAGAGGTAACAACACATCCAACCAACCCATGGCCATGTGTAATTTACCCCATAGAAGTTTCACTATGACATTGGAAAATAACACACAAAATAAAGCTCAAAGTAGTAAGAAAAGAGTGACAATTTCATATTGTGCCATGTCAAGTCCCTATTAGAGTGACACCTCATTCTTGCTTCACCAATCTTGAGATGTTGCAATAGTGAGAAAAAACCAAGCAATTCAAGCACAAAATGTTGCATGTGAAGAATTCCAACACACGGGACACTAGGATACTGCCATATATCATACAACAAAATGGCAAGAACTCATTTGAAAAAGGCATTGCTCAAAGCATATGGCACCACCAAACTTTCACAACAAAGTGAGCAAAATTGCACTTCACAAAGCCCCATGCAAAGGAAAAGAGTGAAACTTTGAACATGCCCAATGATAAGTCTTTTATTTGGCATCACCTTATAAAAGAACCAACACATGGTATTGCTAAAAATCCCAAAAAATGTTACACCACTAGTCACATGCACAGCATGTTGCAAAGCACACTTGAGAATTATAAACAATTGCACATAACTAAGGATGAAGCATAACATGCACAAACCCTTATGCATATTGCATCATCCAATTTTTTCTTCATCATAGATGGCACCGTGCCACAAATTAACACTTGCGAATTGCATGTTGTGATAATTCCATCAATGTGGAAGGCAAGTTTTCTAATTGGACATCACCTTGCCAGTGCACCAATAGTCGATAATGGAAACTTCTTAAACGAAGTTGCAATTTATGTGCCAAAGTACACACATGCATTGGATGTAATAATGAGTGCTCAAACTTGCTACTACATGTGCAAATAGTACACTATCAGTGTTAAAGTGCACCTGATGTTTTGCCACACATGGAAATACAACAACATGAAGCTATGGCTGCAACCAAGCTTGCACAAACCCTATTACATAATGAACCATCCAATTGTCACTTTGTACTAGCCACATTTTCTTGCATATTTCCTTTAGTGGATTGTATGTTTTTAAAATTGTATCAATGAAGAAGTAAAGTTGACTCATAAACTATCACCACTTTGCAACTATAAAAATTTTAAAAGCAATTTCAACTTTGTGAGCCTCATTAGTCAAGCACATAAGATGTTGGGAACATATAAATCTCATTTTTTAAGTCATAAAGATCTCTACATTTTTAGATAAATTTATGTTACATAATAAAAGAATAAAAGTAGCAAAAAAAGTTGCATTTAGTTTCTTTTTGAAAATTTTAAATTATTGATCACAAATTACCAAAACATTTAGTGTGCCAGATCATGCCACATTGTGTAGGATTTTTATGTGTTAGAGTAATAACGAATCGGGTCAGACCTAGACCAACAAGTCAACAACCCAATTCTCTAGAAGTTCATCACTCATCAATGCAAATATGTTGCAGATGAGCTAGGAAGCTCACTATGAAATTTTTCTTCTGTCTTCATGTTATTTTGATGACTGATGGAGAGGATATATTTCATTGTGCATACACGGCCTCCTTCTCCTGAACTGTCTCAAACGATCCCCTAAAGGACTCTGATAATTCCATCTTCCTTGTTAATCATTTAGTCATGTTTGACTTTAATATGTTCCCACCACAACCACCACTTCTCCAAATATATTGTTGCTCCAATGATTGTTGAGACCTAAAACTCTTTGTTTAACCTCAGAAAGGGTCTTTGGCGAAGACTACAAGACGACAAAAATTTTCAATGCCCTAGCGAAAGATATTGTTGCCTCTGTTGTTTGTGGATTTAATGGTATGTCAACATTGGTTTTCCTTGTGCATGATTTCAGTATAATTTATTCAGGAACGCTTAAGGAAGTCTATATGTTGATATCGCAGATATCTAGATGCCTGATTGTAGCATGCAAGACATTTTTTGTACCCTATGTTTTTGTTTAAAGTTGAGTACAAGAAACATGGGCACCAACACCTACATAAGAATTTTGAAACACTATATCAATTGTTTTGTTGAAAATTGGTCCACCTTTTTTGAAAGCCTAATGCTTTTTTTCCTTTTTTTCAAAGATTCATAATTTTTACCATAAATGTAGATAGATGTAAATGGTGGTGGGCCACAATTCATGGATGTGAAAGGACAATGTTAGTCTTATTTTTTCATTTTCCACAAAAAACTTTTTTTCCTGTTTTTTTGTTTAATATTAATGAATGTATCACATTGTTAGGGCATTGAAGGCATTCGAAGCATAGTTAGAAAAGGGAAACAACCAACAGCTAGGGCATGCTATGTCCTAGGTGTATGTAAGACTTTATAAATGAGTGCCTTATTCTAGGTTTGGAAGGTACTACATTTTGATAACCTAGGCATAATGAAGGGAGATTTAATCTCAATCTACATGATTTATGTTTAGGATCAAGGTTAAATGATTTGATTTGGTACTAGAGTAAGAATCATTATTTTTATAAATAAAATGAATTGATAATAGAAACTTAATTAATTTCATTTATTCAAAAGGAAAGTATACATGTTATTAATATAATATTATTTCAAATAATAATATATCAGTAATTGTCTAAATCTCAATGATAAGAAGACAATCAATAAAACTAAACTCTTAAATATTCATCACAAAAGATGTTCAGTGTTTGAGCCATGTGACGATTGCTACTAATTAGTGTGATCGATTTAAAAGTTAATATATGAAATTCGTAATAACAATTTGTACATGAATATGGTCTCGTAGCTCAAAATATGTGAAATGAAACGTAAAACTAGTATATAAAGTTTGTCATGCATGATGTCCATAAATGAAAAAATAAAAATGCATCAATGTTCGAATGTTACTTCCAATTACTTAAATGTTTTAGACATGTCAATTGAACTAATGCCAAAAACATAAATACCCACATAAGTTATGTATATCAATAGTATGAGCAACCAAATTTAACCTAATAAAATCGCTCGTTTGAATTTCAACGATACTTATGATACGAAAAATAGAGTTAGTATGAATCAATATTCTAATATATATTTATACATACTACATATACATATATATAGTAATTGACTAAAATGTAAAGATTAGGAAACTATGGAAATCTAATTTCATGTGTTGCACATGAATTTTTAACTATAATATGTTGTTTCTTATGGTATGATATGTTTCCCCAAGACATATGTTGTAGAAAGTGTATAAGGACGAGATAGAGAATTATAAGAAATATGTCAAGGGTATAAAGACAAAACAAAGAATTACGTATAATACATGAATTTTTATACACGATACATGTTGTTTACAAGGGCCAACTAGAGAATTGCATACAATACGTGAATTATTACGTATGGTAGGATTATTCGACATACAATACAAGAAGAATAAGAATTGCACATAGTAGTAAGTAATACCTTATATGGACATACTATTTGTCGAGGTGATGTACAGCGCTTCAACTTGATGTAAGTCTCCTAAAATAATTAAAAGTTTGTAAAATTTTGAGATAATTAAGTTATTTTGGAGAAACAAAGTTTTAAAAGAATTATTAAGAGAAGATATTTATGATTTAAGTTTTATCTTTATTGGTAAAGTTTTTTGAGAATTAAATACATGATGTATTTAATTTTAAGTTTTGTGATTTTTTTTATATACATGAATTGAAATTTTGTTGAATTTATTTTACAATATGACTTGAAATTTTAGCGAGTGCAACATGGAGTTTGGAAATCAAAAGATGTGTGAGGAGGAAGAGAACCATTCTAATAACAAAATGGCCATAATAGCTCAAGGTAAACGAGATTAATTGAAGGAAGAGTATATCAGGGATATTGTTTAGGAGGCTTGTTATGTAAGCTTAAAAAGGGAAGAATGTGAGAATGAATCAAAGCAAATAGTCCTATGGAGCAATTCTTAAGCTTACATTCACCACACCTTGTAGGCATTATAGATCCTTTCCAAGTAGCTGACTGCTTAGGTAAGAATTAAATATTGTTTAATAGTATGGCGTGTGTGGACCACAAGATCTTTTTGCAGTATTAGTATTAAATTGTGTTGATAGGCATTGGTGAAAAGGAAATGTAGAATCTAATTTGCAGGAAGACATTTTAAAATATCTCAAAGAGAATTTTATCAAGCTTTTTGGCATTTTATATCATAGAGTTGGCTGTAGAAAATATGACAGATGAGACTGGTTATGTATGCATTGGAATTGTTGCCTATAAAGAATGAGATACAAATTATTTTGGAAGGGTCTATGACAGAATTAATTATTTATTTTATTTTTCTTAATTAACTCTTGTATGAACATGTTAGTAATATTTTATGGCTTTTAACTTGCCACAATATTTTTAACATGCATGGAATGACATATGTCACTACTTTGTTTTATATTAGGAAAAAAATAGAAAAGGATATTTTATTTAAGTATATAAGATATTATTTTTAAGGGTATCCATAAGAGATTATAAAAGTTAAACAATGATTTGTCTTAAGAATAAGATTCTTATAATGAAAGGAGAAGTCATTTTGTTACCAAATGGTTTTATCACACTTTGAAATATCGTTCAGTGGTGGAATCTAATAATTGAACCTATGATGTGTTGTATCTCACTCTTGGGTATCATTTAGAGGTGAAACCTAATTTTAAAAGAATATCTAGCTTTTATTTTGATGATTATGCTATAACTGTTAATAGAAAGGAATGGGAAAAGGGTTGAATAAAACAAAATATTTAATTAAAAAGGGGCTTGTGATCTAATGGAAGTTTAAAATAAGACTCAAAATAATTACAAAACAAATTTAAAAATATTTAATGCAAAGTGTGGAAACATTTTATTTATATATTTGTCTCATATTAGATAACTTACAATTGATATAACATATTTTATTATCGGGATGAAACATACGACATGACCCAATCATATAGTGCCTTGAATTTTTCTTAGATATTTTTTGTCTGTTGAGCTCAAGTTTTTTGCTAAGTTTGCTTTGGCTAGAAACTTTTACAAAATGAAGACATATCATAAGTCGATTGTGGGCTCATTTTTTTTCCTTTGATAATCATACAACAATTGCATGTATACTTAAACAACATGTTGAAGAAAAGAGGTTATAATGAAACATGACTTACTGATTATCTTAAGAGTTAATAAACATAAATAGATTATTAAAATTTATTTAGCATATATGATTTAACTAATGAGAGTCCTTAACAATATGAGTTTATAATAATGAGAGGCATACTTATCACAATAATATAAGGGAGTAATGAGGGTGATATTAGCCTTATTGTTTCTAACTTTTTCTTATATGGTTGTGTTGAAATTTTGTTGATATTTGATGCATGAGATGTTGTGAAAATTATATGTATTAATTTGATATTTGATAAAATTAATATTTTTCTTTTTGTTGTAAGAACTTTTTAAATTATGTGAATCATGTCTTTGTGAAAGAGATTTAAATTGTTATTTTTTTGAGCAAGCATCTTGTTTTAAAAAATGATAAAAATGTTTTCAAAATACAAAGTTTTTTCTAAATAAAGATTTTCTAATTTTCAAAAAAATATGGATTAAATTTTTTGATAGTCATAAGGGAGAACTTAAGTATGGTTGTACTTGTTTGATGCTCAAGATTGCGTGAGTGTGCAAGCAAAGGTGCTATACAAAAACATGGAAAAACAATTTTTGAATTCATCAACCAATTGGAAATGAGTATCTTTTCATATAAGATAAGAGTAGCTTTCTTAAGTCAAGCAACATTAAGTGTCATGCCTTGTATAGGTCGAGTGGTCAATTTAGCATAAACAATGCATAAAATTAATGCAATATCTTTCCTTATAATGGAAAGTTCCATTCTTTCCCTAATTGCGACAACCCACTTTTCCACAATATGTCATCACAATTAGTAAAAATGTTGTCTTTTTTTATTATGCAAACCTCAAAATAACATCTTGAACACCAAAAATTGGTAACTACTTAGGCTAAGTTGATTAAGATTGTCGTGCAACATTATGCTAGCATCGTCAATTCTAGTGGGTTTCAGGTAAAACATCTTGTTTAGAAGATCTTGTTTGTTGACACAAAATAATGTAGCAAGTTTACCAATTGAAAGTGTAAATTGTCCTTGGAGATGAGATATTCATGATCATAAATATTGATTTTTCATGAGAATTAATTAGCATCTAAGTCGAGTCTAATTTTATTGAATGGTTTCTGACTGAGATTTTATCCCAAACTTTATTTGCTACAACTTTTATTGAAGTTAAGATCTTCTAATCAGCTAATCTATTTACTCTAACTTGTTTAAGTTGCGAAGTTGTGAGAAAATGTTGTGAAAGTACCTTAACAAGTATAGGTGCCTTAGGCTTCTTGTAAAAGGTTGAGAAAAGGCCAAGTTTGAGGGAGTTCATATTACAATGGTTTGTATAAATGCAAACTACTTAGTTTTTAAGAGTGTAACCATTATGTTCACTTGTATTGTCATCAATTGCAACAATTTTGATCATGCATATGTAGATGTTGAAATGCTTTCTTAATAACCAGCACAATGGCATTTTGATATTTTATAGTGCAAAAGTTGACAATTATCAAGCAATGAGTTGTGCATTCATTGCATAAAATACTCCAAGGGACCATTCTACTTGAATCAAATTATTGTTTGTTGCTAGTTGGAACAACATAATCTTTTCTTGTCCCAAAGGAGTCATATAAATGTTTTATCTCCTTGGGCATATTAGTGTTGGGTGATGAGTTAGTTTTAAACTTGGAAACAATAAGGGATGTTGTGGTATTAGAAGTTTGACTTGAAAGTCCATTGAGTTTTTGTAGTTGTACTATGCAATCCAACTTATATATAGTCAACCAAGGTGTTGCTATATGTGATATGGCACTATTATGCATCTTTGGCTTTAAATAATTAAAGGAACAATTATGTAAAATTCATTATACTGGAATGCACAAATCTGGTTTAAGCACCCAATGATTTGCAAAGTTTTTGAAGCCAAGTAAAACCTGAGCTACTGAAGTACAACATTCATGTTAAAAACATATTCAAAATACATGAATAAGTCCATTAGTTATTTTTTTTACCAAATATGTTAATTATTAGGCCTAAATAATTAATTTAACAAATTTTTTTAAATTCTTTTCTTGTAAATATGAAACTTGGAGTATAATGCCATAACTTTCTTTAGTTTCCTCACTAAAAGTTTAGCATTAATTAATCAATCATCTAAAAAAGGAAAATTAGAAACCATAAGATAATATAGGAGATGATTCATAAGATGAGGTGAAGACGAAAAGGAAGAATGGCAAGGTGAGGGATAAGGAAGTGAACTCATAGTAGTCGACAATGGTGGAATCGATGGCAATGAGGGAACATTGCGACCTCTTATGGTAGTGGCTAGTGGAGCTCCTTTGCTGCAAGGAGGAGGCTATGGTTTCAAGAAATGTTTAAACAAATAAAGAAAGTGGAAAGAGTTGTAGATGAAGGCAATTATGATCTATAGAAGAGTGGGTATTTGGATGGAAGGCAAATTAGTGGAGATTTATTCACCAAAATTCTTCTTCATTAAGAAGGTGGTCTTAATTGGATGGAAAAGGCACATTTTAGTATCTAGCCTATTGGTTTAGGTTGATTTCAATTTTTTGTATTATAAAAAAGCCGTACTTGATGTCTCAAGTGCCAAATGGGCATGCCTTTGATCTATATAATATAATTGGTAAGTTGAGGTTGAATATGGAGTTAACATGTTAGGATTGTGTTGAGGAAGTTAAAATATTTTATAATTATGAACGCATCCTACAAAATCAGCCAAAGTGTGAAGAAAAGGCATGATGACTTGTTTCAGGGTAGAGCTTGGTTCGAGAGATTATTGAATGTAATTGATGAAGCTTATCTATGACCTTGAGATCTTTCTAAGCTTGTCGATTGGTTATCGAGTAGAGTTAGAGTCAATTGATACTTTAGTTGAAGGTGTTGATTATGAATGCTAATCATTAGTGGGAAGTTGTTGATAAACTATCACAGGATGTCCTTGAGGATTGACTTGTGTATCAAGATAGGAAGTAGGTATATAGCTCAACATATATTAAGTTGAGGTCTAGCTGCACAGTACTTCCCTTGATCAATTTTGTTGTCATAATTTTTGTTGAAAAGCTAATGATGGTAGCTTGTTCACGTCGATTTTAATATCATCAACATCTATCGGTACTTTTTGATTGACAATCTTGATCCATTTTAGTTGACATAGATATTTGGTTTTCCATTTTTTTGGTAGGTCGATATATGTACCTTTCTCTCTTTTTAATCTTCAAATTCTTATACAGGTTTTTAATGTTGGTTTCTTTGTATCATTACTTTGTGGCTCTTTATCTTGCTAGTAGATATCTCTTTTTGTTCTCCATACTTATACACTTGAGGCATGTTTTATAAGAATTTCTTTTAACATCAATTTCTACTTCTTGTTTCCATCGACAAGATGATTCATAATTTTGGGCACACTTCTTAAACCTTCTATGCACTAACTCAGTTGTATTACCAATATAATTGACAATGTTATCTCACATATGATTTGTATTTTGCTATATCTCCTAGAACATAAATCTAAGACTTTTATTCTTGAATAGATTTATTTCCTTACCATTAAGTTAATAGTCTCTATTCTTGGGTAATTCATTGGTTTTATCTCTTGTACTGTTTGAAGTGGACATCTTAGATCATTAATTGATGTTGGATGGTCAAACGCTTCATGGTATCACCTTAAAATCTTTACAATTTAAAAGTTCTTTTCTCCTCTTTAAGAAACAATCAATGAGCTTAATAGACTTTTCTTTTCAAGTAATAATGCTCCTTTTGTTTCTTAAAAAAATACAAGCAATAATAAAATCATATGATAAAGTGAACTGCAAAATAATTTAATTATCTTTATTAAATTTCGCAATCCATAACAACCAAGATATTCTTTAAATTCTTTTTCTTTTTTTCCTATATGTTATTTAAGTTTCTTAAAATTAAAAATGTTTTCATGGATGCTTAGCGTTAACTTTTCCAAATCAATATAAACTATTCCTTAACATATTTAGCCCTTTTTTAGGAGTGGTCATTGCCAACATTTATAGCTTGCTTTGTTATAATGATCTTTGAAGCTATGATCCTTTCACTAATCCTTATAATATCTATTACACATTTTAAATTTTTATTCAAAATTATGACAATTCTTTTTCGATTATGTTCCATACCTAATTGTCAAAGCTTAAATCGTAAAGCATTTAATTCTTTTGCCTTGTCTCATATCTACATAGCTTTTTGAAGACACAACATTTGTCTTTCATTAAATAATTATATTAAAAATTCCATCAGCTTTCTAACTAAAGCACATATAGTTTAATATCCTATAATAATTCTTGTGTCTTTTACTGACTTTTTTATTTAGTCATCCAAGATAATGGCTGGCTTATTTAAGACAACAACCGTATGTGTAGAGCTCATACTCACTTGTCACTTTATTCATACTGTACAACGCATTCCTTCCAAGGCACGCATTAACATTAATTCAATTTTTTTGGGCTTGGTTTTTAATTGCATAACATAGTCCTTCACTTTGTTGAAATGGAATCTAGACTTGCAAGAAACCCATTGAACTAGTAGACATTTTTAGTCGGTGCAATTTTATGGTTTGATTGCCTGATCTGTTCAATTGATAGGTTGAGAAGTGTGGTAGAGTAGTTCTTAGGCTAGCATGTATTTTATCCATGACATTAAGGTTCAATGATATTCGATGATCTACTTAACTTTATTTACATGCCAATCCATGTCCAAAAATGTGATTAGTCAATCTAAAAGCATTATTAAAGAAGATAGCAAACAATTAGATTTATATGGCATTATTTCAACAAGGAAAGCAAACATGGGCCATCCATAAAATGAACTAAGAATGCCACACTAAAAAACATATCATGTAGTGAAGTGATAACATGAGATCTCAAGAAATGCAAGAAAACATTAGTGAATGATAACTGTGACAAAAAATTTTCATAAAAGGTAGTCCATACTTTAGAGCATTAATTTACCACATGTAAGAAGTTTGAAAAATAATGGAGATGATCTTTTCTATAAAAATATTGATCAAAGAAAAAAAGTAGCAAAAAAAGAATAATAGCTATCTAGCTTTATTTTTTATGTCATTTAGAAAGTGAGGAGAGAGTTCCTTGTTCAAGTGCCTTACATGGAGATACAACGAGGATATTAATGACTTTTTGGCTCCTAGGCATTGAAAGTTGCAAATTAAAGAATCACTTAAGGTATATTTCTAGTTTGTTCAATATGGTTCTATGTCACATCACTATGAACTTTATTTATTTCTATTTGAATTGTATGTTCTACCTTATTTATGAAGAGAGGATATATGTTGCTTGTTTGAAAGAAGAGATTGTTACCCCCCCGGGCATGTTCTTCAACTCATGGAATTTGGTGAATGTAAGGCCAAAACATCATTTCATCATTTCAGTTTTATCATAGTAGCTTTGCAACTTAAGGGCACAATTTCTTTTGTTTTATAATTCATTGACACATTGGGGAGACAAACATGAACATTTACAGCAGTCGCTCCCATATAATGTTTTGCATGGCAAGTATATTTGTTTGTTATTGTGCTTTCTATTGAACTTTTTTAAGTATCTCAACTAATTAAATTTAACTCCAAATTATTGAAAGTAGGGAGAGAAGCAGAGAAGGTGGTTCAATTAATTATTTTGATGCTATTCTTGTATATGTTCTGGTATGTTATTTTTGTTGCAAAATAATCATGCTTTTGTTTTGTTTGTTTGTCATCTCTTATGCTGCTTTTTAGAATAATTCATGATGGTCTGTATAACATTTTCTTTTTCTTTTTGTTAGAATTTGGTGGATCTTTTTGGATCAGAACATGCTGGTAAAACTGATGTAGAATGTGTGCTTGAGAGAAGGCTCATATATAAATAAGTGCTTGATGACCTTGATACCGTAATTGAAAAACTAACTGATGGTGTCACGTTTGTTCCTCATGGATGATTGTGATCTACTAGTCATGTACCATATCAAGACAGCAAGTTAACTCGCATTTTACAGCCTTCTCTTTGTGGAAAAGCAAATATTGATATTATTTGTAACATCACCCTTTCATAGGTTCCTTATTCAATTTATTATATTTAAATTTGTTGAGGAATTTACTACATGAATTCCCATACAACTCATTCAGTTGACTTGACAATAGTTAAAATATTAGGTTGTGGGTTATTATGGTCATCAAAGATGCCTAACATAGTAGATGTAAATTAAAATTAATTAGGACCTTATAAGCTTTGGCTGAAAGTATTGTCATGGTTTAGCCAGTAACTTGTGTAGCCTAAAATCATTTTATTCTATCCATATCTAGTTCTATGTGTTCAAGGGACAAAAATCAATTGCACATATATAATGAACTCATGTTGAATTTAATGAAGTACTTGATTTGTGTGAGAGATATTTTCATCTTGAGCCCACTTTAGCTGACCTTTTTTTTAGAATAGCAACAGTGAAAGTGAAAGTGTGAAAATCAGAAGAAGTAAAGGAGCAACGTGAAGGTAGAGAAGGATTTTTTTTCATAAAAAGATTGGACACTCAAAGAATCAATTCAAGTTTTTTTAAATTCATGAACTTCTGATTCATAGAATTCCTTAAATTTTTCAAATTTTTACTTTTCAAAAGTTTTGATTTATTTCATACATCCTCATCATTCCTTTTCATCGAGGTTTAGGTATAATATTTAATTATAAAACAAAAAAGGTGTGATTTTGATCAAAAATTTGAATTTCTACATCTATTCTAGTCTATGTACTCGTGTGCGCCCCACACCTTTCATCTATACACCTATGATAGTGGGCTGCCTAAGAGAGTGGTTACTATTCTTGCTCACAAAACATGTATGCAATTGGTCACTACACGTGTGTCCGCCCCATGCAAGTGCACTTGCCTGGTGTGTCGGGCCCTTTTGCATGTGCTCATGCACCTTCACAAGCAGTGTTTTGCCCGTGCACTACAATGTGTGCTTCGATAGCTTGTAGCATGTCCCTAGGAATGTCCTAGAAATTGGTCTTGTTGGTTTGCGTTGTTTCGTTGATTTTCATCATTTTATCTCTCCCTTGATCTTTTTTCTACAATTTTGGATTCAATGAGTTTGAAAGCGATCTCTTGATTAGTACCTTGAATATTTAGAAATTAGTTGGAGCTTCCAAATTCTTTTGATTGCCTTCTTTTCGATTTTGTTCCTGCTTCGTAGTTGTTGGAAATTGACAGTAAATTACTCTGAAGCTATAACTTTATTTGTTCAATGATAAGCACTTTATGAAGTGCCACTTCTTTAGTTGCATATTTCCTAAATTTTTGACAAATAATTTATACTACTTTTCATAATAACAAAAACATTATGGAGGTACTAGTTATGAACTTCATAATGATCTTTCTCCATTTTAAAAATTATTTCTAAGATAATTGTTGTTTCTGAAATATTGATACAAGTAAAAATGAGTTTTCTCTATCGCAATGGCTTGGAGTACATACCTCCCCCTTGCATAAGATTGTTAGTGTTCGTACCTCATCTTTCTTAAATCATTCTTTTTCTTATATGGTCCTACTTTGCAATCTATGTCCATTTGTTGATGTTATAATTGCGCACCATTAAATCCTTTTGTGTTGCACCATTGTTTTGTGCCTTTTGGTTCTTTCAATCTATGCTTCCTTTTTTTCTTCTCATTTTCTATATCTTTTTATGTCTCCATCATCTTAACAATGCCTCTTTGGTGGGCAAGCTCCCTTATTTATTCATCACTAGCTATCATTGTTCGATGTAGTTGATGCTTGCTCTGGTCAACCATCCTTTGATTTGTTAGGTACTGTACCATGCATCATTTCTTTGGCTCTCAAAACCTTATCTTATAGTCTTGTTATTCCTTTGTCCTCTATGCAATGCTCTTTCCCCCTATCTAACTTACTACTGTGAACTTCATCACAGGATGAAGGCTACAACTCACCTTTCTAAATCAACGAATTAGGCATAGTTGTGCCCACTCTCTCCTCCCACAAGCATGGCACTAGAATCCACTTCTATTGCCCTTCATGTTGCAATCAGTTCAACTACCTCCCCTCTTGAACATACCACACTCATGTTTGTCGTACCCCTCCTAACCTCTTCCTTAACAAATTATTACATGAAACTTTATTCCAAAGCCATCTACAATTTTCAAAAAGTCTTAATTCATTTTTCAAGCAAACCTTGTGTAGCAACTTTACTTTAACAATGCAAGAATGATGGTGTTGACACCTTCATAGAGTTGGAATTGGAATATGAGGCAAATGGTTTAGTTCCCTTGTTAGGTATTGTATTAAAATACTAGTTCTTAGCATACATGCATCTTGCTTAGGCCATGGCATGGAAAGCTAGCACATGACACCATTGATATGTGGGGAATGGACTCTCCTAACTTCGTTAAGTTGGTGGTGATTGTACTCGACATGCCTCCATGCCATTGGCCACCATGCAAAATCTTGTTGTAGATATAATTGATTATATTGAGGGATAATCGAACCCTGAGTTTGTCATATGGTGATAGGAATTAGTTATATGATTTATCCTTTGAAGTTTATTGTGACTCAAACTAACCCAGTTAAGCCCCTTGTCCCTTAAAAAGAGTTGGTTCCACTTCCCTTTGTTTGCTCTGGAATTGTCGATTCTCCTCTCTAGCATAATGAATAAACCCTTAAATGCTTTGTTTGAATGTTAGATGTTGGCATGATAGCCCCAAGATTTGTGAATATAAATGTCAACTTAACTCCTTTAGGAATACGATTATGGCTTTACTTGCGATCAAACTTGATGATGTTGAATTGTACAGAATTTTTCATAATTTAAGGCTATTTCATAATAAAGGTATTATCATAATTGTAATTATTACTTAGGTGGTTGGATTTTGGGCCCCATCCTAATGGTTTTTTTATTAATTATGCTTAGAATGACCTCAACTTTAAGATAGCCTCTTGGTATGAATTTAGAGGCTTTACCCTCTTTAGTTAGTGCTAATGGGAAGTAAGCAAATGAAAAATATAATAATTCTTCTTATAAATATTATGGTGGATGATGTTCCTTGCTGGGGCCCCACCTTATTTTGTTCAACAATTGTTTAAGGAATCCAATCCATCCTAAGCTTTCTTGGGCTCTATCCAATAAAAATTGATGGTCTTCTCAAATTCCTTTGTGTGGTTCTCCTTGAACCTCTTCCCTGATTACTTGCATCATTTCTTACATGTCTAAATCCAAGGGGAATCTTCTTAAAGTTCAAGATTTTTGGAACTAACTATTCAAATTTAAACATATTATGGAGTACCAAGGGATTTTTCGTTGTGAGATGGCCCTCAAAATTGCTTATCCGAGCTGAAGTGGATCAAATTATTTTGCAAGTTCTGAAAGGGGTCTAAATCCCTTGAAGAAAAGATTGATTTTTTCTTTTCCACAAGAGCATCTTCTCCTTGCATGAATGGTTGCTCTATAAGGACAGACAATGTCAAATTGATATCATTAGGTTTAAGAAGTTTGTCTCTTGTGGATTGCCAAACATTTAAAGTTTTGTTGGTTGAATGTTGAAGAAAACAAGTTGAACTTAATTTATGGTGATTAAAATGTTGGAAGAAATCTAATTCTCTTGGAATGACTATATTTATTTGTCTTCATGATTGAATACAATCGATTGCTATTGACTTCCTCATAGAGTAGTTTGTGCTCTAATTTACACTTCATGCTCAATTGGGTTGATGATCTCGTATCAATAGACTTTGAAACATTGATCTTGTGGGATTCTTGAAACTATCAATCCTTTTTTAATTTGAAGCAATTTCATCAGTTTGCTTCATTGTTTAGTTCTTGGATTGTTTGGATATCATTTGGAGGAATTTTATAATGGTTGTCACTTAGGCTGTTGTTACAAAAAGGTTTGCACCAACATTTGTGCTATAGATATCATGCTTATTGCAAAAGCAATTATTGCCCTATCAATGTTAGAGGATAGACCATCTCTATTTAGTATTTTGCTTATAAGATCATTACCAATATTTTTTCTAATAGATTCCTCCTCATCATTCCCAACATTATCCAGTAAGTGTAAGTAGCTTTTATCAAAGGTAATACCTTCATGATAACATGAAATTTTTTATAAAACTTGCATAGAAAGTTACTGCCAAATAACCTAAAATGGTCTTTTTATATATATTGATATATCCATTGCTTTTGGGTCAATTAACTAGAATAACTTTTTTCACTACAGAGTAGAAATTATAAGTTTTTCTCCAAGCTTCTTGCTTCGATGAAGATTTGCATCTCTAATCTATGTTTCTTTTTTTGGGTTATTTGGTAAGTCTAAAGGGCTTTGTCATTGTTGTCATATTTCTCTCTTTGTCTATTATATCATTGTGTATGCCTTCTCATGTGCCATTCATGAACTCTTAATGAAACATTTGGGGAGAATAGATTTAGCCTTCTTAAATGTAGAACCATTTGCATGACTTATCTTATCTTTGTCTTTATTGATGAACACATTTTCATTGGGAAAAAGGATTTGTGAATCCTATTGTAAGGAAAAATATCTCATATTGTACTACACAACCAATGCATAATATATTTGTTGGACAACATATCTTACAATCGATTTCTATTAAGTAATCAGGTAATTGATTGTATATGTCTGGTTTAATCCTCGTATTTGTATGATGATAAAAAATCTCTGACAACTAGTTATATTGGTCCAATACACCTTTTGTAGTTATACCATCCATAGCATATGTGCACAACACCATAATGTTGATTGTAATATCAAATAATAGCATCATAACGGTATAAAGCATGATAAACATAGCATTGCATTGGTGTATCGACTCTATATATATGTTGTTCTAATACAATCCATACATATATATTTAAAGATCGTTGGATGAGCAATTGGACAAGATGATCTCTTGATTAAATAGTACATAACTTATTGTATTCTTTGATTTTCATTTTGCATTAGTATGATCGTTAACATCCTCTCATGTGTCATATTTGTATGATCATCTTGTTGTACTAATATGATTACCTTAAATTATCAAATTGACTTGAGCTCGCAAAATTTTCATACTTAAGGGATTTTTTGGTATACCATCATACCATATGTTTATTTGATTAGATAAATAAAATTTTTATCATTTTCCATATTCACACTTAGGCCAAAAAGCTTCCCACGCTAGCTGCTAGTACCGTACTAGTACGATCTAAATGTTTGTCTCATACAATCATTACCTTAATAAATTGTAATGATCTCCAGTAGTTTCAACTTCTTAGGGAACTCATATGCATCCCTTTCTTGACATTCAAATTAATTAATAAATGTTTTAAGAAAAGAGTGTGGGCTAGATCTTTTTCTTTCTATGTTATATCTACAAAACAAAATTGAAAATCCCTTTCTTTCCTATAGTCTTCCTTTTTCTTTCTACAATCTTTTTTTTTCAAATTACAATATTATTTTCTTTCCTTCTTCCTCTTCAACTCTTCTCTCTCTTTTCATGCTTTTGCTCTCTTTCTTCTCTCCCAATGTTTTCCAAACATATGCACTAAGCCTTTGTCATGGGAGAAGTTAAGAGGACAAAAATGATTTCTTTTTATTAATATTTTTTTTGCAAATTCCCAAAAAAATAAATTCACCTCTTAAAACTACAAACTGCATATCAGTAGATTCCTCATAATGATACCTTTGAAACTATATACTAGAATATAAATTAGGACACAGGTTTTTTGGCACTTTTTTTAGATTCTCACAATTAAATATATGTTTGAATTCTTGATTTCCATTTTTTACATTTGATATATTTTCGAGAGGATGTAGGAGTTTTATTAGACAAGCTGTCGCTAGGAAAACACTTGAAAGAGATTCAAACTAGGGCACAAGTGTTTGGAATTAATTTGAAAATCTCAATGCCATTTAAAGACTCACATTTGGAGCTCCACAACAGTTTGCATTGTATGTAGTTAATTGTGAACCTAAGCCTTTTCCAATAACAATCGAATAAAAATGTTTGGGTGATCTAGAAACCAAATTGAGAATAGTGCATTAAACTTAATTTTCTTGAATTCCAATTGTGCTGTTTATATGCTTGGGCGACCATGGGAGAATGTCCCAATTAATGTGAATTTAAAATGAGCAACTTTCTTCTTTATCACATCTCCTTCAAACACCACTTCATGTTCCTCTTTATATGAAGATGCTAATTTAATTTTGATCAAAGAAGTGGTCTGTGCCTCCTTTAGCACCTCGGTTGAAGAGCAATTTGGAAAAGGCAACCATCCTTGACTCATCATGGGAGCACCTTGTCAAGGATTAGAGCATATTACGAAAACATCTACAGTAAAAGTGAGGGGAAATACTTGTCATAATACATGCTTTTGCAATCAAGAAAACTACTCAATGCTCTTATGTCATCGAAGTTGCATCGTCAAAGTCACAAAGTTGTTCTGTCAAAGTCACCAAGGGATTCGTTTAATTTAGTCTTATATGTGAACAAATTTGTGTTTTCAAAGTAGTAAAAAAGCATATGGTTCATCAAAATATAGCCTTTTCATTTTTTCCTTAAATTAACTTTTTCTTAATGAAAATACTTGCACAATTATATGGACAATAAAGGTTTTTATGACTATTTGTAAAGGTCTGTTCAGGAATAGAAAAAGTGTTTACACAAACTAAGTAGAGAGACATTGTCGCTATTTTTGTTTAAAGTATTTAATAAAACAACAACAAACTTTGCTATGATGGATTTTGTCGCTTGTATAATATTTGTAAATATTAAATTACTTCTATTTCTTAAGAGAAATGTTGACCTAAAACCGTTTTCTTTTAGGTTTTACATGAAGGCAGCAATGCTTCCTGCTATGAACAAAATAATCGCTTAGTAACCTATATAGTTCGACATATATCACTATAAGGTTTTTCATATTTTACCTTGCATTCTTAATCCCTTGCATAGTTACTGTGGTATTCTTTAGAATGACTTGTTGCAACAATGCTATTCTTTCAAATCTGACCAGCTGCATAGGGACTTGTAGTGTAGTGGTGGCGCTTATTGTGTTTAGCCATAATTAAGTGAAAAGAACAACATAAATAATTTTGCGGCAATGAGATATCATTTTTCTATTGGCTTGTCCACATGTTAATTTAATGTCATTTCCAAGAGTTATTTTAGTTTTTTAGATGAAATATTTGTCAAATATTAACTAATTAATGTAGGTTATTTATGATATTTTTGTTTATGGTAGATCCATGTAGATGAGGCAAAAAGTAGTCTCTTGTTTGCAAACAGGGCTCTTCAAGTAAAGAATTGTGCCAGTCTGAATGAGGTGTACTTCATCTACAAGTTATTCATCTTGTAAAACAATTTTCAATTAAATAGATTATAATTGTTTTGTTTATTTCTTTTTATTTTCATTAATTGATTGCATTTAGTTATTTGCATATCATTTTAGCATTTTAAATTGTTGTTTCTTTGAACAAAAAGACTGTGACCGATGTTGTGCCCTCGAGGTGGCAAAAAAGGAAACTATAGGAGCTTTTGGCAAAGTTTCTCGTGCTTCTTTTTTACTCTGAAGACTTCTATCCTCTTTTTTTACATAGCCACCAAAAGAGTAATCTTTTTATCCATATAAGTTGTAGAGATGTCACTCTGAACATCTTGAAGAAGAAATTCTTAATCTGTGCAATAATTTATTACAGATTTGGTGTATGGCTCCACATTTAGTTTTCAATTTTATATTTAATTTACTGAGACACTGTTCTTCATGATTGCACTCTTTTTTTATGTTATAGAGTGATCTTGAGAACAAGCGAATAGATTTGGAGTTGGAGGAGGAAAAGAAAAAAAAAGCTTCTCGAGAGATGAGGTTATTGGAGCAAGAAAAGAAGATTAAGAATCTTAGCTCATTGATATTATGTTTTGAAAGGGATGAAGAAGTTATTCATTTAGGGTTTGTGTTTTTTTTCCTTTGGTTGATTAGCAATCTAATTCCTTTTTTCACTACTTATGTGATGGTTTGATAGGCTTTTTGTTGCTAGTTGCTAACTTCCTTTTATTTGTAAACTTGCTTATGGTTAGCCTGCAAAAACCATTAGGGTTAGAGCATCAAAATTTCCCTAATTGTTATGTTTTCTTCAGGTGTCTTATTAAGGCAAAAGGAAGTCATAGTATATTATATGTTTCTAAATAGATATAATGGTTTTTATTAGTTTATTTGTATGGCTTATTGATTATCTTTCTAAATATTCCTAGAATTTATGTTTTACATTTACTTCTCTAAACCATATAAAGACTTGTATTTTAATCTTTGTGGTGTATGAAACATCTCATATTAAATTAACTGGTCATCAACATCTTTGAGACAAAATGGGATGACATTGGATTGGTCTTAATCTACTAGATTAAGAGTTATGCTGCAAAGATCTGGTAGTAGCCTTGTCACATACGCAACATGAAATGTTTTGTAGGTCATGTTGTTGGTCATAACAAGATTTTCCTTTCAAGTATGAGACCTGCATTGTTATGGATTAATGACATGACCTACAAAGAAGAATTTTATGAAGTCAGGCAAAGTAGTGGATTGTGCTTCATTTGCAAGAACTGTGCTATGTTTAATGTCTTTGTCAAAAATATTTGATGTTATTACCTCTTAAAAAGGTTGGCAAATTTCCAATGAGTTGCAGTTCATTTGATATTGACACTATTTTCCTTATAGGAGGTCTAAGATTCAATGTGAGCATAGCCTTTATTTTTCTTTCAAAAGAAATTACTTCAAAATTACTTATGATTATAAAACCATTGTTCACCATGGAGTTGTAGTGTATTTATTAGTATAGAATTTTAGAAAGTAAAACGGATGGAAAGCTTTTTCAAAATGAACCTTAATCATTTTGCCATTAGCTTTGTTCAGCCAGCATCTTAGGATTGCTCGAGCCCATCTTTAATAGTTTGAAACTATTTATTGCCCTCATTAACTTCGTTTGGCTTGTATTACTACTCATCAATCCGGCTCTTTAGTTATGAGAATATAACATAGTTAACATTTTTTATCTCAAACAATTGTGAAGGCCACCTTTTTTCATGCAATTGTTTGAGTTCTTTGCATTGTAAGTGACTATTGTATTGTTAGTTATGTATATACATTATAGTTTTTAATTTATTTATTTTTCATTTTTTTAATCCTCTGATCATGCAATATTTTTTTTGTTGTCTAAAATTACTAAGCTTATCATGCACCTATAAGAATATCCTGATTGAAATCCATATACCAATCAAGCCATTGACTACCTTCTCTATCACAAGTGATTTGTAGTTTAATTCAATCAAGGTTAGTCCTTGTCACTTTCTGGCTTGAACATGTTGTTATTACCTAATGGATCCATTAGTTTTTCTTTATTCATCCTTAAGCATTGCTAAAAGTATTACTCTAATTCCATCATTTTTTGACCTTCCCATAGCGTTGAGGTATTAACTAGTTTGGTCTCTAGAAAGGTTTTGCTTATTTAAGGTTTATATTTATAGACTAAAAATTTCTTTTGTGTGGCTATTGATCATTATTTCCTCCATTTACAAGCCCACTAGTTGCACTAATAATTCCACTTTTAAATTTGATGATCACTCTATGTTGTTAGTGGTCTCAATTGTCATGCATATTAAAACAATTTTGAAAAATTGCATCAAAAGAAGTAATGTTGTCTTCCTCAAAATTGTTATACTAACACAATTATAGTAACTTTGTTTTTGGCTATTCTTCTATAGTTGATGTTTGTAATCTTCAGGTTTCTAACCATTGTAATTTCATTGGTAAGATTTGTTAATTAATTCCAGCATGGGAATCATTCACTTTTCGTTCCATAAAGGGTTGGATGTTATATAAACTTACTATTTCTTTATCGGTTTCTTCCATATTGGAGCAAGGTGGTTTACAAGCTTTCATGGTCAAGTCAAGTTGGAGTTGTGCTTGTTGTCATTGAGAAATTTTCTTTTTTATTAATAAGGAAGAGCATGTGCTTGTTGCATTATTTTGAGTTGCAAATTTATTTAAATTCTCTTTTAAAGTGCCCATATATTTCAAAGGTTTAGAAAAATAATTTTGTTTATTTGATGAGAATATATAGACTATCTCTTTAATCTAATATAAAATGACTAATTTCTAAAAAATGCTAATTATCACATAAGCATTGATGTTTTTTCTATATTTATGTATTTTTAATATTGATTAAAGTAAATAAAATTAAATAAACATTACTGTCATGTTATTTTGTAAGGGCATTCCTATTTAGCCTTTATGTATTTGACTTTGTTTAAAATACACTATTATTGAGTGAACTCTGGATTATATAGAAGCCCAGATCATGAAGCACCTCTATGCACTAGCAATGCAAATGCCTTCAACAACATAGAGTTCTATTTGCATTACTTTCTTTTTCTAATATCAATTCTAAAGATGTAGAATAGTAAAAAGATATAACTTTTCAAATGCAATATATAGTGAAGAGCTGTGTACAACATCTTTTTAAAGGTCAAAAGCAATATATAGTTTCATCTTATACAACTTAATCATGATTTCTTGATGCTTAAGAAGCATCCTTTCTTTAAATGACAAATTGCATGTAGGCTTTTGACATTTGGCCATGTTTTCAAGTTTTTTAGGTTTCAAAATAAGCCACTACACCCATAGATTTTTTAAATGTTATAACTAGATTCTTGACTCTTTTTTCCCCACTAAATATCATTCAAATATTCTAATATAATTTCTAGATGTTTGAGTAGATCTCAATAGGAAAGTGTTGTCCATGAGCAAGAAATTAAACTAGTTATCTTACAGTTTGTTAAGCTAAACTTGTAAACCAATATGCACAAAAACATTTGGTTTTATGTTACAAGTCTTTTGTGTATTTTTCAGCCTATCACTTTTCTTTTCAAATTATCTTTTTCTTATGTCTTGTTTCGTTTATTTATTTTTTTATTCATATGAAAAAATTTTGATAGCACATCTTCTAAAAGGTTAAATATTTCCAAACCATCAAAACCTATTTTCTCTAAGCTTATTCTCAATTAATAATACACCAGCCAATCTTCTATTAAATATACTTATTTGTACTTATATTCCAAAGTGTAGTCACTCATTCTTCATAGTATTTATTCTATTTATGATAAATTTAACTATCTAGCCTTGTGATCTTATAACATTATAATCTTATGGCAATCATATAGTCACAAGACAATTTTTTTGTTCTAGCAATTATTCATCAAACTATAAGAATTTAAAAATAATAGATGGTATTAGTATAATATTTTTGTTGATGATTTTGGGGAGCTTTTTTTTTCATTTAACTATGGATTTGTTAGATTATGCTTTGTGAAGCTATGTAGAAAAACATGCTCAAATCCCAATGCTTATTGCAAAATATTTATTAAAGTTGATGTTAGAGCCAATGTTATCTATTTTTTATAGTAAAAAAATGGACATATTTGTCTTTTTTTCTAATGTCATTAAAAAATGTTATAGAAAGGTCTGATCCTCACACATAATATACAAACATATTACAAGAATACTTTTTTAACCACATTTCATAAAACAAATAAAAATTTCATTTAAAAGACACTTTTTTGTTCCATTCTTGAATGGAAATAACCACAATAATCAAACACAAACCTTTTTGAAAAGCTTTCTAAAATGTGTCCCTCCAAGAGTTACCATCTAAGTTAAATGAGGAAGCTAACACTTTGGAGCCAATCAAAGAGAAGCCAGAATTTGCATTTTGCTTCCATTCAGCTATCCTATGTAGGAAATTTGTTCATTTAATGGGGTTATGACACCTTTGGGAAGCTATTTACCTAAGATTACTAATGGCATTGATAAGGTCGAGGACTTCTTATTCCTGATCAGCTTGCTTTGCTGAATGTTACATGTCGAAAGAAAAATCATCAAAATAGAGATAGCATAAATTCATTATGTATTCTGCCTTCCCCCACACAAACACCATCTATCTCTCCTTTCTCTCTTTCAAATGTCTAGAAGTTTTGCAAATAGTGGATTTTTATTACGTTGTAGGAAGAGGAGCAATCTTCAACAAAGCTACTTGAATTTGCTGAGCTTTCCTTAAATAGTGATAGTAAGCTGTCATCTTTCTATTGCCTCCCTTTTAAGTTGTTTCTTATGCCATATCGTGAACAAATTTCAAGGTGTCTTGTTTTTTACGATTTTAAGGATGTGAACATCAAATTTCTCCAAAATAACTATATGGAATCAGAAGAAATTCCTACAAAAAAATTATTGCTTTGTCAACATGTCATTTGAAGGACTTTGTGTCTCTGGACCAGTGCAATCTAACTCAACAAGAAACTGGAGAAATTTTGGTCAAGAAACAGCTCAAAGAGCAGGTTCTTACCAATCAAAATGTTCCATTGAACATAGTTTTTTTATTATTATTGTATTAAAGTATTCTTCCTATGCCGATTAAATATTTAGAAATGGAGAAGACTTCATTATAGATGAACTTGGACAATGTTGTTACTTTGGCAACTGACCAGAATGCTTGCTTTAGGGAGAAGTGTGAAGATGTATTTTTTTTGTTGCAGTTCTGTTTGGTTTAGTAGGTGCATTTTTTTTAATGAATTTCTTCTATTATTTTTGAGTTTATGCTTGGCTTTATGCTTGTACTATGGTTCATACCATGACTGTTGGGAAAATTGCTTAATTAACTGATGCCTCTAACATATTAGTGATAGTCCTATTCAATCAAATCCCTTTCTATTTTATATGTTTTGTCTATTTTCAAGGAACTAATTTAGTCTAATATGTTCTAGGAATATTGATTTCATAACTAAATTAAGAATTCCTTTTTCGAAGTTCAGAATCCTTTTTAATTATTTGAAAGTCAAATACTAGTGTTTGTGATAGGTTATTACTACAAATGCAGTGACGTTAGATCTATGTGATTTCTCCTTAGAATAATTTGACTTATAGTCACCAATAATCTTAGATAAACTTAATATTAATGGCATTCATAATGATACTTTATCTTGTAATTGTTACATAAACATTAAAAACTATTATGTGCAATGCAAATTGATTACAGAACCATACAAATAAATATGAACAATGACATAAAATTACAAAATATGATCTTAAGCTATCAAACAATTGACATTAAATAAATCAACTAGGAAGATGTTCAGTAAAACATGTTAAATAATTTGGAGTGTCAACTACACTAGGAAATAAAAGAAAGCATGACAGAACTTGCTAAAGGCATCAGACATCTTTAACTTACTCCGATGGTTACAATGGAGAAGCGAAATAGTGGCAAGCAACAACAAGCTAAAAAAAGATGAATGGCTCATGGGTAGAACTTGCTTAGCATCCGTTTTATTCTTAAATCCCTCTATATATGTCTGGATGTGTCTCTCCTTATGATTTCTTTCATTTTTAATCCTCAACAACATATCTACATTTTTAAATAATATTGTAGTTTCTCTTTCAACTTTAAAATAGTGCACTATCAACTTGTAGTACAACTTCACCACAAGTTTATATTCAGATGGTGTTGGTTGCTACACAATGTAGTTTTTTAATTTTAAATACATTTCAAGAGAATTGTGCATTGCATAATGATTGGTACTTTTGCTTGACCTTCATTCCATGTGGAATGTTTACTTTGTTTTAGAGGTTATTTTCCTATAAGAGAATAACGTTTTGGGGATGTTTATTGTGACATTTCATTCCATTATTTTCAATTCAAAAATTTTAAATAAAATTTTCTTACTTGTATGATGTGTAAAATAATTGAACTCAATGTTTTTTTTAATTACATTCAATGTGCTATTATTAACACCCCTATATTTTGTGGTTCTTCTTTTTTAGCTACAATAACAAGTCAGGAATGCTCAAAAAGTTGCAAGAGTTGTCTATGATGAACTGGTTCTCTATCCACTCTCCAAGAATTTTTAGATGCATTGTTTAGTCTACTTTTGCTAGGAAAATGATCTTTCTCTTTTATTATTTTTTTTTTATATTGGAACTTTGAAATCTTCATTTTGGAAAAACTTATATGCTTGTTATTCTGATCTTCTTTGCATTCGAACCCCTTTTGGGGTTCTCTTCAAAGAGAAAAAAGGAAAGAAATAACAATTAGTTTATCATATTATTAAGAGTTAGTTGATGTCTCAACTTAGATGCTTTTTGATGAAGTTGGAGAAATTTCTTTGCACTTTGGCCTTTTAAAAGATACATTTGAAAATCTTTTAGTCATTCTCAAAAGACTTCATGCAGTTTTTCTCCATCTTTTTTGAAATAATACTAGTAATTCTTGCATCTTTTTGTGCTTATTTCTGATCTATGTAATAGATGTGGCATATATTGTTTTTTGCTTTGGTGCTTTTTCCAATTTTTCACCCAAAATGATTAACTTCTGCATGTCTTTTCAAGAAAAAGTTGGTTTTGGTTTAATGAAGGCCATTATTGCAATTATTGTTCAATTGATGGTTATTTTCAAAAAACAAATATGTTAAAAGTGAAGTACCTTGCTGGGCAACCTATGAAGAGAAGTTGTCTAGTAGATAACAAAGCTGGTGAACATTATTTTACTAAAAAACTGTCATGTTATGATCCTTTACTTAGTATTTTGATATAATCTATTAAGCGATTATGGCTTTGCAAGGAAATATTTACAACATTGTTGCATTAACCAAATTGCATTTGGACATGAGATACATTTTCCTTATTATCCCTTTAGCTACTAAGGTTAATGTCATAAATCATTAAAATACTTCATAATTATGAATATTTGTTGCTTGTATAGTAGTAGAGATATGAGTCCTCTTTTTACATCAATTCTTGCACCTTATTTGAAAGGGAAAGGCATCCTATATTAGCTTGTACTTTCGCCTCCAACTTGTCGAATGAATGTTTTTTTTTCTTTTTTGCTTAGGAAGATTGGAGACTTGTCCAATTGTTTTGATTAACATTAATATAATGTCAATGGTTACGTCTTGGCTTATTGTGAATGAAAACTATAAAAACCTTTCCTCCAAACAATTTCTATTGCATCAAACGACAAGATTCAATGACCATTCTAGTCAAATTCTTTTCAATGATGGCGCTTACCATAGATAAATTAATCTGCTTGATCCATCGACAACCCATACTCGTTATTGAATTTAGTCATTATATCAAGAAATTCATAGGATTTTCCTTGAATAAATCAAGAGTATTCATGCAAGAGACATGGGTGGGGGAGAGAGAGATAGAGAGAGAGTAGAACAAAGATTGTTAGTTCAAGGTTTTGCTTCCTTACTTCCATTTCTTGGTTTTAAAACACAAGCATATGAAAATCACTAATGATTCCATAGAATACTACCTAGTATATTTTATAGTACAACTCTTATTACTTGTACAAAGAAAACTTTAGATTAAAATGGTGCCAAATTTATTTTAAAAATCTCATCATATCCTACAATTGATGGGAAGCTTCTACTTGGTTAAAAATAGTGTTACTCATTCTTATTTGGTTATTAATCTTATGATGAATTCCAAAAACATCTTATAAAATTTCATGAGTTTGCTTTTTCTAGATTGGGCCTTAGATTGCCGAAATACTTCAAGACCATGTCCTAAATTCTTTGCTAGATTTCCTGAAGGCTTTCTCTTAGAGCTTTTGCATCACCTCTATTTAAGTTTTGTCATTTTGCTTCTTATGTTAAATTGCTTTAGTTCCTTGCTATTCTTATGAAAGCTCCAATCTTGGAGTGAAATTCTTGAAGAATTCTTTGAGAAACATTGGTGGAACTCTTTGCTTGTTACTTCATGTGTCATAAACATTCCAGCTCATCATCTCAAGTGGGTCTATGCTTGATCTGACTATCACAAGTTTTGGGCAATCTTCTTTGGGTGCTATACTCTCTCAGTGTTTCTTTGTATCCCTTCCACATGGGTTAATACCTCTTCTGGGTTGTAGAACTTTTGTTCAAGGTCATTTAAACGTACAATAAATGTTTCTGGGACATGTCAAGACTGTCTTGTTTACTTTTGTGGTTTTTTATCTTGATCATTTGTCCTTTTTTATAGATTTAAATCCCCTTTGAATATTTTTTAAGTAGAAATGTATTTTTTGGAGAGTCTTTTCGTTATTTTTAAATAGAGAACATGAGATAATTAAACTCATATTTTTCATGTTCCAAATTATTCTTAATTAGTTGCCTATGGCATTTGTGCATTTTAGATGTTGTAACTGGAACTTATTTCCCTCATCTAGGAGTTGTTCAGTAATCCTCAAAAATCATATACTATGATAGTAGAATTTTCATTCCTATGAAAAGGACATAAATAGGAGATAATACCACAAGAAATTCCTTATCAATTATGAAATGCTCAAGTAATCTTAAGTTCTCTAGATTTATCAGTATTGATTTCTCTTTATGGCAATAAGTTTAGCCAATAAATGTTATCATTGATTTTCTTTAGGAGTTGAAATAATATATATCAAATTGGTTTTAACTTTCTTAGCCCCTTAGTTATTCTTTTATTATGTAAAACCATGTTAGATCTCCTAAAATTCTCTTATTGAAGATGCATATCATGTCTCTTTTTGTATTATTGCAAGAGCTTCAACCACATCTTAATAGCAATTTGAATTTTTCAAATATTCTTGATAATATTTTATACCTTTTATTTGTCTTTATTGGATGGACTGATTGAGAAGTCCAAGTTAAGTGGGTTCTATGGTAGATATACTAGACACCTTAAATGGGCTCCAAACAATTGATTTGTGGATGTGTTTATTTTGTGCATATCATGTCTATTTTTACACGTATGTTGAAATAGCTTTAATTATATCTTGAAGTGGTTTAAACTTTTAAAATATTCTTGGTAATCTTTTATACCTTCTATTATATTAATACTTTGACTCTATTGGTTGGACTTATTTTAAAATCCAATTTGAATAGGATCTATGATACATATATTAGACACACCACCTTGAATGAGCTCTAAATAATTGAACTGTGGATGGTTTGATTTAATGAAAATTGGGCACACAATAGATTATGTTCTTATGACTTTTAGTGGCGAAAGTTATATCCTATCATTGGATTCATATTTACTATATTAATGACCTTTGTCTAGTTATTAATGTTCTTATAAAATGAGTATTTCAATTCCACAGTGGTTTGTTTGTAACTCAAGATGTATCCATACCCTTGTTAAAAAAAATGTGTTAGTTTTAACCCTTGATATCCTATTTGCACCCTATCATCTAAGAATGGTTTTCTTAATCATAAAAAGAAATTGTCAAATCATTTTATCATTGATAAGCCTCCAAGAAAATTCATCAAGATGGTCTTTTAAGGGTGATTATGTATGGGTAGTGGTATGTATAGACCTTACTTTAGATCTGTTGGTTTTGTAATGCTTTAGAATGTACTCTCTTGAATGAACTTCTCTACGTCAGATTTCATACTTGGCTAATATATTATCTTTGTAGGTTCAAGATAATCATGTTAAAAATGTTTTTGTCCAACGTACTTGTATGAAATACTATGATTAAATATTATTTTATATGTTATATGAGATTAATTGTTTAGTTTTAAGTAGGCATTTAGGTTGGTGACATGTGTGTGACATTTGTATGTCAAAATGAATGACTTAGATTTTAAAATTGTAGAGTTGGAAAGGTCTCAACAAGACAAATCCAAGGCTATTGTTTTATTGGAATTGGAGGTTTTTTTGGGTTGAGGACTAAACTCAATATATGAACGTTATATTAAAATAACAATGTAATTCTAAATGAAAATAGTTTCTTTTAAGTTATATGCTAAGAGACCTATTCTCCTCTACTTGATGTTTTTTTGCATGCTTATTGAATAAGTTGGGGAGTTGTGGTCCGTGCTAAAGAAAAAACAAAGTAATATCTTAAAGAGAACAATGAAGGAGAGATTGACATGAAATTAGGGAAATATTGAGATTGTGATGAGAATTTAGAAAGGAGAGTCTATGAGGAGTTTCACGGAAAAGCTTGTTAAGATGAAGAAGCTTTTGTGTGTGTGATGTTCAAAATCTTTTCTGATATTTTTTATTTTGGACTATTTATTTTTGTACCACTCCATCTAGCAATCTTTTAGGATTTATTCATTGCTTGGTGATTCCAACTCTAAGCCATTGTCACTTTCTACTTTCTTTAGTCCTAAGTATTACATTGGCATTGATTTTTTGTCATAATTTTGTAAATCAACCTTGGCCTCAAGTTTTAAGAGCATTTGTTGCCCTTTTAATTTTTAGGGCATAGATTGACATAGATCAACTTCTTTGATATTCTCCATAAGGCTTAGATAACCATAACCTTTATTGCTTTGTAACTATCCATGCACAGCCATGAACAATTAGTTTTAGCTCTACTACCTATTATTTCAAAGAATTGTTGGAATCTCCATAATCTGTAGTTGTCTTTTCATTTCCATTCACAAACTTTTAGTCTTGGCTATATATGTCAAAGATGATGCTTCAATAGCAAATGATTCATCCATAGCTTATACCATTACCAAATGCAATTGAAAAATAAACAAAATGAATAGAGTGCCTTGAGTAATATTGAGCCATCTTAATTTTTTTAATTGGATTTTGTTAAATACTAAAATTCCTTTTGTTCAAAGGAAGCCAAAGTGAGCTCAACTAAGAAAGAAGATAGAATTTGATGGGTTAGTTTCCCATATGATTGATTGCTGGTCAACGTCGAAAAAAAACTACAATATAATTTAATATGATTTGTGTATGTGTCTTTTTTCTTGCCTTCGACAAAACCTTATGTTGGGAAAACAATTGCATATAATTGAAGCCTGCTTGCCCTGCTTTGACATTCCTAATTGACTACTTTCAGATTAGTCTCTTTCATATTTTTTTTGCTAAAGCTCTGCTAATAGTTTCATGGAAATGACTTGATTTTAAGAAACTTGTCTTTTATATGTTCAAATGATTTGTCGTTAAATTTGATGCCTCTTGATTGCCTAAGGCATGCTCTACCAATGAGCCCTACTTCTTCTACGTAATATGAATGTTTATTATATCTCATTGATCTTATAATATTTAATTGTTGTATCTCATTGTCATCCATAACTTACTTTTTTGACGTTCAAATTATCATCACAATTATATCGGTTTGTTACTCTCTTCATATGGGCTATATGACAAACATTACACGTTGATCATTACTATTGTTAAAGAAAAAACTTACAAGTTGATCATTACATTTGTATTATTGTTAAATGACAAAACTGATTTATATCAGTTTGAGTACCTGCTTAATTTTCCCCTTGGGAGACAATAATCTGGTTCCCATAAACTACTTACGTTCATATTCTATTATGTAATGCTTTTAGAGTTTTAAGATCGTTCCCATGGAGTGTGTGGCAAAATTTAAGTCCCTCATTTTAGGCCATGACTATGTCAATAGATTTATGATCAAGAAAATTGAAGAATTCAAGTTTGCAAAGTTTACTTGTGTATACGTACATGACTCAATTATCCCACTAAAAGATTATTAAGCTGTTGAGTCTAATTTAGTCCACTATGGATGCATATGAAGTTGAGCGGATCATATGTATTAAGTTGTATACAAACCTGTAGGATTTCAAAATCACAAGTCAAAGCAATGTGAACTGTACAAATCTATTAGAAAATAGCTTGAGAGTTGAATCTTATTTTGCTCACAATTCGACAACAAGCACTGAAGGGTAATTGATGTGGACATGTAGATCAAGCATTTATTGTCCTTATTTTTGATATGTAATTGGATGGTGGTGCATGGCTCAAAGGCCTATAAAGGGTCAAATAAGCTATCAGAATTTTTGTTAAATCAAATGGAATATTTTAAGTGACTTGCAATCTATATTCTGCTTAATAAGCTACCATGACATTGAGGATGTGAGTCACTTGTTAGGAGAGAAAGCTTAGAGCAAAAGTTATAAAAGTAAATTTTCCTTTTACAACTATCTATTTTAGTTCTAATGAAGATGTTTGTAAGTATGAAAATGAGTTTTTTCTTTTGAATTTGTGATTTTGACATGAAATTGTCTTTTTTACTATTCATGTTTGTTTTTCATTATTGTAATTTGTAAAAATGGTTGTTATCACTTTAGTAGGGTAGAACAAATGGTAGATAAGTGAATCATCAATTTGAGGAGTTAGCTATTATTTACAAAGTTTCATAAGGTGTTTTGTAATAGTGTTGCTTTAAAAGAGGTCCTTTTTTGGGTGACTCGAATACTGCTTTGAATATGCTCATTAATTCCTTCTTCACTCTATCTCTTTCTCTCTCTATCTCTCTCATGTTTGCCAATCTCTCCTCTCTTCTCTCTGACTTTAATCCATTCCTTCCTCTTTCTCAATTTATTTTTCAATCCAGTTGTTTAGTAAGTCTTTATGAACAATGCTAATCACAAATGTCAATTGAAAACCCTTGTGGTCACTCCCACTGCAACCCAAAAAAAGGCATATAAATAGTTAAATAGATGTTGGATTGTTCATGTCAATCTTAAATGCAATTTATTTCCTATTCTTTGTTTCTAAGAAATTTCTGAGGTTATATTACCCCAACCTTAGAAAAAGGGGGGGGGGGGGGGTTATGTTTCTAATGCAAAAGTAGTGTTTTTAGTTTCTAATTTAACATTGCATTTGAACCAAATGTCCCCTCTTCTTTTAAGACTGCTTTAGATTTAATACAAGTACGAATCATGTATGCTTCTGTTGTGCTTTTATAATTTTGATATTAGATTTCTACAATTTTTTTTCATATTTGGCTTACCATGAATAATTGATTATGCAACTGTTATTAGTGCAGATGCACGCTGTTGTAGGAAGCTTCGGCAAGCAATAAAGAGATCAACGACTTATAGGCAAGGCTTAGCTCAATGTAGGCAAAACTAGATTGCTACTGTGGGAGGTTGAAAGAGATTGTAGATGAGATGAAGCTCATGGACAAAATATAAGGAAGCTTTCGCTAAAAAAACCAACCTCGCTCTTACATGCAGTATATTCTTGACCAAAAAAGCTTGCTAAGAATGATTGTGCCCTTCTTTCAAATAGGTACTTTTTCTGGCTTGCTTCTTTGCCTGCCTTTAGCACTACAAACAGGTTTAACCTACTTTGAATTTAACAATATTTGACAAAATTTTTATTAGTGTGTCCATTAAAAATTATTCACAAAATTATTTTTTCAATTATTTGTAAATAATTATTTAAAAAATTTCAAGATTTTTTTGATTAATCTATCATGGAAAGTCTATTAATTTATTTATTGCTGGACTTTTCTTAAAAAAAGGAATGAAATGTTAATGTCAAAAATGACTTTTCACACAATGGTGTTGGGTTGGTGCCATGTGGCACCTTTCAATTAGCTTTACAACTTTAGTTTTTATTCACAAAAATTTCTTATTTTGTTTTTTAAAAGTCTTTTACCAAGCACAAAAACATTGATATTTTTAAAATAATTTTCAAAAAAATTAATTTCTCTCATATTAAGCTCATTTTCAAAACCTATTTGTTAAGCCCTCTTTCCATAAGCTATTAGAGTATTAACATAATATAGAAATATATTTTTCAAGATTATGTCTATTTTAAACTCATATATTTAGAGGAATGTCTTATATTATTATATTTTTTTACATCAAAATATTTATCATTATCAAGTGATAAAGATCATTGAATTCATTAGCTTAAATAATGATATGTGATTTTGTTAATAATAGATAATTTAAATTGCTCATTTTCATAATCTAATTGCCAAGTTAGTGAACGATTTGTAGGTTGAAAATTGATCGATAAAAATGTCCATTTTAGTTTAATGAAGCAAAATTAAACTTTAGCATATGTTATTCCCCTCTCACCAACAAAGTTCTACTATATAATAGTTAGGTTTCATATCTAATATAACAGTTTTTGTGAACCATGTAATTTAATAATTTGGTTCATATAGATATGAGGAAACATTTATTTTAAATATGTTATCTTAATAACAAAAAAATAAATATATTTTGTTAATCTATCTATAATCAATAATATTGAATCAAGACCTATTTGTGACTGTGATAACTCTATCATAATATCTATAAACACTTCTTCTCATTTCTATTAATGAATGGGTGAAGGTTACATTATTTTTCTTAATTTTGTTATTCATCTTTGATTTATTGATAGATTAAACTTCATAATCCACTTCAACCTAATTGTTTTATTCTGAACCACTATCACATGCTCGCATGTTAGCCACCGACCACGTACACAATTGGTTAATGAGTGTGTATATGGCCTTTCACGTGCAGAAGCTACACCCACTTGCATGTAACAGTTCATGTTTGCTTAGATGGTCTCATTGTATTGCAGAATTTCTAGAATTTTTTGTTTGGACAAAATTTAAGTGTTTCTTTTGGAAATTAAAATGTTATATGTTTTTTAATAAAATATTATATCAAAATATCTATATAAATGTATAAGAGTGTTTTCTAAAATATTTTAACATTCTTTAAATTTCAAAATTTTGTGAATTTAAAATTCCTTGAAAGAAACTTCTTAAGAAAATAATCTCTTAATTACAAAAATCCTCATCTCCTTCAATTCTTCCTTAGTTGCCCACTATTCTTATCCTTCAATTTAATTATTGCAATTCAAAAAAGGAATGTATATTGTCAAAGGGCTTAACATGAAAATACCTTGCAAGTAGATCCAAAATCTATAAAAATATCATACTTAATCAAATATGAACAATGTATTTACTATTTTAATAAATATATTATAAATGCCAAGTCTAAGTAATGAAAAAAGTAATTATTTTCACAATCCATTAGTTGTTTTATTATATACATAATCACTATTTTATTTTTCTTCAACCCATAGCATAGATATTGTAAGAATGCATCATTTTCCACATGATATGCATCTACACATTCTAGAAGTGTCATTTTGCAACTAAATTCAATATCTTTAAATATCTAAAAACAATTTTCATAAATCATGTCTCATTTATATTTGAGTCTTTTTTAAGACAATCTAGTGATGGAGAGGCTATATTTGATAATCTTTTCATAAATTGTCTATAATAACTTACATATCGAACAAACTTCTTTGTGTTTTATATTGGCATGAGTTTTGGTAAATTCATGATTATTAAAACCACACCTTCAAAAATTCAAAGTTAGAGTATTTAGTATATAATTAATTCTCTCTCATAACTTATAATACTATAAGTAAATATATAATATGTTCTTCTAAAAATTTTGAATAAATCAAAATATCATCTATGAAAACAATTATAAACTAATCTAAATATTATAAAATATTCTGTTAGTTAGATCTATTATAGCTGATGATACATTAATTTTGCTAAATAATAACTTTAAAAAATATATAATATTCTTGACTTGTTTAAAAAAGTAACTTCAAAAATATCTCCAAAATTTATTTTCAATTGGTGATAAGCAGATCACTGACCAATCTTAAAAAATATCATTAATTCTTAGAGTTCATCAAATAGACTATCAATTTTTAGTAAAAGATATTTATTCCATTGAAATGTTTTAGCCAATTAATTTTATTTCTCATATTATTTAAGTTAGTTAAATCATAATTTTCATGATAAGCATTAACATTTTAAAATCCTTTAATACATTGTAGTTTAAAAAATATGATAAATTATTTTTAAATTTAAAATTATGTAATGATAATTCTTGGCAAATACTAAATATATTTAAGCTAATTCTATTAGATCAAGTATTCAAGAATCTAAGACAACCATCCCTCATTGATGACCTTAATAGTTTTCTCATATTTTTTATTTTTCTTTTCTACTTTATACACTTCTTCATTATATATATATATATATATATATATATATATATATATCATTATGTAGTCATAATTTTGTATATATATATTAGATAATCATTAGTTTTATAAGATTAGTTGTAATAGTTAAAATTAAATTTGAATCATTTTGTACTGATGAAGTTAATAGTATTGTTTGGAAAAATTATATCAAAAGTTTAGAATTTAGCAAATTTACTTAATTGAGTAGGACAATGAATAGAATATCTTTTTGCTCAATTTTTTTTCCAATTGAATGGTTTACCACTTCAGCTTTATTTAATAAAGATCAACATCACATAAAAAAGAGAAAATAAGTTTTCAATTCTACATAACAAAATATATGTGCGAAAATAATATATCGTAACTTATAACAAGATAACAGATATACAATATAATCAACTTCAAAACAATTCATTTATCATTAACAATAAAAAAATCGGGTCCACGACAATGTTAGTTAACCTAATCTCCTAATATTAGCTTGGTATTAAAAAAATCATGTGAATAAGATAAAAACAGTTGTTGGAAGTCTCCAACATGACCTCTCATGACGTCTTACGATTCTTTTCCAAAACACATTGGTTCACATATGGTACATTTATTTTATGTTGATTCGTTTAAATGATTTAAAAATGTAGAAAAATATTTAAATTAAAGATATAAAAAATTAATAATGGCAAATTTTTAATATTTTTAATATTATTTTTTGGTAAAACATTTACATCAAACATAAGAAAGATACCAATAATAATTGCAATAACAAAATTAAATCACTTATTATAATATTGAATTTTGGACAATGATGAGGAGTTAGAAAGATTGGTGGTAAAATGATGCAAGCACATAATACTTCACTTATTATTAATGGATATTCTTAAAATGGATTATAAAAATGGAATTTATTTTTATACGAGTTCAATCAGTAAATAATTAATAAAAATTTGTATATTTTCTTAATTAATTTGTCATGTAAAATTTAAAAGATAATATTTTATGTTTGTTATTAAAAGAATGTAATTAGATGGGAGAGAATATCATAAAAACATATTATAATATTTCTTTTTGTATAAAGGGTAAGTCTTATGTGTGTCCTTCATTTTTTTTAACTTTTTTAAGCTCAAAATAATTAGTATTTCAAAAAAACATTTCATTAAATTTTTATCCATTCTTAATGAAAATTTGTTATTCAAAATACTTTTATAAAACCATTTATTCACCAACTATATTTTAATAGTAGTGCAATTACAAGAAAGCACAATTACAAGGAAGATTGAAGAATATTCTCGAAATGGGTCCATGGACATGATAAGAATAACAAATTGAAGATTATTGATATCATTCTCCAAACAATAAAATTGTTGCTCATCACCACAATTGAGAAGCCTTCACACTTATTTAGTTGACAACTCATGTGACATGTTCTTTTCATTATTTACACTCACTCTTAGAGATGAATAGTATTCTTAAGCCAACAACCTCCATATATATGTCTTTAACAAGTAGGCAAATGATGATATAATTAAAAACTGTTTATGTAAAATATGAATAAATAAAAATAATAAGAACATATTAAATTTTTAAATGATTTAATTTCTTATTCTTAATTTTATATCAATCCCTTAGAAATTTTCTTCGGCCTATCACTTCTCATTTCTTTTATCATAAGTGTTGGTAGAGAGACCTTACAATAGTTTTTTTCCCAGAGAAAAAAAATTTAAGCCTTCAATTCCCTTCTCGCAAGGTACAAAATAAAAACCTTCACAAACAAGGTTAAAAGTGCAAACCTTTTCTATAAATAATTCTTAAAATAGGCTTTCTCTTCTCACATAAGGCTCAAAGCAAACACCTCTAAATCCTTGTTGGATTAAGACAAATTCAATAATAGCAATAACAAAATTTTACATAACCTATATAAAAATTAATAGGGTGAAATATACATAAATATATATATATATATATATATATATATACATGTACCTTAAAAATGATGCAAATTGGGTTTATAACTTCTAATTGCAATATCAAAGTTTGTACATAGTGACTGCATTTATTCTATGCAAGGAGTTTTTCCATCTTTTATGGAACTAATGTGGTTGTTTGTAATTCTTAAAAACTATCAATTTTAGCTTACCAACCTCCCAAGTATTCAAAGATATTTTCATATTCTTGCTTAACACCTTAATCCTTGTTAGCATTGCTTCAATGAGAAAATATAAATAGATAATTAGCCAAGCTAGACTTTACCACCCATTAGATGATATGAACATGTTCTATAATTTTTACATCTTCAATCTACCAAATTTAACAAACTATTTCTCAAATTGAACATTGTACCATTTAATGATGATCAAAATTGTTCATCGAACTTTTTTATAGCCTTTTGATATTGCTCAATTTTGAGTTGCTGACAATGAGATTACCCATCAAATAGTTTGATAATTTTCAAAAAGAACTCAATTTTTGGCATATTTTTATTTAACTTTTATTAGATGGCCTAATTATTACCATGTCATTATTATAATAGTTATCCAATGTCTATTAAATAGACCAATTGGAATTTTATAGTGGTTGATTTTGATAGGCCCATATAACCATTAATAAACTAAACTATTAGATTATCCAATTTTTAACAAACTGCCATCAGACAATTATCGAATGTTTTGATGTTTTTTCAATAGAATACTCAAATAATTACTGATTATCTTTTATAAAAGTAGTCAAATGTTTAATGCTTTATTAAAGAAAGATCTTGTATCGAATTAATTTATTTCTCATAGCATTTAAGTTAGCTAAATTTTTTAAATCCTTTAATAAAATGTTGTTTTAAAATATGATAGATAGTTTAGTTTTAAAAACTATGCAAAAATAATTTTAATAAATATTTAATTTATTTAAGCTACTTTATCAAGTTAATCATTCAATAATCTAAAATAATCATTCCCATAGTTCATATGATTATTTTTTTATATTTTTCATCTAATTTGTCCACTTGTTCTTTCATAATTCTTGAATAATATATATCTACGAACATATATACATCTTTCAATAATCATTTATCTAAACTTAATTATGTGTGTATATATATATATATATATATATGTATATATGTATACATATAATATTTACTATTTCTTATAAGATTTATTACAAAAATTAAGATTGAATCTAAATTATTTTGGAGTGATTAAAATTTGTATATTAGTTATGAAAATTATATCAAGAGTTTCAAATGTAATGATTGATACCTTTCTTAGTTGAATATAATATTCCTTTCATAGTTTCTTTCCTAATTGAGTGTCATACCTTTTACTTGTCTAAAATAAAGACCAATTTGGATAATAATAAAGATAAAATATTTTGATAATTACTAACAATGAAGAGGAGATTACACTTGTGACTATAACAAGTGATGATAAGATCATATTTATAATGATGTCCAAAAAAAGAAATAAATCCCATTTGTTGGATGGCTTCTCAGTTGTTTTTGTACATGGTTATTGCAAGATCACATATATGGACATTATTATTGTGGTGAAATAATTCTTTAAAGATAGTATTATATCAAAATGTTGAAAGGACACAGGTCGTATTCATCCTTAACCATTAAGATTCTTCAAAACCAAAGAAGTTTCAGCTCATTAGCCTTAGTAACATGATTAACGAAGTAGTGACAAAAATTTGGGTGGTTAGACATAGGGTAATGTTTCTAAATATCTTTGTCAGGGAGCAAGTTGCTTTTGTGTTATGTTGTGCTATATCTTATAATACTTTTTTTGAACGAGAAAACAAAGCCTATTTGCACCTATCTTCTTTGAAAGAAGGTTTGATGGTAATAAAATTAGATAGGGATTAGGCTTGTGATAAGGAATATTAAAAATTTTATTGGATATGCTTATGCATTTGTTGTTCCTTATACTTTGTTGTTGTTGGATTAAGGCTTATATCATTGTACAAAGATTTGTGATTAGGTTTAACATTTTTATATATCATTGATGCCATTAACAAGGTCTTTTAGATCGGGATATGCTTAAGAATTGATAAGAAAATTATAAATTTGATATGGATCATGCTTATGATAAGCAAAATTAGAAATTTTTGTTGGATATGCTTAAACATTGGTAGTTCTTTACACTTTGTTGTGGGTTTATTAAGCCTTATATCACCACTCCAAGATTTAGGTTTAAGTTTAATATTTTCTATCTATCATTGATCGAAGCAACAAAGATAGGTATGTCCTTTGAATCCATACCACTTTGCTATAGTCTCTAAGTATCTGTTATGGCATATTAGCATCAATTTGATAATGTTGTCTCAATTGAGCTTAGGAATTTCCCTTCCTCTTTGATGACTGCACATCTTTTGTACGTTGATGGAATAATGATTTGTGAACCATCAACTTGTGGTATAATGAATAATATTTAGAATATTATAGAGCAATAAGGGCATCACTCAGTTGAGGTGATCAATCTAAACAAATTTAGAGTATTATTTCGTAAAGGGATGTTTTACAAGTGTAGAAAGTTGATTTCTTGAAATTTTCAAATGCTAACTTAAGATATCTAGAAAACAAATTATAGCAAAAAAACATTGGAGAAAAGAACTGAAATTCATTATTAATCAAGTAGAATATTGGGTGTCATGGTGGATGATCAATTTGTTATTAATGGTGGGCCACAATGTCATGATGAACTCGATGTTAATTGTTATTCTTACTTATTGCCTAGTCTACACTTTAATTCCAAGCTGCACTATTATAGAATAAAACATAACATTGTGTCATTATTTGTGGAGTAGTTCAAATGATAGTAGTACAATAAACTATGCCTATTAAGAAATATATCTCTTAAGGAATGTGTTCGACTTGGAGTTTGTGGTTTTTCGACTTAGTAGCCATGGCTGATTACAAAACATGGTAGGTGTGGTGTTACTCAACAAGACAATTTATGATTTTAATTCTATAGATCAAGAATACATTATGATAATAATATTTTTCATATGCCTTGTACATTGCATCTCATACATGTATGTCACTCAAAATTGGGGCCCTGTGTGCCATAAACAATATAGTTTGACAAGTTATTGCAAGTAATTTTGTTTCCTTTTTTTGGGTTAATTTGCGTGGCATCCATCCTGTTGCTACTAAAACAAACTATTTTAATAAGTGGAGAATTTGATGTTTGTAGTTGATCTAGTCAAGGAGCATGGGGTGTTAGATCACAAAAATATTTATAAGTTATTCACATTTGATTTGTTATTTTAGATTCTACATTCGTCTTAGGATAAATCAAATCAAATGAATGTTTTATGCTTCACATTCGATGAGGATATGGTGTTGGACTCAGAGACTATGTACAAATACATTAATATATACATCAAGGGAGGAGGTCGTGTGGGTTTGGAAAGAGATGGTGGAACCTTAAGTAAACATTATCCTTCAAAGAATAGCATTAAATCTATTTCATACTTACACCTAGTTTCATGAAAGTGGGATTGAGACATCTAAACTTTGGCCTTAGTGATGTCATACTAATGAAGATGTGAAACATTATTTTTGAGAGTTGTATATCATGAAAGAACTTTTGTTTAGTAGCTTCACGAATGACTAATTCATGCTTTGTGGAATTAAGTACTGGGATGTGATTTCTATTGTTTAGTTCCTTAATTGGTTGTCTACAAATGTGTAGGTGGCTATGATTTCTCATGTAGTCAAATGTACTACTTTATCTTAATTGTACCTCTAGAATAACAAGAATTTGTAGGCAGAAGCAAAAAAAGGTACAAAATTTAGTTGCACATCAAAGGAGAAATCACATTATAGTTGCTACTTTCTACAACTCTTTGATCATGTCCAATGGGAGCTCTTGTTGTCTTGACCAGTTGTTTGTTATCTCTTATTAGACGCCTCCAATATGTTGATTAAATTTAAACCATGATGCAGTTATGCATGATGACACAAATGTTAGATTTGGTACTATTAGATGGGATGACATAGGTAGATCTATTACTTTTCTTAGAAAAACTTTTGTTTGTATCCAGCTACTACGATGGACGTTGTTACTATTCTAAACGCAATGGAAATTATGAAAGCCCTACTTGTTAATGTCCAAGGAATAGTGATTGAATCAAACTACATTATAGCCATTTTTGTTGTTTATCAATTACTTTCATCATGAAAAATAATTGCTCCTAAAATAGTTCTAATCCCCCAAAAAGTGTGAAGGCAGTAATTTTAAAGACTATGTTTCTCACAATGCATCTTTATATGATTTTATTTGAGACCTATTGATGCCTCTCCCAAATAACTTAAATTTGGTGTTTTTAAAAATTTTATATATGAACTTTGTTAAAGATAGTATGTATGAGACTTTGGCTATTACTTTACTAAGGAACCCAAAGATGTTGATTTCATATACAGTGTTAATGGAGTCCAAAGAGTGACGTCCATCAATCTCCTGTTAGCATCATTTATGGTTAAGACTACGGTGGTATCTGATCATCTTCTAGCCGCTAACTCTCATTCTTTATTAATTAGAACAACATTAGCAAATTATTTTACAATGATTTTTTTCATAAATTAAAGAATTATAACTTTGACTATGAGATTTGTGTGCCCTTGATTGTCTTTCTTTATCTTTACTTCAATCTCAAAGGCCATCATAAAAGGATCAAAATCCAACGATGTTATGCCATGATAATGTATCCAAAGCATGGGCTTCCCTTAAGCAATTTAATTTCTACAAAGTAATGATGATGGAGGCATTACCAAGCTAGAGAAAGCCAAACTACGTCTTTGACAAAAAGAATATGGAAGTCTGTGTTCACAAAAAGATAGATCGATCAACCCAAACAATGGTGTTACTATGAGCTTTTTAACCACAACTTAAACATAGGCTATTGAAGCTAAGAGTATTGTGGCTACTGAAACAAGACTTTCCCTCCAAAGGATACCCTTTAGGTGATTTATATTATACTTTTTCAAATTACTAGAATTAAGGAGCCTATGTTATTATCTATTATCAATACCTCACCATGCAAGATTGGGAAATTTGCTCACTTTCCACCTTCCTTGGATGTCGTAACCATGTCTCAAGCTACCTCTTTTGAATCAAATTCTCCATCAATCATTAATACCATGGTAGGCCCTTATATTGCCATAGAAATTGATATGATAGAAATTTGAAAGATGCATCACATCCACAGATGTTTTGTGATACGATAACTTATCACGAAAAGTTAGGTAGCCAGGTGAAACCCACATCGACCTTCTACTTAATAAATGCATCCCATCAAGAAGTTAGGATTTGATGCATGTATTAGCTCTAAAATTATATGGCTTTCAAAGTACCATTTATCTTCACAAAAACTATAACTATTTTAATGGGTCATTTACTATTTCATAGTTTAAAATTGTTTATACTTACACGTGCATGGATTAATCTTTCAGATAATCAGATGACTCCTGACAAGATCAACTAGATTGAAACATAAAGATAAAGTACTAGGCAGCACCTCATGTCATAGTTGACATGTTCATCATTTTGATACTTCACAAAGAAATATTGAATGCTTTCATGTTTTGATTCCATTCATTAAGTTTTGATATTTTGCCACTCAATAATGGGATCCTTCAATGAGAACCCTCCTTGGTAGTGACTGAAGAAAAAAAGCATTGTTTCAATGACTGTGCCAATGCTAGAGCAGGGACAATCCCATGTTCAATTGCATTGCAAAACAACAAATGTTCAAAGACATGAGAAGTGTGGCATCAACAAGATAATTTAATGGGAATGTAAAAATCTAATAAAAAAGAAGGAAACCTATGAACTTCCTCTTTAAAAAGCTTTGGCTAGCTGACAAAGCCCTATAAAAAATAATTGACAACACCTAGAGGTAGCCAAGCCATAAAAAGCACCACCATAAAAAAATAACTCTTGTGCAAAAGGGGTCTAAAGAAAATTGAGTCCCATTTGCCCAAAGAGATTCAAAGATTTTAAAAAAAGCTCAATGGGCCTAATTATGGATGAAGGCCTTGGCTAACATACACTTGGCATAACAACCAACAAGATCTAGAAAAATAGCACTATAATACAAATGATCTATTATGGCCTACACCAATCAACAAACCATTAAAATGTTTATAAGGTATTGCACCTCGCAAGTCGAGGTTGTTGAGCATGACTCATGTAATTATAAAATGATTTTCCAAGATCCAAGATGAGATTGAAAGCACACTACGTGCTTTAAATTCTTCTAGCCATGAAGCAACACCATGTTAATCACTTTAAAATGTTGTAATTTCACAACTAATAGGTCACACTTGTAAGGCCCCACCATGCTACATGCATAGGAATACATAGCATGAGGGTGAGGCTTTCCACCATGCATTATACCATGTAGAGGTAATAGCACACTCAACCAAAAGATGGCCATGCGTAATTCACACCATGGAAGTCTCACTATGACATTGGCAAAAAGCATGCAAAATAAACTTCCAAGTAGTAAGAAAAGTGTGACAATTTCACATTGCGCCATGTCAAGTCTCTATAAGAGTGACACCTCTTCTTGCTTCACCTATCCTTAGATATGGCAATGGCAAGAAAAAGTGACGCAATTCAAGCACAAAATGTTGCATGTGAAAAATTCCAACACACAGGACACTAGGATGCTGCCATACGTCATACAAAAAAATGACAAGAACTCTGATGACAAAGGCATTGCTAAAGCAGATGACAATGCAAAATGTTCACTACAAAGTGACACTTCGAACATGCGCAATGATAAGTCTCTTAATTGGGCATCACCTTATACAAGAACCAACACATCATAGCACTAAAAATCCCAAAAAGCCCTTGTACATGTTGCATAATCCAACTTTTTCTTCATGATAGATGTCACTGTGCCAAAAATTAACACTTGCGAATTGCATGTTATGATAATTCCATCAATGTGGATGGCAAGTTTTCTAATAGGACATCACATTGTCAATGAACTAGTAGTCGATAATGGAAACATCCTAAACAAAGCTGTACTTTATGGGCCCCAATACACACATGCATTGGATGTAATAAGGAGTGCATGTACTTGCTAATACATTTGCAAATAGTACACAATCAGTGTTGTAGTGCACCCAGTGTTCTGCCACATATGCAAGTGAAACAACATGAAGCTACGCCTACAACCTAGCGTGCACAAACCCTACTACATAACACACCATCCAATTGTCACTTTGCTTCTAGTTGTATAATGAATTGGGTTAGACCTAGACCCATCGAGCAACAGCCCAATTCTCTAGAAGTTCAACTGTTGTCGCTGCAAATTGGTTGCAAATGAGCGGGAAAGCTCAGTAAAATTTTTTTCAGCTCTTTATGTTGTTCTAACAACTAATGGAGAGGATCAACATCGATGTGTGTGCATGGCCTCTATCACCTAAAGTGTCTCAAATTAGCCCTTGGAGGATCTCTGAGAATTCAATCTTCCTTGATAATCTTTTAGCCATGTTTGAGTTTGGTAAGTCCCCACCACCACCACCACTCATAATATATTTTTGTTCCAATGATTGTCGAGACTTAACCTATTTATTTATCATCAAACGTGGTTTTTGGGGAAGAGTGCAAAACAATAAACATTTTTGATGCCGAGCAAAAGATATTGTTCTCTCTGTTGTTCATGGAGTTAACGGTATGTCAATATTTGTTTTCCTTGTGTATGATTTCATTATAATTTAATCAAGAATGCTGGAGGAACTCTGTACACTAAAACTACGAATAGCTGGATGCCCAATTCTATCACCAAGGACATTTTTTTGTGCCCTTTGATTTTGTTTAAAGTTGAGTAAAATAAATACAGGCACCAACACCCACATAAGCATTTTGAAACACTATCTCAATTTTTTGTTGAAAATTGGCCCACATTTTTTGAAAGCTTAATGATTTTTTTCCTTTTTTTTCAAAGATTCATATTTTTTACCATAAAAGTAGGCCGAGGTAAATGGTCGTGAGTCACAATTCATGGATGTCAAAAGGATAATGTTAGTCTTATTTTTTCATTTTCCACAAAAAAAACTTTTTTTAATTTTTTTGTGTAATATGAATCAATGTATCACATTGTTAGGGCATGGAGGCATTCAAAGCATAGGTAGAAAAAGGGGAACAACAAACAACTATGGTATACCTAGCACTAGGTGGATATATGACTTTATAAGTGAGTGCCATATCCTAGGTTTGGAAGGCACTACATCTTGATAACCTAGGCATAATAAAGGGAGATTTAATCGCAATCTATACAACTTATGTTTAGAATCAAGGTTAAATGATTTTATTAACAATAGAAACTTTATTAACTTCATTTATTCAAAAAAAAGTATACATATTATTAAAATAATAGTATTTGAAATAATAACATATAATTTATTGTCTAAATCTAAATGATAATAAGATAATTAATAAAACTAAAATCTTAAATATCCGTCCCAATGATGATCAAGTGTTCAAGGCGTGTGACGATTGCCATTGATTAGTGAGATAGATTTAAAAGTTAATATATGAAAAAACATCTAAGTTTACAAAGAAAACTAATAGGTCAATTCCCTTGATAAAGCTTGACCAATAATGATTGGGGTGTAGATATACACAAGGGAATGTCAAGGGTTTATGGAATACATAATAACAACTTCTACATGAATATGGTCTCGTAGCTCATAAGAAGTGAAATGAAAAATAAAACTAGTGTATAAAGTCAATTATACTTGATGTTGATAAATGAAAAATTAAGGCATGCATCAATGTTCAAACGTTACCTAAAATTAATAAAATATTTTAGACATGTCCATTGAACTAATGCCAAAAACATACATACCAAAATAAGATATGAATATCAACATTATGAATAACCAAATTTCAACTTATCAAATTGCTCGTTTGAATTTCAACTGTACTTATGATACAAAAAATAGAGTTAGTATGCATCAATATTCTAATATATCTATACAATACATATATGTATATATAAGTAGTCATGTACATCACAATTTACTTATCATAACTCATATATAATATAATCACTTTGTGGATGTATTGTGATCACCTTAAAATCGGAGGAACGTTATAGCTAACCTAAAACCAAAGTGAGGTTATCATTAACTTGAAACAATAGAGTTGTCTCTCTAAGAGCATGTTGACCTAGTTGTCTAATCAAATAATAAAAATATTATCATTAATTGTCAAATTCAACATTCAATTACACTTATATATAATCAATCATAGAGTTATTAATAATAATGTAATAATATTATGCAAGAGGATCTTTAGAGGAATATGTTTTGTAGGTATCACATGAGCAACCAATGTTTATGAAAAATTATTTTGTTCAATAGTAAATATGCTCAGTTAGTATCATATGAATAAAATTAACATATAAATAACCAACTTTTTATAACATGTTACATGCTATAATCTATCCCTTATTTTAAATGTCATTTTTCACTCATCCCTTAACTAGATTCTATATTGTTGCTTTTACTTTTTAAATTGATTTTTGATAAAATTATGGCTACTTTAGTTTTGTCCCAAATTTCATCCAAGCAATGGATAAGGAACTATAACTTCGCATTATTTTGCTAATTTCCTTATTATTGAAGAAAATTCTCCATGAACCATTCTTTTTTAGGGCTTGAGGGATAAGAACGATACTTTATTACTTCCTAAAATGAATCATTTGTCTAATTAGTCTTGCACTTATCAGTTGAGTTCTTGATGTTTAGAATGATTTATCCATAATGTGACAAAATTAGTAAATTGTACTTAGTATGACGTTTACAACATATTGGACTTCATGAAGAGGTTGTAAACCTTGGAGGTCATTTGCAAAAATTTTGGGAAAGCTAAGTATATTGGATTCTTTAGGGAGAGGTATTGCTATACGAGGTACTGCTATGACATAAATGAAGGTTCTATGGATAAATTCTTTATCTTCTTTATCATGGGACATAAACAAGATTTTCTTATTTTGGATGTTGTTTGGTTTTTGATAGGTTGGACATGGTCTTTAGGTGTGGATGGGTGTATGTTAAATTTTTAGTAATGATGTGTAGATGTATAAGTGTTGGTTTTGGTACCAAAAATGGCATTTTAGTCATATAACCAAGGTCATAATAAGATGATACTTCTTATTAACATACGAACAAAATAACATAAAATATATTTGAAATTATTGGCCAAATTTAATAGGTATAGTCCATTTTTTCTTAACACTCATGCGTATTTTGTTAATAAAAGAATATTGTAAGGGTTTAGGTGATGAATAATCCATAGTCTGAGGTAAGCTATAGCATTTGTAGAAATGGCATTTGATTTTATTGCCACTTTCTATGATATATTTATAAACCTTTTCTCTAAGCTTGACAAAATTTGAAAAATAGTGGTATGTCTTCAATCTTTACTTCTCTTCGGTTTGGTGAAGGGTCTTCTAATGACTAAAATGGTCTAGTGTCAGTAACATTGTTCTTTCAACCCTCACTGGTGTATTCATTGGGTAAGTAGGATTATGAAGAATATTGTTTGATCACTTATTTTTTTCAATGCTATTCAATTCCACATATTTGTCTCCTTAATGTAGCTTAATTTTTATTTTTGGTATTGGGCTACCGTATGACTTCACTTTTAACATTCAGAACAAGTTACTTGGGTGATTGGTTAATAGGTTGGTTGGGATTCATTCTAAGTTTAAAGATAGGGAGGGCTTGGAATGGTATGTTTTGGCACACTACTTGTGAAGCATCTGGTGTTGGTCAGCTGGAAGTGTAACATGGTTGATTCTTCAACACTTTTGACTCGATAAATGTTTCTAGATTTCATAGTCAGTGGAATTCCTTTTGGCCTTTTCTATGGTGTCAATGTTTTGCATAAAAAGCTCATTATAAATATATTTATAAGCCAAACTTAGAATATATAAGGGGGGACCAAAGGATCTACATTAACACAAAACACAAATGTACTCATCAAAATGAGTAATTCACACATTATCATACTTTCCTCCTTTTGTTAGGCATGTCATTGGTCAAGTAAGTGATTCCTTTTAGAGAGGAATATGCATTTTGATGACTGGTGATCCCATTTGTAAATAGTAAGTTTCTATGATTTTTATATATAGTTGTTTGTTTCATTTGTGCAAACAATACCTTCGTTTTTCATTAAGTTTAAACCATTAGAAGCAATGATCCAGGGAAACTTTTGAGTCAATGTAGTTTTTAAGGTTTATGATACCTTCAAAGATGGGAATGTCACATTTTATAGACTTCATGTGCTTGTTACCATCATTATCTTAATTTTAACCCAAGTTGATTATAAAAGGTTTTGATTGGAGTGGATGACAATATTAGGTTTGAAAAGGTGAGCTTATTTTGAGCTTTTTCTTATTTGATTATAGAAAACCCATATTTTTCTTGCTTGCCTTCCAATGTTTGTGGTCTAGTTAATCAGTCTCAGAGGATCACTTGTGCTTTGTTGATGTTTGGGTGTTTTATGTGAGAAGTTCTACATGATATCCTTTATGTAAATTGTGCCCTTTAGGAAAAAGAGAAAAAACTCCCTTGTTTGAGCTTTATCACATTTTTTAAGATTTGGTGTAAATGAAGGAAACTTAAAAAGAATGTTTAGATTAGCGTTGCTTTGCCATTAGCATTGCAAACACTGGTATAACCAAGCTCTAGAGTAAGATTTGATGGTTAACTAATGGTACAAACTTTAACAAGCATTTAAAGATTGGCCTAAATAGATTAAGAGTAAAGAAAATGATATGATAAGGAAGAGAAACCTAGAAAGAAAACACCAATGAGAAAGCTATCCAAGGGAACTTTAGTGAAAAAGGAACAAAGTACAACATTGGGTGCATTTCTTATGCTACGCCTATTACCAATTCAACGGCACAAAGAAAGGGTATTTGGAAAGTGATTTGACAAAACCAATTTTGTTACATGGAAAGAACAATATAAATGTCCCATGGGTGTAGATTAAAAGCCTTCAGAAACATTAATATGTAATATAAAAAAGATGGAGTAATGATATAACTTGCACATAAAGTTGATTCAAACAAAACAAAAAAGTTGAACTGAGAATAGCAAAGAAGGTGATAATAAGTAATAGTAGAAATCAAAGAAAACATTAAGTATCAAAGTGAGAAAGAACAATAAAGTGCTAGTAAATGACATAATAAAAGTGAATAAATGATGTAAAAAAAACATCAATGTGAAAGGAATCATTATGCAACATTCACAAGAAGGTGAAATAGTAGTGTTATAGGTAAACTTATCCACTGTCCCTTCCCTTAAGTATTGCATGCTTCGTTTTAATATTGAAGTCTATATGATTTATCACGTTGGAGTTCTCATTATAATTAGCCCTAGGCCTCAATAAGGCATCATGGAAAAAGAAGAATTTTTCAAATGTAAGGATCATCTCTTTGAAAGGGTATGCCTCCCATTTTATAAAGTGCATATGTAGGAAAATAAGAAATTTAAAATGTAAAATTTATGTAATTAGCTCTTACCAAAAATCAATTTTAAAATCTACCCTTTTAGTTTCAAAAAATCTCTTTTTGTAAAAGGTATTTACAAAAGCTTTGGTCAAAGTTATTTGAAAATAGCTTTCTAAAAAGTAATTGTTTTGGCCCAATGTTTCCAATGCACAAATAGTGGTGAAACTATCTTTGTAAAATGCTGCATTTTCATTTTTTATTAGCCAGGTTCACATGTGCCATCAAAATCAATTTGTGTTGCAGTTTTGTGTATTAAATCAGTGAATTTGCACACAATCAAATGTGTTGAAGGTAAAGTCCAAGTAAATGTGTTGTGGATCTAGTCATCAGATTATTGCAGTGTCCATGATATCTTGGTCAAAATTGACTTGATGTGTCATGGATGAAATTAGCAGGCCAATGTGACATCGATGTTGTCGTGGATTAGATCGGATTCAATGCATAGCAATGTGTGATGGTAAGTAAGCAAACATTAGTAGATCTAGTTTGGTTTTGGGGTCTTACAAATTTTGCTACTTTTAAGTTGGCGCTCATGCGTAAGCACAAAGTTGTAGATCTTTGTGTATTTGTAGGTCATATGAGCTTGTCATTTAGATTAGACTCTAAAGACCTGTTCATTGATTTGTTTTAGGAAAACATGGTCCACATATGCTACTAACTCTAATATTGTTAGTGGTGGGTAAAAAGTGGTCTTGATAAATACACAATTTTTTTTGGATTTTTTTCACATTCTTCACATGAAAGTTGAGCCTATAATATAGTTTTAGACAATACCATATCTCTACATATAATGAATAGAATATTGATTCTCCAAAAGTGCCAACAAATGTTTGGTTTGTTTTTGGGCATAAAAAATGTTAACTAATGACCACACTAAAAATCTTACCAAGACTATTTGCTTTGATTATCCCTAATAGGCTATTCAAAATAGAAAACATTGTGCTATGCACTAAAGATCTTTACATGTTTAAGAAGTTAGTAGATTGTTTATGATAATAGCTACTGGTCCCAAACAATCCAACTTGGTAAGTGAAAAATAGAAAAGAATATGGATAGTAATGAGAAAAAATACCAAGAGCATTTTAGTTAGTTTAGTTTCTACCTAAGTGGTCCATCGCATAGCAAGTTGAGAAGGCATCACATGTTATTTTGAAAAGGTAAACACACAACCTAACCTTGAGTGTTTTTTCCTTGTGATAGTGTACAACCCCTTGTATTTTTTTTCTAGTTGGAACATAATCTAATTTTGTCTCTTGCAATGTTAAAGCCAAACTTTATTGAGACTTTGTGGGTTAGACTCAACCTTCACAAAAATGGCTACTCTTGTAATTAAAACCCAATCGAGTTATAATTTTGAAAACAACTCCCTTTTCTTAAAGCATAATACATAAGTTTCTATAAAATGTGGGTCATGTGTAGAGCATATTAAAAATTAAAAAAACATTCCCACAAACTTTGTTGATGCATGAGGTTGATGAGGAAATTATGCACAACAATGTACTTTACTTCCTCAACAGAACTTCCAATAATTAGTTGTAAGGTATTGATGTTTCCAAGGGTTTTAAAATTGTTAAATGTCATAAAATTATTTTAATGATCGAATAGTGGTATTTGATTGCATTAAGAAATGTTATGTAGAATGAATTCAAAAATTTTTTATTAAACTTTACTTATAAAAACTTTAGAATAGTTTTGCCTTCTTAAAATTAATTTAATCCCTTCCATTTGTAAATTTAACATTAAAATTTCATAGATAGGCTCAGAAATAAGTTAGGAACATTTACTAGCTATGGAAATTTATTGTTTACCTAAACAGCCATATTTATTACTAATTAATAATTTCTAGTGAGCTAGATATACTTTATGTTAAGAATACTATTCATATGCGTTGTCTTGTTTATGTGCATTTATCTTTAATTTCCACACATATATAACAATGTACTATCCATTGTTTTGTGGTCTTAGTTTGTAGAATTATTTCGGCAAATGTTTCTTTATTCTACACAAGATTCATAAACTTATGTTGGATGCACCCTGGATTGTTGCATGCTTAACAAAAACTCGAAGTATCTTAGATCTTTGTGTGGGTGTAATACATTTTCTTTAATACGTGCTTGTTGCTATTACACTAGTTTGAGTTTTAAAAGATTTTTAAACCATTTTATGAGTGAGCGTTAAAACATTTTGATGATGTCTTTTGACATATTTTTAAAAACATGGTGTATGAAAATTTAATCATATAAGATAAATTTTGGAAAATATCCACACAAAGTTTTACCAAAATTGTTCTTGGTTTTTTAACATTACGAAGGATCTTTCTTTCTTTCAAGCCTCCATGATAATTCCTAACTTCATTTTGCATTTCTTTTGCAAATTGAAAGTTTGTCATAGTATCATGAATAATCATGATCTGTTGTTGAGTTGTTGCTTTGCACATAATTATTGCTTCAATTATGATTTTGAATTAGCCTAATTTGAGGATCACTTGGACTTCAATTTAAGCTTATTCAAAAAATCTCTAATTCACTCAAGTTTTGTCTATAGGTCATATAGCTTTAATGTAATATAACCAAGTAGTCAAACTTGTTAGTGGTTTACTTTATTCATATTGTTATTAAGAAATCTTAAACTTGAGTCATGAGGCATAGGAGGCGAATAACATAGATATTATGCGATCCAAATGAAAAAATGTTAAATATTAGAAGAATTGACAGATTATTATAAAATAATTTAGAACTTTCATAAAAAAATAAAAACTTGTTAGTGCAAATAAAAATAATAAGAAAAGTAAACATATATAATGTTATGTTGGCAATCAAAAATCTATGATCCATAAGACTATATCAATAACATGTTAAGTGTTATTTTTTTGTATATGGGCATAGAACATTTACAAAATTTCTTATTATCAAAGAGTTATCTAATTATTAGAAGTAACATGAATAGGTTATTACAAGAATAGAAATAAACTTTTAAAAGATATTTCATGTTAGCAAATAGTTAATAATGATATATGTATGATAAACATAAAAAATTTTAAACTAATATGAAAAAGAGATGTAATTAATATAAACTATTATTTACAATAATTACTTTGAGAAAGTTTCTCGATAATACATGCTAAACAAAATTCCCATTGTAAAAAAAAGAAACATTTCATAACATAAAAAAAGTGATTAAGAAAATGTTACACTCAAAATGATAAAGGCCATATGCAAAACATATTTAAAAAATGTTCTCAATATGAAAGTGAATACTAGTTTTTAACATAAAAAGATAACTATGAATGTTTTTAAACGTCTGGAATATTTTAAAGTAAGTCCATAAAAAGTAAATAAACAATGTCAGCATGCAATATTGCTTAGCACCACGAAATCATGTTGAATAAGGCCCATGGTTGAGATTGGAAGAGGCCTTCTAACTTTGTTGGCTAGGTTTTCCTTTTCTCCATGAAATGCCACATTTAGTTTTCTATGGGATGGTGTAACAGTTTGTGGGAAGTGTTTATATAGCTGGAAAGCTTCATTTGCATTAATGTGAGTAGATTAAATTGATACGTTTATTGTCTTGTTTAATGGATTGATATTGTGAAGTAAAAAAAGTTATTATGAAATTAAAAAATTACATGTGTTTTGACATTTGGTGTCATCATTGTGAAGGTCTAGTTTACAAGTAGTGCCAAATAGCAAAGGGCATAACGTACACTTCCTTCCCCTTACCATTTTGCTTCCTTCATTAATCTTCATGTTTATGGAATTAGAGTAAATTAAATTCTTGCCATAAGATTCCTTTCTTACATGTTATAATGTCTTATATGTTTGATGTGTTAAGCCTTAAATGTTTAGTATGCTATTCTAATAAGCTTGTTTATTGTTAATGTGGTGTAGTTTCTAATGAACAAGTCATACACATTAAAAGATGGTGAATTAGTGGTCCTAAAAGCCTATTGGAGTGTTCAACAACTTCTAATGATTGAAGTCATACGTACAAAGCTTCGATAAGTTTTTTAGAATATTAACTTATTAATTTTAAGACTACTTTCATTTCATATCAATCTCTATTCATATTCAATCAACTCCTTGATTAGCAATTGACATTTTTTAATTGACAATCTTTTCTTGATTAAATTTTATCCATGTAAAATTTCATATTATATTGTTTTCCAAACCTAGTTTAAATTTAAAAAGAATCAATTTTCTAAAAATTTTGAAAATTATAATAAGAAATTTTCCAACATGAGCCCAAGTGCCTAGCTTTCGAGCCAGGCAAGCCTAGTCAAGTTACCACTCACAAGCCTTGGGTTAGGAAAATCAGATCTAGCCCATTTGTCTTGATAGTGAATCCTTAATTAAATAGGGTAAGGCATTGGATCAAGTTGGACAATACTCCATATTCTATTGGCATAAATTCTACTTGCAGCAACAACGACTTCTTCAAATATCATCAAACTTTTTCAACTATGCCTTGCATTTTTAATTTTTCAAATTTTCATTTCTCTTCTTGAATTTAAGTTTATTTTTCTTTGTTTTGTTAATCAACAAGAATAAGAAGTTGTACAAATTTATCATATTTTTGTCGTATTGAGTTTTTCATTCTTTCTTAGGTTTGGGAGCCCATTATTGCCAAAGCCTAAGTTTAGTTTGATCTTGTTAAAAAAACTGTGTTGGGGTTGAGCTTGCAAAAGCCAAGGTTTTAGGTGAACCCGTAACAACTAGTGGCTTGGAGATGAACTGTAAGAAAAATCCTCAAGTTATACCCCATTATTGAGGAGATTTTCCTAACCTCAATTTGGCTTAGACGTATGTTCTTATTTTTACTTTTCTTTCTCATATTAAAATTAAGATATATATATATATATATATATATATATATATATATATATATATATATATATGTATGTATGTATATAATCAAGGTTTTCAATAAACATAAAATTATATTTAAGACTTAAATATAACCTAAGAATTAGAAAAAATATTTTAAGACCATAATTCGCACCCCAATCATGTGAGGTTTGCAAACTATTATTCACTTCTGTAAGTACCATAACTATCAATTGCTTTTTTTTTGAAAACTTATTTTTTGTTGTTCAAATAAACATGATGATCCACGCCTACTACTTATAGCATTATCACATTAGCTCCTTCCCTCATTTTAACACTTTTTTCCAGCTTAAATTATGGCATTGTGTCATTGACTTTTTTACTATAAACATGATGTTAACACATTATCTATGAGCTTTCTTCAAATTATTCTTAAGCAATAGTCCTTTAACAACTACACAAAATGGTCTTTGTATTATGTTTCTGTGACAAAAAATTATTTGGCATCATATTGACCAAGTGGCTCACATTTCAGTGATTGTTTAAAGTGTCTTATATTCTTTACCACCAAACTAATGATTAACGTGCATCTTAAGTACTTCAAGCAAAATTGAAATTAAAAATGGCTTACCATTGGTCAAATCAAGTTTTAGATTATATTTGACATAGTTTGAAAACAAGTTTTTAAATAATTTGCCATTGAACTTTACCATATTTTGATGTACAGAGGCCATTAGTGGTCGACCTTTTTTAGATTCGGTGTATTTTTGGTAGATTAGATTTATATAAATATGTTTGTCAAATTAGATTGTAAAATTCTTATCTATTCTAGTATTATCATTCGAAACATTATCTCTCTTGAAAAATTTGAAGCCTTGCATTCAATATACTAAATTTGTGTATAACTAATTATTTCTTAGTTACATAAGCTTTTATTAAACTTAAACCTTAAAATGATTCACACATAAAATTTATTATGTTATATTATTTAATTCACTATCATAATCTAATTTATTATTACACATAATCTCTCTACATTAAAAATATTTTTAGAAGCTATAATTTTATATAATGAGAACTTTGTTATTTATTTAAACTTATCTCAATTAGTTAAATATACAATTATTAATCATGTTGCACTTCTTCATAACATTTCAATAAACTTTAATGAATCCATTCAAGAGAAAGAAAATAAAATAGTCTGAATTGCTATCAACTATTAAAAATTCTTACTTAATGTTTGATGTGATGGATTTATAGTCACATTTATATTATACTTATATGATTTTTGTTGTGTTAAAATAGTGCTTCAAATTTTGATTTGGTAATTTCTATCACTTAAAATATCCATCTTATTATTCAATTCTTTGTGCTTACATTTCATCAATGGTAAATATAAGGTGATGTCTTGAATTTTTTTTAATTTATATACAAATCTAAAGAATTTTTCAAAATCTATCCATCTAAGTCAACTCTAAATGAAGTTGATCAACATCTTCATAATTCTTTTCTAATTCTACTCTTTATTATAATAATAAAAGTTCCAAGTATTATCTCTCTAAAAAAATATCCACCTAAGTTTTTCTCTCTTAATCTCAGTCCAAGTAGGATATCGAAAGAAAAATTAGTTGAATTCGTGTTACTTCTAAAAATTTATTTGTCCTTAATTTAAAATATGACGCACAATATAAAAATCTATTTACTTATATAAATGATTTTTTTTTGGATAAAGTTATTAATCACACTTCAAAAATTAACGTTGAATTCAATGAAATACACTAAGAGTACAATAGAGTATGGAATCTTTTATTTTTCTTAACTAATATAAGGAAAATTGTATTATGAGGTTCAATAATAATCATATAGGGCTTTTTGTTAGTTGTTTGCATTTGAACTATTCGTTTTCACAATGGCTTAAGTGTCAAGTAAGTTTTTGATAGATGAATTCCTACTATAAATGATTTAAAAACTTTTATAAATGGAACTATGAAATTGGTATTATAATATTTTATTTCTCAATCATTAAGGTTTTGAGCAAAAACATGCAGTTTTAGAGGAGGCATTGAATGGCCTTGGTTCCATTTCTTTTATAGTTTGTAAACTTTTCTTTATCATTTTAGTATGAACATTTAAATCTAGTTTTTTTTATCATTTTTGTTTTTTTTTGTTTCAAAAACATTTTTGTCATAATTTTATTTATAGTATATTTTCTTATTAATATAATCTAAATTATTCTTGATAAGCTATAGTTTTGTTCATTCAGTTATTTTTTGTTTGCATTTTTTAATTTTTTTAATTTTTGCCAATATATGTGCTACTTATTATTGCAAATTGTACGTACAAATTTGAAAATATTTGAATAATTTGTAACATCTACTATGGTAAATTTTTTACTTATAAGAAAGTTTAGTTTCACTTTTTTTGGTAAAATATGATTTCTTATCATATTTTATTGATGTTGTGCTAAGAGTATGTTTGTAATATTATATGTTCTGATCTTAATTATTTTTTAATTTTTTCAAATATTTTCAATTTTAATTTTTCTTATTTGATAGTTTGTAATGATATGCCATTTTTTCATGTAAAAAGAATATTTTTGTCATTTTATTATTGCCACTGGATACCAAATGATCCCATAAATAAACAGAATGGTCAAAAAAGTTTTTAAAAGGAGACAATGTCACTATCAAGTTATACTCGACTATTTTATGATCCTTTCATAGAATATTTAATGTTTTAATTTATTTTTCTATTTGATAACAAAAGGTTTTTTAAGGAAAATAGTGAGTCCAATAGTAATAAATTTAATATTCAAAATAATTTAATAATAATCAAAGTTGATATTATTGTCATATATGACATTTAATATGCCTTATTATACTTTCACTAATGAAATACATTGTAAGAAAAATTTTGGGACGATAAAGCCACGAGATAGATAGACTTTTTATTACAAGTGAATAGCAAATGATCCCATAATTGTTGTAATGGTCTAAAAATGTTGTAGAATAGAGACAATCTCACTATCAAATGATAGTCGATAGTTTGATGATTATATCAAGGAGTATTTGATGGTTCATTATATTATTGATACTTAATAATGGTGCTTTGTTTGACGATAGAAAACTCTAAGAATTACTAATATAATTATTTGAGTAGATTTTCAATTTTTTGATAATGGATGCTCACTTTTTAGGGAGAATTCAAAGAGAAAGAGAAGCTAAGATAAAATCTCATGAAGATCATATCTATTAAAACGAAAAATAGTTAATAAATATTTTTAAATTTTATTTTAGATATTTTGTTTTTTATTAGAATACTAGGTTTTGTTAAAATCATTCATCATGGTAAAAAAATAAAATTTTATTTAAATTAATTATTTTAAAAAATTATTAGAATTCTAAAATCTTGATCTTATATTAATTGTCCAAATAATTTTTTATTCTTGATCATACATTTGAAAATCTTCTTTTCAAATCTTATTACAAAAATATTATTTCAATTATAATAACTAACTAGTAAAAAAAATAATAAAATAGTTAATTTAGAAAAAAAAAGAGATGCCTATTACTAATAAGAACCAAAAGTTTTAGGTTATAACATAGTGTAAGAAATTATTTAGCTACACTTATCGTGTCAAGTATATAACTTCCAAATCACCTGGTCTAAATGAAATACTAATTTCTCGATGATATTCACTTAATATTATTCATCAAATCGAGATGTTTTCAAGATCCAATCATCTAGGAGCCTTTCGATCCATTTTTTCCATGGAACTACACTATTATCCATAGTTTCGAGCCATTGTGAGTTTTATAATTTAGTAATTAAAATTGTATGATGAACTTTTTGATTAAGTTAGTAAAAAAAAGTGTGTTAGTTTACCAAGTTTTTTTTGGTCATTAGAAAATAGCTGTAGATATGTGAATTATTGAACAAAATTTACTAATAAATTTTTTTATAAAATATGAGAAAAATAAATTTCAAAGTCACAAAATTCATGATATTTGCACTTGGTGTTCATCATTGCTTTCGTACGCTGCATCTGTCACTCATTGAACTAATCATCTCTACTTTCTTCTTAAATAAGTTAAGTTTTTAATTTTCTTTATTTCGAATAGATTTAAATAAAACACTTGTGCATATTTAGGTTTACATCAAACATAAGATTTTTATTTGTATTCACTTAATTTTTTGTGTCACTAAATTATTTTATAATATTGCTAATTTTTTTTTAGATGTCATAATAACATGTTTCTATTATTTTGTTATAAAGATTTATCCTTCTCATTTTTTTGTTAAATGATTTGTTTTTGTCGTGATTTTTGTTGGCTTTTTCCCTAGACAGATGTAAACTGCATTTTAAGTTAAGATACCAAAAACTTGTTTGCCAACATTTTATATTTTTTTAATTTGTTTCATAATTTATATAAAATTATGCTATTAAAAGAAGGATAATGTGTTACAAATAAAATTCACATTATCTAAAAATCACTTTTAAATATGTACTTAACTTTATTAACAATATTACTTGAAAGCATCTTCTTTAAATATGCTCTAAGGAACCAAAAATTTTATTCTTAATAATTTGCCCACTTCTTGTGAACTGTTATGAACCATTCTTCAATTGGTGTAAGAGAAAATTCCCTTTCTACTAAGAAAAATTTGTTTAATTGCTCCATAACTCAAATTAATGTTTTAGCAAGTCTATGTAATGGTGCATCTTCCAATTGTCCCACACACTTTTGTGAAAACTCTTATCTCAGTTGAAATATTTGGATGGCCACTTATTTAAAATTTGTTAATAAAAAAATATGAGAACTAATAAAAGCTTCTTTTCACTTTTTTTAATAAAAGCACACAAGATAGTTTTATACATAAGTTAATTAGCTTATTAAAAAGAAAAATATAATTTATAATTAAATGATTGAGTTATCATAAGTATTTTATACTATTGATGCAAGATAGATCTAGACTTTTAAGATGGTACAAAATTAGAGCCTATAATAATAAAGATGCCTAATTGATTTTTAGAAAATATGGAAAAAAATATTATGCACTAATTTTGTTTAGGTAGCATGTGTGTTTTTTTGAACTATTCAAAGATTGGCCTTCAAAGTTGTCTAGATTATTAAGTTCAATAAGTGATAAAACGTTATGTATTAAGCATAAAATCTAGCAAAATAATTTTTATCATATTCAATTTCATACATATAAACTAGAAACTTTAAAATAAACTTTTGTAGAGTGCTTTAATAAAAAAATCATCTTAACTATATTTTGCTATCAAAAAAATAAAAATTATTAAAGAGGCACAACTTTTTTTTGATAATTTGTTGTAGTTATGCAGGCATTAACATTTGAAGCATGAAAGTAGCAAAGGGTTGATGTAGTGGTGATTTGGGTTAACAGAAAACCTTAAGGTATTCATGAAGGTAAGAATTTGTTTAGTTATCAACACTTTTCATGAAAGGTCTTTCACTTTCAATCCATGTCTCCCAAGAGTGATTTTGTTATCGACTCTCTTGGTGGAACATCTCTAACATTTGATTGTTTGCTCTCACAAGTCAACTTCAAATCTCTCAAACTGAGTTTGACACGCACACTTTGTTCACTAATGGTAAAGCACACCCAAAACAAATTTATTTTTTAATTTATCTTAAATGTTCATGAGTAATTTTTCTAAAAAAATTTGAAAAAATAGAAAAGTTGAAAACTTAATTGAATTAATCACTTGAAAACTAGTTGTGCATTTGGGAGTGGCAATGATGACAAGTGATGAAATAATGAGTGGTACAACAATAGAGCAGGAGACATAACAGAGCTATTGGTCTTATGTTCAAGCGAGAATTGGTCATGCATAACCTAATGGGTTGGTGGGACTACTTTTTTGGTACTGGTCTTTGTAGGTCATGCTTGGTGATTGGTCAACATGTTTCGAGCATTGGTAAAACAATGTTGTCAGCTCAATTGGGTCATGTGGGTGCACGGATAAGCTTGGGTAGTGACAATGATTGTTGATTGTATTAGTGATAGTGATAAAAGATGTGAATGGTAGTAGGTCACGAACTCAATAAAAGAAATCAATTTTAAGTTTTTTTATGTAGTGTTGAACCAAATTTTAAAACAATGGATTAGTAGAACTTACGTGATGTCAAAGAATGTGTGTTTGTGTCCTAATTCAAGATGCTTCTATGTCATCTTCCATAGCTTAGTCAAAATATAGCATGATGGCATCGATCGTGGTGATGGCCATAGTAAGTATTCTAAAGGTGTGAGGTAATATGTCATGGTCATCATAAGTAAGCCAGGAGTTGTTGATTGGAAGTTTACCATCCAGCAAACTAAAATATTTTTATGTTTACAATCTTTGGTTGAAGGTAACTTATTATCTATAAGTTTTTTCACATTGTTCTTACTCTCAAGGTTAATGTAGTAGAAGGAGAAATTCACTGAACATAGGAGAATTAAGCTTAAATGGGATACTAGGTATTAGATGTGGTACCTTGTAAGAGACTAAATTATTAATGTTAAAGGTTGTCATAATCTTATACTCTTCTAGCAAATCCAACACATGTGTATTAGTTCCAAGTTTTTGGACATTCTTAAAATGTTTAAATTCATAAACTTGTAATTTTTATAAGTTATGAGAGGAAACTATTCTAAAATAACTATAATTACAACATAGTCTCTTTCAAAAAGTTCCCTAACTTTTCTTTGAGCATGTGTTAGTTTCTTGTACCTTTCTTTTCCTAAATTAATTTTTGTAGATGTTATTAGGGGTAATAATGAGATTTTAGAAGAGATAGAAATTTGAAAGTCGACTAGTATGGGAACAAAATCAATAAAAGATATTATCCTATTATTATGTGCCTATATAACAAATGGTAGGTTTCCTAAAGCAGTGGCTAACTCCTTAATTATAAGAAATAAAACTAAATCCTCTTGAACAAGAGTCTTCTTAACCTGAGATTGTGTATTGAAGCTTAAATTCTATCTTTCCTTTTTCTTTATTTATGGCCTTAGAATTTTCTATAAATCTGTTTGTCTTAAGTGATTAAGATCTCTCATATAGTGCAGCATGGTGTAATGTGATGGTCTTTTCTTCAAAAATAAAAGAATAGATATTTGTCTTACCTTTCAAAGTCACGTCCTCATAAAAAAACTATGATCTTCTAAGGATAGGATGACCTACTTGCATAGAAAAACCTCATATAGAACCTCGTCGCTACACCTAGCCAATTTCAACAATGCATAACCACATTGCTTAATAGGAAAGAGTTTTTATCTATCCATGACATAGGGCAAGGGTTTGAATATTCTAATAAAGAAGCTCTTAACTACTTAATGTTCACATGAGATAGTGCATTCTTACAACTACCATTATCTATGATCATCAAAAAAAATTCTTCCTTAATTTTTTGTTGGTGTTAAAAATATTGGTGAGCTTTAATACTTCTTATGATTGTGGGTTTGTAAGGGTGAGTCTAACAATGAAATTTTTCATGTTTTTTTGAATTCTTGCTCACCTTTCTCATGAAACATTATATTTTTTTTATTGTTCTAACTCTTTATATTCTTAACAACTTCTATGTTCATAGCCATGAATATCTTTGGGTAATTTGCAACTGCATGTCCTTTTTTATGACACTTAAAATAGACCGAAATTTTGTGGGCTGTCTTAAACAAGGGGTATGAAGATGCGAATGGTAATATATGTTTGGAAAGTTTAAAAACTATGGTGGTTGGGGTATATGAAGCGTGTCTATGAGTGGGTTTAGAAATGATGGAGCAAGCCTTCGGAGGAATGGAACTCTTTTCTCTTAAAAGAAAAAGTCTTACTTTTTAAAAATTTTTAACTATGCGATAAGATTTCTCTAAGGTACTAGCACCTCTCAAGTTAAGCTTCGAATATATATATATTCCTCAAAGGGTATCATAATATGGAAAAGAAATATATAATCAGGTTTTTTTATATTGCACCTAAGTTCATAATTATCAAACTTATGCATGTACACTTCAATGGATCCACTAGATTGAGAAATGTTTTAATATTTATCTTATATTTTGATATTATGAGTTAGTGAAATAAATCTATTATTCAACTTAACCTTAAGATTTCTCCAAGTTTACGATACCTTTTTATCGTTATTAATATATTATTTTTCTAAGTTTCTAAGGAACTTGCAAATAATTATATAGTGTAGTCTTAATAAATTTATATTTTTTTGTTCACTCCTTTGATATTAGTCAAAGTAATAGCTCACAATAATATGTTAGTCGAATGTAGTCCTAAAGATAATAGCTATCATCAAAATTTGGGGCATACAATTTCACATTAAGGATATAGTCTAATTTTAATATCTGTTAGGTCTTCCTCTTGACAAATCTAGATCATTAATTTGGTCTAATTTAATTTAAGATTCATTTCTTCTTCCACTATTATGATTTCTCTTATAGATATCTTAGATTTATTATAAAGATCATCATATCTTTTGTGGATCCTATGTCTTCTATAGTTTCTTACTTTTAAATCATTCATGTGTCTTTTCTTCTCTTATTATCCTTTTTTCCTCTAAGATTTGCTTCATGTCATTGGTTTAAAAGGATTTGACCAACCATCATGATGAGTTGTTCTATTGATTGGGATATGTACAGCATGTGGTCTTACTTTATATTTTGTCTTCGGTTTTGAACTAATGCTTAACTTTGATTTGCTATTTGATAAGACTTACCACATCTCATAATAATATTATGATTTGCCACACAATGAGATGTAAAGAAAAATAATGTGGGATTTTTGTTAAATAAAAAATTATGAAAGCAAAGCAATCACTTTTATAGACAAACAAAATTTAGATAAGGTCTGCTTCTAAGAAAAAGATAAGTGTTCAAGGTCTAGCTTTTTCCATACCATGTTTTTGATAGAATCAAATAGTTATCAAGAAAGATAATAACGAGTTGTAGCACTACTTTTATGCCACTTCCTAAGATAATGTTTACCAAAATGGGCTAAATCGTTCTTTAGTAGATAAGTTAAGTAAAAAAAAGATTTTTTTTAAAAACAAAATATTATCTGACACCAAGGTCGATGTAGAATAGAAAATAACTTTTTAATGCCAAAGTTGGTAAAAAAAAGAAGAAAAACAATTTTAATGGAAAACTATAAACACTAATACTAATGTTGAAAATACTAAAAAATTTAAATGAAAAACATGTTTCATGTTGATGCAGGATAATTTTGGACTTTTAAAGAATCTAAATTAGAGCCTACAAAATTAGAGATACTCAATATATTACAAAGAAATGTGAAAAGAAATTATGCACTAATTAAGGTTAGGTGGCATGTGTGATATTTTAAAAATATTCAATTATTAGCATTCCAAAGTTATATCATTGATTATTGAGTTGAGTGGGTGGCAAAACCTTAAATATTAAGCATTTAACCATATAAAATAATTTTTCTCACATCTTATTTTACACAAATAAAATAATGGATTTAAGGTGAAATCTATTTAATTTTTAGAATGCCAATGTTGTGGTGGTAAAAGTGAGAATTTATTTAGTTATTAACTATCTTAGTGGAATGTCTTTCACATTCGATTATTGTCTCTCACAAGGGTTTTGTTATCAACTCTTCTAATATGACGTCTTTTACCTTCAATCCTTAGCTCTCTTAAAAGAAGTTGAAATTTCTCCAACTAGAGTTGAGCACACACTTTTTCATGATAAAGGTGGAAACATAGATAAAATAAATTAATCATATAATTTTTCATCCTCTACATCATGGTAAGTGTCCCTATTTATTTAGACCTCAAAGTTTTATCAATAATTTTAAAACAATTTGAAAAAGCTGAATGATCAATTAGACTAAATTGTTCCAAAAGTGGCCATGCATTTCTAGTGACAATAGCAAGTTTTGAAATAGCAAGTAGTGAAATGGTGGGGTAAAGCAGCATGTTAGAGCTGTTTGTCTAATTTTTTGGTTGGCACGGGTTATGCAAAATAGAACATGTGAGCAAGACTTGAGGGTTGGCATGGGTAGTTGATGGATAACGAGTCAACACAGCTCAAGCATGGGTCAAACAGTACTCCCAGGCCAATTTGGGTCATGTAGGAGCTGAAGTCTGCTTGTGCAATAATAGCGATTGTTGAGCACAAGTGTAAAGGTGGCATGCTATGGTGGACCATGGCACCAGCGAATGTGTAATTGGTGTGACACCAGCAAAAATGTACTTGTGAGTTAATGTTAGGCACTCTTATGTCTATTGTACTCTAAATATTTTTTGATTTAATATAATTTTGACATTAGGAACAGCTTATGAAATTTGCATAAGATAGAGATAACATATGAATAATCATTAGAGATGAAGGGTTAGAAGAAAGGGACAAAAAAAGGAAGATATTGAAAATATTTTTGAGTAGGTTAGAAGAGGTGAGCACTTGTGAAAGAAAAAAACAATGAATGCATTTTTGCATGATAACTTAAAAAGAAAAGGAAGAAGAAAATACATCTTAAGTGCGTAGGAGGAAAATCTTTCAAAACAAATTTGGCTTAATAATTATTTTATGTTTGTTAAAATATTAAATTTTATTTCAAAAATATAAAAAAATAAAAGGGAAACATTATGAATATGGAGGTCCTTTTTATTAAACTAAAAATAAGGTTGATATTTATTTATAGAATATAAAAAGGTCAATAATTATCTAATGCAAAATTTATTGAGCATAAATCATTTGTTAAGGAATTAGTAATTTTAAATCTTTATAATCTACTTGCTCATTTTTAAATGTAAAGGCACTTAGTAAGTTTTGTTACAAATATGAGACGATCTCATAAGCATAAGTATATGGACATCTCATATAGTTATAATAATAAGTTTATATGTATTATTTCATATAATCTAATCATACTTCACATGCACGTAAGATAAGAGATGATAGTTATTCTAAATTTTCTACATTTTCATGTATATTAAAATAACTTTGAATGTTCAATGGCCAAAATCTTTTACTTTCATACATTAAAAAAATTCTTTAAGTATGTTTTAGCTAGGCTAACATAGAGCATGTACTATTTTTTACTAAGAATAGTAGCTAAAAATGAGAGATTTTCAAAATGATAAGTAGAACAAACTCTTGTTTTAAAACGAATTATTTCATTTGATAAATTTAAAAAATTAAAAGGAAGTTAGTTTGTCCTATCATGAGCATAATCTATTTATCTAATTTTTATTTGATTGTAATTCCTTATTATGATGTATTTTAAACAAAATTTTTTATTTATAAATAATATCAATATTATTTTTTCAATAAGCTTTCGCATCGTTCATTGAAAAAAATTTATTTGATTGTGGTTATCATCTGAATGAGCAAGTAAAAAATTTTCATTGATTATGATTTGTGGTTTCAAAGAAAAAAAGAAAAAATATTCAAAATAATATCCTAAAAATTTATTGTTTATATGATAGTTGGATTGGTCACACAAAGGATGTTATACCTTTTTAACAATGTTACTGTTGTTCAACATTTCTAATATATGACAACCATCTTTTGTTTTAGCTATTTCTACTAGTATTTCAAACTTTCTTGTTTGTAATAGTATAGTTCTTATACTTTTGTGGCTATGATATATCTTTTAAAATAATATAGGACCTTTTTAACATTTTAAGTATTTTTCATATTTATTTTTTATGTTTTTACTATTTTATACATTTTTTTCAAAATAGTTTCCTTGTTTTTTCAAAAATTATCCAAATAATTTAAATTGCATATACATTTGCTAAAGCTTATTTTTTTCTTTTTTTATTTTCCATGCATTTATTTTTCTTTAAAATTTTAGTTTTTTAATTAAATATTATGTTTCCTATTCACTTTATGGTACTTTCAATTATTTTTGATAATTTATTCAAATAAGTTGATCATTTGAAATCACAAAAATTTTCAGATCATTTTAACATTTTAGTATTTCATAATTTTCTAATGCCACTGATATAGTTCTCTTTTTTCTTTTTTGAAAAATTTTTATTGATTTTTTATTGATACTGACTTTTGTTGTTGAATCTTTTTATATTGGTTGTTTTTTATTATGATAGAGTTATGCCTAAAGATATTTTCCACAAGCAAATATATGTATTTCATGTGAAATGATTTTAATTTTGTTAGATATATTTTAAAACTTATATTTATGGGTGATATATTTTGTGTATTTCAATTGCCAAAAAACCTATTAGTTAAATGAAGGTATGTGATCATGTTAAATATTCTAGTTTACTAATAATTTTTAAAAAAGTAATCATAGAACTAACTTTTAGATAAAGTTTTATTAATAATAATATAATATATTTGAATAAAAGGAAACAACATATTTGGTTATGTTATACATATTTTGGGAAATTATAACTGTAAACATCCATGAAAACAATAAATATCGTATATATAAAATTTTGAATTAGAATATAAAATCCTTTGAAAAAAATATAATTTCTTACAGAAGCATTCATAATATATCAGTGGCAAAGAAAATAATGTCATTATGTGACATAAAAAAAAGAATATCATAGATAATAAACTCTACTATATTCTTGGAATTCAGGATAGCTTACATTAGTAAATTATCTTATATATGTTGGAACTGTAATACTCACTAATTATTTGTGGTAACAAATTTGATTTTGATTTTTTGTTAGTATGATCATACATAGTAAACCAACTTTGTATGTAATTTCAAGTTCCTCTAAGTTCTTTTCCTTTTTTATTTGTAGTGATATATATTAATTATTAACGATTCTTCATTTACATAACATAAATTTATTCAAAATATTTAAATATTTTATATAATTCTATATTTCTTAAATGTGTAATCTTTTATTCTTTATATCACTTATCTATTTATTTTATTTTGTAATATTTGTTAATTTATTTTTTTATTCATCAAATTTTATTGTTTGAATTGTTTTATAAAAAAAATCTTCTCACAAAAGTTAATGGAACAATGTTTTCACATTTTTTAAAATATTTGTATTTTTCATATTTTTTTAAAGCTTTTAAACTTTTATAAAGTTTTTTAATTTTTATATTTTTATATTTTATTTGTTTTGAAGGTTATGTCAAATTATTTTTGACATAGGATACATATATTGTGAACAATTCTAATGCCAATAATCTTTATTTCTTATTCATGCATTATCAAAATCTTCTACTTAAATGTTTAAACATTAAGTATTTAAACTTTATGTACTGAAATGTTTAATTTCTTTTATATAAACAAATAATTCAAACAAAGTGTGAGATATAAATAATAAATATATACCATAAATAAAAAATATGAGCGGGGATAAAAAAAAGAAAACGTAAACAGAATTTCTCAATCGAGATATTTAGCTTTGTTTGAGTACTATGTCATTAAAAGCTTTCAATTTACAAAATCAAATTGAGAAATGTCTAAACGTAACTCACAACAAATTTATAATATAAAAGCAATATGTACTACTTGAAAAAATTTATCTTAGAAAAGCAACATTAACAAATATAAATTTTGGAAAAGGAACAACCAAATTGACAAAGAATATAAAAAGTATATTGAATTGTTAAATAACTTCTACATTAAAACATATTTTAAAACTGAATTAAACATAATTTTTTTTAATTCAAAATATTTCAAATATTTAAATGAATGTTTGAAAAATTATAATAATAAATTTTCCAATATTACAATTACAAAAATAACTTGTATGTACTAAAAAGTTTAAAATTGTAACAACCACTAAGATAATAAAAATTAAAAACGTTCTTAAATATTTATGTAATTTGTCATTATAAGGTCACTTCTAGAACTTCAATTTAACAATTATTGCACTATAGTAAAAATATATTTAAAAGTGTAAAAGAATTCGAAAAAAAATTAAAATCTTAATGATTCAATGTAATTAGATTGCTTCCTTTGTGATGCGAGAATAAAAATAAACTTGATCTAAGTAACAAAAATAAAATGTCGTCGAGATATTATTAAATTACAGAACATTTTAAGTACACAACAAACTTTTGAAAAGTTTTTAAAAAATTTTTAAAGAAAGCAATATAAAAAATATATAAAATTAATAAGAATCTAAAAAATATCATTTTAAAGGTTTAATTCATTAACTAATGATATCTATAACAAACGGTTAGTAAATATTTAAACTTTAGCAAAAAAAAAACATTCTTTGTGATAATACTTTTAAATGTTCCAATTGATTTATGTTTTATATTTTGAATTTTTTTTGAACTAGACTTTTCCAATTTATAACATATGAATGTAAAACATTATAATAGTTAATGAAAACAATATTTTGTAATATAAGTAAAAACATAAAGAGTTAAAATGTTATATTTCAAATTTATTATTTCTAATTTACATTATATTAAATAAATTATCTTGACAATTGCTTGAAAGCAAACTACATAATGTATGTAAAATAATATTAGCTTGCTAAAATAGTTATTATAACAAAAAGTTAAAAGGTTCATACCATATATATATATATATATATGTATATATATATATATATATATATATATATATATATATATATATATATATATATATATATATATATTCGAGGTTAACTTGGTAGTGAAAAAATACCCAAAACTTAGTACAATTTACAAGCACTAAAAAAGTAATTTGGTTTGTATAAGATAGATAAATATTAAAAAAAACATGTATGATGAAAGAATTTTAAGTCAAACATAATATTATCAAATATTTACTAAATTATTAAATTATTTATATTTTTAAAATTAATTTTAACAATTAACCAACTCAAAAAAGAAATATAAATCTAAAAAAAATACAAAAACATAATAAAAATAAATTGAAAAATATAACTAAATGTAAAGCTAGAAGAGTTTGACTATGTCGGAAAATGTGAAATAGAAATTAGATTATTTAACAAAAAATATTAAATACAATGTGTAATGAAAGTGCTTATCCATTAATTGTAGAATCATAAATTAGTTACTAGAAAATTGGAAAGTATTGGATTTAAAGAAATTAAAAAAAATAATTAACTAAAAAAGAATAATTTTACGTACGAAAGAAATATAAATATACGAAAAAATGACAATTATTGTATCGAAATAAATGAATTGTTTGCATAACATAATATCAAAAAACTTCTCTTGATTTTGCAAGTTAAACATGCTTAATGTTACAAATAAAAAGTGTTCAAAATTGCAAACATAAATAAAACAATGTTGATAATGGAGTACTTAAAGCATTAGAAATTATGTACAACTTATTTACAAAAAAAATTTTCATCATGTAAAGCATACGAAAGTTGAAAGGAAAAGTGCAAATTATTAATTTATTGAAAACAATAATATTTAATAATCGAGCTGCACAAAAGTTTTTATAAATAATGTAATTATGAAACAAAAGAAGACCATCACTTCAACAATAAAATATATTTAGTTGGACGTAGATAATACTTATGAGTCTTTTTGTGACAAATCATTACTTAAAGAGATATATGGCAACTATCAGTACATCATTCACAATAGTGAAAAATATGTTTAGAAATATAAATTCAGTTAGGGAATTATTTAGATAGTCAAAATGTGCATAAAAATTAAGGAAAACATTGGCATGTAACAATGGATTGTAGTAGTTGATGCAGCAAAATAAGAGAGATAAGATGAATTTTTATGTGTAAAGTTTTAATTATGTAGAACATTAATTATTTCTTATATTAGTTATATTTAATACTTGGTTCTTATAGAAAATTTTAATGATAAAAAATCATTTGTTTGTTTATTAAACTTTTTTATTAAGTGTTTCTAATCATGCTTCTAAAACTCTAGCAGTTCATTATGTTATAGAGCTTAATCAAATGATTCTTGGGTTAATAAAAAGTTAAAGATAAGTAAATGAGTGTTGGAGACACTACTTGGGAATCACTAAACTTTATAATGTTGGAGCTAATGGATAGATCTCTTAGTGTAATAATCTCCCATCAAGAGCATGTCTTCTACATAGTACTTTAGGTTAAAATTATTAAACCAATTACTTTTTTCTGATATGACACATAAGTTTACTTTCATCCTACTCATGATAAGGGGCATCACTTTTGATAATCTTTTTGTAAGATAAAATGTCAATCTATGTTTACAAAAGTAGAAAGTGAAACATATATATAAATAATGGTGAATTGTTAAAATCTAAATAGTTTGGTCAACTGCAAGTGTAGTGTTAAACCAATGAGAATTTAAATCATGTTGACACAAAGTATTGAATTAAATATGCTTATAAATCAAATAATTACATTGCCCTTTAACATAATAGTTATGGTGTTCAATACCAATTATTATGTTTTATTTAATGATAACACCTAAGTATTTACAATAAATTTTATTAAGTGAATTTTAAGATTTTGGATAACTAATGTTTATGTTGATCAAAGAACTTACTTAATAGAAAACATTAAATCCTTTAAAGATTCTCTTTATTGCAGTAATTGATTAACAAGAGATAGATTTTGAATTTAATTTTAATAATTTAATTTTAACTTGTATTAAAATATTAAAAATACAAATTTAGTTTTGTACAAAAAAATGCAAAATAATTACAAATATAGATATAAGAAAAGTGAAACTTATTGTTAAAAATCTTTGCAATGCAACTTTGATAATTACTTCTGAAAATGAAAAGAATTTTGTAAAAAAGAATGGAAATTAATTTTTTTACTTTAAGAAAATTTAAAATGTTTTCTACTACATATAATTTAATAGTGTTTTAAAAACATTTCAAATTATTAAAAAGAATGGTAAATTCCTCCAGAAAAAAATAGTAAAATTATAGTACTACTATTGCCAAAATGATGAAAGTTTATAAAAAAATTCAATTTTGAAAAACTTGTTGTGATAGATAAATTTTTTTAATATATTGATAATAATGATATTCACAATTTAGAGCACAAAAATTGTATAATTCAAATCTAAAACATAAAAAATTAAAATGTGAAAAATTAAAATATTTATAACTAAATTATAAATGTTAGCATAAATAAAAATAGTATGAATTGGATAAAATACATAATGTTATTAATGAAAAAATTGCAAAGCATTAATATAATACTAAAAGCAAGTCAAATCTAATTTTCTACACAAATGTGTTAAATAGTCAAGATTAAGTACCTCAAATGTGTTTTACTTTTAATATAGTTATCCCATATGCATTGACTAGTAAGAAAAAATATTTTGTAAAGTTTAACCGTTCCTTAAATGATAACAAGATTGAATGTGAATTTGATTAAGAAATAGTACAGGAATGACCATTATAATTGTACTGTACAATTTGTTGAAGTTGAAAATAAGCAATATCAGAAGTGGTAGCAAAATTTATGGGGTAAATGGTTTTAGATTTACTTATATATTTGATTTGAATTTGTGGGATGTCTTTGGTTGACAACTGTAAAGGGCCTCCTAAGAAAACTCTAAACGACTAGTTACATTGTTATTTTTGCAAATATTGTCCATAAATAAGGATATTGAATTTTATCTAGTTTAATGAGATCCTTATAGGGTTTTGGGATTTCTTGCAAATCAAAAATATTGTTTTGAAGAATAATGCTAACAAATTACATCAAAAGATATTTCTTTTAATTGCCTTCTTTGTTTATGAGCTAAACTTTAAGTCTTTTGAGGTTTAGTTATTTGATTAAATGTATGTAACTTACCATCATCTAATGAGTACTAATGCTATCTTAAAACATGATTACTACTATGTTGCCTTCCAATTCTATAATGATTTTCATGATCTTCAAGTCGTTAGAGACTCGCAAACCCAACATTATAACCAATCCATCTACTTCAATGTCTTTATTTTATAGAAAAGTGATGATTGAGAAGATATAGTGACCAAAAAAGTCTAAAAACAATTTCATACCTAATTGATAAGCAAAAATAGCGTATGTTAACATCTATTAGATTGATTCGAAATAAAGAGTGGAAGAACATGTACAATACAATACAATAGTAGATAGTAGGAGGGACTTACTCAATAAAAGGGAGAGGAAAATGTAGTAACATGATGATAAACCATAACAAATAGTAAGTGGATCATTTTTTTTCATAGGACTTATCATATGAAGCAAAGGTATCCAAATGAAAAGCACAGGATCACATTGTTCAATTAAAAAAGTTTGATGCATTCTTAAGGAGATGAAAAAGAAAAATTATTTTGTATAGTGAGAGCTTTGCTCAATTGAGAAACAAGGTTGCATGTGCTTTGAATGGCATGATAATACAAAAGAAACCATTGAGATTGTATTTTATTATATATTATAGTTGTAAATGACTAATGCAAGAAGTGTTAGCAAAACTTAGAGGCTAAATGGCTTCATATTAACTTATATATTTGATTTAAATTTGTAAGATATCTTTAATATATTGAGATATTTGTGCTTCTACGAAATATCTATGCGTCTAGTTGCACTTATGTTATTGCATATACTGACCTAAGATAAGTATATTATATTCCATCCATTTTAATGAGAGCTTTGTAAAGTTTTGGGTTTTAAGAAAATTTTAAGTCTTTAATACTACATACAACTTTCTAGTTTATTAAGTTAAAAAGTCATGGTAAATATCTGAACAAAAATAATACTCAAATTTTAATACTTGTTTTGTCAAAATGGAAATTTTTTTAAAGCAATCAATGCTAAAAACATTGTTGTAATAGTTAAAGTATTTCAACTACAAAATGTATTGATCATAATGGTATTCATAATTTAAAGATAAGAAATTGTATGACTCAATTGTAAAGCATAAAACATTCAAATGAGAAAAATTTAAATATTGATAACAAAATTATTAAATTTTAATGTAAATAAAATTTCAATAAAAAACCAAAAATATATAGTGCTATTCTTGTAAAAAAAACTTGGAATTTTTGATACATTAAGAAAACCGTGTCAAAACTATTTTTCTACATAAATAAGCTAAATATTCAACATTAAGTATCTTAAAAATGCTTTATTAATAATACAACTATTCTACAAGTATTTTTTAAAAAACCTATTTTGGTATAAAAATATTATTTCTCATTTTAATAATAATTAACTAAACGGACTTAAAGTGATAACATTAAAAAATGTAAAAGTCGAAAAAATGTTTCAAGTATAATGTAATAATTAAGATGTTCAAATTTATTACATAATATATTAATAAAAAACTTTTTTTTGAGTCATTGTATTGAAACCTTCATAGTCGAAGTAAAAATGTGAAGAAGATAAAATATAAAATCTCATCATGGAAATAAAAAATTTACAAGGTTAAAAACTTTTTGTGTGACTACTTCAGAAAAATTATTCTTACAATGGAAATGTTAAAGTGTCAAGAAATATGAAATATGACATAATAAATTATTTCAACATCTAAATGGTAATATTAAGTGCATCAAAAGTATAAAAATTGTACAATATTGAAAAAAAATGTTTTAAAAGCAAGGAACCTTAAAACAAATAAATATACTTGTTAACCAAATATAAGCTTTATGAAAAACATGAGAAAAACTGTTGTTATAACATATTCAAAAAATTTTCTCTTAAGCAAGCTATTCAAGAGGACACGACATTGGTACAATTGGCACTAGTTCAACCATGAAGTTAAATGTGATTCAGAACATGTATGTTAGTCAACCAGATCTTGCTACATGCAAGAAAAGTGAAACTGAATGTGTATAACAATTATATGGAGTGGTCCATAGTTGTTGCAATCATTCATTAGAAAGGTAAAACGTTAAAAGTTTTTACCTAATTAGATGGCCATTGCTTTACTATAGAAGCAAGTGTATTTTGTATCACCAAAGATATGGAAGTGTGAATGGTAATATGAATACTGTGCTAATGATTGAACAAGTTTACATCATATGTCTTAAAATGGTCCATGGTCTCCTAAATCTTTATTTAAAGTTGGAAAAAAGTACCTAGAAAATTAACCAAGTATTCCAAGCAATTAATTTGGATAGGCACTTTTTTTATAATGAAAGTAACTAAAGAGCCAAAAAATTACAAAAATGGTTGCTCAATTAGATAACTAATAGAAGTGGGATTGTTTTAGTATTCCATTATAGAGTAGGGCCATATTGAATGTGGGTAAAACTCAATCACCTTACATTCGTAAATCATAAAAGGCATAAAGTTTGATTTCTTTTCATGTCAAAAATCATACGATACTAAATTTTGAAAGTTGTGCTAATATGAAAATACTATAGAAATCATAGTATATAAATTTTCAATTACACCTTTCCCTTTGCAAAGTAGTTCAATTATTAACTACATTTTATTGATTTACCATATTATCATTTCTAGAGAAGAAGCCCAAAGAAATACCATTTATAATGATGTAGCATCAAACTTGAATGATTATCGCTTCAGTAGTAATGGTACTATTTATAATAAGTTCACAGATAATAAAGTTGATACAATCTATTTGACACTTTGCCTTGAACAAATTAGTTAGACTATTATGATTACCAAACTAGGAGAATCAATTCTTACATTATTTAACTTTTTTCTTAAAGATTATAACACAATTTTCATACGTGTGCCATGTGCTATTTTCCATAAACCTTGATGTATGTTGGAGGAACCTCAAGTGTGCAACTTAGTATGAGGCCACTTTCGGTTCTAATTTTTCATTTTATAATATATAGCAAATCCTTTTCTTAAAATTTTTTATCACCATATTTTTAATGACACATATGATTGATATTGGAATGGCTTATGTAGTTAGCAGATGGTCATTATTCCTATACATTTTATGTTTTAGCATGAAATTATGACAGGTATCGAGCCTTGTTCATTGATTGTATGTGAAATAATTTATTTAGGATTAATAATAGGAGGTCTAATTTGATTCCTTATATGCATGGTTATATTAGGGGTATTTGTTTTATTATATCACTTTACTTATTAAGAACTTCCTTCCCTTTATTTTGTTTATAATTTCATATTTGTCACTTTCTCTAATTAGATAAATTTTCTATTAGTAAAAAATTGTTTAAAAAGTTATGCTTTATTAAAAAAATTTAAAATTTTTAAACTATGTTATAGCTTATTACTATTTACATTTTAGTAATATGTGTTCTAATAATGTTTTTATTCTTTTTTATTATTATTACATATTTTTTAATCAATTTAAAGTAAAATTTTTGAGAACCTTAGTAAAATACTTTAAAATTTTGCTAAATAAATATATTTTTAAATGTAAAAAATATCAAAATAGAATAAAATTGAAAAACTATGAAAACGAGAAAATCGTATAATTAGGTACAATTATACTTTTTTATAATGCTCAAAGATATCTGTAGCTATATCAAAGAAAAGATATTATGACAACAAAAATTTAAAAATAAATTATATATTAAAAGTTTCAAATAATAATTTCATAGTAACATAAGTGTTGACAATAATTTCATGAACACATAAAACATAACACAAAAAATAGCAAATTAAAATTTATAATGTCTTAAAAATTAAAATTTTTTTTAAGAAATGTTACAAAGTATTATCCCAATAAATAAAATGAATGGTGTAGTGAAAAAAAAAGATTAAAAGTAATAAAACATGAAAATAATTAAAGATTCTAGTAAAGTAAAGGATAAAAACAAAGATTTATTTAGAGATAAGGACTACGCACATGACAAAGTATAAACTAGTTTTTTGTAAATTAAATCAAGTTAAATATAAGACTATAGAAATATGTAAATATAAAAAGAAAAAAAGCTAGGACACCTTTTTAAATAATCAATGGTGTATGTATTTTTTATTGTAATTATAAAAATTTAAAATATTTAAAAATAATTATATTATTATCATAATTGAACTTATTCAGTATATTTGAAAAAAAAATTCATAAAACCCGAAACAAGAAAAACACCAACATGCTTAAGTATAAATATTTGAAAAAGAAAAGAAAATAATTAAAAGTTCAAAATATCAGGCATATTAATTAATTTCAAATTTTCTTTGAACATAAAGAAGTCAATTGTCACATATTATTGCTAAACATAATAGTTTTTAGTTATAAAAACTATCTCAATTATGCATGTTGATTTAAAAATTTTTAAGACTTATTAATATTTAATTTTTTGGCACCCTCAATTTGTTTTATTTTATTTTTCCATGAAAATTTTCATGAAATAATACCTTTGAGCTAAATTTTAAAGGAATGAAAGGTTTTTGATAACCTGCATTAAAATGATGACAAACCGATTCCTAATATTTAAGACTTTAAATACTATTTTTATTATAGAAAAAATAATTTTCAAACTTTATTACGACCATAATTACTCACTACTACATTTTTTATAGATTTAAATTAAGAATGCAATATTCAAACAAATATTGTTATAAACTAATAATCATCAAATGTATTCAACAAATCTAATTGCTCCCTTTTAGTTTTGTTTTTTACATACATAATTCATAAAATGTTATCTAAAAATAAAGTGAGCGATAAAAATTATTTATCAAAAAAAGCCATAACAACCATACATAAAAGACAATTTATTTTCGAGAATATATTACATAATAAGTCAATACCACACTTAATAAAATATATGCATTGCCATAAAATAAATTTTAATAACTTTGTCAAGCAATACAAAGCATTTTATTTTTATTGTCATATTTATTTTTGTTAATGTGCAAAATATTACTATATAAAAGACCCAAGTAAACTATATGTTTCTCTGAAACTTTTAAATATTCATTTAATGATTGTTGAACCTTTGATGACATTCTAATAATCACCAAAGAAAAATTTAACAAAAATATTGGAGCATCTAATTCTCAAACTAGACCTTTCAATCTCTTTATTATATAGGAATTGGAGAATCTTTGCACCATCTAATAACTTCATCAAATAATTAGATTTACACTTAAATTCAACTTCCAATAATATTAGCTCTTGTCCCAATTCCTTTTTACTCTACAAAATTTGCAAAGTTTGAATCCTTTCATTCAAAAGTTACTCATATAGCCCCATACTTGTTTTGTAACAACTAATATTAATTAATTAATCCAAAATCAAAGAGTGTTCACATAAGACATGTATCAAACTTCTTAATTAATTGTCCATTAATTTGTTGCAAAAATCAAATCCGTCTCTATCCTTCTTTCAATGAAATCACCCTTATATTTTCACCTTAACCAGCATAGCAACCAAGTTCAGTATGAATCCTCACACATTATCCCACCCCATTTATGCAATTATTAAGGGATTGATTCTTTTAGGAAATTAAAACATGGTAATTTAATTAAAGAACTTATTGGTCTTTTGGGTTCAACATTATTGTGACTTTTACAATTTGCATTTTACACTCATATGTCCTAAATAATTATTCAAAAATAATTTAAAGTGCTTCTTGGTCAAGTTGTTTCCATATCAATTCAATATTTTTTGACCTAAGGTCAATAATTTTCTTATTATCTTTTTGGTATTTAGTTATCAAAAACTTTTTACTAACAAAAATAATATTATTGTTAATAGATTCTTTTTAATTTATTATTAAAACTTTAACATTTTTCTCTCTTTTTTATGCCATTTAACACAATTGTTCTGATAATATTTTATAAATAAAACATTAAATAAAAAATTAAAAAACAAATTCTAAAAATATAATTTTAAATTATGGATAAACAATTATAAAGTTATTACAAACACGTCAAACATGATATAGCAAAGAAACATAATAGTATATAACAAGAAAAAGGTTTATTAAAAGATGTAGAATTTTAATGTTTTCAAAACATTTATGTGACATAAATTTAAAATTATTTAACATAAAAGAAAAATGATGCAAAAGTCTAAATAAAAATCATCAAGATATTGAGTTACTTGAAAAGCTTAACTATATCTATAAAAAAGTAAGCATAAGATAATTTGGTAAATTTAGAACTAGTAATTTTAGAACATATAGATGAGCATGGCCAAAATAAAATCAACAAAAGTCAATAACATAAAAATTAATAAAAAAAAGTTATTATATTACATTTTAAAATAAACATCTCAATTCTACAATACTGCATATCACATTTACTATAAGAAATAAAATGCATTGATCCACAAATTGTCTTAGTAATGCAAGTGCATGCATGAAAGATTAAAATATTTTTAAAAACATTAATATTTTTTAACATTTATGATATCAAAAAAGATTTACATTAAATTTGAATAACATATCATGAATAAAATTTCAATAATAGAATTTATTTAATGAAAAAACAAACTTTGCAATAGTAAACAATGTCAGGACAAGAAATTAATAATATTTTTCAAGATTTACGTACAAACGGATATAAAGTGTTTTTTAATGATAGTTTGAGTTATATCCTAAGGTAGAAAAGTTTGAAATCATTATGATTACCAACAATTTATTAATATTTTATTCAAGAATATTAATTTTCTTGAAAATAATAAATCATAAACCATTTGTAATGAAGATCAAATCTACCAATTGTTTTAAATTTTTGAATTTGTGCAAAAACAATCAAATGAAAAAAGACATTAAGAAATAAAAAATATTTATAAATTTAAAAAATTATTTTAATATCAATAATTTTAGAATTTTCTAAATCATATACACACTTAACTAATTAAAAAATGAAATTTATTGAAGGAATGTTAATTACATCATATCATATTATGTTTAGAATCTTGAGAGCATTGCCTATACAATAGGAATAAAAATTATTTACAATAAAAAAAAAGTAATATCATTTATTTAAAATGAAATATTATATACAAAATAAGAAAATTATAATAATGAAACTTTTTGGGTTTGAGATACAATGGTTGTTAAATTGGAAAATAATTAACAATAGAAAAATTAAATACTTCCTTTTTCAACTTGTCATAATATTCAAATTCTTAGTTATATATTTTCAAAAGTTATGTAAGAATTTTTATTTTTTTATAAAATTTCTCAAGTCAGAAGGATGCAATAAAAGAGTTTCATAACATCAAAATGAGTGATTTGTTTTGACCAAGCTTTTATTCACCTCTGAGCACTGGTTGACAAAAATTAAGAGAATTATACACCTTCATCATAACATACCATATGAATCGAGATGATTATGCAATTCTATGGAATGATAATAAGGTTTGATATTTTTTTATAGTCAATGCATTTAATATAAAACAATTTTTCCTTATAATACAAGTTTAATGATTTTCCTTCGGTAAGTAAAAGTGAGCTGATCATAGAGTCCAATAAAAAATTATCATGACATAGAAAATTTTTTATTTTACAAATGGCTTTTCAAATAAGATGATTACATAGTCTAAACAAATATTTGTATATTCTATTATTTTCTCTATTGAGCCTAATTTGGCAAAGAACACCATTATACAAATTATAAAGTTTATTATACATTTCATATTACATAATAGTGACATTCAATACTTCTATAAGTTTAGTTATAGTTTGAGTGATTTCATTATAATGTATAAAATAACTATGTCACATTATTTCTTTGAGTTTTCTTTATACCTATTTTATATGTTGAGTTCTCCCTAATTGAATTGTTAAATAATGTTGATTTAGTCTTAGTAAGTGCATGTATTTCTAATTTTCACTAGATTTCCTTGTTGCACTAGATCAAATAGTTCGGTCCTCAAATAGCCACTTTTGTTTCATAGCTAATCATATTATATTAAACATGATGATGCAATACATTTAGTCATTGAAAATGTTTCTCTTTGAAATTAAAAAATCATGTATAAATCTAATGTAGTTCAATTGAGCAATAAGTTTCATTAATTTACAAAGTGGGGAAAATGCTGTATTTAAAAGAACACTTAATTATTTGAGCATGCAAAATTTTTTTCCATTCTAAATCCACACATGGTTACAACCCCATATTTGATCAATTTCCTTGTTCTTCTAGTATTGATCATTTTCCAACACTATTCACCTATCATATAAAAAAATAAAGCTAGATGATCAATTATTATTCAACTTAATTTGTTATTATAATCAAAATATGCTAGAGTATTTGCTCATCAGACCAATAACCTCTTCTTTTTTTATGATAACATACTATCCAAGTTTAAGATAAAGCAATAGAATGCAAATGGATAAGTTCTCCTTCACTCAAGGAACTGCTCTTGAGACCAAGCTTCGTTACGCCATTTTTGTCATTAAAAAAAGCTCTTCTAATTCTATAGCAGAATTCTTAAAGAAGCAACTTTGTTAATATGTTAATTAATTGCATGTTGTTCACAATATATTGAATGTCTACCATATTTCATTCGACATGGTCCATGATAAAATGATTCCTAACATAAATTTATTTTTCCTCATAATACTAGATAAGAATTTGAGTTAGGTAAACGACACTCATATTGTCATATTTTATGGGGAGGCTTTACAATTGTAGTCCCACAGCAACTAATGTGGGTTTCAACAAAAAAATTTGCACTACAAATTCTCCCAATGCTATATATTATGCTTCATTTGTTCCAAAAACAATAGTTCCTTATTTCTATACTAGATCCTTAATTTAAGAGGTCCAAAAAATTCCTACATTGACTTTCTAATGCACTATAGAACCTACATTATCTTTGTAGATGTATCATATAGTATATGACATAACTAAAATTTCGGATACGAAAACCCTAATACTTCTTTGTCAAGCAAGTATTAAAAGATTTTTTTATTATTTCTAGTTGAAAGCGCTTTGTTCTTGATTGAAATTGATAAAAAAGTCTTATGCTTAAAACAATGTTAAGTCACCTTATAGTCAAGAATAGAACATATCATCCTATAATATACCTTGAAATCAATTTTTTCCTTTCTCATGTTTATTTATACTGTGGTTGGGACACCTGAAAGTAGAAGTTTCGAGGTTGTCAAGATCTATCAATTTTAACATCTCATTTATATATTTTATTTAAAATACGATGATACATTTTTCATCAAACTTAACATTCATTCCAAAAAAATAAGTAACCACACCTATTATTATCTTTTATTATTAATAGATATTTTTTAATCAATTTGAAATAAAATATTTCAGGACTTCAACAAAATACTTCAAATTTTGCTAAATAAATATCATTTTTTAAACAAAAATATCAAAATAGAATAAATTTAACAACTATGAAAAATAGAAAATCATAATATAAAATAATATTGGCAAGCAAGTTAATTAAAATTAAAATATATAAGGAAAAATTTAAACATAAAAAATTAGGAAATATTAGACTTTTTGTAGTGTTTAAATATATGTGTTGCTATATCATGACAAAAGTATTCTATCAAAAAAATTTAAAAAAATATTATATATTAAAAGTTCAAATAATAATTTTGTGGTATCATAAGTGTTGATAATAATTTATCAACACATAAAACATAAGAAACAAAAATAACAAATAAAAATATGAAATAGTTGGTGTAGTAAGCTTATTTGTTCATTAGAGTTGGTCCTTGATTATATGGCATTTTCATGTATTAAATTTCTTAGTTTTAATGTTTACAAGAGTTAATGATGATGCATGCATATGCATATATGATGGATAAACTAAAATAGTTTTTTAAAATAATAGAATTAATAAAAAATAAAAAAAAATTTTGTTATTCTTCAAATGAACATTTTTATTTTTATGTAACCTATTTTCTAATATCAAATTATTGAAAATTAAGTCAAGTTCAAAGGAAACATTGTCAAAGTAATTTTTTGCATGTAATTCACTAGTGAAAGAAATCTTCAAAAAGTCATCAAGTGTTAATGATTCATATATTCTTATTTTAATCATCTCTCATTTCAAGATTAATGATGTTTTGCTAAACTCAATGTACAATATTTTTTTACAAAAAAATATTTCTTCCATTATTTTTCAAATTTTTCATCCAATTCATTGATGGAGGAACATGATTCATCATAAAAGAAAATATTTGAATTAACTTCATCACATAAAAAACATTCACCTTGGTCATGAGCAATTATGCAAGTAAGCTCCATTGTTTTTGTGGGGCTCCTCCTTCACTTCGTTTTCTTCTCTTTCTTCTTCTTGCTTTTCTTTTTATTATCTTTCACTTTTCTTTCATATTGACCAATTAACATAGATATAGCATCAAATAAAATGTTTTGAATGAACATTTTAGTACAAATTTCTTATGAGATAGCAAAAACAATGTTATACTTTTTGGAATAAAGTTATGTCCTTATGTTCATAAGAAACATTCATAATAATGTTATGAAGTTTTCAAGTAATTTCCTCAACTTCAAATCAACATTTTGGACAAAATTGTGAGAAAACTTTTGCCAAAAATTAAAATTGTTGACTTATGAACATTGTGGGGGCACTTGAGCATCCTCCAAAATAGGAGTTTTCAAATTCAAAGACAAAATAATGTAATGTGCCTATAAAGGATAAGCTCTACAAAGTTAAGCTAATCAAATAGTGAACTTCTCTAATCAAAGCAACAACCTACTTTGGTAGAACTTGTTCACCATTCTGTGCAACCAAAGGAGGAGAATTAGGATTAATCAATTTTTTTGATAATCAAAAATCTTTCTTAATCTTTATTTTGGCAATTTGTCTCAACAAAATAAAATACGAAGAAAGGTGCAAGAAACTAAATGACTTAAAAGTTTTAACATATTCAACCGTTGACCTTATTAAACATCCAATCCATAAAGTTCTAAATCCTAGACTATATAATCACTCTTTCACTTAACTTGAGTAGAGTAAGAAGGCTTTACATCGACATTCTTTTGTCAAGTGAATGTGTTGCCAGTCCTCTAACAAAAAGAATTCAAGAAGTATTAAACTCAATAACACACTTCACTCCAAGCTTTGAAGGAAACCTTCCAATTTCTACCAACAAAAGGACTTTTGAATTAAATGTTGTGGCAACATAATGCCACAATGTAAGGTTGCTAATCTTCTACTCATTAAAAAGTTTTTAGTTAGGATCTTTCCTTGCTCACAAAAATTGAGCCAAGGGGTTTTCTTAAGAATGTAGTTATAATGAAATTGGGAAACCATTAACTCTAATTTAATTGCATGGATATGCAACAAATATAACTAACACTTTGAGCTTAGAAGTTACAAAAGAAAATCATCAGTTTTTTATGATTTTGAAAGTATGAAAGTGCTATGTTCTTATAGTAGAAGAAGGCACTTGAACATTATCAAAAAATGTTATTTAAATTGAAGTCTCATGAAAGAACACCCATTTAATGAAATCCATCATACTTTTCTTAACCACAGTTTGGTAGCAAAATGAGGCCTATTTATTGGAATTTTAGTACACTTAATTTCTTCTAAATGCTTGTATGACAATTAAGTAAAAATTTCTTTTCCCTCGCAATATATAAAAGTCTTCATTGATTTCCTATTCTAAACATATTGTTTGCACAACATATGCATACCTTAACATCATAAAGGACTTACTACTCATGAATATTGATCGACCCTATCGAAACTATATCCAAAGCAGTATTTAGCACACCAATTCCACTCACCGACTAGATCACACATCACATATCTCCAATGCATGTTGGCATTGTACATTGCACTGCTAAGTCATACTGCTCACTAGCACAGCCCTTTTCTACATGAATGACTCTACCTACATGTGTGTATCTTACCAATCATGTATATCTCATGATAGTATCAAAACAAATGTTTGCATTAGGCTTAACCTTTTGTATAATAGTAAACTATCATTTTAACTTAATGTTAGTCAACTCAAACAAGGGTCAAAATAAAAAAGATGATGCTCAATGTGTGATATATTTGTGCTATAACATATTAATACTCTTTGAACTGTACAACACAAGTGATGTATAAGTCAAGTCAAACGATGATATGATAAGTATGGCTTGATCTTGACATAAATCTTTTGCATAACAAAATTACCCTTATTGTTCAAATGGATTTAATATTATCTAAATAACTTTGCAACTTATATAATGAACAATAATCATATACTTAATAAGTTCAATATGCAATCCTCGAATAAGGACATTTAACAACATAATTTATCAATTTAGTGTTATCTTAATAACTTATCTAATCTTGATAAGTACATTTAGTTATAATTTTCATCTTATTTCATGCACAAAAGATTCTTATGAATTAGAATAAAGTGCATTTACAAGCTCTTAGCTTTTATAAGATAAGCATTAAGACAATCCATACATTTGACCAACCATGAGGCCCCATGGGATGCTTTGATACAAAGTATTAGTTTAACGTCATTATGATACTGTTTGTAAGGTTTGGAGTTCAAATCACTAGATGTCAAATAACTAAACCCCAGATGATGGTGAATTTTGAATTATTGGATTTTCGAAATACTTTTGTAGAGCACTGTAATAGATCACCAAACGTTACATGGAGCAATTAAAGCAATTGAAGATTAAAGAATTAAGAAAGATAATTAGGTAGTAAAGAGAAGTTCTGGCCAAATATGACATGGTTTTCCCAACATTACTATCAACTTTATACATCCTTAAGTTGCCAAGCTTGAGTGTATTAGTACTTAACCACTTCCTCGTAAATGGAGAAAGTTTTGCAATTTGTTTTTACATAGGCTAAAGCTTAAACCCCTCTCTACATTTTTATAAGCCCCAAAATTAAGCTCATTATCATTTTTTAACAAGAACTCAACCCTCGTTACTTTTTTATGTTGTCAAACAAATCCCTAAGAAACTTCGACACTAAGCCTTGAGTCTTCCTTCCCCAAAATAAAGCACTAGAGTGGGACTTCCTTTCTCTTAATCCATTTAAGGTAATCAAGAGCACAAGAAAAATAATTCTAAAATAAGGGTAAATAATAAAATTCAATGTATCCTTTTTTGAGACGAAATAATGACTCATGACATAATGATTGGATCACTATTACAGTAGAATATTTTCAAATTATTTTATGAGGAATGTTGTGTTATAGATATTTTAAGATCTTCCAAAATGCACATCTAAGCTTTTGTAAAAACAAAAAAGATTAAGAGGGTGAGGTTTACTAAAGTTTAGAAAAAGAATGTAGTGTGCTATGTGAAGCATCTTATCCTTTTTCAAATTTAACAATTGAAATAAAACTTTCTAGTTTGAGTATTAAAATATATACATCTTAGCCTTTGAATGAAATTGTTATCCTTATGTTTTCTTAATGTTAACTTAAATGTTTGAGCATAATGTGATAGTTTCTAAGCTTGTTACTAAGCAAAACATTATATATCTTTTTAAGTTCATTATCCTTATCAGATAATTTACTCACTTCAAATTCAATTTTCGAAGTTCAACAAACTATACTTTTTATTTTCCAATTAGTTTTTGATAGAAAACTAGTTTTAGCTCAAGTTTTATTTACATTCATTAAATTATTTGTCCTATGTTAAAAAATGTCATCATATTGAACTTGAAATTCCTATGAAATGGTTTGAAGGTCATCAAATAAAAAGTGAAGTTGTTGACCAACGTTTTTCTTTGTTGTGGACATAAACGATGAATTGTTTATAGTGCATTAGATTGAACATCACATGATTAAACAACTTGTTTAATGGACCTTCAACAAATCTACATTGTAGAATTAGACTATTGTTGTTGACTCTATTCTAACTAAGTGGTTCATTGCCCATAAGACACTAGTTTAAGTTGTTAATTGGATTATCAAATGGACAATTCAATTGAGATTCTTTTATTAATTTTTATTTACAAAAGTTCAATCTATACTAATTCCATTTCAAAGATAGTTTGTTAACAAAATCATGAATTTTTAAAGATGAAATGTATTTGCAAATATAAATATATTTTTTTACTTGAAGTTTAATATTTGTATAGACCAAAATTAAAGTTTTTACTAAGATTTTTAGCTTAAGTCTTTTCACTATTCATAGAATTTAAATATTTCATCTCAAGAAAGGTAATAGGATTATATTTGTTTCTTTTCATGATTAAAATGAATTGTTAGTGCTTGCTTGGAATAAGGTGCAAGTCTAGTTCATGATAATTCTCCTATAAAAAATAATTTATCCATTGCATAAGTACTCACTAGCACAAATAATGCCTTGAACAAAAACTCATTTTGTGCTTTGGGTTCTCAAAAACCTTCCACATCACCGAGCTTATTTTATATCATTGGCATCTCTTTTGTAAGTTGTACTCAAGCATCACTTGACACAATAGGATTGGAATCATCACTTGTAACTTGTTTAAAAAATAAAAACTCATGCACTAGGTATACCATAAAATCACAGTAAAAAGATAGTTAAATAGTTTGTCACAGTCAAAATCATATTTATCCACTAGTGCATATGCTGCAAAAGATATCAACATTTTGAAGAAGCTATATCTAAGTGTCAGAAAATATTACAAAATAGAACTACCTTAACATATAGACATAACACATATTATTACATGTAACAATCAAGAGGGGGTGAGTGAAATAATTTTATGAAAAGTTTTCAAAATTCACACATTAAAAAGAAATGTTTTTTTTGAATTGTATTGAATTAATTAACACAAATTATTTTAATAAATTTGTAAGAAATAATATGTAAAATGAAAGAGAAATTTTTTTTTTATATTTTGGCTCTTACCAAATGAGTGAACATCTATAACAAATTTAATTGAGCTTACCTTACCAAAACCTTTCACTTCTTTATCATATCCAATGAAGAAGCCATCAAACTATCTATCATATCTTTGGAATTTAGGCGTAATCCCTCCTGTTATACCCAGTAAAAAAAAATTTTTATATTAATCTTTAATAAATTAATTTTTGGCTTGGATGATTTCAGATCGACAGTAGGATAAGCCAGGAGCTCAATTAGAGGCTATTGGAATTTCTGAAATTTCTGGGGATTTTTCGGAGCACCGAGGTCATTTTTAAGTAATTTTCCCTGTTTATTTGGATTTATTGGATTTTTGGAAATTCGAAAATCAATTATGATCGGTTATTTTAAAACCGGAAATTTATTTTTATCGCGCGTGAACCGGACCGGAACGGTTCAGCGGAGGCGGTTCGCCGAGTTAGTTTGCGCGTGCGTTCTGATAAGCGGATCGGACGGTCGTGATCGACGGTTGGGATTGAACCGGCTGATCGGGTGCTTACCGTGTCGATAGCGTGTCGACAGCACGTATCGAGTGCTTACCGTGTCGAAAGCGTGTCAACGGTGCGTAGTGGATTTTCACCGTGTCGGCCAGAAATATAAAACCCTCGCGAAACGATTAGGGTTCGTTCGACCGACCGATAGAGAGATTTTTCCGGCGTACGGCGCGTGATTCCGGCGGCCTGGCAAGGGGCTTTTTGTGCCTGGAGATTCACGGGAACGCGGAGAGTCGATTGATACCGGATTTGTTCGGTGAGGAGCTGCGGCAAGCTGCGGACGAAGTTCACCGTCGCCGGCGTCGTTGAGGTAGGAAATTCAGAAATTAAATTAGTTATTTAGCAAAATTAAAGCATGGAATATTTTGTTAATGTCTATCTGAGCATGTGATTGAAATTTTGAAGTCGGAAATGCATTGCAGTATTATAATTTTAGCATGTTAGGTTTTAGGGTTTCGGAAAATTATACCCGCCGAATTCGGGAAATTTACCAAGCATATGTTGAGTTGATTATGTGCTTAACCATGTTAAGGTGGTTTTCAATTGCTGGAATCGTTTAATTTCTTAAATTGTCAATTAGGGATCGGATGAAACTCCTTCGAAGGAAATTTTTATTTAATCTTAGGAATTAGTGACATCATTGGAATGTTAGGATAGTACGAACATGTTCTCCTTGATCTCGGTCGCCGGAAATCGACGGGGGAAAACGGAATTTCCCGGAGAATTCGTCGGCTAGGGTTTCGCGGGCGCCGGGCGGAGGAAGGAGATGGATTAGGATTTAGTTAATTAGTTAATAATTAATCGTAAATTAATTAATTAACAATTATTAACTTAATTGGCGCGGATGAGAGAGAAGGAAAAGGATTATAATTCGGAAATTAATTCCGAATTTACGGAAATAATTTAATGCGGCGCGAAAGAGAAAAAAAAAACGGGAGGAATTAAATTCGGAAATTTATTCCGAATTTTTGGAAAAAGAAAATGCAGAATATTTAATTCGGAAATTAATCCGAATTTCGGAAAAAGGATTATGGGAAAATTTAATTCGGAAATTTAATCCGAATTTTTGGAAAAATAATTTGCAGAATATTTAATTCGGAAATTAATCCGATATTTTGGAAAAAGGATATATGTGGAATTTAAATTCGGAAACTATTCCGAATTTCGAAAAATGGATAAAGACGGAAATTGATTACGGAATTTAAAAATTTCCTGAAGTAGGGAAAAATGTTATCAGTGACGACAGTACAGTTGAAAACAGTCATACAGAGGTATGGTACATAGATGCTACCAGAACAGTCAGTAACTGGTATAGTTGTATTGCTTGGATGGCAAAGGGCATGGATTGAGTCAGTTTACTCAGTGTTGGCATATTTTATGGATTGGCATACTGGACCGGACTACTATAGACCCTATATGATGTTTTAGGGTAGTTGTGGTAGGTAACTGTGCGGTTCAGACTTAGCTTCCACAGTATACATGTGGACTGGTATGCGCCTTGTCGTACCTGGACATATGTTGCCGGATCTTGGAGTTAGAGATTGGCAATGACTGTAGGGGCGTGAGCTTCTATGGAAGTTGTTGGTAGAGGACTCTTTGGGACGGTGGCTGAGTCGATCTCTCCTGGTCCATGTGTGTAGGCCTGCGCGCCTGAGGGTGACAGGGGTGTCTCGCAGTGGCTAGCCAAGTGTGTAGGCCTGCGTGCCTTAGGGTGGCAGGGGTGTCTCACGTTGGCTAGAGATCTTGTGACTGGATCTATCTATAGTCTCCAGGAGATTGATTGACGAGAGACGCTGCAGTGTCGGGTGCTTAGGCACCATGCGTGTTTCGAGATGGGCGTTCCCACTGGCACGCTACCTGGAAGCCCAGAGGAGAGCTACTCTGGTGTGACTGGGGGTGACTGTGGTTGGTCGGAGTCTGGGACTGAGAGTGCCTATCCACCATACATTGTTATGCTGTATTCCTATATTTTTGCTATTATCCTTCTCTTGCATGTGAGTTTTACTAGCTGTCTTTCCTACTGGGCGTAGCTCATTCCTGTGTTACATATTTCAGTGGCTCGGCAGACTTGACGCTACCTGATTAGGTGGGATCGTGGTCAGCAGGCTTGTGGAGGATATCTGATTTGTGATTGTCTGAGATATTCTGGTTAGTTGATTGTTGTTGTTGGATGTATTTAATGAGATTGTTATTCTCATATGTCATGTAATATGTGAGGGTAATTCTGACTTATGTTTCTGGTTGGATAATGTTACACTTGTTGGACTTGGATCTTATTCTTGTGATGTAGTTTCATTCACTGTTTTATTTTATTGTCTTGGAGTATGGTGTGTGGAGTGCCATATTTTATTGTGGATGTTATATATCTTTTTGTTTGATGGTGAGGTCATTACATGACTATGGAACTTAACCGTGGGGGTTCAGACTTCTATTAGATCGGTTCTCCTACCGGTATGGGTTAGGAGTATTGGGTCTAGTATGAGTAACATTGCGCGAGTCCATCTGTTAATTCAGGAGTCATGAACCTGATTTGACGGTGTACCCGGGAGATGGGATCCACATTGTTAAGGGAAGTAGGTGTGTAATGATGTGTTATATCCTATGTTTTTCGTAGGCTACTCAGGTTGGTATGGGACGATCTAAGCTGTCTATATGCAAAAAAAAAAAAAATTTATGCCAAAATCAGCCTAGAAAATATGGGGTGTAACACCTCCTTTTAGATATTTTTGGGCTTTATAAGGCTCAAACTACAACCTCAGTACAATGATATGCTAATCTTATTTTTGGCTTATAGATAATTGAGATGTGCTAAAGGTTTTGAAATCACAACCTAGAGAAATAATAGTTTTAAGAATCCATACTATGAATGTTCACATTAATGGTGAAGTGACATGCTACACACATAACTGAAGTTCTTAGAATGCCAAACAAGAAAATCACTAATTTTCTTGGAGAAACTAAAAAGTTGGACTTAGTTATTAATTTTCTCGAAATTTGAAATAAAGTGATTATGAATTTTCTTGATAATTTAATGCCTTTGTGAATGCTAGATAATGAGTTTGGATTTTCTCTTTTGAGCCACTTGCTATCCCTCCAAAGGACATCTAGAAATACACTATTATATTGATTGTATATGATGCAATGTTCTTAATCAGGATTAAAGACAATAAATTATTAGTTCATTCAAATAGTAATACTTAAAACATGGTGGAGATGGCCATGTGGGTTGGCATAGGATAGGGAAATTGCTACTAATACTGGAGATAATTGTGGTGGACTACGACAGATAGTAATGAAAAATAGCCTAAAACTCAATTTTAAGCCTTTTAAAGTATATTTTCAAGCAAAATTTACATCGACAGAACTATAAGCTTTTTGTAAGGATGTCTTGTAAAACGTTTAATGCTAGAAATATTCGAAAAGCTATAAATTAATTTTGAAATTTTTAAAACTAATATGTAGATATAAATAACTATATAAAACTAAAGTAAATTATTTTAAAAACAATGATCACTATAATTAACCCACTAACGATAAAGATAATGAGCATTAATGAGAAGTAAAGGGTGAAATCTTGACATTATTTTAAGTCAGAATAAGAGTCGTATACCTCCAAGTTGAACCTCTATGTATGAATGCTACTAGATCGCTCTCCCTATGTGGGAAGGAGATCAACTCTATAAACCTACGCAAAAATCTATGATACTTCTTTCACAACTTTATGTTTATGTAATGAATGACATACCCAATAGTCCAAGTGTCATTAAATAAGGGATAGCATCGCTAATGTACCAAAAAGTTTTATTGTGCCTAATTTTTTGTTAAAATTATTTGATTGTCTACAATTTTTGATCAAATTGACTATTAGATCATTAGAAGCAAATAAATTTATTTGTTGGATAGGTTAACTTGGCCATAATGCTAAAGGGCTAATGGGCTAACTTGGTATTAAACATAGTTCTCTATAAGGAAAAATATCTTGAGTATTAAAGTTTGTGTTAGTTTGATGATCTTTAGTTAAATCTAAAGCATACATGCTGAGGCCTAATCTTTTTTACAATTCTTAATGATCCAACATTATGGGAATTTAATTTTCTAAGCATTGATAATGGGAATGCTGTACAACTCACATAGATCATTAGATAATCACCATCAACAAATTCTATAAGTTTTCTATCGCATGTACTAATCATTTATATATTTCATTATTTAAATTAATATGTTCCACAATATGTCGATGTGATCATAAAATATGACCAGTTAAAGAGTCAAACCAATTATTTTATTTTTTTATGAAAACTTAGTGGATAATAATAAAATATCATATGTTTAAACATGGTTCATTATTAGGCTATGAAAAAGATTAACGAAGTTTCAATTTACTACTATTTAGACATCTGTTTAGGATGTTAAGTTGATAAATCTGATATCATAATCTAAATAACTGCTCAGGGTAACCCATATAGTTCCACAACTTAAATAAGAAATATCTTTGCAATATGTGAGACAACAAATGCCTTTATGGTAGTTTATGAAATGAGACATTTTAGAAAATCTATGAACATAACTGATACATAATCATTCCTTCTATTAGTTTTGGGTAATGGTAGTACAAAGTCTGTAATTATTTATTCTCATAGTCATTATGAAATAAGTAATGGTTCATATGCACTTTGGCCTTAATTACTTAATTTAGCTATGACACAAATTCTAGATTCGAAATAATGATGTAGCTTGTTTGGGTAATCATGGACAATACAATGGATCAGCCACATTTCTTACGACTTTGCCTCAACTAAAAAGCCCAGTTAGACCTCCAATATGTATTGGCTAGATAGGGAAGTCCTTAAAAGATGTGTGGGGAATGCAAAGTTATGATCCACAAAATAAAAAACCATTTTTCAAATAATAATCACTAGAAACTTATTTGAAAAAATATTGACTTCTTGATAGATATGACCTAGGTTCTAACAAACACTATAGAAATTCTTATCATGTTGAAATCGAGGAACACTTATAGTCATTGCTGAAAATAAATAAAATGGGTGCTTTAATGCATTTGGTACTTTGTTCTCCACTCCTTCCTTATGTTTTAAACCAAAAGTGAGTTCTTCTAAATATTCAAACCATTTGTCATGCTAATAACTTAAATTTAGTGGACCAAAATAAAGAATATGGTAGGTTGAATATTCTTAAGTTAGCGTACTACATGACAAAAGTAAAGAACTAATTATTGGAATAATACATAGTGTTTATAATATCACAATGATTAAACTATGAGAATGATATTTTTCATTAGAGTATTTCTTCCTTTTTCATTTAAATTTTCATTAATGAATGCAATAAGAGGACAACTTTTACTCCACACTCCACTAATGCCAACTTAAGTACAAGCATCTTCAAAGGGGTTGAAATGTCCAGTAATCAATGGACTTTTACTTGAGTCATGGTTTCTTTTAATTCAAGAAAGCTATTTTTACCACTTTTCCCATGTTAAGCTCAGTCTTTTTTAAAAAATCTATAATTATTATTACAATCAAGCTAACTCCTCACATGATCCATTGATAAAAAATAGCTAAGCATTGAGAGCTGTGAACTTAATGTAAATTAGTTGGAGTTGGCCATTCAAATTGGATTTTATCTTGTTAAGGTCAATAATAAATCCTCCTTTTGGAACTATAAAACCCTTGAATGATGCTTATTCCGTAAAAATGAATACTTCTTATGACTAGAAAATAAATAGTTATTCATGTAATGGTGTGCATACGTATCTATGATGCCCTAATTGTTCAAATGTGTTATGGCTAGAAAATAATATATAATAAAAAAAGATAACTCTTAAATGAGCTAGATAAGGGTACAAAACCTGAGTCATAAGTCTCATAAATGTACTTGGTTCATTTGACAATATGAATGGCATAATTAACCATTAATATAGTCCACCTTTTCTTTTAAAAACAATCTTATATTCATCATTAGGTAGATTCAAGCATAATAGTATCCACTTTTGAGATCTTTTTTAGAAAATATGGTGATTCCTACTATTTGATCTAAAATTCATCAAGTATAGGAATTAGAAACCAAATCTTTAATCATTATTTTGTTAATGACATGACTATTTTTTCATTTGCACTAAGTTTCATCATTTTGTGGAGCAGACAAAGTAGGGAACACATACAATAATACTTTCATATTAAATCCCTTTTGGAAGACCTCATGTACTTATCAAGTAAGTTTTGTATTAGCCAATAGATTTAATAACAAATTTAGCATGTGGAAGTGAATTGTTAGAACTAGATCAATTAGGGTTTTCTATTTGTAAGGGTTTTCCTATTTATCATAAACTAGATAACTTCACCACTGGTTATATTCCACATAACCTTGACTAGTGAAATGGAAAACTTTTTTTTCTTTTCCTTTATCTTTTTTTGGAGTATTTGGATTAGAAATTCTATTTGATGGAAGTGAAGGGTAAAACATGATCTTTGATTTTTCTTATCTAAAAGTATAGGCATTTGTTCTTCAATTTAAGGTAGCATCTTAATCAAATAACAAAAATCTTTCTTAAATAAGGTCACTTACATTAGGATAACATCACACCATAATTTCTCTAATTATTGACCAAACTTTAAAAGAATGCAAAACCTTTGAATTTGTGAAAATTCATGTTTTGTTGATCTAAGATATTGTGATGTGTGGACATGGTTTATGTATGTTAAACCTAACTTTTTGGTAGTTTTCCGTGATATGACAATGATGTATCACTATCTAATATACTTGCAACTTTATTCTTCACTCTTATGTTTTAAAAGAAAAGTGAATTCTTGTAAATATTGAAATCATTTTGTTTGTTAATGACTTAAATTCACTTGTGACCAAAATAAAGAATGTGATAAGTTGAAGAATATTTTTGACTTAAAGTGCTTGATGACAAAAATAAAAAAGAAATACTTTGGACAATGGATGGTGTGCTAATTATCTTAATGATTGGATTATCACATAATGCTTTTTTTATTGGAGTATTTATTTATTTTTCATTTAGCTTTTCACTAATGAATGCAATAGAAGGATCACTTTTATGTAGGACTTTACTAATGCCTGCTCATCAAGCAGAAGGGAATTCAAAGGAGGTTGAAAAGTCCAATAACCTAAGGACTGGTGCATGAGTCATGAGTTCTATTAATTTAGTAGATCTACTTCCACCATTTTTGGTAAGTTAAACTCACCCTTTTTAATTCAATCTGTATTTGATGCTACTATCATGCTAAGTCCTTGAATGGACCCTCTATAAAATGTAGGTAGACCATAAAAGCTATGAACTTAATGTACATTAGTTCAAGTTGGCCAATCAAAAATGAATTTTACCTTTTTAGGATTAGTAATTAATCCTTCTTTCAAAGCTATAAAAAATTTGAGTGACATTCCTTCATAAAAATTAAAACTTCTTATTACTAACAAATGAAGTTTGTTCATGTAATATAGTGCATAACAATTTAAGATGTCCTAATAATTCAAATGTTTTATGATTATAAGATAACATATAATCAAAAAAGATAATTGAAAAATGACCCATATAAGGACACAAAACCTTATCTGATAAGTCTAATAAATGTATTTGGTGCATTTGACACCAGACCATTTCTAACATAATGGTATCCACTTTTGAGGTCTATTTTTAAAATTATGGTGGCTCCAACTATCAAAATTAATAAATCATTTAGCATAGGAATTGGAAACCTATACTCAATCATTATTTTGTTAATTGCATGACTATCTATGCACATGTACCAAGTTTCATCATTTTTTGGAGCGAACAAAGTGGGGACAATATTTGCCCTAATAATTTTTGTAGCAAATCCCTCTTGGATGTGGTAGTAAAGTGCTATGAAATAGATAAATAGCTTGATGAATATCATTTAATAATTGATTTGCTTATATAAAGTCATCAAGAAACACCATCACAAGTTCTTTTAACAAGGATTGGACTATGCGTGATGGGATAGTTATACTAGCAAAAGCTTCCTAAAATGTTACAAAAATAGATAACTTCACCACTAGCTATATCACTCATAATCTCGACTATTGAAATGATAAACTAGTTTTCCTTTTTTGTTATTTTTTTATTTAGGAGTATTTGGGTTAAAAATTCTTTTTTAGGGAGGTAAAGGGTATTGTGTGATCTTTTCTCTTTCTTATCAAAAATTATGGTTGCAAACTCTTTCATTTAAGGTAACAACTTCAATAAATAACCAAGGTCTTTCTAAAATAAGCCCTATTACTTATATTGGGATAATATGACACCATAATTTCTCAAACTATTCTCAAAACTTGAAAGTATTGATACACCTTTGTTTTGTGGAAATTGATGTTTTGTCAACATAAGATGCTGTATATGGTGGAGATGGTCCACGAAGGTTAAACCTAACTTTTTGGTAACGTTCTCTAACATGACAATGATATAACTATTGTTATCGATTATAATCTTTGTTGGTGGTTCTTTAATTCTATTGAACATACAAAAAATTTGTTTATCGCCAATCTTCAATTTTTCCTACAATAATCAAAATGCATCTCACAATGGTTATAGCTGTTGTAATATATTTAATTCTTTAATCTAGTGCTCATAATTCTACTTCAATGACCTCATCTACCTATTTAACCTCCTCTTCATGAACTTTAATGATTTTTTCATTCCTTCTTTTATGTTTATGTGTAGGGCTCTCTTAGAACACTAGGTAATGACTTTTTGTTTGCTATGAAAATAATAATGATCTACTGTAGAAGTCGTAGATGGATTCTCCAAGGGTTGGATTCAATGAGGTAGTACTATTAGTGAAGGGACAATGTTAGTTTATAAAGTAGAAGTAGTAGAAATAGTGGAAGCAGTGGTTTGGATTTTAAGGTAGGAAGTGAACAAAGGAATATAACTCCTACACGTAATCAATATTCTAAATCATAGTCCAATTTATATGCCTTTTCTAAACTAATAGTATTTCTCAAGTATAACTTAATCAAATAGTCTCCCTAAACCTAACTCAATAAAAAAATAATGCTACTTGATGTAGCTCTTGGAGATTATATTAGAGCATATAATCCTCAAATTTAATAATTTATTTTTTAAAAGTCTTTGAACATTGGGAAAGATGTCACCATTTATCCAAAAATTCACTTAATTAAGAAGTTAGGAAATATTTAACTTGTAGGAAAATCTTGAGTTTTTATCATGATCAAGGTAATGCTCACATATCATTAGAGAATTACTTTTTAATATGTAAACAAATAATCTAGCATCTGATATCAGCTTAAGCTTTTGCAAATTTGTACTTTTGACACCTACTAATATCTTGCCATTCCAAATAATACTCCATTCACATTTCATAAAATTGATATGCTCTAGAGCCTTAACTACCACAAAATATTAAAAAACCTATTTTAAATATGTTAACTTAGTGATCACTATCTTACCAAGTCTACTATCATTAGTATGTGTGGTAGCTTGAAATTTAGGTTGACAATCCATTTGGTAAGGTTTATTTTTAGAAGACATTTCCTCTGCTTCAAAGTCACTTATCATAGACCAACTTAATCTATGGGTTCCATCACCTCTATTTTTCTTACATTTTTCCAATTCGTCTATGAATGTTACTTAGGTTACCTTCACTCTTGCATTAAAGTATTAGTTCTATAATTACATGTTACATTATTAGGTCCAAGGATGACCTAAGCTAAATTATCAATATAAATAACTTAACAAATGGAAAAAAGAAATTAAAAGTGTGATAGACAAGGGTCAATTGTAATTGAGCCCCCATAATAAGAATGATATTAGAGACTATCAAAAAGTAAAGGACCAAAATTTTGAATAAGTCTAAGTTCGAGTGGAACAACTATGCCTCTGGTGAAACCTCTGTGTGATTTATAGATTGTGATTATGTCAGAACTTTCCTAAAGTTTTTTAAATGTTAGAACATAACAAATCAATGATTTCCTTAAAGGATGATGTCCAACTTGTTTGATAATTCTAAAGCAAAAAACTATTCTAAAATTTTCTCTTCAAAGATGAAATAATGTGTAATTTTATTATACAAGATGTCTGACATAATATGATTATAGATATCGAAAGCTTACATAGTTTTTTAAGCAATGTTGATGATATAAATGATCCACATAGCTTTTTTAATAATGTTAGACAGTTTTATTTTTGTGGCGATAAGAAAATGAAGAATTAAGTTTTCAAATTTTTTAAAAATTAGATGATGATATGTAATTTCAATGGAGGAAGATTATATTGATCATAAGGGGTATAGTTCTATTTATATTTATTATAAGTAGCTATCCAATCTTAAAATCTTTTAATCAACTTTTTCATGATTACAAGGTAATGTAGACTATTTCTCAAACTTTTCTTTTATGAAATAAATATTGCTACATATTCGACATTACTATTGCTATAGTTTGTTACTTAAAAATGCATTGTTATTATTATCAAGTCTTCTAAAGGCTACAATTGATATGTGTGTGTGAAGAAGAGCATCCATAAGTTTTTGATGTGTTGATGCATGTGAATATCATGTGCTAACAAGTTACCAGTCAATGATTTGGAGTGTCTCATTGAAGTATAAGTATTATTAATTCAATCTATTTGTTGGAATGAGCCCAATGCATAGAGGTATCCACAGTGACAATGATCGATTCCACATAAGCTATTCACTGAAATTGTATAAGCACACATAAGAGTGCAATGGCTTGTCTTGGTCTACGGAACTGTCATGTTATATGATGAGAACCGTTTTGACAATCATTTTATGAAAAGATTGATGAGGTGGGCAACAAAGCTAATTGAGGACATAAACTTTGAAAAGTAAGACAATTTGCTTAATTAGATAAGTTTCATTAATGTATTAGTGAATTATTTTAACTAAACAATCTGACAAAAACCAAAGGGATTTCAGAGAAATCCAAATGGTCTATACCATGACACATATTTAGCCGATGACAATCTTGTTATGAAGTAAGATATACCTATACCACATTAATCGAATTTGGGATTGTATGATGTAAGAAAAACAAATTAGAGTCAACATATTTGTTCCTTTCTAATGAGTGGTAGTATTAGAATGACCATAATACAAAAAGTAAGCACAAAAGATAAATCTAATTAATCAGCATTGAGAAATATGTATAAAAGATGGCTGTCTTGATGTGAAATGTTATAATAGTTGGATTAAGGAATCATATTACATGTGCTATGAAATTTTTCCCCATTGGAGTAATGAGAATTGTGTATTGATGCATTATCAAAATGTTTTGCATGAATCTGAAGATCTATGTTGCGTAGCCCACTTAGCTAGCAATTCTATTACCATGAAGTAAGACATAATTTAATATTGTGATGAACACTATGACCATATATGTTGAAATAGTCTGTAAGTGTCATCATACTTATTTATTCATTAATGACTATATTAGTATTACTAAAAGCCATGATAAATAAGCAAAGAAACAAATCAAACTCTAATGATGTAAGATAAATAGAGAGTCTGATGTATTATCTAATTAAGTCTGTCATACTTAATTAATGCCATTGAAATAGTCTTTACATAAGGTTGATTTTGAGGTTGTGTTTGCCAATGAATCAAGGAGTACTAGATGATGAGTATGTAGAAGCATGATGTGTAACTAAAATTGATGAATAATTAGAAAAAGATGGCTTTTTCTCATTCTTTTCATATCTTATACATAAAAAGAACAATAAATTTGCTAAGTAGCTTCCTAATTCACATATTTGGTATTATATTAAAACTATGGAAAAAAATTTATTATAATAGTAATACAATATGTACTTAATGTACTTTAGGAAAGGCAATCAAAATTATATGGACCTTTGTTTTATATTTTTGTTAGAATTAAGTTCATGTTTTATGGGAATATATTGGAATGGGCTAGATTGTTATTCTTTTTTATACAAAAAAATCATGATCTCAAGTATAAGAAAAATAGTTATCATTTGTTAAAGTTGAGTGATTGTATGGCCATTGCTTTCCTTATTATGAAACTAGCCACATTAAATCAGTTCATTCCTTTTTCCCAGAATATGATAAACATGACATGAGTTATGTCAACCAAAATTAGTTTAACAAAATTGATTTGCTAAGCTAAAATAAAATATATATGATAAAGATAGTGATTTTTCAAGATTTTAGTTCATTCTTTTGTGCCCCAAATGTTTACAAATTTCCACAAGAACAGATCCAAATCATCCTTAATGATCGTTTGAACACATCTCATACATTTGATCATGGAAGCTTTAGTTCGGTGACTTTGCCTAGGATCACTATATGAATTTATAAACACCTCTCCTCATCAAGCTTAATTAAAGCTTTACAAACTTTTGGAATTTGCTATGGATTTAGAACCTCTAAATGAATATAGTTACAAGCTATTTAAGCCAACTAGTTTGTTATTACATTTCCTTCATTGAATGTGTAAGAATTGACCAACTTTGTAATGAAATTGAGTTATTCTATTTAGTAGGATTAAGAAATAGTAATGGATTCCAATGCTTTTATGCATCATTATAGGGATTTGTTAACTGTTTGATCCTATAACGATATTTCTATAACCCTTATATTATCACCTAAATGTAAACCAAATATTATTTTAATGGCATGAACTTATATATTTTTTTAGATACTATGTAAATTAAGAGTGCTTTAATATGTTTACCATGTTGTCTCTAATCACACAAACACAACATATAGAGCCTTGGTTCTTTCTAGGCAATCCATTAGAATTTAATTTGTCTATATCCGTTAGTAGGGAGTCCATTAAACCACTTTTTTAATATTTAATTCATCTCAAAAATCAAGGAAGCAAGGCATATTTTATGTTATAAGGATCTATTGAACTTCTTTACATAATTGAACAACAATTGAAAATTGCATTAGTATTGTTTTGAACTCTAATAGGGAAATCACAAGTAATATTTTCTCGTTGAATTATTTTTAATTTCTGTCTTCTAGATATTTCAGAGAGATGGTAGAATAATAAATCACTCAATAGCTATTGTGTTTGTGTGACTATACCTCCACCATTGTAGAAGCATTTCATGAATCACATTGTTGAGTTTGTTTAATGCCAAGATTCATTACAAATAGGTTCCATGAGATTCACTTGAGAGTCCCCATAAGCACAAAAGGGCATTTTTCTATCAATGGAAATTCAACTTCCTTAAGTTCTTTTCAAAAGTTGATTAGTTATTTAGGAGTCTCCATATTAGTAGAGAGATTTTGGAAGGTTCACAATTGTTCTACATTATGCTTTGTGACTTATGAATAAGGAAATAAATTACATTTAAACTTACCCCATCCTAAATTTATAGTGAATTTACCATCCTTGGGGGAGGGTCCCATAATGGTTGCCATCCTTTTCTATTTTGTTCCAAGTGTTCCAAAGTACAAAATAGTGAGAACGATTCTCTTTATTTAATTCCAAGTGATTGACCATGCTCCACAACATTTTTTGTTAAGGAAATTACATCTTATCTATGCAAAATAGATAATGTTTGATGTGTAGACCTTAAAAAAAACTCTTACATTATATGCATCACAAAAATCTTTCAATTTCTTAACTAGTAACCCATACTTTTCTTAAGGGAAGCTAATCTTGTGCTAACTAGCCAAATCGTGGAGGTGCAACAAATTGCTATCAACCCAAAGGAAACAATTTATTGTACTTTTTGCAAAATTAATAACATTATTAAGAAGATAAGATATCATTAGATTCATAAAACATTTTTTAACTAGAGGACATGACAAACAAGTATTACCTCTCATTGAGAGTAATTTCTTTTTACCTATTTTGTTAATGTAATGTTCGAAGTAGACCACATATTCCTACCTTTGAGTAATGTGCTTTTGAGTTAAGGGATTGGAGGGTAGTTTATTTTCTAAAGTATAATTTCCTTATTGATGTTGTCTTGCTTGTGTTTTGTGTTTGTACATCTAATAAAGAAGATCCCTTGTATATTAATTGACAAACTTGATGTGCCAAGGATATCAGAGAGGAATAACTTGATATTTTTTTTACTGAGTGTTTGTCACCGCTTGAGAAGAGTATAAGGCAATCTAAGAAGCAGAAATGAAACTTTTGTTGACTACCACTTAGAGTGGCCTAGTGCTTTGCTTTACCTTCTATATGTAGATTATTTAAACATATTCTTAGTACTTTAGATGGAACAATTTCCTTTCTTGTTAATAACAACTAACAACCAACTTATATTTTTGATACTCATAACTAGATTAACAAATTAATATTGAAGTTAAACTTGTGTAGTACATGTTTCCCCTATGATATATTGTTGAACACATTCTTAAAGTCTAACTAGATAATATAGCTATTAGCTTTGATCTTCTCATTTAAATCATTAAGCTGCTCCGATGAAAGTTTGATTCCTTATGCAAGTAAATATTTTTAGTGATTTCCCATTCCTTAGCAAAGGCTTATTGCTTCAATGAGATGATGGCAGGTATGAAACACTATATGCAAATAACCAACAATTTACAATATTTTTTTTTAAACTATGCATTCAAAATGTCATAAATTCTTTGAAAGATGTACTACAATTAATCTTTAGAAGGAAAATTAAATTAGCATTATGGAATTCTTTTAGTGATGGGATACTAATAAGAAATCATTGATAGCATCATAAAAATCATCTTGAAATATGACCAACAATTCTTGTAAAATAAAACATTAATTCCATGCAATCTACAAGCACATAAAGAATCCATTGAAAAAATATTTTTTTTATTTTCTCCTTATTAACTAGTTGAATTAGCATCATATTACATTTTAGTGTGTCTAAGAATCACAAAGCAAAGCACCTCCCATTTTTGTTTGTGGAGAAATGTAAGATGTCAAGAAATCCACAACGTATTGGGCAACTAAATCCCTGTCTATGACCTAACTCCTACATGGATTTTAATTCTTTATATATTACCCTTCATTTGCTTATTGTTGAACGTTATGTGGATGACATTTGTGTTTTTATCACCATTCTTAAGCTACAAAGTCCTTATCTTTTAGCTCTTATACACCCAATGTAGTTCATCCAATACATCACATAGAGGTTCAACTTATAGATGTAAAAGTTTTATTTGAACTTGGAACCCTTTGAGGATTAGCCATTATACTTCTCATTTATCTCTATTATTATTATCATTGTGGGGATCAATTATATTAGAGCCTTGTTTATTGCACATTTTTATTTATTTTCATCAGTTCATCAATTTATTAACGTCTAAAGTTTAGTTTATGTTCATTAAAGAATAATTATAAACCATTTAGAGATTTCCATCTTTCAAAATAGGCATTCCATTTGGACCATCTCACAAGTCCATCAGTGCACAAGTTTCTTAAAAATTGATTTAAAAAGGGCTTAAAATTTAGTTTTGGGCTTTTTTGCTATCACCTACCACTGATATTGGATGTTAGCACCACCATCAAAGCAAACTCATCAACTAGTGCAGACTCTCTTCAATTTGCATTGACCCCAAAGCAGACTTGAAGTGTCAATTCCTCTCTACTGATGCTACTCACTAAAATTAAAAACAAAAGTGATGCATCGATCCACCCGTGTCTCACGGTGTGCTACTTGTTTGTTTACTTTTCACCATTACTACTGCCTGAAATCCAAGTGCCTATTTAGGAACTTGTTATAACAATTAATTTAGTAGCCTTTCAAGAAGTTATTTTTGTTTTTTTTTGAAGAATTCTAGGTATTTATTTTTTAATTTTTTTGTGGCTTTTATAATTCTAAAATGTCCTATAGAATTCGAAAAATGTTTTCCTTAGTATTCTTAAATGTCTTCTCAAAACATCTCCTCCATTTTAAAAACCATGGTTAGTTCATCTGAAGGTTTGTTAGTTCTAACCTTGATAACTCATCTGTAACTCTTCCAAGTTGTTTACCTTCTCCATAACATGTTATTCTATTTCTTCAATCTTCAAAAATATATTACCAAATTAAGTTTTACTCCGTTCTTTAAGGTTGGCTTTAACACTATTCAACTTGTAAGCTAGGGCCCCGTTCCTGACTTACCAATTAGAAGACTTCAATTCTAAGCAACCATTGGAGAGAATTCTATACTTTCAATCCTACATTGTCCAAGGTTAGATTTAATTACTAATGGAGAAATGATCAGTAATATGGATTGGTATAACAAGAACTTGTTCATATGTTGACAGCTACTATGTTAGGAAGTCTTTGAGCAAATCATGATTCATTAGGCTTCTATCCACAAGAATGAGCCTTATATTTCTAAACCTTAGTAAAAGCATTTGAGTGTCCCTTCCATTTAGGGAGTGCAATTAGCCCTCATCATCAATCTTAAATTCCTCCAAAGATCTCTTCTACTAAAAAAAGAGTTGTTGGCATACATAAAAAGGTAACACTTCATTTATGCATTACCATGTGAAGAAAATATTCTTAATTTTTAGTTTTTAACATTGTATGCAGTTTAACTAAGACACCTATACCTTGTAAGAGATGTTGCTTTACAATAGTGAAACTTTAGTCTCCTTCGAAGGATGTCTATTTTTTTATTACTTCCGATTTATTCCATCATTGTAATTAACTCAATTTTGTGTAATTTCAACTTGTTGTCAAGGCATTAAGCTATTATAGAACTAACTACACCATTTTATGTTAAAATGTAGGACATTATTAATTACAATCTTAGTGTCTGCATTTTGAGATTCTTGAATGCTTGCTTTGGCCATTTTTAGGCAAATCAATTTTTTGACATTCCATTTAATGTCTTTTCTTATTGACTTGTCATTATTAACCACTGTGAAGCCATTCCAGTCTACCCTAGAAAGCATGAGAGTCTTTTCTTTTTCTTAGAGATCTTTATTCGAGGTTTTGAAACATTGAATATGTACTTGTTGTTTAAGTTACATGTCCTTCCTAAACATCAAATTAGACTGATATTGTTTACACTTTTTTTACAAATGCTAATTGAAATTTATTATACTATCGTTGAATAGATGATTCATTATACAATTAAAATTTTTTTTATCATGTGTTGATGTTTTGTGATGTAGTGATATGTTGATATTGTTTCCTATATTGAAGGCTACCAATGTTTGAACTTTCACATTGCTTATTACTTCACTAATTGAAATTGTCCCATGTTCTCCTTTTCCTACATATAAGGGTTTAGAACTTTCTGCTTGCTTGCATTGAACAGTTGGAAATCCTTATATATAGTTTCTTTGATTATATTTGGTAAAACTTTTATTACTTAATTTTTTTCCATAATCCATGCTTGTACCCAATCTTTCAAAGATTCAAATATCTAAAGGAAGACTTTTAGCAAGATTGACGAAAACGTAGCCAACAGCCCCATGGGGCCTTTTTAAGTTTATTGTCATAGTAGTACTTTTAATAACTTGCTGACCATTAACATGATTGCAAATAGGCTTACTTGTTAACCAAGTTGATTGGAAGGTGGTATAATGAGATCCATGTTGGAGCTTACAAAGGTTTAGTATTAAGCCGAAAGATTGAAACCATTTGTGAACCCTCATTTGAAAGACAACAATTTTCCAAATATTTTACATTCAACGTCCAATGTTTTCCAATTCTAGTCAAAAGCTTAAGAGCACATGCTTACCTCTTCACAATAGATTCAAATATGCCAATTAATTTGAATTTGTTCTCTTTGAAAATCCATGTTGGGTCATCCAACAGAAAATGTTTCTTATTAGAGTGAGTTTGAGGGGATCAACCATTTTAGTGACATCATCATTATCACCAAAAAAAGACCTTTTTGTTCATACATTCAAAAAGACATTAGCATTATCCCGATTGGAACGGATAAAAAACTTCCTAAATTCTCTTTAAACAAAGGGCCATGAGGCTAATGTGCATGATATATACCCAATAAGGCAGAGGAGCATACTTACAAGAGAATGCCATTAGAGGTATGTTGGAAGTGTCATAATGCACATAAAAAACTTCAAAAATTATGTCGCCTCACCATCACATCGACGTTTGTTTGCAATTTTCTTTTGAAACATGTGTTAAAATGCACTTTTTTATGATTTTTACAATCAATATTGCCTAAAAAAATGTAATTAATCATTATGAATGATTAATTTAAAATTTTATTAAATAGAAACTTTTGCTCTAAATTGTTCTGTCTTTGTTTATTGTTTCAGCTTGGTCACATGTCCTCTATGCTATTAACTCTTCATTTCAAATATCAACTTGTCTGCTTATGCTTGATTAAGTTCCTTTTAATTTACTCCTTGTAGTTCATTTGGGTTTTGTACATTCATCTTATGCAAATGAGCTCCTTGAATCATGTCAAGAGTGGATCAATAAGAGAGAAGATGAATTATTAAGAAAAGAACAAATTTGTTTCTTACAAAAAAATTTAAAGAAAATATTTAAAAAATTTATAATAAGCACAAAAAAATATCTGAAAGTAAATTTCTAAAAATTTTAGTGTTTTTTTAAAAATATATTAATTTTGCATGTAAAAATAATTTTTTAAGAAAATTATGAAATTGGAAGGTCAACAAAAAGGGTAATTGTGGCAATTATCATTCGATTGTAAAATTGCATGATTAGACAATTCGCATCACTTCCACAATTTAGAAGTTACTTATGAGAAAAAATCTTCAAATTTTAGTCCCACATGGTTTATTTGCTTCTATTTTTTCTCCTTATAAGAATTTTTTTTGTTATAGTATTTTCACACACACACAGATATATATATACACACATACACACACATATATATATATATATACATACATATATATATATATATGTGAAAATACATATATATATAAATATCTATATATACATATATATACATATATGGTTAGGGCGACCAAGTTTATTCAAGACTTAGAAAATGTACCTCCAATTACATGATTAATTGATTCATAAATGCAAATACATTTATGAGTACAAAAATAATTGTTTTACTAAAAAATCATTATTCTGTAACAAAATTCTAAAGAATCACACTAACATATTGTACATGAAGGTACCATGGAAAATATTATCATGTTAGGAATCTAATAAGTTTTGTGACCCACAAATCCAAAACATGGATAAAATATCTACAAAATCCATATAACCATTGGATTCTAGTCCAATCTAAGGAAATACCATGAATCACTACCACAGCCTAATAGAAAGAAAAAACTAGTAAGGACCAAGTCTAATAAGACAATCTGATATACTCTTTTCTCCAAAAGAATATATTTGATGAAAAATAAGTATCTAATATATTATTATTAATGATGAAATAAATAAATTGAATTATACAACTAATTCGCTAACTCTAATATTCTCTATCTTTACTCTTACTCAAAGTTTATTAACTTGATCTTGCTAAAAATGGGAGAGCTAGGTAGCATAATAAGAAATCTTTGAGCCATACTATAAAACTGTCATGCACTAATATGAAATATGAATGTAATACTATAATAAATCTAATGAATGAACAACATCAATTTCTAACTATTAAAATGATATCATCATTTACTAACTAATTCGATATATATTTCCTTCCATTGTGACTAACCAGGTACATAGCATCGACTCAATATAATATAATTTCTTATAAATAAGAATCTTGACAGGCCTTGTCTGTTTTTGAAATAATGTAATCTACCATTTAACATGGTAATGATAATCACATGGGCATCCATAAAGGATTCCAAGAGTCTTCAAGAATCACAAGTAGTCCATAATATAAGAAAGAATGCCATAAGATTTTTTATGGGACTAAATGTGAAATTGTTTCCTTCTAAGAATATTCAAACAAAGACTTCCTACAAATTTTAGAGGCTTTTACCAGGAAATGTGACTATTCAACTATAAGTTTAACTATTCAAATTTAACTAACACCAAGCCAAGGGATTAAGGCAGCTAACATGACTATGTCCATCATGAGTATTGATAATTTAAGGTGTACTATGTCAAAATTCCTTAGGATTCTTACTAAATCCTAATTCAGCTCCCTAGAATTTTTTAGTCTATTTTTTTTATATTTAATCTTGCTCACATTTTATGTTGGACCTTTCATATTTAAGCTAACCATAGAGTTTATAGTTGTGTAGCTGTACCCTTAGGTTTAATATTTAACTTTTTTGTAGTACAACTAAGTCATGATTCACTCAAGGATCACCAGTAACCCTTATGATTCAAAAAACTATTCATAGTCATCGTAACGATGATAAGGCCTCTCCTGAGCCTCCATGCATTCCTCATATCACAATCAAGAGTGCCATCGTATGTCTTAAGAGCCTAAAAAGAATTGCTTGTGGTTAACCAATTCAACCAATGTTGTAGCCAACATCTCTACCAGATTACTTACATTGCAAAGCCTAGCATAACCCTATGTCTTATTCAAAGGTCCTCCACTTTCTTACAAGTTCATAGTAGAGGGCGTAGCTAACAAAATCTTAATTTATATTGTGTATAAAGGTTCAACTATGGTATTTCATGAGCCCATCTTAACAATCATTTTTATAGCTTCCCTTTCTACTGATTTTTTGTGCCTTTGAGAATTTTTCCAACGTAATGCTTACCTTCCATATTCATATCCAAGCACCTTAAACTTACAATTTGAATATGATAAGGTTTTTGATTTATCAATAAATCCTTTACCATAATTTTTAACATGATTTTTAATTGTTTTGACCATAAGCAAACTCTTCTCTTACTAAGTGCATCCCTACTTAGCTTTCTTCTAACGCCTTAAACTGAGCCCTTTAAGGTTATCTAATTAGTAACCAAGAACTGCACATATCTTAGAAGCAATATAGGTTCTCTAGAGGGTTGAACTAATGCCATGTATAACTTAGCCAAGCCTATGGTTCCATATCACAAGTATACCCCAAACAAAGTAATGGACTACAACATTATCTAGAGTATTTTTTTTATTTTGAAGTTCCTTTAAATTGTTTATTGCTTAATTTATGGTATAACCTATGTGAAATTATATTTCAAACATTTTTTATTCTTTGTTTTAAGGATGAAGTATCCATTCATTCCATGTTATACTATCAACAAAACTTGTGAGTAATTTCAAACACAATTGTAGTGCCTTACATTAAAAATATATTTCAAACAATAGGTTTATATTAAAATATTTATTGAAGTCTCAATTTTATACATTTCTTTGTTCATCATGGCATGAAATTCTTTGTCTATTCATGCAATAATTAAGAAGTAAATATTACATTCAATCCATATTATCAAACATCAACTCTACCTAGAATGAAGAGGAGTTATATTAAGGATCATAACTCTTAGTAATATATAATAAGACAATAAGGCTATTATGTCTTTTGTTTGAAGGTTATATTAAAAAAAGTTTTTCGTTCATGATTTTCCAATTTTCTTAACAATTATTGTGATAATCTATGCTTAATGCATAAATTCTTAAAAAACCAACATAGATAACCAACAAAGCATAAAATTTAGCAAGTTTTTCTCTTATTTTACATGATGATGTCTATGCTAAGAAGTGTTTCTCAGCAACAAATTAATATCCTAAAATTATGTTTCCCTTATATCGATAACCAAAGCAAAACATGCAATATGTGATCATGTAATCTGCTTTGCATTTTCAAGAAAAAATGCAACATGCATTTTTTATTGTTAAAATAAAAAAATACATAAGAAAGAGTAAAAATTGAACTATTTATTTACTAAAATTTATCTCCATTAATCTCAAGTAGAATGAATTTCTTTCTTCATTACCATGTTTCATGAAAAAGAATGACTAATTATTGACACTATCAACTTCCAAGGTTTCATAGACCTTTTCACAAAGAAATTCATTTTTATCTTAGCTTATATCTTAGCTAAATTTATTATATGAACTCAAGTGTTATTCTATATTGAAAAGTTGTGTAGAGGACTTCTCTTTCGTAGGATCTTTCCTTGCTTGATAGCTTTAACCCTCCTTCCCTATAGGTTGTCTAACTTTTTTACTTGGTATGCTCTATATTGGCCACTCCAAATTCCCCTTTTGTGGTTAAGTTTTCTTAAATTAAAAGATCATCTTAATTCCTTATATAGCCTTGGCCGGATAACCTTATTCCAAGAATTTACTTCAAGGTAAACAATCTTTGGGTTGGAGAGTAGCCACAATTGACTATTTTAAGATATTGTTTTTCTAATTACACACATTTTGGCCTTCTATATAAATCTCCATAAATTTAGTAATCTATGTAATATATGGTAATAGATTCTTCTTTCTCTCATTTTCATCTTTTCTTATGATATTCCTAAATGTATCATATATAGAAGATTTTTTTAATCCTCTTATTTACAGCCACCAACTCCTAATATTTATGAATCTCAACCATATCTTATCAAGCATTCATGGTAGAAGAGAAATATGTATGGGGGAAAAGTTAACAATATAAATAAACTTATAAGCTCAATTTAAAGCATAAAGCAAAATTAAGGTTCATGTGGGGTAACTCAAGTCTTACAATTTCACAATGCTTCAAATTTAAGAATTTAAAATTTCAAAATTAAACTTTCAATTTATCCAAGTTGAATGTTTAAAAATATTAGAATCTCAAATTTTAATTCAAAAGAAATCATTTATCTTCATTAAATAAATAGTAATTATGTGGCAAAAAATATTAGGTATAGCACTAACTTTATCAAATAAAAGCAATAAAGAGCTATAATTTCGATAGCTACATATCATTCACATTTTTTTCATCAAAATAAGGATAATAAATGAATTTCCTCATTAAGAATTAACTCTAATAATGATAATTAAGAATCACATTTATATTCACTATTGTTTAACTTATAATCAAGGTTTTATGATTTTCATAGTTATAAATATACCTCTAAATTATATTCGTACCCCAATTTTCTTTCCAAATTGTGCATTCAAGAAAAAAGATTGTTAATGTCATTAATCTTCACCAATATTTTGATAATACATTCCTACTTTTACTTTAAGGTAATAAAACAACAAACTTTTAGCTAAAAAAGTTTATAAATATATTTGTACTAATTGATTAAAAGATCAATAAGATATTTATTAAATCTTGGGTAAGAAAAAAAATCATACCTAGTAGATCTCATCACATCAAATGTAGAAATTCTAGCATTAGTTAAGATTTAATATATGATATTTGTGGTTGACTAATATATTTAATAAAGAATTTTAGCATGAACCTCAAACTTTAAGAATGTTTAAGATGAATCTATTAAGTTCCTCTTTGAAACATTACTATACAATAATTTGAGAGATACCATGGGTGAAAGACATTGTAGTACTTTTGATTCACACTTGTCCAAATATATTTGTACACAAAAGTGCAACACAAATTGAAATAATATGGAATTCAATTTATTGCAAACTACAAATTTAGTTACTAATTGTACGAAAATAAATAAGATAACTAGTTCAGTGATAAAAAATATTGAAAAAGATAATATCATAGCAAATGAAATAAAAGTTTTGATGTCAACCAAATCAACAATAATTGTTAAGATAATTACATAATAGATACAATTTATGTTTTACATCAAGAATTTGTTAAAATAGGATACCAAATATATTAACAAATATGATGATTATTTCCTAGACTCTTAAATTTTGAACTTAGAAGATGTAACATAATTTCTTTGTTGTTTACCAAAAGAAGGACATTTGTTGCCTAAAGCATAGACAATGTAAGTCAATTATCCATGCTAAGTAATGATCTTACTAAACATATTTTTAACTCAAACATTATGAGGATTTCAAACTCTAATTTAAATTATAGAAATATTTGCATGAAAAATCATATAAATTTAAACTTCTATGTGCTTATGATCTAATTCTTATTTGAAAAATTTAATAAACTCTAACCATGAAGATTTATACGAACAACATAAACTACAAACCATTAAAAAATTTGAATTATACATATAGCAAGTAATGTTACTAAGTATAAAGTTTGAAATTTAATTATACGGATTTTTTAATGTCTTAATTTTGAATGCATTTTACATTTTTTATATTTAAATTTTAATGTAAATATTTTAAGGAAATATATAAAAAAGATAAGAATTTTGAAAATTATATTTTTTGGACAAGAAATCTTAAATTGCTTTTGTTTAAATAAAACTACACAACTAAGAAAATTATTAATGTAAAATGTTGTTTAAAATTTTAAAAATTATCTAATATTGTGCATGAAATGTTTCTTTGATAGTGTAATGGTTGAACATCTACTATTATTAGTAAAAATAATGACTTGAAAAGATGTCAATAACATAAAACTTATCATAAATTGAAACGTTAACTAGAAAAACATTTCTAATAATCAATACACTGTCGATTATGTATTTAAAATTTTTTAATACTATAATGACAACAAATTTATTAGTTTATACAACCCTTCAAGTAATTAGAAAACAATTATTATCATGGAAATTCATTATTTAAGATTTTATTTAGTATGTTCGTTATTCTAGTAAAAGATATAATAATAATTTTAAAATCATAAACAAGTTATCAAAAATATAATATTATATAGATATACAATTCTAAAAAAGACAATGATAAAAAAATTAAAATTTATTGTGTAATACATACAACTAAAAAACTTAAATTGAAAATATAACTAACAACATTAAAATTATAACAAAATTGTAAATTTTTTAAGATAACGAATTTTTTTAAAAACCTAAAAATTACTTAGAAAATTTATTATTATAACAAAATATTCTAATTTCGTAATATCGTAATATTTTAAATAAATTATCTTTCATGTGAAATACAAATATGCATAGTAAAATAATTTTAAATTATTAAAATTCTTTGTATATTATATACATAAGACATTAAAATTAAGTCAAACATTAACAATTGCTATAGTAAAATTTTAGAAAATAGTACCATGAACAAAACAAGTTATTATAAATAAAAATGACATAAAATTTAGGAAATATAAATCATAAATAAAAATATTCTAAACATAAAATAAAACACTTTAAATGTCAATTCATACATGAATGAAAAAGGCTTCCTTAAAAGTTATGCAAATAAATATTCATGTCACAAATAAAAATTTATTGCAAATAAAAAATTAATTGAAGAATGGTTTACTAAAAATAGAAATTTATAACTAATTTATCTAAAATCTAAAAGGTTAATGTTTTATGGCATAAAGTTGAAATAGGTAAAGTATCAAACAATGGTATGTTTACCTCATGTTCAATAACCTTTGTATTGAATTTGAAGAATGGTTTTGACCATCTCTATTGCATCTTTGGACAGTGAGCTAACATACATTACTTAATTGCCATCGATATTTTAGATTTATAGTATTTTTTAATGACTAATGGTAGCAAAATATATTTGTATTTTCATTTGTAAGTTAAACTTAATGAACCACCTTTGTGTACTATTTGAAGCTCTTGCATGCTTCTTTCCCTTTTTATTTGTAATGATACATATATTAATCATGATGAATCGTTAATTAGGTTAAAATAAAATTATTCTCAAATTTTAAATAATTTATATAATTCATTATTTCTCATGATACTAAGGTTTTAGTTTTTAGTTTTTGAAAAATTATTTATTTATTTTATTAATTAATATATATTATTGTTATTTCTCAATCATTTCAAGTTGAATTATTTTGGTAAAAATACTTTCTTACAAAATCTAACACTAAAATGTTGTGTATATTTTTAAAAAATATATTTTTCAATATTATTTATTAATTTTTTTAATTTTTATTATGTTTATTTTTTCACATGCCAACATTTCATTAAATTTGATGATTATGTCAACATATTTTTGATATATGATATTGAGATTATGAAAACATTTTAACATTTATTTTCGCGTATCATTTTTTGCATGGAGTATTTATAATTATATAATTACTAAAATAATTATTTTTTACAAACTATAAAAAAATTTAAAATATTTAAACACTTGAGTTACTTTTCATATCCAAATGGTTGCAAAGACATGTGAAAGATAAATGGCTTCCATATAACCTAAATGAAATTATATGAAAGAATATAAAAAATAAGAAAACATGGACATCATTCTTATTTAAAATATCTAACTCTATATCAGTATTATGTCATTGAAAGATTTTTTAATTAAAAACAGCTTGATAGCAATCTTTGTGTAACATATAATAAATTTATGGCATAAAAAAAATGTGTGCTACAAAAAAAATTTATCTTTGAATTACGACAACAGTAAATATAAGCTTTTAGAAAAGAAAATTGAAAATAGATAGAATATAAAATCATTTTACAATATAAAATATACTTTGTATTAAAAAATGTTTTAAATATAATTAAGAATAAAGTAGTTTAGATTGATGAATATTTCGAATATTTAAAAGTTCTATATATTTCATCTAAAAATGTAATCTTGAAACCAAACTAATATGTCAAAAACGTTTATAATTGGAGCAATCATAAATACAACGAAAGCTCAATAAAATTACAAATATGCATGAAATTTCCAATTATAAAATCATTTGTATAATACAAATTTAATAAATATTAAATTTAGTTAAAATATATTAAAAAGAGTAAAAATGTAAAATTTTCAAAGCAAATAGTTATAATCAATATAAATACATGAAATTTAGAGATTTTTTGGTGATTTAAAACAAAAACTTAACTTGATCAAAATAATAAAAAGGAATTTATGATTAAAAATTATCAAAATAATTCCTTAGAAAAGTTTTAAATTTAATTGCACAACTAATTTTTAAAATGACATTACAAATTTTTTAATGAATTTGAAATAATGATTATACTGAAACAATAAAAGTTTTTAAACCTTTCTTTGCAAAATATTAATAAAAAAATAATATTAATACGCAAAAATTAGTATGTTTGTTGATAAAAAAAAATATATAATTACATCAAAAAAATTATCTACATGAAGTGACTTTTAAATGTTCTAAATGGTTTTCATAATGAATCACAAACTAGTCTGTTTCAATTTATAATTTATTAATGAAAAGCATCATAATGATTAACTCAAAGAATAATGTGTAGTAGAAATAAAACAAATGTTATAATTACAAATAAATTATCCAATGTTGTTTTATAGGTTAAAAAATGATTGAATTTTTTTTGTAATGGTACAATGTGTAAAATTTTAGACATCACTAGGCTTCTTCAAATAAAATCATTTCCCATTCGATGAAAACAGTCCTGGTGTTAAGAAAATAGAGAAAATTAATGAACTTCTTTTATAAAACTTAATTAGAAGATACTAATAAACAATTTTTTAGCCCAACAACTTGTTAATAAAATACCAATTATCAGATCACATGACCTAGTGTTTAATGGATAAAATATTTGATTAGAAACAATGCAAAGTCATCTAACTTAATCAATTGTTGCACATGTTGACTAAATTATGATGTGTAATTTAGTGGTATTCTACTTGGGGCTATTTTAGATTAAAATAGCCAATTCTCGAATTTTGACTACATTTATGAAATACCAACAACCAATTCAAGATTTTAATGTTAACATTGATGATATTGAATAACCATTACTGTTATAAAAATATAAGAATGTTAGCTAAATGATAAGTATTACAAACAATGTTGAAACAAACTACATACATGATAATTATAAAAATATTTTTAAAATATAAGATATATTTGGATAATACATTATAATTTTGTACAATAATGTAAGCAAAAGAAAATCTTTTTGTTGGAATGAAAAAATAATAAGATTATGAACATATAAAAATAATTATGATAATTGAGTACATAATATATGAAAAACTATCAATAATTTAGTTAACACAATCGTTGTCATGAAAAGTGAAATAAATTTTTAATTTTAAAAAATTAATTAAAATATAATAAAATTACTAACAATAAAGTATAAAATAGATAAATAAATATTGTATCCATGAAACAAATAGGTACAACCAGCTCATTTGTAATAATACTTATGCTTGATATAGAGAATGCTTAAGACCTTAAAATGCCTTTCTACATCAATTTTCTTATCACTAACGGTTTGGATAGAGATGTAGAAAGATTATGGAGTATATATTCCATAACTATTACTTGAACTAGATAAAAAATACTTATTGAGATTGGATCATCGTTTTTTCATAATGTTGAGTTATCGTGTTAACCTTTTCTATACTTTTTTATTGAAATAATTTTTCTTTCATTTTATGATAATATGTTTCTTAATTCATGACTTAATTAAAAATTTTATTTTTTTAAAAATTTTCAAGTATTCATTAATATGACATCATGCAATATTATTTATTTTTTGCTGCAAATTACTTTTAAGATATAGGCATTTTGTAATATAAACTATTTTATTTTTTTAGTTCCACTATAATTTTTAATTATATTATTTTTATGGCATAACTTTTTACTATCTTTGTAAGCATTTTTTTTGTTAAATCAAAAGTATTTTATTATTTGATTTGAATTTATAATATTTTATTTTTTGTTACAATGGCATATTTCATACACTTTAATGGTACATTAATTTATTTTGGAAAACTTTTGTTAATAAATTTATTTTTAAAACTTTTTTTAATTTTTTATTATTTTATTAATTTCTTTATTGTATTGATTTCTTATTTTACCTTTAATTACAAATTTTTCTTTCAAGCAACTTGACAATATTTATTTGTTCAAAGATTATATAGCTATCATTTAATTTCAAATATGCTTGAGCAAAATGAAAAAATATAAAAACAATTTGGAGAATATAAGATGTTAAACCTATTACAAGATGGTATGTAAAGATGATGTAGATAATATGTAATAGTAGAAAGATAGTTGGTGTAAATAGAATACATCAAAGAAATATAAAATGATGTCATGATACTTTAAATTTTAAATTATATGAAAAAAAATTAAAAAATATAATACAAAATTAAGTATTTATAATTTTTTGTTGAAAGAAAAATACTTATAAGAAAATAACTCGTCAATAAAGAGTATTTAATACCATTGAGCTTTATTGTAAAATAACATTAAACAATCAAGGAAGATTGAAAATAAAAAAGTATAGAAAATAGAATATTATTTGAATATGTGGCACAAATGTAAATTTTAAATTAATTAAAAATATTAAAATACAGTTAACAATTAGTTCCTAAAACTACATGTCTAGTATGCTAAATTAAAGTTGTTTAATAATTTAATCATGAAAGATATGTAATTTTTCAAGAAATATTAAAATATTGATATTATTAAGGCAATAAAAAAATTTTAAAAGACCAATAAAGCATGCTTTACCTATTAATAAAATTCTTTTAGTTACAAAATGGTTAAATTTATTTTTGTGGAACTGTAACACTTTTTAAATAATTAGTTGTAATCGAAACCATAGTTGATATTTCAAATGTTTTAAATCAAAGTTACAATAATAATTTGAATTTAGTAAATGCACTAAAATGCATAGTATTATCTGCAAATGTATTAATTATAAATGTAACATAGTAAAAAAATTTTTGAAGTCAAAGTTTGTAACAAGTTAATCTACAAAAAAAATTTTCAGAAACATAAAATTGTAAAAATTAAAAGTTGTCGTCGAAATAAATATTTATATCAAAAAAATTATTAAGTAGGTAATGAAATATTTAAACTATTAAAAGATATGATTATTAAAGACTAAAATCTACCATTAATTAAAAATTAGTAAAATATAAAAAAATCGTCATGTTAATGAATTATTAGAGTTTTTAATTATTTTGGTACTTGAAGTCAATGAAAAATAGTATTAATAATATAATCATGATAAAAGCATTTGCTTTAGTAGCATACGAGAAATAACAAAATAAGATAAAGGGGATCATTAATATAAAAAAATTGAACAATAAAAATGATGATTATTATATAGCAAAATTTCATCATAAAATTGCATTAAAGCTATCACTTTCGTAAAACAATTGTAAAAATTCAGAAATAAGAATATTTCAATATTAAAATGCTCATACAATTAAAAGGGGATAAAGTATTTTCAAATTATGAAATTATTTTAAAACATTTTAAAAATGGTGAAAAAATAATAAAAAAATTCATCAATTAATTATCTAAAAATGTAAAAGAATATAAACTTTTCATAGAAAAAACGTTCTTAACTCCAATAAACAAAAGCGATAATTAAAACTTGATAATAATCTTCAATATACGAGTAGTATGTTGATAATAAATATTATTTGCGATACCAATTAATCAAATATTCATGCCCAAATTTTATTTTAAAAGAGAAAAAAAAAGAAAAGCAAAATTTTTTTCATCCCACTTACAATTTTTCAGTTATTTTAAAATTTCAATAAAAAAGTCTAAATTAAAAATAGAACCAGACTTATACAAAAACCTTGCTTGAATATTTATAAATTTATAATTTGCTAAATCATTAACATAATTAACTAATTCAAAATAAAATATATTGAAGGAATATAAATTAGTTCGTGTCGTGTAATGCTTAGAATCTTTAAAACATTGTCTATAGATTAGGAATAAAAATTATTCATAATAAACAAAAAAGTATTGTCAATTATCTAAAATGAAATATTATAACCCTACAAAAAAATTATGTTCATGAAATTTTTTTACTTTGAGATACAAAGAGTATTGAAGTGGACAAAATATTTAATAACACAAAATGTACAAATTACTTTTCAAAATTTCTTACAAAATTGAATGTCGATGTTTTTTATTTTCAAAAGTTTTTTATTAATTCTCGATTTGTTAGTAAAATTTCTCAAGTAAGAATAATGATATAAGAGAGTTTTAAAAGTTTTTAGTGGTTCAATTTAACCAAGCTTATATTCACCCCCAAGTACTAGTTGAGAAATATTAAGAAAATTACACATCTTCATTATAACATACCATATGAATCAAGGTGATTATGCAATTCAATGTAATGATAATATGATATGATACCCTTTTATAGTCAATGCAGTTAATACGAAGGAAACTTAGCATGCCATGCAAATTCATTGATTTTCTTATGGTAAGTAAAAGTAAGTTGATCATAGAGTCCAATAAAAAATTATCATAATATACAAATTTCATTGTTTTATAAATTTTTTTCAAAAAAAGATGATTGTATAATCAAAACTAACATTAGTATATTCTATTATTTTCTATATTTAACCTATTGAGGCTAAGAACATCACCAATATACAATTTATAATGTTCGTTATAACATTTCATATTACATAATAGTGATATACAATACTTTCAAAATTTTAATTGTAGTTTGATTGACTTTATTATATTGTATAAATTAAGCATTTCATAAGATTTCTTTGAGTTTTCTTTATCCCTATTTTATAGCTTTATGTCTCCCAAATTGAGTAGTTTGATAATATTGATTAAGTCCTAATAAGTATTTGTACCATCCAATTTCATTAGATCTCCTTGTTGGCCTTGATAAAATATCTTGGTCCTCAAATTGCCTCTTTTTTCCCATAGCTAATCATATTGTACAAAACAAGATCATATAGAAAATTTAGTCATACAAAAATTTTCTTTTCAAATTAAAAAAATCAAGAATAAATCTAATGTAGTTCAATTGACCAACAAGTTTCATTAATTTACAACGTATGGAAAATCTCTTACTAAAAAGGAGCACTGAGCTACTTTAGCATAAAATTTTTTTTTACATTCTTATTCCACATGTGATTACATCTGCATATTTAATCAATGGTCTAGTTCTTCTATCTTTAGTTATCCTCCAACACTGTTGACTAATCATATCAACAAGCAAATCTAGATAATCAATTTTTATTACCATAATAAGAAAATTTTTTCTACTTGATCATTAGTTTAGGAGGGGTCAAAAAAATGATCAAATTTCTACAATGCTTTTTTAATCCGTTATTGAACCTACATAATCTTTGTAGATGTATCCCATTAAATTTTGACATAACAAAAATTTGGTATACAAAACCACTGACACCTTTTTGTCAAGCAAGTATTTTAAAAGGTTCCTTTAATTGCTTCTTGATGGAAGTCCTTGCTAGTTGATTGAGAATGGTCAAAAAGTCCTAGTCTAAAAACCTTGGCTATTCACCTTATAGTAAAAAACAGAACATATCATCCCTTGGTATACCTTGAAATCTATTTATTTCCTTTCTCATCTTTATTTTAGCTATGGTTCGGACACTTGAAAGTAGAAATTTATTTGAGGTTGTCAAGATTTATCATTTTTCACATCTCATTTACATATTTTATTTAAGACACATTGATACCTTATCATTTGGCTTAACATTCATTCTGTGAACATAAGTAACCTCACCCATTATGTTCATCTCATATCCTGAACAATTATGCTTACTAAAACGTTCACAAAATACCTTTTTTAGTGAAAAGTCTCATCTACATTTCGCTCCTAAAATACTTTTTTTAGTACTATTCTCTTATGCTTCTCATGCTAGGATCTTTGTTTGTTTTCTTATTTAATTTTTCTAAAAATTTTCATGTCTTTTAAATCTAACACCATTTTTATGCATAAAGTCATCAAACATCATGTCAATAGATTCCATTAAAATTAAGGTTTTCTTCTTAAATTACTTATATGTCCACTTATTTGAAGAATACCATAAAGAGATAGCCTCTAGTACATTTGTTTCTAATCTCCAATTCCTATCCTATTTATGTAATACTTCCAACTAGAAATACCAAAGTTTTTCATATTTGGGTTTCATGTTATTGCAAAGTTCATGCAAATCTTATTCATAATTGGTTTGATAATAAATCTATTTAAACATTGAGATAAACAATGTGGCTCCAACTATTAATGCATTATAGTTTGGAGCTTCTATTTAACCAAAAGCAACGTAAAAGTAGCAAACAATGCTTTAAGGAGGACAACAAAATCTTAGTTAGATCACATAAAGGAAGTCTAATTAACTATTTTGAAGGAGAATTGGAAGATAAATGCTATATTCATAACAAATAGAAAAAAATTTACTATATTAGATAATGTTACATATTAATCTTTAAAAGTTAATGCCCTAAACCAACTTGATGTTTTTTGTAATACTACAACGCAAATATTTGTAAGTAGACTGCTTGATTTAAGCCTAAATACAAATGGTATTCTCTACCATAAAAATGCATTTTTTTTCTATTAAGGCCACATTTTTGGCAAAATAATTGGTTAAATATATGTTAATAATGAGACCACAACATCTTTAATTTCCTATCTTATTTGTTTGCCAATTTTACTTTCCCAAAATCTTTTATGTCTTCCAAATTTACCAATTTGTTTTGAGGCATAATGTCATCAAACACTGCTTGAGTAGATTCCATTGCAAGTAAGGTTTCCTCATTAAATAGTTTATAGGACTACTTATTTGAAGAATATAGTAAAGAGTTAGCTTCCAATAACTTGGTTTCTAATCTTGAATTCTTATCTTACTAATGGAACACATCCATCTAAAAATGCCTAATCTTGTTATTCCAATGCACATGTGTGTTATTCATAATTGATTGGATAATAAATATATTTAGACATTTACTTAATAGAATGGCTTGAATTATTATGACATTATGTTTTGGAGTTTTATATCGCAAAGCAAGGAGTAAAATTAGCTAGGAATGTTTTAAGGAGAGCATAATTGTATGATATTTAGCATTAAGGAAGCATAATTAAAAGATTAGATTGATAATTGAAAGATATATGCTATTATTAACAAATATAAAGGCATTACGATATTGGTCATTATGAAATATTGATTGCAAGAAATTATTGTCCTAAAAAGGCATGATGATCAATGGAAGATTAAAACTTAAATATTTTTAAGTTGAGAAGCTAAATTAAATATAAATTAAAATAAAGTTCTCCACCATAGAATTGAAATTTTACCAATAAAGGCAACATTTTTGGCAAAAACATAGGTGAAACATTTGTTCACAAAAACGTATGGCTTATGTGGTATGAACAAAGCCATTATTTTACATAATGAATCCAAACTTACATCATATTTTTGAAAAAGATCACGTGAGGTATTTGATATCCTAGTAATGTTTAGCACCTCATTCTAGGCTCAACATAAAAGCCAATGAAAGAGAATATTTGAAACACTTAAGAATATGTTAAGGCTGCAAAAATTTTATAGAAGAGGACAATGTCATTATCAAATTATTGTTGATAATTATATGATCCTTTCCTAGAGTATTTAATGGTTTAATGTATCGTGTTGTTTGATGATAAAAGTCTTTTTTGAGAAAGAAGGTCAGTCTCATAATGATAGATTTAACATTCAAAATAATTTGTTAATATTCCAAGAAAATATGAATATCACATAAGGCATTTAATATTCTTAATTATACTTTCACTAACAAAGTACATTCCAAGGAGACTTTTGGAATGACAGATCAATGAGATAGGTGAGATCTATTATTGCAAGTGAGTAACAAATGATCCAATAAATGGATGTAATGGTCTAAAGATGTTGTAGAATGGAGACAATCTCACCATCAAAAAATTATCAATAGTTTGATGATTATTTAATGGAGTATTGGATGGTTTATTGTGTCATTGACTCTTAGTCAATGTGTTTTATTTGATGATAACAGACTATAAGAATTACTAATAAAATTCTTTGAGTGAATTTTCAAATTTTAGATAACTGGTGATCATATTTTATGTAAAATTTAAAAACAAAGTGAGGCTGAGGTGAAATATTGTGAAGATCATCTTAATTGGAGTAACAAATGCAAAAAAATACTTTTTAAATTTCATTTTAGATATTTTTAATTTTTTTATTAGATTGTCAAGTTTGATTAAAATAGTTCATACAAGATACAAAAAAATAATTTTATTTAAATTAATTATTTAAGAAAATTATATCGATTCTAAAATCTTATTCTTATCTTGATTTTCCAAATTATTATTTTATTCTTAATCATATGCTTGAAAATATTCTTTCAAATAAGAACCAAAATAACGAAAAAAAGAAAAACATATTCCTAATAAGAAACAAAAAGACTAACCTTAGAACACAATGCCAAAATTTGTTTTGATGCACTTCATGAAAATGACTTCCAAAATTGTCGAACAACTTTAGTTGGATTCATAGCTTAGGAATTTTAACATAACTCATTTTTTGAGCAAAGTAGAGGATAAGTAGAGCCAAAAATATAAAAAAAATTTTTATTGGAAAACACATATAAAGGCATAATAATCAATCATTTATTTAATGTGGTTCAAAGATTTGTACCAGTTTCACATGAATGTAATCAAAATTGAAAAAATGAATTCTTCCATCCAATTGCACAATATTTTGTCGAATAATCTCAATGTCATCTTTCATTTTAAAACACTTATTTTAATCCACCATTTATTCATGTAATTTCGTGATCGCAATTCCATGTATGAACTAAATCAAGTCATCAAATCACAATTCAAATGAATAATTTCGAATGATTGGCTCCCATGCAACAACTCTTTTAGGCATTTCTTGAAGCCATTGGGATTTTTATAATTTATTAATTGAAATTGTATGATGGACCTTTTAATTTGTTTGATTAGCAAGTGTTTTTAGTCATTAAAATGTCCTATAAATATATGAATTGTTGATCAAAATTGAATAACAATTGTTTAACAAAATCCATAAAAACATTTTTAATTCACAACATTCATGTGATTTGCAGTCGGTGTTCATTGTTTCTTCCTAATGCTGCATCCTTCACTCATCAAACTAATAATCTTTTCTTTCTTCTCAATTTTTGGTGAAATGTCATAGTAAAAAATTTTTATTATTTAATTATAAATATTTAACCTACTAATCTTTTGGCAAAATTATTCATACTAGTTGTGTTTCTGCTTGATTTTTGTTGTGGGAAGATATAGGCATGATTTTAAGTCGAGTTACCTCAGAATTATTTGTGTATTATTTATATTTTTGTTGATTTATTTTCATAATTTTTTTAAAAAAAAATTATTAAAAGAAGGTCAATGTGCTTCAAATAAACTAAACATTTACTCAAAATCACTTTCAAATATATTCTTAAGTTTATTAACAAAGTTACTTCAAAGTATTTTTATAAATATTCTTTAAGGATCCAAAAAAATTTATTCTTAATAATTTGTCCAATTCTTATGAACTTTTGTGAACCACACTTCAATTAGGGTAAGCAAAAAATCCCTTTTAGTAAGGAAGAATTGTCTTGTTTATCCAAAACTAAATTAATGTTGCAGCAATTCTAGATAAAGGTGCATCTAGACCTCCACACTTTTGTGACAACTCTTATTTAAGTTGAAAGATTAAGATGGCTACTCCCTTAAAATTTATTAAAAAAGAAATCTAAGAACTAATAAAAACTCCTTTTGATTTTTTAATAAAAAACGCATGTTATTTTGATGCTAATTTTTTTAGCAAAATAATTCAAAAAGAAAATATAACATAAAACTAAATGATAGAGTTATCATAAGTATTTTATATTATTGATGTTAGATAAGCTTAGACTCCTACGAGGGTCTAAATTAAAGCCTACAATAATGAAGATGTTCAATTGAGTATTAAAAAATATGAAAAGATATTATATTGTAATTTAGGTTAAGTAGCATGTGTGTTATTTTAAAACTATTCAAAGATTAGCATTCCAAAATTAAACAAATTATTAAGTAAATAGTAAAACCATAAGCATTAAGCAAAATCCTACAAAATAAGTTGTTATACATAAATTCGTACATATAAAATAGAGAATTTAAGATAAAACCTACGTGGAGTACTTTAATAATAAAAAACGACCCTAACTATAGCTTACTTTCTAAACAAAAAAGGTTATTGAAAGGGTATTCGTTTTTGGTGATGATGTCTTGTAGTTCTTCAGACATAAGCATTTGGAGCAGCAAAGTGGTAAAAGGGTGACGTAGTGATGAGTAGGGTGAATAGGAAAGTTTGGGGTATTGGTGAAAGTAATAATTTTTTTAATTATCGACCCTTTTGCTACAAGGTCTATCACTTTCGATCCATGTCTCTCACAAGTAATCTGGTTATTAGCTCACATTGTAGAAAATTTCTTACCTTAGATTATTATCTCTCACAAATGAAGTTAGAATTTCTCTAACGGGTAAAACACACACTTTGTTCACTAAATTAAAAGCACACAAAAAAAATAAAATTATTTCTTAATTTTTCATTCTCTACAATCTCTTCAGCATCCCTATTTGTTGAGATCTTAAATATTCTTTAGTATCATTTTTTAAAAAGATTATAAAAATAAAAAAGCTAAAAAAAGAAATGGATTTCAAAAATAATTGTTTGTTTTGGGACATTGTAATGATGAGCGATAAAATGGTGGGTGGCATAATGGTTAGGGGAGCCACATGATAGGGATGTCGATCTAATTTTTTGGGTAGCCATGGGTCATGTGGAACATAATGGATAGGAATAGTTGGTTTCTGTAGGTCATGGTGGGATGTCAATGGTAATTGGTCAAAAGATGTCGAGTGCTGGTCAAACAATGTTCTCAGATCAATTAGAATCTTGTAGATGCACGGGTCAGGTTGGGTAGTGGCATTAACTACTGATGGTACCAATGTTGGTGATGGACAGGATGAAATGTGATAGGTGGTGAACTCAATAAAAAAAACTCAATTTTAAGTATTTTGAATAAAAACTTGCACCTATAGACTTGTGAAAGAAATGTAATGCCAAGGAATATGCGTTTAATACTTAATTTTAGATGCTTCTATCATCCTCCCCAAGTGGATAAACCTTAGCTTAATGGCATAAGGGTGATTGGTATAGTACTATTCTAGTAAGTGTGATGTAATGTACTATAGGTCATAATAAGTAAGCTAGGAGTTCTTGATTGGGAGGTTTGTGTTGACAACAAACTAAAACTTCCTCAAGTTTATAATCTTTGGTTAGAATTATTTCATAATTTAAAATTTTCTTCACATTATTCTTACTCTCATGGCTAATGAAGTAAAAACACATTCACTCGACAAAAGGAGAATTAAGCTCAAATAAAAGGTTGTTTTAATCTCATACACTTCTGATAAATTAAACATATATGCATTAATTCATTGTTTTTCAATTATCTTAAAATGTCTAACTTTATGCACTCATATTTTCTTATAAGCTATGAGAAAAAACTATTCTAGAATAACTTTAATTATAACATTGTCTCTTTTATAAAATTTCTTAGCCATTCTTTCAACATCTACTAGTATCTTGCATATTTCTTTACTTCATTTACTATTTTAGATATTTGTGTAAGTAATCAATTAATTTTATTAGAGATAGAAATTTTATTACCTAATAGTAAGAGAATAAGATAAATAAAAGATATTAACTTATTACCATGAACCAATGCAATAAGTGGTGGGTCTACTAAGGTGGTGGCTAACTTCTCAATTATAAAAAAACAAACTAAGTCTCCTCAATTAAGAGTCTTCCAAACTTTGGATGGTGTATTGAAGCTTAAATTCTTTGTTTTTCCTTTTTTTTATCCACGGGGTTAAAAGTTTCTATAGATTTGTTAAGCTCAAGTGATTGGTGTCTAAAATAGTGCATAATGTAATGTGATGATCTTTCCTTCAAAAATAAAAGAACACATATTTATGTTACCATTTAAAGTCACATTCTTATCAATAAATCATGATCTTGTAAAAATAAGATAACTTGTATAGGTATGACATGAAAAATAATATCATCATTATAGCAACCTAATTTTAATAAAGATAACATCATCGCTTAAAAGGATGAAGGTTTTATCTATCCATGACATAGATTAAAGGTTTGGATGTTCTAAGAAAAAAGCTCTTTTTTGTTTGATAGCCATATGAGATATTCTATTGTTGTAACTACAATTATCTATGATCATCCAAAATGGTTGTTCATTAATTTTTTAAATTGATATTAAAGATGATGCATTTAACCATAACATTTTTCATATTTTCTAATTCTTGCTCGGCTTTCTCTTCAGACATTATGCTTTCTTCTTATTATAACTCTTCATATTCATTAACACCTTCTAGTTTATAGCCATGAATCTCTTTCATAGTTTACTGTCACATGTTCCCTTTCAAGGCACTTAATTAGGAAATTCCAAATTAGTTAAGTTGGCTTAAAGAAGGGTGTAAAGAAGTTGATGGTTAGATAGGTTTAGGAGGTTTACAAACTATAATGTTTGGGGTAGATAAAGTGTGATTATGAGTCGGATGAGACATGATAGTGTAGATTTTTTGAGAAATTGGCACAATATTTCTCTTAAAATAAACGCTTTTACTTTTTATAACTTTTTAGTTATGCAATAGGCTTTCTCTAAGGTAGTAGCATTTCTCAAGTTAAGCTCAACCTATATGTACTCTTTTAAGTTGAACATAATATAAAAAAGAAATATGTACTTGGGCTCATTTATATCACACATAAGTTTATAATCTTCAAACTTGTTAATGTACTCTTCAATAGATCTATGAAATTGAGAAAACTTTTGTTATTTATCTTATATGTTGGTATTATAGATTATTAGAATAAAGCTATTGTACAACCTCACCTTAAGATTTCTTCATATTTAGGGTACCTCTTCTTTATTGTTAGTATATCATTACTCTAAATTTCTAAGAAATCTACAGATAATATGCTTAGTGTAGTCTTAAAAAGTTCATATTTTTTTACTCACTAATTTTGTACTAATCAAACTAATCATCCATACATTTCTATCCATTAATATAATCCTTAAGATCATAATTATGATAAAAAATTGATGCATATTATAACACATTAGGAATATACTATAATCTTAATATCTCTTAGGTGTTTTTTCTTCACTAGACATATCTAGATCATTTTTTGATATAATTCATCGAAAGGCTTATTTCTTCTTCAACTATCAGGATTTTTCTTACAGATATCTTTTTTAGATTTATCAAATAATTCACATCTTTTCGGGTTTCTACATCTTCTAAAGTTTCTTCCTTTTAAATAATTGGTGTCTCTTCTAGTATTACTATCCCTTTTCTTTTAAGATTTTGTTCACATTGTTTATAAAAAAGGATTTGTCCAATCATGTTAATGAGTTGTGTTACTGATTAGGATATGTCTAGCATAATGTTTTAGTTTATATTTTGTCTTTATTTTTGAATTAATTCTTGACTTTGACTTTTAATTTGATAAGACCTACCATATCTTATAGTCTTAACATCATTTCTCATATAAGAGGATATCAGGGAAAATAATATTGAAATTTTTTTATAAAAAAATTATGGAAAAAAAGTCATATTTATAAAGTAGTAAAATTGAGACAAGACATGCTCCTAAGAAAACGACAAGTGATCCAGGTCTCAGTTTTGCTAGAGTACATCTTTGAAAGAATCAAAAAATTTTTAGGAAAGATGGTAAAGAGTTGTAGCATTTGTTTTGTGTTACTTCTTAAGTCAAAGTTTAGCAAACAAACTTATAGTTCTTTAGTGGATAAAGTTAAGAAAAAGAAAAGAATATATATTTTACTAGAAAATAATATTATGTAATACTAAAGTTGATGTAGAATAGAAAATCTTGTCTAAAATCAAAGTTAAAAATAGTAAACAAAAGAAGAAAAAAGGTTAGTAGAAAACAATAGGCATTGATATCAAAGTTCAAAACACTAAATAAAAGAATCTTTTTTAGAACAAAACCATATTTTGTGATAATAAAATTAATGAAGAATATACATTGACATCCACTAAAGTCAAAATAAGATCTTATAAAATAAGAGATACTCAATAGATTATTAAGTGATATGAAAAGTTATTATAAAGTAATTAAAGTTGTGTGATATGTATGATATTTAAAACTATTTAATGGTTGGCATTATAAAATTTTAGCACAGTTTATTATGTTAAGTAGCTGAAAAACCTTATGAATTTAGCATAATATCTTTTAAAACAAGTTTTGTCAGATCCTATGTCAATCAAATAAAATAAAAAATTTAAGATAAACTTTATTTGGTGTCAAGAGCACTAATGTGGTCAAACAATGACACGGTCATAATTTGGTGTCTATTTCGACTCTCAATGTGTCTAATAAGGCATATGGTTGTCGGCTCACCTGATGGAATATCTCTCACCTTCTCCGTATCTTTCACAATGGAAGTTGGAATCTTTCCAACTAGAGTTGAGCACACAAATTTTAGTCATAAAGATGAAAACACACTAACAAAATAAGTTTATCATATAATTTTTCTTCTCTAATAGTATGGTGAGAATTCTTATTTATAAAGACCTCAAAAATTCATTAATAAAGTTTTTTAAAAAATTAAAAAATTTGAAAAAACTAAAAAAATTAATTTGGTTAAGATGTTCCAAAATTGACTATGCATTTTAGTAGCTTTAATGATGAGTGGTAAAATAACAGGGAGAAAAATGATGGGTTAAGTAGCACAGAAATGCTATCGATATGAGTTTTGAGTGGACATTGGCCATGCAAAATAGAATGGTTTAGAAGACAAGCAGGTTGACATGGGTAGTTGATGGGTAATGGGTCAATCTAGCTCAGGTGTGTGTGAAATGGTGCTTTGGGTCAATTTAGCTCACTTGGTTATTCGTGTCAGCTTGTTAAATAGTAGTGGCTATTGACAACAATGAAGAAAGTGACAAAGTATGGCGAATAGAGATAGTCAACGAAATCAATAAGATAATTTAATTTTAAGCAATTTTAGAAAAAATCTTATGTTAATGGACTTATGAATCTGGTGTGACACTAGTGAATGTGTGTTTGTGAGCTAACGCTAGATGCTCCAACATCAAAATGTCCTTTAAATACTTTTAGATTTAATGGAATCTTGAGCTTAAAAAAAGCTTATGGAATTTGCATGAGTTCAAGATAGCATACGAATAGTCATTTGAAAAGATGATAAAAAAGAAAAAGAAAAAAAGATGTTCTATAAAGTATTGAATAAGTCAAACAAGGCTAATATTTGTAAAGGAAGAAAACAATGAAGCCTTTTTTGGCATGATAACTAAAAGAATTTGGCTAGAAAATTATTTTAGGTTTGTAAAAAAATTAAATTCTATTGAAAAAATATAAAAATATTTAAAAGAGAAACATTATGAAATGAAGGTCTCTTTCATCAAACAAAAAATAATGTTGATACTTATTTATGGAATATGAAAAGCCATTAATTATTTAATACAAAAGTTAATGAACATACATCATTAGTTAAGAAATTTAATAATTTTAAGTCTTTGTGCTCTACTTGCTATTTTTAAAAGTAAAAGCACTTAGTAGGTATGTTTTGTTGCAAATATAACAAGATCTTATAACCATCAGTATGAGGACATCTCATAGTGTTATAATAATAAGTTTACATGTATTATTTCATGTAACCTAATCATGCTTCAATGCATGTAAGATTAAAGATAATATTTATTCTAAATTTCCTTTTTTCATGGGTTGCAAAATAACTTGAAACGCGCAATGACAAAAATCTTTTATTTTCGTACAATAAAGAAATGCCTCAAGCTTGTTTTAGCTAGGCTAACTTTAAGCATGAACTATTTTTGACTAAGAACAGAAAGTAAAAAAGGAAATATTATAAAATGGATAATTAGAATGAACTCTTGTTTTAAAACAAATTGATTTGTTTGATAAATTAACATAATTAGAAGATTGTCAATCTGTACAATCATGAACATAATAATCTTATATAGGTTTGGTATGGTTATAATTCTCTATTATGATGTGTTATGAACAAATTTTCTTATTAATGAATAATGTCAATGTTAATTTTTTATGAAGCTTTTTTTTCTCCATTGAAACAAATTTATATGTTTGTAGTTATCATCCAAATGATCATGAACAAAACTTCCATTGATTACCATCTGTGATATCAAAGAAAAATAGAAAAAGTATTCAATATAGTATCCTAAAAATTTAAAGATTATATTATGGTTGAGTTGATCACACTAAGAATGTGATAATTTTTTATATTTTTGTGTTCAAAACATATAGTTTTAAAATAATGCAACCATTTTTTGATATTTTAAGTAACTTTTCATAGTTATATTTTATGTTTTGACTATTTTATGCTTTTATTTTTTGAAAATATTTTTCCTTGCTTTTTGCTCAATTATGGAAATAATTTAAATTTCATACACATTTGGTAAAGCTTATTATTCTCTTTTTTTTTTGTTGGTTTTTGTTTGTCTTTAGAACTTTATTTTTTAATTAAATTTGATGTTTCTTATTCTTTCTAAGGCACTTCAACTTATTTCTTATAATTTATTCAAATAAGTTGATCATTTGAAATGGCTAATGTTTTTAGATCTTTTTACCTTTTATTGTTTTATAATTTTCTAATACCATTGATAATGTTTTCATTTTCATTTTTTAATAATACTAACTTTTTTATTGACTTTTTATATTGATTTTTTTGTTATGGTTGAGTTACACCCTAAGATATTTTTCACAAGCAAATTTTTTCATTTAATATAAATGAATTAATGTTTCCTAAATACATTTTAAAACTTATATTTATGCGTTATATATTTGGTGTATTTTAATTGCACAAAAAATTATGAGTTAAATGTAGTAATGCAATCATGTTAAATATTCTTGTTTACTAGTAAATGTAAAAATAGTGACTGAATTAACATTAAGTTAATGTTTTATTAATAATAATATAATATATTTGAGTAAATGGAAAATCTTATTTAGTTATGTTATATAAATTTAGGGTCATTTTAACGTACACAACCATGAAAACGATAAATATCCTTTATATGTTTTGAATTACAATATAAGATATTATGAAAAAATATAATTGTTTATAGAAGTATTGATAATTTAATATTGGTAAAGAAAATTTTTTCACTCGATTATATAAAAAAAGTGATATAGAATATTAAATATGACAAAAATTTTTCACAAAACATGTTGTTAAGAACAATTCTTATAATTACTAAGAAATGAGGTATTATTGATAAGAAAATAAAAAAAATATTAAAAAAGAAAGTGGGATAAAAAAATAAAGTGAAAACGAAGCTCGTCATAGGTAAAAGATTAAACTAAAAATTCTAAAACAAATATTTTCTTAAAAATAAATATTATGAAAGCTCAAAAAATGAAAAATCACCTAAAGAAAATTGCACTAAAATTATTAAATATTATATGCAAAACAAGCTATAAATTTTATTAGGGGTAATTCAATCATAAATAATATTTTGTCATAGAAGATGTTTTAATATAAGAAAATTTTTATGAAAATAAAGAATTTACTTTTTAAAAAATCATTCAAAATATGTATTAGCATGTCTTTTTTAAATTATAGTCATAAGAAATATATCGATATAGATATAATGAGTTTAGAACAACGTAGTAAAATATAACTATTATAGTAATTACACGCTTAAAGTAAAAAACCATAAATCAAAACATTAGGCAAAATACTTAAGCAAACATTTTCTTTAAAATATAAGCATGTAGTTATATTACAACAATGTTAGTTTGATAATAAAATATTTAAATATTTATAATAGATTGGGTAAAATATCAATGTTAAACATATAGCAAAAAATGTATTGAATGTTTTTTAAACTGAAAATTTAAATAAACATAATAAAATAAAAAATTATCTTAATTCAAAAAAATTTATATGTTCAAAAGAGTTAACCTAATATTTTAATAATTTGTTATATTAGAAAAAGTTTTCTATTATATAATATAGTAGCAAAAAAATTCAATAATTTAAATCAATGATATTGTGCAGAGAAAAAGTCTAGCAAAAACTAATTAAATATGAATAATTTTTTTAAAAAGAACATAAAATATTTATAAAAGACCTAAATATGTAAAATTAATTCATTAAAATATCAAAAATATCTTTTATGAAAAATTAATAGGTATTCCAAATTACGTATCATGAAGGAATTTTTTATTTTAAGTAAGTTTAATTTTTTTTCATTTCAAATAAGATAATCCAAAATTCGACATGGTAATGATAATCACACGGGCATCCAAGTGAGATTCAAAAAGTCTTTAAGAATCACAAGTAGTCATCAGTATAACAAAGCACACCATGAGATTTCTTGCAGGACTAAATATGTAAATTTTCCTTTCTAAGACTATTCATACAAAGGCTTCCTACAAATTCCAGAGATTCTTATCATGAAATTTGAGACTCCAACTATAGCTTTAAGTCTTTACATTTAACTGGCACCATGACAAGGGAGTAGGATAACTATCTTGTCTATCTCCTTAGTGAGTGTTGTTGATTTAGAGTCTAATATATCTAAATTCCTTAAGGTTCCTACTAAATCCTCATTTAGTTGTCTAGAATTTCCCAACCCATTTTTCTTATGTTTAATCTTGCTCATATTTTGATTTGGTTCTTTCCTATCTAAGCTAACCATTGAATTAATAATGGCTTGACTTTTACACTTAGGTTTTAAATATAACTTATTGCAAGTACAAATAAGTCTCAATTTACACAAGTATTACTAATGACCCTTATGATCCTAAGGCAATCTGTAGTCATCATAACGATCATAAGGCCTACTCTATACCTCCAAACATTCCTCGGATCACCATTGGGGGTGTCATCATGTGACTTAAGAGGCTAAAAAAATTACTTGTTGTCTTCCACAAATAACTTTTCAACCTAAGGTCTACTTAATATCTTTATCATATTACTTACTTGGCAAAACCTAGCACTACTCTATATCTTATTCCAAGTTCTTCAACCTACTTCAGAGGTCATAGCTGAGAGCCTAGCTAACCAAAGCTTAATTTGCATTATGCATAAATGTTCATCAATAGTATTTCTTAAGCATGTTATAATAACCTTTTATTATAGCTCCCTTTTCTATAGATTTTATCATACCCTTGAACATGATTTCAAGGCTACATTTACCATACATATTCATATCCAAGCACCTTAAAAGTACAATTTTATTATTCTAAGGTTTATAAATCATCCATAAAACCTTTACCATAATGTCTAACTTTAACTTTAGCAATTTTAGCCATAACGAAACAATTTGGTTGTTAACCATATCTTTAATTACCCTAGCCCTCTTCTAAGGCCTTAAACTGAGCCCTCCAAGGCTTTCTAACTAGTAACCAAGAATCACACAAATCTTAAAATCCATTTAGTTTCTCTTGATGGGTTGAACCAATGCCTCTTATAAGTTAGCCAAGCCCATGGTTTCATGCTTCACAAGCAGACTCTAGACAAAAGAATTGTTTGCTTCAACATTATTTAGAGTTTTTTATTTATTTCCAGGTGCCTTTAAATTATTTATTACTTAATCTATGGAATAACCTATAGCACTTAACATTTCATACATTTTTTATCCATGATTTTAGTTATAAAGTGCACATTTATATCATGTCATGCTATCAACTAAACTTGTGAGAAATTTCAAATAATCATAGTGCCTCAAATCAAAAATACATTTCAAATAAAAATGTTATATGAAAAAATATATAATAAAGTGTCAATTTTATACATTTCTTTGTTCAAGGAAAGAAAGTCTTCGTATTTTTTTTTAATGATCAAGAAGTAAATGTTAAATTCAACATATATTATCAAACATCGATTAAACTTAAAAAGAAGAAGAACAATGCTAAGCATCCTAACACTTAGCAACATATAATAATAAAACAAGGTTATTATGTCTAAGTTATGAGGGATAGTAAAAAAAATTTTCTTCTCCATGATTTTTAAATTTTAAACAATTATGGTGATAATCTATGCTTAATGCATAAATACTTAAACAACTGACATAAGTGACCAACAAGGCATAAGATTTAGCATGCTTCACTCTTATTTTTTCTTGTGATGTCTATGTTAAGAAATGTTTGGATCAACAAATTGCTATTCTAAAATCATCTTCCACATACATCTATTAATTAAAGACAAACTTGCAATATATGATCACGTAAATCTACTTTGCATTCATAAAAAAAATGTAATATGCATTTCTTATATCTCAACTACAAACATTGCATAAGAAAGGGTGAAAATTGAACTATTCGTTTACTAAAATAAATCTCACTTGGTCTTGGGTAGAAGGAATTCCTTTCTTCTTAAAAAAGTTTTATGATAAAGAATGACTAATTATTGTCATAATCAATTACCAAGTTTTTGTAAACATTTTCACCAAGCAAATTCTTTTATCTTAGCTTAGATTTGAGCTAAATTAATCATATGAACTCAAGTCTTATCTTACATTGAAAAGTCATGTGGATGTCTTCTCTTTTCCAAGATCTATCCTCATAGCTTATCTCACTTTTTTACTTGGTATCCTCTACGTTGGCCTATCAAATTGCCTTTCTAAGGTTTCCTTAAATTACAAGCATATGTTAATGGCTTATACAGCATTGGCTACACCACCTTAAACAAAGAATTTACTTTAAGATAAGCTAGTTTATGGGTGGAGTAACCATAATTCACTATTTTAACTTAAACCTCTTCTTTCTCTTAAATTCAAGTTTTCTTATGATATTCTTAAATGCATCATATTCAAAAGTTTTCCTTATAATCCTCCTATCTTTAACCACAAAATCCTAATGTTTAAGAATCTTATCCATAACTTATCAAACATTCATGGAAGGATACAAATAATTATGGGAGGTAAAGTTACTAATATAAATAAACATATAAGCTAATTTTAAAGGATTGAGCCTAATCAATGTTCATTTGTTACAACTCAAGTCTTGTAATTCCACAATCCTTTCTATTTTAAAATTTAAAATTTCGAAATTAAATAGTCAATTTATAAATTTTTATTTTAAAAATATATTCAATTTTCAAATTTTAATTCAAAAAAACCATTTACCATAATTAAATAAATGATAATTATATAGTAAAAAATATTAGATATATAGCACGCATTGTTTTCATCAAAATAAGGGTAATAAATGCATTTCACTATTTCCAAATAACTTTAACAAAAATTGTTGGGAATCAAAATTATACTCATTGTTGTTTTGCATATAATGGATATTTTAGGATTTTGATAGTTATAAATATAACTCTAAATTACATTCCTACCATAATTTTTTGACCACATTACGTATTCATTAATAAAAGATTATTGATGAGATTAGTCTTCACCAATATTTTGATAATATAGTTCTACATTTTCTTTAAGACAATATAACAACAAACTTTTAGCTAAAAAATTTTATAAAATTCTTATTGGCACAAATTGATAAAAAGATCAATAAGATATTTGTTAATTCTTTGGTAGAATACAAAGTCATACCATGTCGATCTCATCACTATAGTGGAAATTTTAGCAACCATTAAGATTTAATATATGATATATATGGCTGACTAACTTATTGAAAAAAGAATCAAAGCATTAACCTCAAACTTTAAAAATCTTAAATATGAATCTATTAACTTCCTATTTAAAACATTACTATACAATAATTTGGGAGATACTAAAAGTTAAAAGATGTTATACTAATTCTGATTCACTCTTGTTGAAATATATATATACACAAAAGTGATTGATGTGTTGAAATAATAAAGACTTCAATTTATTGCAAACTACAAATTTCTTTACCAATTGTACAAAAAAAGATAAGATATCTAGTTAATTGATACAAAAAATTGAAAAAAGAGATAATCATAGCAAATAAAATGAAAGTTATGATGTCAACAACAATCGTTAAAATATTTGCATAATTGATAAAATTTTAATTTCACATCAAGAATTGTTTTAAATTGGATAATAAATGATACCAACTAATAAGATGATTATTTGGTAGACTTTTAAATTTGTAGCATATAAGAAGTATCATAACTTTTTTCTTCCCAAGTAAAACAAGAACATTTGTTGCCTAAAGCTTGGACTCATATCTATTTGATTTAATATCATAAGTCAATTAATTAAACTAAGTAGAAATCCTACTAAAAAAAACTCAAACATTAGAAAGATTTCAAACCCTAATTTAAATTACAAAAAAAATTTACATAAAAAATCATATAAATTAAAAAGTTTATGTGCTTATGATCTAATTCTTATTAGGCAAATTTAAGAAACTCCGATCATGTAGATTTGTATTAACAACAAAAATTACACTTCATTCAATAATTTGAATTAGCCATATTGCAAGTAATATTGCAATTTTTAATGTTTAAAATTTTATGGTCATGACTTTTTTTATTTATCTTATAATTTTCATTGAATTTTATATTTATTATTTTTAAATTGTAAACTAATGTTTTAAAGAAATATATAAAAAAGCAACAACAATTTTTGAAATTTGTATATTTTTTTTGGACAAGAAATACGAAATTTCTTTAGTTTAAATTAGACTACAACTAAAAAAATAATTAACGTAAAACTTTTTAAATTTAAAAAATAATATCATATTATGTATGAAATGGTTTTCTTGACACTATGTTGATTGAAGATCTACTATTATTAGTAAAAAAATACAACTTGAAAGGTTGTGAGTAGCATAAAGATCATATATTGAAACATTAACTACAAAAAAGGTTTGAATAATCAATATACTATAAATTATGTATGCAATTTTTTTTAATACTATAATCACAACAAATTTTCTTGTTTATAAAACTTTTCAAATAATTGGAAAAAATTAATTATTGTTGAAATTTAATATTTAACATTATATTTAATTAGTTGATAATTCAAGTAAAAGGTATAATGATAATTTAATAATCATAAACAATGTATTAAAGATACAATAATAAACAAATTTAGAAATCTTAAGAAACCCAATTATAAAACAAAAATTGAAATTTCTTACATAAGACTTAATATTTTAAAAATTTAAATTAAAAACATAAATGATAACATTCATATTATAACAAAATCATAGGTTTTTCAAAATGCTACAATTTTTTAAATACCAAAGAATTGCTGAGAAATTTGTTTATTATAACAAAATATTCAAAATAATTAAAACTAGGCCGAGATAATGCTAATAGAGAAAATAATAATATTTTAAATAAAATTTTTTTCATGTGAAATAAAAATAAATGTACTAAAATAATTTTAAATTCTTTAAATTCTTCATATGTTATATACATAAGACATTATAATAAAATTAAACTATAATAATTGCGATATAATAAAATTTTTGAAAGTAGTTTCTTAAACAAAATTCAATAGTATAAATAAGAATGACATAAAAGTTAAAAAATATAAATCATAAATAAAACAATATAATAAATATAAAATAAAAAATCTTAAATATCAATTCATACATTTCCGTATACAAAAGGCTTCCTCAAAAGTTATGCGAATAATTCTTAATGCCACAGACAAAAACTAATTAAAATTTAATGCGTACAAAAAATAAATTTAAGATATATATAAATATTCATCGTGATAATATAACTTCTTAAATATCAAGAACTATGGCCCAATTACAAAATGATTTCATCATAACAAGCATGATAAATTTACCAAAAGACATAGTTTTATATCTAATTTATTTAAAATCTAAACGGCTAAACTTTGTTGCATAACATGTGAATATATAAAGCATCAAGCATTGGGATGTTTTTCTCATCTTCAATAAAATTTGTAGTAGATTTGAAGAATGGTTTGGACCATCTCCATGGCATCATTGGGTAGAGAGCTAACTTATATTGCTAAATTGTCACGTATATTTTGGATTTATCGTAATTAGAAAAGACTAATGGTAACAAAATATATTTTCCCTTTTGTTTGCATGATAAAGTTAATGAACAACCTTTGTATAATATTTGAAGCTCTAATATGCTTTTTCTAATTTTATATGTAATGTTATATCTTAATCATTATGAGTTGTTAATTAGCAAAACATAAAATTATTTTCAATTTTCAAATAATTTATATAATTTCATTATTTCTTATGTTACTAAGGTTTTATTTCTATTTAAATTATGTATTTTTTTATTTTTTTAATAATTTTAATTTTCATATTTATTTATCTATCATTTTTAGTTTAATTATTTTGTAAAATACAGTTTCTTGTAAAATCTAACATCAATATGTTTCGCATACCCTTTATATATTTTATTTTTCCAGATTATTTATTTTTTTTTTAATTTTATCATATTTTATTTGTTCACATATGTATATTTCAATAGTTTTGATGATTATGTCAACTTATTTTTGATATATGGTACATATATTATTAAAAACTTTTATTATAATTTTTTATGTTATATTTTCCTATATTAATAATTTATTATTATTTAATTATTAAAATAATTATTTTTTCAAATTATAGATAAAGTTAAAAATATTTAATTATTTGATTTACGTTTTGTATCCAAATAGTTCAAAACATGCGTGAAACATAAATGACATCAATATAACGTTAATGGCAAGATATGTAAGGGTATGAAAAATAAGAAATCAAGAACATTATTTCTCATTTGAAATATTTAACTTTATATCATAAAGATTGTTTTGGTAAAATATGCTTTAAAGCGATGTTTATGTAACATATAAATATTAAATTTATTGTAATAGTAAATATCAGTTTTTATAAAAGAGTAATGAAGATAAACAAAGAGTATAAAATCAATTTGCATTATGAAATTTCCTATACATTAATAAATGTTATAAATATAATAAAATATAAGATTGTTTAGATTGATAGATATTTCAAATATTTAAATCAATGTTCACAAAGTTCTATGTATTTCATTTAAATATGTTATCACAAAAAAATACGTTATGCATCAAAAAAGTTGAAAATTGTAGCAATCATAAAGACAATAAAAATTAATAAAATTGTAGATATGCATGCAATTTCTAATTACAAAAACATTACTATAATACAAATTTAATAAATAATAAATTTGGAAAAAATATCTTCAAAAGTGTAAAAAAAAGTTATGAAAGTAAAAAATTAAAATCTTTATAAATACATGGAAATGAGAGCATTGTTGGCGAAGTGAGAATAAAAATTGATTTGATCAAAATAATAAAAATGAAGTAACGATTAAAAATTTCAAAATAATTAACTTTCGAAAATTTTTAAATTCAAGTTCACAACTAACTTTTAAAACAATATTAGGAATTTTTTAATAAATTTAAAATAACTAATATACTGAAAAAGTCTTTTAAACTTTCCCTGTAAAATAGTAATTAAAAATAATATCCATAATGTGTCATGATCTAGTGTTTTTGAATTTATAATTTATTAATTTAAAGTATCATAATAATTAAGTGAAACAATAATGTGTAATACAAATAAAAGTGTATATTGCAATGATGAACAAACTATTCAACGTAGTTTTATAATACATTAACGAGGGAATGAATTGATTTTTTGTGATGGTACAACAAGTGACAAATCTTAAGCATCGTTAGACTTCTTCGAATAAAATTAGTTTCCAATTTGGTGAAAATAGTCTTTGTGTTAAGAAAATCATAAAAATTAAGAAACATTTTCTGTAAAACTTAAATAGAAGATACTAGCAAACAACTTTTTTTGTCTAATTACTTGTTAATGAAACACAAATTCTTAGTTGCATCAAGGATAAAATGAAGTACATGGCCTAGTGAGCAATGGATAAAAAATTTGACTTCAAAGATGCAAAGTGGTCCAACTCGATGAACTATTGGATATGGTCACTAACTTGTAATGTGTAATTAAGAAATATTCGACTTGGAATTGTTTGAGATAAAAATAGCCAATTCTAAAATGTAGACTATAATTATGGGGCACCAATTCTCCTTTAATGATTTTAATGTTAACATTGATGATATTGCATAACCTGTATAATTTTTGAAAACCATAATAAACTTAAAATTTTAACTTGCTTCAAAGTTATCATAATGTCAAAATGAAGATTCAATTGATCATGCTTTTCTTATTTTAAAAAGCTAAATAGACATATGTTATTTTTTTAAATAATTTAAACATAAATAAATTTAATATGAAAAAGGACATGAAATTCATTACATTATAAGGCAGGCTAAGTTATATGAAATCAATATAAGGGTCATAATCATCCTGCCCATTTTAGCATCATATGATATTTAGAAAGCAAGAAGGGTTAATAACTTAGCAAAATAAGATCAAATAAAAAAATTTTATATGTAATGTTAAAGAGAATTGCCACTTCATACTCAAGTATTGTCTCGTCATTAAAACTTCATTACAGGAAGATTTTAGACTAGTAGTTTTGGGAATCACCAATCAATTTGAAGAAGCTCGAGTGACGATAGTGCACAGTCAGTGAGGTGGTTCCCTCTACTAACGATGTAGATGTAGTTAGACATCACTAGTGAGAATGTAAGTGCCAGTTATAGTGTTGTTGTAGTTGGAATTATTTTGAACTATTTAGAAAAATTGAGTTTAAAATATTATCATATTGAAAAAAATCAAATAACACATGAATTAAAGATAATGGTGATAATTTAGGGTCTACAATTATCCATCTAATTGCAATTTAGCAATTTATGTGTTTTAACTAATTGTAGTGTGTTAGTTATTGTATTCCAATATACAAAAATATATCATTGGAGTTAGCAAATTGTGTGTTGCAAGTGTGGAAAAATGTTTGTTAAACATACATGAGAGCTTAGTATACAAAGAAATCAATAAAGTGGGCACACCTTTATATAAATCAACTACAAAAAAAAATTCAACTACTATATGTGATGGACAACCAATTATAAATAAATGTAAAGTTGTTATTAATATGGGCAAAATACAGCTTCCATACATCCCATGATCATAGAGGACATGACATTTAAAATATTGAATATGTTTATATATACAGAGGTAGAATTACCTATTTTAGGTTTACAATGCAAATATTGTATTCATAAGATAGTCACTTGTAGTTTTGAGAGGTACTATTCATGTGCACCAAAAATCATAACATAAAAAAAGTTGAATAACTATGGGTGGTGAAAACTTTTTATATTAATGGATGATTTCCTCATAACAACTTTAGTAATTGATGGATCAAAATTGTGCACTACAAAGAAAATATTATCAAACTACCATACTATTATCATGCAACACCTCTTCAAACCATAACGCTATGTTAGAAAAAATTGGCCATATCCATAACATACTATCTTTGCATACTTAGACTAGTTGGAAGATCATTAAAGTATTGTGTGTAATAAACTAACATGATCTATGTCTATTATATTATCATCCATTTGTTCTTGGTTGTCACTAATATATTTCACCTTGTTATGTTGTTGTATTATGGAAATTTATTTACTAAGAAGAATAAATAAATACAATATTTGATTATGAGTGTAGGAAATACATCTGAACAGTTATACTAAATGGACTCAATTTATATTTACATCATATTAATATGATTGGCGTCTTTCATAATGTTGTAAACATACCTTTTTAATGATGTGGATATACACATAAGACACATACAAAAATTGGCATGAGTGTAACAAGAATGTTATCTCTATATTGCAATTAGAGATATGATGCCTATCCACTTTCTTGGTTGAAATGGATTATTCACCATTTTGCTTGACAACATCAACAACTTTCCTTTCACTTGTCATACTAAATAGTTAGAAACAAAATGAAATAGCCTATAAGGAAATCTATATTCAATTCATTAGTTGAGTAAAAAAAGTGAATTGTGTCATATATAATTTAATGTCTAGTAAGGTAATATCAAAGTTATGAATGAAAATGATTTTTAGTTATTTAAGTTTTATGTAAACCTAATTTATGTTGTTCTCATGGGATACCAACTCTAACAAGAAACCCTAAACATGAGGATTTTAAGTATGTTATATAGAAAACGATGAATAAAGATGTGGTTTGGGCTATTGAATCCATTGTTTCTTGCTAGAAGGTTGTTAGAATTAATGTAGTATCTAAGGCCAACCACGTATGCACTCTTAGTGACTCCGTGGTCTTAATGTGAATTTTCATTGAACTTGATTGCATAACTTAATTCCTTTTTGGGGATGGCTCCCTTAATAGTAATATAATGCCTAATGATTAATGATGCTTAGGACTTAAAGGACTAACAACATGACAAATGGCCTTAATGCCCAAATATTATTAATTTAGGATTGGCAAGAGGAATTACTATAATAGGACTAAGAGTGAAGCTGATGATGAAAAGTATAACAAAAATAGTGGAGATAAATTCAAATCATAAATCAGATATTAGATCATCACCTAAAATACCTAGGTTGTAACTTACGATTGTGCGCTCATTTAGATAAATAAAACATTATTTCTAAAAGTTTAATGCTAATATAAAATATTCTTTCTTTGTATTCCATAATAAGGCTTTAAATATATCATAATGCTGAACCTAAAATAAAAAGAAAAACTAAATAAAAAATTATTCTTATTGAAAACATGAAAAAATATATAATGTGTTTGTAAAAGGGCAAATATCATGGGGAACTTGTGTGTATCAGTTATACCAATTTTAAAATAAAAGATATAGTAAACTAAATAAAATTGAATAATTAAATTCAATTATAATCTTACAATAACTTGTTTGACTTCATTACGGACCACGAAGAGAAACCTTATCTATCATGCGGTGTTGTGCCTCAAGAGAATCTTCATCAAGCTTAATATTGATTTTATGATTTTGCCAAACATCTAAACTGATATTACATAGTTGATGGACATAAGTAGCATTGAAAAACTTATCAAAAGGCACCATCCAAAACATGTGGAGAATTACCAACCTAACTCAAAAAGAAGTTGAAGAATCTATTCTACTTTTGTTGCTTTAATAGATGTATTTATTTCATTTATTAACATTATTAATGGAATTGCTAGTTTTGAAAAGACTATTTCAATGAACAAACATCTAAAAATCGCTAGAATTTTTCCAAAAGAGTATTAATCTTTCACCACAACCTTCAAGATTATTACGAACATTTCTAATATAACATTGGATGACTTTATAGGTAAGCTCATGAATAATAAACTAGAGATGGAGAGGAGAAAAGAAGAGAAAGTATTTATTTAGAAAAACAAATTGATGAACAAGGAGTGAACAATAGTAATAAAAAAGGAGGAAGATACCTTAGAAGTGGTGCCTACAAATAAATATATCATAGCTCTAATTTTGGAAGATTTTTTAAATTTTTTGGTGTTTCAAGAAGATATACGAAACAGAAGTTCACAAAGAGAGTGAGAATAAAAGAGGAGATCTTTTGCCATGAGTGTGACAAACTAAGACATATCAAACTAGCTTGTTCTATGGAGTTAGATTGAATTAAAAAAGAGAAGAATGTAATGAA